>CM033477.1:124334924-124997926 GCA_019447015.1 Hymenochirus boettgeri
TTTCTGTGGGGCTGTGATGGGCTTCTGATGGGACTGTGGGATGGGACTTCTAATGGGGCTGTGTATTGGACTTTCTGTGGGGCTGTGTATGACTTCTGTGGGGCTGTGGATGGGACTTTCTGTGGGCTGTGTGGGACTTTATGGGGCTTGTGGGGGACTTTCTATGGGGTGTGGAGGAATTTCTGTGGGTCTGTGGATGGGACTTTCTATGGGCTGTGTATGGTAAATTTCTATGGGGCTGTGTATGGGCTTTCAATGAGGCGAGTATGGGACTTTCTATGGGCTCTGTATGGGACTTTCAATGAGGCTGTTTATGGGACTTTCTATGGGGCTGTTATAAGCCTTTCTATAGGCTGTCTGTGGATTATCTATGGGGCTTTAAGGGACTTTCTATTGCTGTGTATGGGATTTTCTATGGGGCCGTGTAATGGGACTTTCTGTGGGGCGTGTATGGGACTTTTCTGTGGGGCTGTGTATGGGACTTCTGTGGGCTGTGTTGACTTTCTGGGGGTTGTGTATTCGACTTTCTGTGGGCCGTGTATGGGACTTTCTATGGGGCTGTGGATGAGACTTTCTGTGGGGCTGGTGGATGAACTTTCTGTGGGGTGTGTATGGCCTTTCTATGGGGCTGTGGATGGAACTTTCTTGGGCTGTGTATTGGCCTTTCTTGGGGCTATGGATTTCTATGGACTTTCTATGGGGCTGTATGGGACTTTCATGGGGCTGTGTATGGACTTTCTTGGGTGTGTATTGGCCTTTCTATGGGCTGTGTATGGGACTTCTATGGGCTTTCTATGGGGCTGTGTATGGGAACTTTCTATGGGGCTGTGTATGGGACTTTCTATGGGGCTGTGGATGGGATCTGTCTATGGGGCTGTGGATGGGACTTTCTATGGGCTGTGTATTAGTCTTTCTAGGGGGCTGTGGATGGGACTTTCTTATGGGGCTTGGATGTGACTTTCTATGGAGCTGTGTATAGCCTTTCTATGGGGCTGTGGATGGGACTTTCTTTATGGGGCTGTTGATGGGACTTTCTATGGGGCTGTGGATGGGACTTTCTATGGAGCTGTGTATAGCCTTTCTATGGGCGTGGTATGGACTTTCTTGGGGCTTGTGATGGGACTTTTCTATGAGGCTTGTAATTATCCTTTCTATGGGGCTGTGGATGGGACTTTCTATGGCTGTGTATTGACTATCTAGGGGGTGGTGTATTGGGCTTTCTATGGGGCTGTGTATGGGACTTTCTATGGGGCTGTGTAATGGGACTTTCTATGGGGCTGTGTATGGGCTTCTATGGGGCTGTGTACTGTTCTATGGGGCTGTGTATATGGGACTTTCTATGGGGCTGTGTATGGGACTTTCTGTGGGGCTGTGTACGGGACTTTCTGTGGGCTGTGGAGGGGACTTTCTGTGGGGTTGGATGGGACTTTCTTGGGGCTGTGGATGGGACTTTCTGTGGGGCTGTGTATGGGACTTTCTGTGGGGCTGTAGATGGGACTTTCTGTGGGGCTGTGGATGGGACTTTCTGTGAGGCTGTGTATTGGACTTTCAATGGGGCTTGGTTTGGACTTTCAATGTGGCTGTGTGGCTTTCTATGGGGCCTTTGTATAGGCACTTTCTATGGGGTTGTGTATGGCCTTTCTATGGGGCCGTGTATGGGACTTCTATGGGGCTTTCTTTTTAGGCCTGTATGGACTTTTTGTGGGGCCGTGTTGGGACTTCTGTGGGGCCGTGATGGGACTTTCTGGTGGGGCTTTGTAATGGCACTTTCTGTGGGGCTGTGTATTGGACTTTCTGTGGGGTTTGTGTATTCGACTTTTTGTGGGGGTCGTTATGACTTTATGGGGCTGTGGATGAGACTTTCTGTGGGGCTGTGTATGTCCTTTATGGGGCGTGGATGGGAATTTATGTGGGGATGTGGCTAGGATTTCTGTGGGGCTGTGATGGGTTTCTATGGACTGTGTATAGAAATTTCTATGGGCTGTGTATGGGACTTCAATGAGGCTGATATGGACTTTTATGAGGCTGTTTATGGGACTTTCTATGGGGCTGTGTATAAGCCTTTCTATAGGACTGTCTGTTGAATTATCTATGGGCTATGTAAGGGACTTTCTGGGGCTGTGTTAAAGGACTTTCTATGGGGTTGTGTATGGGACTTTCTATGGGGCCGTGTATGGGACTTTTCTATGGGCCTTGTATGGGACATTCTGTGGGGCCGTGTATGGGACTTTCTGTAAGGCCGTGTATGGGACTTTCTGTGGGGCTGTGGATGGGACTTTCTGTGGGGCTGTGGATGGGACTTTCTATGGGGCTGTGTATTGGACTTTCTGTGGGGCTGTGTATGGACTTTCTGTGGGCGTGATGGGACTTTCTGTGGGGCTGTGGATGGGACTTTTCTATGGGGCTGTGGATGGACTTTCTATGGGGCTGTGGATGGGAATTTCTGTGGGGCTGTGGATGGGACTTTCTATGGGACTGTGTATGGAAATTTCTATGATGCTTTGTATGGGACTTTCAATGAGGCTGAGTATGGGACTTTCTATGGGACTTTCAATGAGGCTGTTTATGGGACTTTCTATGGGGCTGTGTATAAGCCTTTCTATGGACTGTCCTGTGCTGTGGAATTATCTATGGGGCTGTTAGGGACCTTTCTATGTGGCTGTGTATGGGATTTTCTATGGTGCCTGTTATGTGACTTTTTCTGTGGGGCTGGTGTGTATGGGACTTTCTGTGGGGCTGTGGATGGGACTTTCTGTGGGGCTGTGGATAGGACTTTCTATGGGGCTGTGTATTGGACTTTCTGTGGGGCTGTGTATTGGACTTTCTGTGGGGCTGTGTATTGGACTTTCTATGGGGCTGTGTATGAGGCTTTCTATGGGACTGTCTGTGGAACTATCTATGGGGCTGTCTATGGCAGAAAGTTAACCCTCGGCTTATACTCGGGTCAATCAGTTTTACTCATTAATTCAATCTCATTCCTGTCCTAGGGCTTAGCTATTCTGCTTCTCCCCACATGTTAACAGGGGATGATTGTGCTTCTCTAGACTAGGGGCAAACACACTGATGTGGCCCTTTCAGTCAAGCCTTTTGAAAACCATCAATGGTGAATCAGCACCACAGGAACAACTCACACTGACATTCCAGAATTCTGTTAATTACAAATAAATCCCCACCAACCCAGGACTAACCTGGCAAATGAAAACTATACATGCTGTAGCTCCTCAACAAAAAGATATTGTGAGGTAGGAAAGATCAATCCGACCTCCCTGTCCTTGGCATATCCTTTAAACAATCGGCAACCCCATGCCATTGCTATCTATTTGCATTTCTCAAGTTTATAAAACACAGGAAATTCAAAACAAATAATAACCATTAAAACTGCAACTCCTATAATTGTCAACCTCCAAAGCATGGTGGGATATCTATCAATATTTATCGACCCGTGGCCATATAGCAGGGAGAATTCATAGCATTTTAAAACCACAAATCATTTACTCTACCAGAATTAAATAGCAAAGGAAATACCTGTATATTCTCAAACAAATCTAAACAATCCTCCTTCACAATAATATCCCTTGCACGCAACTGGTAACATAGACTATGATTTGCACAAATTGGGAACAGCAAGTTTAATATTCTCCTTAGTTGTGTTCCTCATTCAGTGTCTGAACCGTATAATTATTTCATATATTTTTACCTAGCTATTATCTGACTCACTGCAGGTACCTGTAATTTTTGGCATTTTGTTATTTCGCATTTACTTACTTTCAAATTCTGCTAATGATAGCTCTGCGAATAGAAATTAAGGTTTATGAAAATAAGTAAAGCGAAAAATACACACAAATCGTATATTGTGTTAATTAGACAGGATTTAATTAGTTTTAGATTTATGAAGGGAAAAATGTCAAGCTGTAAACAGCACTTTAGCATTTAAACACAACTGGCTGTTATTATTACGAATGTATAAAGCAGTGACGTTCCACTATGCTCTATAATTGAATGATTGATTGTAAGTCTGGTGGATGTGCGCTGTTGATAGCTTGACGGTTGCATGTGGTAGCTTAGAATTTACTTTCATGGTAGTACCAGACAGGGTAATCAATGGTGAAGCAAATGATGAACTGCTGGCCATAATTTTGATGTGTTCCCAAAAGTGAAAGCAACATTATTTAGGGGGGTAAAAACACAAATATATACCTACTCAGCATTGGATAAGATTGGGGCCCACCAGGAAATCTGAGACCAGGGACCCACCAGGACAATTTTAGGGGCCCACCTAAAATTTGATCTCACTATTATCAATCATTTACATATCTGTATTACTCCTACTTACCTTATCTATTAAAGTGCTTTCTTACTGTCCTTTTGGCTCTGTATTAAAGGACATGTCCACCCCTTTTTATATATTTTGATTTATAGTAGATCTCCCTCCCCCAGCCCCAACCACTATAATACTTTTAGCAGAAACTCCCCCTTGCATGAAACTGAAATCAGGGGGCCAGACCAGTAGCCGTATCTCTGATTGGCTGAGAGGCAGACAATCACGGACGCGGCTGCCGGCAGTGGAGAATGCAGGGGGGAAGAGGTAAGGTAAGTAGAGTTTGGGGGAGTTTCTGCTAAAACTATTATAGCGGTTGGGGTTGGGGGAGGGAGACCCAAAATGGGAGGGAGAGGGAGGGGGGGAGGGAAAGATAGGAGGCTCCTGTCCTATATGGACTCTGCTAGGCTCCTGTTGGCCAGTTTTTGGGACTTTGGAGGGGCATAGCAGGGCAGCCATTTGGAGCAGAGATGTAAGGTAAGGATTTTATTACACTACACAGTGGGGCCAGTAGTGGGTTAAATTATAGTTTTGGGGCTGGACATGCCCTTTAAAATTGTATTTGTTTTCCACTGGGGTTTAGGCCTGTGGGCCAGTTCGACACACACTGACTGTGATGCTGGAATTGCAGGGAATAATAGATTAGTGCAGGATAACATTTTATGCCATTTTGTTTCAAGTCATGCCAGGACAACCATGCGGCTATGAAAGAAACCCAATTGAGGAAATACAGGAATTGAGGTTGAGAATGTTGAGATCATAAATAGGGGTTCTTAAAACTACAAATGTTGAGCATGAGAAGAGGCACAGGCAGAAAATATGACATGATCAGGAAGATATATCAGAGAAATGGGGATGTATTGGAAAGGCCATGCAACCCAATAATGCCTTCATGTTAAGATTAGAGATGGCCGAACTTCATAAAGTTCGGTCCATTTTCTAACTTCTGAACTTCAGTAAAAGTTCGAATTCAGACCCATTATAGTCAATGGGAATGTGATAGTTTGAAAAGTCCGGATGATATACAGCTAAATTAATAATGGTAACTTACTGTAAATGGCTGTGGCACCTGGGAAATGGTCTGGGGAACATGTCACTATAACCAAAACTTGTTAAAATACTTCTTAAACACGAGCGGGCAATTGTCGGGTTTTGCGCAAGCTACATTAGAGGGTTACGGCCAATTCGAGGGTTGCCGAACTATACATTCGAGGGTTAGCAAAAATAGAACCATAAATTCAAGGGGTTACCAAAATCGAACGATACTTTCAAGGATTACTGAAAACGAACAATACTTTTGAGGGTTAGCAAAAACGATCCATATATTCAAGGGTTACTGAAAATGAACGATACTTTCAAAGGTTACCAAAAATCGAAGGCTACATTCGGGGGTTAGCGAACGATACATTCAAGGGTTACCGAAAACGAATCATACATTTGAGGGTTAGCGAACGATACATTCGAGGGTTAACGAATGGCCCGTAAATTCGATAATTAGCGCATTTATCTGGAAAGTCAGAGAAATCCGGGTCCGGGATTGTTCGAGAATTCAGAGTCTGTTTCAGACTTGTTAAGTTTGACTCGAACTCGGGTTTGAGTTCTAGTCCACCTCTAGTTAAGATGTACCAAAGCTATAAAGGAACTTTATTTGATATTTGTGTAATATTAACACTGGTAAATTTGTAGTAGGGGCCATATCAGTGGCAGCACCAAAAATAAACCAAACTATTCAGGAAATAATAGAAACACAGACAACTAGCACAAGTGGCTTGTAGAGAACCTGACTTAACTTGGAAAACAAGTTCAAAGGCACTCCACTACCATGGACCTGAAAAATATTCAAGTTATGTGGTTGGCCCTAACGGCAAATAAAACACCACACAGATAGGTTCTAAATAAATATATATATGTGCAAAGCAGGACAATCGTACCATAAAGTGCAAGTAGTGATCAGGTTCTCTACTAGCCACTTGTGCTAGTTGTCTGTGTTTCTATTGTGCTTGGGTCCCTAGGGACCATAGTTCACTGACAGCACCCACCCTTTATTGGGGCTTTTTCCTGGACCATTAATGGATATATAGTGGCATTTAATTATGATATTCACAAAATAATATTGACAAAGATTTTCTCTTACCCATTTGTACTGTCTATAAGTTGTTAAAAAAGAAGAAGCCAAAGTACTGATCTAGCCATGCTTTGTCCACGGTCATCTTCTGAACCTTCTCTGTGGCCTGCAGCTGGACACAAGCTTTTTGCCTTTAGCAATTTGTGACTCACAACATTATAATTTGGAAGACTATATGACCGAATTACAATGCAGTTATACTTATCTCCTTTTTAACCATTTACTTATTGCACAACTTTTCCTTCTAAGAAAAGAACTGCCTTTTTTAGAATATATTAATACATAAATACACAATAATCCATTAATAAACATACTATTGCACTGCAAATGACAATAATTTCAGTATATTATATGCTGGAAAACCCAATAGATAAAAGCCATATCTATCAATATTATTTAGAAAAACCCAACCCAATCAAATTGAAAAATACATTCAATTCTAACATATAGCATAATACTGAAAATCACTAGAACCCCAAAAACTTTGAAAAATATAGAAGCACACCTGAATCCAAAAATATACAATAAAATATTGAGCCATGTCTGTTTTTTAAACAAACCATAAAATACTGAGACACGTCTGTATTCTAAACAAACCATAAAATATTGAGCAACGTCTGTATTCTAAACAAACCATAAAATATTGAGCCACGTCTGTATTCTAATCAAACCATAAAATATTGAGCCACGTCTCTGTATTCTAAACAAACCGTAAAATATTTAGCCACATCTGGGTTTAAACAAACCGATTGTGAAAATACTGAGCCACGCTGTATTCTAACAAACCATATGAGCCACGTCTCTTATTCTAAACAAACCGCCTAAAATACTGGCCAAGTCTGTATCTTCAACCATAAAATATTGAGCCAGTCTGTATTACTAAACAAACCATAAATATTGAGCCACGTCTGTATTCAAACAAACCGTAATAATTTAGACCACGTCTGTATCTAAACAAAACATTAAAATACTGAGGCCACGTCTTGTAATCTAAACAAACTGTAAAATACTAAGCTCGCCTGAATTCTAAACAACTGTAAAATACTAAGCTCCATCTGAATTTAACAAACTGTAAAATACTGAGCCCCTTCTGAATTCACACAACCGTAAATAAAATATCTGAGCCACGTCTGAATTCGAAACAAATAGTAAAATACGAGCCAATGTGTATTCTAAACAATCCGTAAAAACTGAGCCACGTCTGTAATTATAAAACGTAAATACTGGCGCACTTCTGATTCTTAAATGTAAAATACTGAGCCATCTCT
Organism: Hymenochirus boettgeri; assembly: GCA_019447015.1. Taxonomy (NCBI): domain Eukaryota; kingdom Metazoa; phylum Chordata; class Amphibia; order Anura; family Pipidae; genus Hymenochirus; species Hymenochirus boettgeri. The sequence continues at coordinate 124,342,636 of CM033477.1, forward strand.
GTATTCTAACAAACTGTCAAACCATAAAATATTGAGCCACGTCTGTATTCTAAACAAACCATAAAATATTGAGCCACGTCTGTATTCTAAACAAACCGTAAAATATTTAGCCACGTCTGTATTCTAAACAAACATTAAAATACTGAGCCACGTCTGTAATCTAAACAAACTGTAAAATACTAAGCTCTGCCATGCCTTAAGTCTAAACAAACCATAAAATATTGAAGCACCTCTGTATTCGAATTAACAAACCGTAATTACTGAGACTTGTCTGTATTCTAACAACCGTAACTTGACTTCTTAGTCTAACAACATAAAATATTGAGCCACGTCCTGTATTCTAACAACCCGTAAACTATTTTGCCACGTCGTATGCTAAACAACATAAAGACTGAGCCAACGTCGTAATCTAAAAACAAACTGTAATACTAAGCTCTGCCTGAATCTAAACAACTGTAAAATTAACTAGCTCCGCTCGGAATGCTAAACCAACTGTAACAGCTACGAAGTTAAAAACTGTACTGAGCTCCACTTTGAATTCTAAACAACTAAATACTGAGCCCCTTCTGATTCGAAAAACCTAAATAGACCAACGTCTGAATCGACAATAACATTGAGCCAATTTGTTCTAACCACATCCCGTAAAATCAGAGCCACGGTCTGTAATTACAAAACATAAAATGACTGAGCCACGTCTGTATTCGTAAACGTAAAATACCTGAGCGCTGTCTGTATCTAACAACCTAAAATACTGGAGTCCACGTCGTATTCTTACAACGAAACGAGCTGCCATGCAGAATTCTAACAAACCATCAATATTGACCACGTCTGTCTTCTAAACAACCCACTAAATATTGAGCCACCGTCCTGTTTCTAAAAACCAAAAATACGTGACACGTCTGTATTCTAAACAACATGAAAAATTGCAGCCACAGTCGTATCTCTAAACAACCATAAATAACGGAGCCCTCTGTATTCTAAACACCATAGAATACTGGACCCGTCCTGTATGCTGAACAAACCATAAAATACTGACTGCCAACGTCTGTATTCTAAACAAACCATAAAATACTGAGCCACAGTCTGTATTCTAAACAACTGTAAAAACGTGAGCCACGTCTGTATTCTAAACAACTGTAAAATACCTCGAGTGCCCGCTCTGTATTCGAACAAACCAGTAAAATAACTGACCACGTCGGTATTTCTACAAAGAAACACATAAAATACTTACCAACGTCTATTCTAAAAACCATAAATAGTGAGTCCTGTGCTTATTGCTAAAACTAAAACAAAAATAACTGAGCTATGTCTGTATTCTAACAAACCATAAATATGAGCACCTCTGATTCTAAACAACCGTAAATCTGAGACGCTGGCTTCTTCTAAACAACCCATAAAATGTCCAGCCACGTCTGTGCGAAACCAAACATAAAATACTGAGTCCACGTCTGGTAATTCTAACACACTGTAAAATACTGAGGCCACAAAGAGACATCATGCATGAATGCAAAAACTGGTGTCCTAACCTGCAGCCTCTCCTGAATGTAATCATCACCTCGAGGACACAGCCCAGAAGCACACCGTCAACTTCCAAATACCACCGGTATCCTTCCAAGCATCACATAAAAGTGGGACAAGTCTTCAATTTGGTGCAATCAGTCCATATAATATTGTGGTATCAGGGAAGAAGATGAGAAAACATCGCAAGATACAAATCAGTCAAAATACGGAGCCACGTCTGGTATTCTATTAACTACACTACTAGTGCGCGACACCAAATGAGATATCACATGTAGTTGCCCTTCTTTATTATGGTTTGTTTAGAATCAGACAAGTCTCAGTATTTTACGGTTTGTTTAGAATACAGAGGTGGCTCAATATTTTATGTTTGTTTTAGAATACAGACAAGCTCAGATATTTTATGGTTTGTTTAGAATACAGACATGGCTCAGTATTTTATGGTTTGTTTAGAATACAGACGTGGCTCGTATTTTATGGTTTGTTTAGAATACAGAACGTGGCTCAGTATTTTAATGGTTTGTTTAGAAACCGACGTGGCTCAGTATTTTTACAGTTTGTTTAGAATACAGACGTGGCTCAGTATTTTACAGTTTGTTTTAGAATACAGACATGGCTCAGTATTTTATGGTTTGTTTAGAATACAGACGTGGCTCAGTATTTTATGGTTTGTTTAGAATACAGACGTGGCTCAGTATTTTATGGTTTGTTTAGAATACAGACGTGGCTCCGTATTTTATGGTTTGTTTAGAATACAGACATGGCTCGATATTTTATGGTTTGTTTAGAATACAGACGTGGCTCAATATTTTATGGTTTGTTTAGAATTCAGGCATGGCTCAGTATTTTACGTTTTAAGAATACAGACGTGGCTCAGTATTTTATGGTTTGTTTAGAATACAGACATGCTCAGTATTTTACGTTTTAAGAATACAGACGTGGCTCAGTATTTTATGTTTTATAATTACAGACGTGGCTCAGTATTTTACGGATTGTTTAGAATACACATGTGGCTCAGTATTTTACTATTTGTTTCGAATTCAGACGTGGCTCAGTATTTTACGGTTTGTTTAGAATTCAGAAGGGGCTCAGTATTTTACAGTTTGTTTAGAATTCAGATGGAGCTTAGTATTTTACAGTTTGTTTAGAATTCAGGCGGAGCTTAGTATTTTACAGTTTGTTTAGAATTCAGGCAGAGCTTAGTATTTTACAGTTTGTTTAGATTACAGACGTGGCTCAGTATTTTACTGTTTGTTTAGAATACAGACGTGGCTAAATATTTTACGGTTTGTTTAGAATACAGACGTGGCTCAATATTTTATGGTTTGTTAGAATACAGACGTGGCTCAGTATTTTATGGTTTGTTTAGAATACAGACGTGGCTCAATATTTATGGTTTGTTTAGAATTCAGGCATGGCTCAGTATTTTACGTTTTAAGAATACAGACGTGGCTCAGTATTTTACGGTTGTTTAGAATCAGACATGGCTCAGTATTTTACGTTTTAAATAAGACTGGCTCAGTATTTTTACGTTTTATGAATCACGACGTGGCTCAGTATTTTAACAGTTTGTTTAGAATACAGAGATGCTCAGTATTTTACATTTAAGAATACAGAATGGCTCATATTTTAACGTTTATAATTACAGACTGGCTCAGTATTTACGGATTGTTTAGAATACACATGTGGCTCAGTATTTTAACTATTTGTTTCGAATTCAGACGTGGCTCGTATTTTACTGTTTGTTTAGAATTCAGAAGGGGCTCAGTATTTTACAGTTTTGTTTCGAATTCAGAGTGGCTCGGTATTTTACGGTTTGTTTAGAATTCAGAAGGGCTCAGTATTTTACAGTTTGTTTAAATTCAGATTGACACTTAGTATTTTACCAGTTTGTTTAGAATTCAGGAGAGCTAGTATTTTACAGTTTGTTTAGATTATCAGACGTGGCTCAGTATTTTATGTTTGTTTAGAATACAACGTGGCTACATATTTTACGGTTTTGTTTAGAATACAGACGTGGCTCATAATTTTATTGTTTGTTTAGAATACAGACTGGCTCAATATTTTAGGTTTATTAGAATACAGACTTGGCCCAGTATTTAGCGGTTTTGTTTAGAATTCAGACGTGGCTCAGTAGGTTTGTTTTTAGAATACAGACTGGCTCAGTATTTTACGGTTTGTTTAGAATACAGACATGGCTCAATATTTTATGTTTTGTTTAGAATACAGACGTGGCCTCATATTTTATGGTTTGTTTAGAATACAGACTGGCTCAATATTTTACGTTTTGTTTAGAATACAGACATGGCTCCGTATTTTACTGTGTTTTAGATACAGACTGGCTAAATATTTTATGGTTTATTAGAATAAGACTTGGCTCGTATTTAACTGTTTGTTTAGAATACAGGCATGGCTAAATATTTACAGTTTGTTAGAATACAGAGACGTGCTCAATATTTTATGTTTTGAATTAGAATACAGACGTTGCTCAATATTTTTGGTTTGTTTAGAAACAGACGTTGCTCAATATTTATGTTTTGTTTTAGAATACAGACGTGTCTCAGATTTTATAGTTTGTTTAGAATACAGACGTGGCTCAGTATTTTATGTTTGTTTTTAGAATACAGACCGTGGCTCAGTATTTTACAGTTTGTTTAAACAGACGTGGCTCAGTATTTTACACGTTTTTTTAGAATACAACGTGGCTCAGTATTTTACAGTTGTTTTAGAATACAGACATGGCTCAGTATTTTTATGGTTTGTTTAGAATCACAGCTACGTTGCTCAGTATTTTTTGGTTTGTTCAGAATACAGACCGTGGCTCAGATTTTTGGTTTGTTTAGAATACAGACTGGCTCCGTATTTTATGTTTGTTTAGAATCAGACTGGCTCAGTTATTTTATGGTTTGGTTTAGAATCAGACGTGGCTCAATATTTTATGGTTTGTGTTATAATACAACGTGGCTCAGTATTTTAGGTTTGTTTAAATACAGACTGGCTCGATATTTAGGGTTTGTTTAGAATCAGACGTGCTCATATTTTATGGTTTGTTTGAATTCAGGCATGGCTCGTATTTTGTTTTTAGATACAGACGTGGCTCAGTATTTTATGGTTTGTTTAGAATACAGACTGGCTCAGTATTTTACGTTTTAAAGAATACGACGTGGCAGATTTTATGTTTTAATATTACAGACGTGGTTCAGTATTTTACGATTGTTTTAGAATACACATGTGGCTCAGTATTTTACTATTTGTTTCGAATCAGACGTGGCTCAGTATTTTACGGTTTGTTTAGAATTCAGAAGGGGCTCAGTATTTTACAGTTTGTTTAGAATCAGATGGAGTTTAGTATTTTACAGTTTGTTAGAATATCGAGCGGAGCTTAGTATTTTACAGTTTGTTAGAATTCAGGCACGACTTAGATTTTACAGTTTGTTTAGATTACAGACGTGGCTCAGTATTTTACTGTTTGTTTAGAATACAGACGTGGCTAAATATTTTACGGTTTGTTTAGAATACAGACGTTGCTCAATATTTTATGGTTTGTTTAGAATACAGACGTGGCTCAGTATTTTATGGTTTGTTTAGAATACAGACGTGGCTCAATATTTTATGGTTTGTTTAGATTCAGCAGGCATCTCAGTATTTTACGTTTAAGAATACAGACGTGGCCAGTATTTACGGTTTTTTAGAATACAGACTTGGTTCAGTATTTTATTCGTTTTAAGAATACAGACGTGGCTCAGTATTTTACGTTTATTGAATACAAAGCACGTGCTCAGTATTTTACAGTTTGTTTAGAATACAGAGATGGCTCAGTATTTTACATTTAAAAGACAGAATGTCTCAGTATTTTACGTTTTATAATTACAGACGTGGCATATTTTACGGATTGTTTAGAATACACGTGGCTCAGTATTTTACATTTTGTTTCGAATTCAGCGTGCTCAGTATTTACGGTTTGTTTAGAATTCAGAAGGGGCTCGTATTATTACTTGTTTAGAATCAGACTGGAGCTTAGTATTTTACAGTTTGTTTAAATTCAGAGCAGAGCTTAGTATTTTACAGTTTGTTTTAGATTACAGACGTGGCTCAGTATTTTGTTTGTTTAGAATACAGACTGCAGAATATTTTACGGTTTGTTTAGAATACAGACGTGGCTCAATATTTTATGGTTTGTTTAGAATACAGACGTGGCTCAATATTTTATGGTTTGATTAGAATACAGACTGGCAGTATTTCTGCGTTTGTTTAGAATTCAGACGTGGCTCAGTAGGTTGTTTATATCAGACTGGCTCATTATTTTACGGTTTTTTTAGAACACCAGATTTGCTCAATATTTTAAGGTTGTTTTAGAATACAGACATGGCTAATATTTATGGTTTGTTAGATACGACGTGGCTCAATATTTTGGTTTTGTTTGAATACAGACGTGGCTCAATATTTTACGGTTTGTTTAGAATACAGACATGGCTCAGTATTTTACTGTTTGTTTAGAATACAGACGTGGCTAAATATTTTATGGTTTGATTAGAATACAGACGTGGCTCAGTATTTTACTGTTTGTTTAGAATACAGGCATGGCTAAATATTTTCGGTTTGTTTAAATACAGAGATGGCAAATATTTTATGTTTATTGAATACAGACGTGGCTCAATATTTTATGGTTTGTTTAGAATACAGACGTGGCTCAATATTTTATGGTTGTTTAGATACAGACGTGTCTCAGTATTTTATGGTTGTTTAAAAAACAGACATGGCTCAATATTTTATTGTATATTTTTGGATTCAGGTGTGCTTCTATATTTTTCAAAGTTTTTGGGTTCTGGTGATTTTCAGTATTATGCTATATGTTTAGAATTGAATGTATTTTTCAATTTGATTGGGTTGGGTTTTGTACTAAATAATATTGATAGATATGGCTTTATCTATTGGGTTTTCCAGCATAAATATACTGAATTATTGTCATTTGCAGTGCAATAGTATGTTTTTAATGGATTATTGTTATTTTGTATTAATATATTCTAAAAAAGGCAGTTCTTTTCTTAGAAGGAAAAGTTGTGCAATAAGTAATGGTTAAAAAGGAGATAAGTTATAACTGCATTGTAATTCGGTCATAGTCTTCCAATTATAATGTTGTGAGTCACAAATTGCAAAGGCAAAAAGCTTGTGTCCAGCTGCAGGCCACAGAGAAGTTCAGAAGATGACCGTGGACAAGCATGCTAGATCTACTTTGGCTTCTTCTTTTTTAACAACTTATAGACAGTACAAATGGGTAAGAGAAAATCTTTGTCAATATTATTTTGTGAATATCATAATTAAATGCCACTATATATCCATTAATGGTCCAGGAAAAGCCCCAATAAAGGGTGGGTGCTGTCAGTGAACTATGGTCCCTAGGGACCCAGCACAATAGAAACACAGACAACTAGCACAAGTGGCTAGTAGAGAACCTGTCACTACTTGCACTTTATGGTACGATTGTCCTGCTTTGCACATATATATATTTATTTAGAACCTATCTGTGTGGTGTTTTATTTGCCGTTAGGGCCAACCACATAACTTGAATATTTTTCAGGTCCATGGTAGTGGAGTGCCTTTGAACTTGTTTTCCAAGTTAAGTCAGGTTCTCTACAAGCCACTTGTGCTAGTTGTCTGTGTTTCTATTATTTCCTGAAGTTTGGTTTATTTTTGGTGCTGCCACTGATATGGCCCCTACTACAAATTTACCAGTGTTATATTACACAAATATCAAATAAAGTTCCTTTATAGCTTTGGTACATCTTAACTAGAGGTGGACTAGAACTCAAACCCGAGTTTCGAGTCAAACTTACAAGTCTGAAACGACTCTGAATTCTCGAACAATCCCGGACCCGGATTTCTCTGACTTCCAGATAAATGCGCTAATTATCGAATTCGGGCCATCGTAACCTCGATTATCGTTCGCTAACCCTCAATGTATGATTCGTTTCGTACCCTTGAATGTATCGTTCGCTAACCCCCCCGATATAGGCCTTCGATTTTGGTAACCTTTGAAAGTATCGTTCATTTCAGTAACCCTTGAATATATGGATCGTTTTTGCTAACCCTCAAAAGTATTGTTCGTTTTCAGTAATCCTTGAAAGTATCGTTCTATTTTGGTAACCCCTTGAATTTATGGTTCTCTTTTTTGCTAACCCTCGAATGTATGTCGGCAACCCTCGAATTGGCCGTAACCTCTAATGTAGCTTGCGCAAAACCCGACAATTGCCCGCTCGGTACATTTTAAAACCTAAGAATTCCGAGCACGTCTGGATTCTAAACAAAACCATAAAATTACGAGCCACGTCTGTATTCTAAACAAACCATAAAATACTGAGCCATGTCTGTATTCTAAACAAACCATAAAATCTGAGACTGTCTGTATCCTAAACAAACCATAAAATACTTGAGACTTGTCTGTATTCTAAACAGACAACAAATACTGAGCCCATCTGTATTTAAACAAACATAAAATATGAGCCAGTGTATTCTAAAAAAACATAAAATCTGAGCATGTCTGTATTCTAAACAAACATAAAATACTGAGCCACGTCTATTCTAAACCAACCATAAAAACTGAGCCACGTCTGTATTCTAAACAAACCATAAAATACTGAGCCACGTCTGTATTCTAAACCAAATCATAAAATATTGAGCACGTCTGTATTCTAACAAACCATAAATATTGAGCCACGTCTGTATTCTAAACAAACATAAAATACTGAGCCATGTCTGTATTCTAAACAAACCATAAAATACTGAGCCATGTCTGTATCCTAAACAAACCATAAAATACTGAGCCAGTCTGTATTCTAACAAACAATAAAATACTGACCAGTTGTATTCTAAGCAAAAAAAAACAACAAAAAAGCCCGCTGTATATCAAAAAAAACAACTTGTAAAATACTGAGCCACGTCTGTATTCTAAACAAAACTGTAAAATACTGAGCCACAACAGACAAATATCATGAAATGCAAAACGGGTGTCCTACCTGCAGCATCTACTACTGAATGTAGCACCTCTGAGGACACAGTCCCAGAAGCACCGGCAACTTCAAATACCAACCGGTATCCTTCAAGCATCAAACATAAAAGTGGGACAAGTCTTCAAATTGGTGCAATCAGTCCATATATATTGTGGTATATCAGGGAAGAAAGAAGTGAGAAAACATGCAAATACAAATCAGTAAAATACTGAGCCACGTCTGTATTCTAAACATACACTACTAGTGAGCGACATCCAAATATATATCACATATTAGTTGCCCTTCTGGATAAAACCTTTACAAGTAAAGATTAAAAATACAACTCAAACAATTTAAAGCAAAGAAAAATATAATAAAATCTTTGCTGACACATGCAGTATGTGCCTAGATTATTTAATTTACACCAGAAATGCAAATAAGACTTTCCCACCAATTCTAATAATTAGTGTAAGGTGAAGCCAAAAATCTGGAGATAATTCAACAATAATATTGTCAAACAAGTCTGTGAACCCTAAGCAGACATTCTTTTAATAGAGATGTAAGCACTCTATGGGTTACAAATTTACATGGTCTACACTGAAATAATCTGTTGATGCCATTTATAAAAGTCTGTGGTTAGTCAGATAACAGACAAGATCAGCCCTGGTAATGATTATTACTGTTGATAGCTTGTAGAATCCAGAAAAGGACAACTTAATTCCTAAAGTGTTATTGGCCTTAGCGTGAAATCCCTGACTGTTTGGAAATGTTAAATGTCAGTTAGAGGCCAGCACTAAGAACTGCACTAAAATGTTAATTCTGATGTTAAATGATAGATTAACAGTTTCATATAACTGATTTGTAACAAAATATTGTGAAAGGTATGTACTCTATATTTATAGGAATATCAAAATCACGATCAAGATACGGTTAATGCCGACTTATAGCATATTTGCATCTTGCCTACAGTTGTTGGGATACCGACTGAACATTGTGGGGAACATCAGAAGGTAAAAAGGGTAGTGTATGGCCAGCTTAAAGGGCAAATGTCTCTGAACAAGTTAGTGTTAAATAAAAGCTAGCAGCCGTTCCTTTAAATTGAACCCTCATCCACATCTCTGGCTGCAGCTTGTGAGAAATCATATTGTGCTGAATGTTCGAATTTCCTGCTACCAGTAGGATGCAGGTATCCCACCCCTCCCGGGAGTCGCTCACACCGTGAGACCACCCCAAACTCCCGCGACACCGGGCAGTTATGCCCCTAGCCACGCCTCTAACGTGACGTAATTTACGTCACGTTAGAGGAGTGGCTAGGGGCGTAACTGGTCCCTCCCTGACTCCACCCCCACCCCGCCCCTTTAGTGACATCTGTGATGTCACTCGGCCACGCCTTCTTCTCCCCACCCTGCCCGGAAGCCAGGTTCGGCAGGGTGGGATGTCTGAGGATGAGTGACCAACTGACCCACTGCTCCTCCTCTCTGCCCCAAGGGAGAAGTATGCTCACAAAACAGTAAGTACCTGGACAAACATAACAAATAAAAAAAAATTACTGTTGAGAAGGGGAGCCATATTAATGGAACCTTTCCAGCAATAAGTTCTCACAAATTTTACATAAAGAAAACAATTTATATTGGCTATAAAATATCGGGTAAGTTGCTTAACTTTATTTCCGTCTCCATAACATTTTATGGAAGACACAGCTCCTTTACCTCCCGTTTTTCAATACAAGTGAATAGAAAAAAGTGGTTTTAACCACTGGAGATACCCTTTAAAGTTTAATATCCAATATCAATGGCGTAAGACACACCTTGGTTATACCTGACTATTGTTAGTTGTTTACCCACTAAAATAGTGTTCCCTCTAAGCCGTGCACTCGTACACAACTGTGCAGGCCTGCTCACATAGGTTAAAGTGGTGTGCACACAAAAATCTGTTGGAATATAAGTGCTGTGATGTGTCGCGTGTAAAATTTCTTTTTGAATGTGTACAGAACAGCTGATTTAGAGGGAACACTCCAACACTCCCATAAGCTTATATAGGAACACTCCAAACCCCGTCTTAACCAGAAGGATATTGTGACATCATGGCAGGGCAGAGCTGAGAATTTGGCATGAAAACACAGTGCATCATAATAAAATCATCCAAAGCCGTGTCTGAAAGACAAGAAAATAAATCAAGATTGTTATTATATGTTATTATCACCACACAAGGACAGCTGCTATCTGCCATTACACTGAGGAAAAGGATGAACATTCAAATTCCTTTAAGAAGTAGCCATAAGTGGATTGGAAACCAAGACATACTGTAGCCCTGTAAGACATCAGTACCCATTAAGCCCTGTGTGCTTTGCACAGTTCACAAAACAATCCCCATTTGAAGCCTATATTAAAGGGCAACTAAAGCCACAGAACAATACTTAACCAGAAGGCAGAACACCTTGATATAAAACCAGTAATCTGTGTCTTACCTCTCATTTTGATATGGGTACTGGGAAATTTACCTAAATAACATAAGTTTTGTGCTTTACTTCTCAGCATTCTAGTATCACACAGTTTGGTCAACGACTATTATGTTCTGCTCATGCTCAGTCCTTAGCTATGGCACAAACTTTTACAGTTGGTCACACCCATTAATAATCTCTAGCCAATCCTTTTACAGGACAGATAAAGCAAGGAAACATGTGACTGAGGTCAGGAGGTGTGGTCTGACACTGCACATACACACAGATACTTCATCCAGTTCTTAACATGCTTACATTTACTTTAACAGAGTTTACTAAAGTGGCATTTTATAGTTTATTGGTGTTTTTAGGGGGGTTGTTTTCAGATTCTGGAGTATAAAAAATTGGGTTTAGTTCTCCTTTAAAGGTCCTTTGATGGCCATTGCAATAACTGCAAATCTCATTGCATTAATGTTCCCCTGAAGTGCTAACAAGTGAGCGTCATTCCTGACTCTTGCTAATCTGGATACAGTATAGTTCACAGAAGGAATAAGCTCATGAACAGAACATTCTACACCCCATTCACTCAGAGCCATACAGAGATTCAACCAATGGGCCAAACTAAAACTGTCAGATAGAAGCTGAAAAAAGGCCAGAGGACGGGGTGTCATACTCAGTTAATAGCTTCAAGCTTTTCAGTTCTTAAATATGAAGAAAGGAAGATGTATTCATACACTGGAAAACACATGCCTACAGGGTTGGTTCTCTTTAATTTTATTTATATCCAGTTTGTTTATTGCTCATGGTGTCAATACACCAAAATGAAAATGCACATGTTTTAGGTACAATAGTTGTTCAGTATGTATAATGCAACACTAGAGGGCGCTATAAGCCATGCTATAAATAAAAAAAAGCAATAGGCCATTTAAACATACAGACATACATTCCATGAGGTTATTTTTTTAGAATTTTTTTAGGAAGTTTAATTATTAAAATAACAAATTTACAAGCAAGTCAAAAACTCAACACTGCAATGCATAACTCAGGATGTTACTATCAGCATAATGCGCAATTAGAATATTACCCAACTAGCAGAAAGAAAGGGAAAGAACCTCACAGCTTTTAATCCACAATTTATCTCATACGATAACATGTCAGAACCCTTGATGATTTTCATCAGTAAACGCTATTACTGCCCTTCTAGTTGCATTGTCCACTACCATGACCCCAACGTCTACCCCTAGTCTCAACCAGTTACCCCTTTGTTATATGATGATAGGTTGTGCCACTCTTATATGGAGGTACCAGACAAGCCATACATCTGTAAAAATCTGCAGCTTGCCCTTGCTAAAATACCCCAGCCTTTCCATCAGTGTTCCCTCTAAGCTGTGCACCGCAAGTGGCACGCGCACAAAAAAAATTGCTGGAATACAAGTGCTGCGGTGTGTATGTGCACGAAAAATATATTTCTGTGTACACAGATTAGAGAGAACATTGCATTCAATATTGTCTACCCACCATCCCATTGTAATTATTCCTTCTTTACTGGAGGGCCAGTGATGTTCATGAGGGAGCCAGTAGGTTTCTGTAAGCAGCTAATAAGATGTGCAAGTTTATTACCTTGGTATTTAACTGTGGAATTTGCCTACCGAATAAAGGCACCCATGGATCTGACCTTAAACTGGCCATACACTGCAAACGTACCTGTTTGAAATTATGATCATATTATCAATCACAAATAATGATCCAGACGAAAATTCACACTGCCCAACCCCAAAATCTTTTTACATATGTTATAAGTAAAAAGATAAGCAAAGAGAATAAGCTAAGATGGTTATAGTAGATGCAGAAAAGGCTTATGTGCTGTTTTTTCCTCTCTGTATTCACTACAGAGAATCCTAGTCCTTATAGCAGGGACTGTAATAATATGAAGCGTATAAATGAGGAATGTTCACTCTGTATTCACTATAGAGAATCCTAGTCCTTATAGCAGGGACTGTAATAATATGAAGGGTATAAACAGGGGTGTTCCTAGAGTTTTTGACCTGAAACCACTTTTAAATGCAGAGGGGGGGTGAGACGTGAAGCAGGCATGGCTTCATCATGCAACATAATGGCTTAAGGAGATGGGTATGGTGGGCTGACTTACAATGACTGGTGAACTGAAGGGATGACTTAACACTGACTGGTGGACTGGTGCTGAAATGCGGTATTGCAGGAAGGAGGATTTTGTTTTAACTGCCGCTTTTAAGTGTTCCACAGGGGCACGCCCTGAGCAAATGTTTCAGTTTGCTTCATGGCAGGGGCTCCACTGGGTATAAATGAGGAATGTTCATTCTGGCTGGCAGAAGACATGGTACAGAAACAATTAGACAAAGTTAATAATAACCATTTTATTAAAATCACAGATGGATCACAGCAATACAAGGGCTAGGATGAGGATCACCCTGACGCATTTTGGACAGAAAGAGTGTCCTTAAATGTACGATTAAGGACACTTAAAAAGGTATTTAATAAAATGGTATTTTTAAAAGTATACCTGCCGTGGTGCTGAAGCTCTTTCTTTCTTTCCATTTACACAGCAGGGGAGAGAGCGCTGAACTTGCACATGGAGGTTACCCATGTGACTGCTGATAAGGGGATCCAAGCAGTCAATACCTTTCTTACTTGACGAATAGCAATATAACCCTAGAACCTGATTTAATACATCCTTGGATCTTAAAGGGCATGTCCACCCCCAAAACTATAAAAAACTATAAACTAAACCCCATACTGGCCCCACTCTGTAGTATAATAAAATCCTTACCTTACATCTCAGCTCCAAATGGTTCTCCTGTAATCCTCCCCCAAAGTCCAAAAAACTGGCCACCAGTAGGATAGCAGAGTCCATATAGGACTCCCTCCAGGAGAAGTTTGGCATGCGCACTGCAGGCCTCCCCCCCTCCCTCCTGTTTTGTGATCCCTCCCCCTACCATAAAAACCCTTGGCCATATATTAATATACCTTCCCCCAGCCTCAACCGCTCTAAAAGATTTTTAAGAAAGTCCCCCGAACTCTACTTACCTTCCCTCTCTTCCCCGGTGTTCTTAGCAGCCGGCAGCCGCGTCCATGATTGGCTGCTTCTCAGCCAATCACAGACGCGGCTGCCGGTCCCGCCCCCTGCTTGCAGTGTCTTGCAAGCAGAAGGCCGGGCAGTGCGGCGGAGGAGAGAGGGAAGGTAAGTAAAGATCGGGGCACTTTCTTGAGAATCTTTTATAGCTGTTGGGGCTGGTGGAAGGTATATTATCATATGACAAGGGTGAACATGCCCTTTAAGGGAGCTTAGGGTAAGGTCCCACTATTACGCACATCAGCACATGCAGGATTTTTTTATATGTTCTAGGCCATATCATGTTATTAGCACGCATGTGATCCGCACCAAAAGTAGTGCACGTATGCAAACCAATAATGGAAACTACCCAGTAGCATTGAATCCGCAATGCAAACCGGAAGGGTAAACGGAGCGCAAATCACACACAATAGTGGGACCAATCCCTAAGTCCACTTTATCTAGATCCCTGTTCCTTTTGTTTTCAGATTCACTTTTATCTGGTGATGTGTCTCTGGATTAAAAAAAAAATATTGTGGGGTTAAGTTCTTGCATCAGTGTTTGCTGAAGACACAAGACTTTGCAGAGCTTTAGAAACTTTAAATGATGTGCAATTGCTGCAAGAAGACCTAGATAGATAATCAAAATGAGTAGCAGATGAGATTCAATGTTAACAAATGTAAGATGATGCATTTGGGGTTTAACAAACCTTGTGCCACCTACGCAATAAATAACTCTGTGTTAAGTGAATCTCTAATGGAAAAAGATTTGGGGGTTCTGGTAAATAACAGACAGCAATAACTAAAGCTAGCAAGATGTTGTCTTGCATAAAGAGGGGGAATAGATTAAAAGGAGAAAAATACTATTCTCCCACTTTACAAGGCACTGGTAAGGCCTCATTTGGAATACAGTATGTGTTGCAGTTTTGGAATCCCATATACAAAAGGGACATCTTGGAAATAGAAGAAGTTCAGAGAAGAGCAATTGAAATAATAAGGGGAATAGAGGGGGTGGACTATGCAGACAGATTAGACAAGTTAGGGCTGTTTACAGTGGAGAAGTGGAGATTACTATATATAAATATATTAATGGGACATTTAATGAACTCTCTGGTGCATTGTTCACTAATAGGTCATATAAGAGGACTCGTGGACTTCCTATAAGATTAGAAGAAAAGAAGTTTCATATTCAGGTTAGGAAACATTTCTTTACAGTGAGAACGGTGAAAATGTCTTTCAGCAGATGTGGTAATGGCAAGTTCATTGAACAGCTGTAAAAGTGGGCTGGATACGTTTATGTCTAACTAAAAAATATTGAGAATTACTGGTATTAATACATAAACTGTAGTTCTGGTTGGTACGGGGATACTATATAATATTGAGAATTACTGGTATTAATACATATACTGTAGTTCTGGTTGGTACAGGGATACTATATAATATTGAGAATTACTGGTATTAATACATATTCTGTAGTTCTGGTAGGTACAGGGATACTATATAATATTGAGAATTACTGGTATTAATACATATTCTGTAGTTCTGGTAGGTACAGGGATACTATATAATATTGAGAATTACTGGTATTAATACATAAATACTGTAGTTCTGGTTGGTACAGGGAAACTATATAATTGAGAATTACTGGTATTAATACAATATACTGTAGTTCTGTTGGTACAGGGATACTATATAATATGAGAATTACTGTTATTAATACATATACTGTAGTTCTGGTTGGTACAGGGATACTATATAATATTGAGAATTACTGGTATTAATACATATCTGTAGTTTCTGGTGGTACAGGGATACTATATATATTGAGAATTACTGGTATTAATACATATTCTGTAGTTCTGGTAGGTACAGGGATACTATATAATATTGAGAATTACTGGTATTAATACATATCTGTTGAGTTCTGGTGGTACAGGGATACTATATAATATTGAGAATTACTGGTATTAATACATATACTGTAGTTCTGGTTGGTAACAGGTATATATATAATGTAGAATAACTGGTATTAATACATATTCTGTAGTTCTGGTAGGTACAGGGATACTATATAAAATATTGAGAATTACTGGTATTAATACATATTCTGTATTTCTGGTTGATCCAAGGAATCCCCCCCCCCCCCCCTTTTCAGCTGTTTTTTTTTTGCCTTCCTCTGAATCAACTGTTAATTAGCAGACTATAAAGGTTGGACTAGATGGATGGATGTCTTTATTCAAACTCCATTACTATGATTACTATGATCGAATGTTGAATCGAACTTTGATGCAGTGTATGGCCATCTATAGGGAGATGTTCATGGTATTGTAATATTAATCCGCATGGTACCTATAATACATTTTTTTTGTGGTAAATTTTACCTGTTGTGTCATTTATACTTGGCTCAAGACGCATTGTTTCAAGGAAATGTTCTAGCAGTTTCTCTGGGTTTCCAGACATCACAGTGTATCTACAAGGCCAAACATATCAATAAAAATTGAGTAACAGATTAAAAATGTTCATATTTACAAAAAATAATACAAATAATAATACAAATAACCAGGTGTCATTTTCATATGGTAAAAAATAGGGAGAATAGCCCACAAATTAAGTTAGAGTCATATTTAACTGTAAAATTGGATCCTGTACTCTACAGCTCAACCAACTGTTCTCTGGCTCCTCCCACATCCTGACATGCCTCCTGTATCTGCCAAACACAACCATATGTTAAAGGAAAACTCCACCCTCATAATAACATCTTTTAGAAAGAGTGGCCTCCTTAAAATATGTTGATATATCATACTAGGAATACTATGAATTCATTACTGTATGCCTGCTATGCTTTTGGATGCCTCATGGAAACTGAGCAATTTAGAAACCTGTACTGAGTCTGGGCATGCTCAGAAGAGGCAGACAGGGAATGAACATTCACTCATTGGCTGTGATGTCAACTGTCAAATCCATAACTGACAGTTACTAACTGGAAGAACCAAAGTCGGAAGCTAGAAGGAAGAGATAGACACACGGGGAAGGAAAAGGAAAACAGGACATTGTGCAGGATTTCAGGTTAGACTTATATATTTCACATTTCAAACTATTACCGTTTAGGGTTTTGGAGGGTGATTTACCTGTATGTAAGTTTTCATTTTGGGGCTGGACTTGCCCTTTAATGGACAACTCCACCCTCATAAGAACATTGTTTAGAAAGAACGGCCGCTATAAAATATGTTGATATATCATAGTTTGTCCTATGAATTCATTACTGTATGCCTGCTATGCTTCTGGATGCCTCATGGAAACTGAGTAATTTAGAAACATGTACTGAGCCTGTACTGAGACTGGGCAAGCTCAGAAGATGCAGACAGGGGCTTAACATTCAGTCATTGGCTGTGATGTCAACTGTCAAATCCATAACTGACAGTTACTAACTGGAAGAACCAGGAAGCAGAAACAGGGGAAACAGGACATTGTGCAGGATTTCATGTTAGACTTAACCTACAAAATATGAAAATTTTAAAAAAGGGGTAGACATGCCCTTTAATGTGGGGATGTTGTTCTAATGTAGGGATATCCAACCTGCAGCCATTTAAGTGTTTAAAAAAACAAACAAAAAATTCCCAGCATTCTGTGACACTGATGACATAGCTAAACACCAAATATAACCAATAACATTGTAAAGCACCAATTTTAACTTGTGATATAGCTAAGCACCAATTATAACCAATAACATAGTAAAGCACCAATTATAACTGATGACATACAGTAGCTAGGCACTGATTATAACTGATGACAGGATAGACAGTAAAGGATATTCATGGTTCTTGTGTATTATATTAGTATACATATAATGACCACAATATAGTATTTTCATGCATCACATTTGTAAAGAGAAAATCATTATGTATTTATATTACTGTTAATGGCCTTTAAAGGGGTTTACGTCATGGCTACAGACACATTCATTAAAGAGACCACACTAACTTACTTATAAGGGGACTGTGTGTTCCCTTGTGCTGACCCTTGAGCCCCAGCTGGGATTTTTTCCAACACCAAAACATCCTGATCATGTTCCTTTAGCCTAACTGTATTTGCCTCAACATCCTGTAAAAAATAACCATAATTATAACAAATATGATAAGTTTTGTGTGTCTTATGAGGAGAGTAAGTGCAATGTGTTATGAATTAAAAAAAGCAGAATTAACATGGAGGTATGAGATGAATGAGACATGGGTGGGGCCTGCTAACACCTAGTACCATTCAGCCCCATACTTACTGGTCACACTATGCCCAAACCATTCCCCAGAACAACCAAGTCATGGCCACTCTGGGACATGGCTAGGCAATCTGGTACAGCAGGACAGTGTCTTTATAGCAGGACTGTCCCACCAAAACTGTCATGGTTATTGTCCACAAGAGTTTATGGACAACAAAAGGAAAATCTAGACCTAGACCCACACAATGTCACTAGTAAGAAGGGATATCGCATCAGCAATACAAGGCGATTGTCTAAGTTGTGGAGACTTATGGGTAGAGTTCTGTGTTGGCTAAAATCAGTTTCATATGTAATCGTAACATGACAATCTTTGAGTTAATGTTACACAAACAGTAATTTGTAACAAAAATCCTACATTTTAGAGAGGCAAAAATCAGCCTATCTGCAGCATATTAAACAGGATGCTACATACCCAGGGCTTAACAAAGAACGTAAATGGAGGTTTTAAATCAACAAAACAGAGCAAAAGTTCTGTGGCGTAATGAAAAGGTTAGTGCGGAAACTGGTAAGAAGAAACCAGATTTTAGGACACTTAAGTTAATATGTCAACTGAATCTTTTATTAGGCACAAGTAGACAAACAGATCATGCAAAAATAAAATTAGCCAATCAAAATATGAATATAAAAAGGGAATTACTGAGAAAACTAAAACATCCCAGAATATCCAGGAATACAGATATGGTATGTGTTATATATGTAAGGCATAGTCGTTTTTAGGAGTACAAATGTGACAGCACATCTCTCGGTAAAGGTGGTGTTTGTAGCTGCAACGTAGAAGTTTTGGTAGCATGTGGAAAGAGAGGAGGGGACATTGTACATTAGATTAAGGTGACCTTGTTTTCTCTTTTGGATGATGATGGTACAGTATATGCTTGAAAGGTTGAACTTGATGAACACTTGTCTCTGAACATGTAACTATATAGAAATGCATCACTCGATATGTTAATGGTTGTTACTGTAAAAAGCAGTACTCCTACTGTATATCAGAGAGCTGAATGGTTTAATATGGCAGTTTAATAAACAGTATTTCCGCTTTTAAAATTAAAGTGGAAATAAAGTCTGCAGGCAATATTGTCCCAAAAGAAAGAGCATATTCACAAACATACAAGAATCTGTGTCTCACCTCTTCTGTCTCCCCTGGCTGCAGGGTGATTCATGAAATTAACCTGTTGGTACTAGGAGTCAGATCACATACTCCACCTTAGCTAGATGACTCGCAAGGGATTTTAACCCATGACCTCATGGACTGTGTGTTTCTAAAACATTTGTTTAGACTGGTGAGCCACCACTGCACATGCATAGAATACAGGTACATTTAGAAGCTTTAGCGAAGTAAAATCAGCAGACTATTTTGTATCACCCCAGGAAGACTCTATGAAATGCTCACTGGTTGTTAAAAAGCTGAGTGGTGAAGAAAACTCACCCGCAATATCCTGTTGAAGTCCTCCTTGTCCACTCTAAGGAAGTGACAGTTGTCCTCTCGTAGAACAATTGAAGCTGCTCTGGGGGCATCATTTACTAGAGCAAGTTTCCCAAAGTCATCGCCCTCATGCAAGGTGCATACAACTCCCTACATAAGGTACAAGCACAGCAATAAAGAAGGTATAAAAGGTAACAGTAGTTATATTTATTAAAATGGCAAAATCAATTAAAATATTTTTGGTTTGGCTTCTGATCTTGGGGATCTGTTTAAAATAGTATGATACCCCATAAAAGAAATATCCCATTATTAAAAATTAAGAATCATTTATTTTAAGAAGGAAACAGAGTAAAGTAAAATTCCAGTTTATGGGGATTCACTCAAAAAATGCTACATTGAGAAAAAAATAGATATAGAAAGTAAACTGAAACAGTGTACTATAGAGAAACATTAACATGAATTACCTTTCCATAAATTACAACATTGACAGATCCTTTCAAGATTATGTACCAGGAAGTTCCTTCTTCCCCTTGGTTAAACACTATAAACAAAAAAAGTCACAAAAATGCATGTTACATATATATATATATATATATATATATACACACACACACAGTGTCTGATTCAGTAATTAGTATCAGGGTTTAATACAGCTAATTTTTCTGCAGGTCTGTTGGACCAATTTATTATTCCATACCACAGACTGGCAGATTGTCAGCTCTATCTATCAATTTAACCAGAATACAAGCTAAGAATGTAAACATTGTATTACAGTATTACTATTTTAGATTCGTTTCCAATGTGATATAGACATTTCTTTAATAATAATAATATAATAATCCACTTTTACTTACACACTGTTCCTGCTTTCGGGTGAGATTCAAAGATTAAAAACCCAGCTAGTTCTCTTTTAACCTTAGAAGAAAAGAAAAAAGCAGAGATAATGTGGAATTAGACTCATAGACTACAATTAAGCATTGCAAATGAGAGAGAAAAAAAACATTGATAAAACTTTAAGGGGCTATCTTATGACATGCCATTATGCCCGAGCTGTTAAAATACAGAAACCAATCAAAAGTTATGAAATGTTTTCTAACTGCAGTAGAAAGTTGTCATTTGATTGGCTGCTGCAAATTAACAGCACAGACACATTTATGCACCTCTTATTAAATAAGCCAGTTAATGTCTAGCAGTGCATTTAATTACAACATTTCAAACAAAATGAGTTAATGAATAAATAATTTGATAGATAATGGCTGACAATTCCATATATCAAACAAAATAAGTTGATTAACAAATAATTTTCTAGATGACGCACGGCAGTCTATGTATCAGGCTTTAATACACAAGGCTCTGGATTTAGAATGGAAGCAACAGTGGAATATACTGTATCCTTATAGACATCACTCAGCTACTGTATATAGCTGAGTGATTGCTCCCATTTCCCTTTCCACAGGAACGGCAACAGACTTCTAAAACGGATAGGGTTGCTTGTGTGCTTGTGTGATACAGACTTTTTTAACAACAAAAAAACACTCTCAGGGAGATTCAATAAAAGTTCTTATCGTTAAAAATGGTGCTAATTTTGCCCCAGCCAATGAGATCCTTTTTAACATTTGAAAGCTAACATCTGATTGGTTGGGGCAAAATTAGTAACATTTTTAACAATCAGAACTTTTATTGAATCTCCCTATCTATGTGTGGGTGTGGTTGAAGGCAGGATAGCATAGATTCATTTTACAAAATAACAAAACACTGTAAAAATAACAAAACACCACAACTTACATATTATATGAAATCATTTGGCTCTTCACAATATAATATACGGATATTAAGCCACTTCAGAGTTTCCTGCCATTTATAAAAAACTTTTTTATGGTCAGGGAACTCCTTGGTGATACACATTAGACTCTAAGGGGTCAATTATCCCTTATATATTACACTGTAAGGGGTCATTTATCCCTTATATATTACACTGTAAGGGGCACATTATACCTTATATATTACATTTTGTATGTTTAATAAATACCCATTGTGTATGTACTAGTAAATGTCTGACCTGTCATAACATTTGTAGAACAATGTCTATAACCTTGTTTTGACAGGGGAAATATATTATCCTTAATAAGTTCTTCCAAAAAAGGGCAATGGACAGAGGACATAGAATGACAAACTCCCTCATAAAAAGCGATTAATCAATAGATTTCTGTCAGTTAGAAGGAAAGTGCCCAGAATAGAGTCTTGTCTCCATCTTGTTTCAGCCCCATCTGCAATGTGAAAGGAGATGACTGGGACCTATGCCAAGAGCACAGAAAGCAAGGCAGGTACAGATTATGTTCACCTTGTCACTGCAATGTGCATTATAAACGTGAAATTTAATTAGGTGGGAAGGAAGCCTGAATTGGTGTGTTAAGAAACCCACAGATGGGATCAACTATTTGAAAGATCCAATCAAATTTATCAGATTGCTCAAAACTATTTCCTTTTTTTCCGATCGACAATGTTGAGCAGTTTATTGGAAAAGCAGAGATCGGGGCAGGCATAAGATTTTCCATCAACCCCATTTTCAGGCCATGTCTTCTGATCGGATTTCCGATTGGAAGAAAATCAGGCCATGTATTGCCTGCTTCAGGTATAAAGAAACTTGCTAGAAGAGTATAAATTTCATGCATATTGTGGGTCTTAGTAAGATCCTGTAATGTTTGTTATGAGAACAAGAGCCTCTTGCTGTCATATCACCCTGACCTTACATTATGCTACTGTCACATCAGTTGACTTATCCTTAATGAGTATTATATTAACCAACACTTTGTACTGTGTTATGGCATTTAGGAATAACATAGTCAGGTGATTGTTGTTTTTAAATGCTTTTAACTTTGTCCCTATTAATAGATCAATAAAGGACAGTTTTACGTTTGACAATAAGTCTGCATGGTTTTCTTTCTCCTTTATTGGATCTATAACCAAACTCACAGGGGATAATGTCACTGCTACATTGGTGCTTTTTATTGGAACTGTCAAATTTTTCCCCAAGTACTTCCCGTTTTCCCCAACATTTAGTCTTAACTGAGCATGCTTCTCATGATGTCACTCAACATACTGGAAGAAGGAAATTTGAACACTCCCCCCAATATTATTTCTCACAGGCTGCAGCCAGAGATGGGATCTAGGGCTTATTTTAAAGGAAAGACTGCAGGCTTTCATATAACCTTAACTTGTTTGGAGACCACAGTTTCCTTTTAAAGACGATTGTCTGCCCTCTGTTTCTCTGCCATTTTGAAACAGACCTTATAAATAAACAAGTATTAAATGTCCCACCGCATACCCGGAAGCATTGCGGCATTTTCTTGTGGCTGAGGCCTCAGTGGATTCTGAGAAAATGTAAAAATGTATTTCAATGAATGTGAAATAGTGTTGTCCTTTATTCCTGTAACAATAAATGAATAAAGGATAACTAAAGATAAAATGTAAGCAAGACTGAATGGTTTCTACGATCCTTAACAAGCTGATAGTTGAAGCTCTGTATCTGGGTCTGTGAAACTTGCAAAACTAAAAAGAAAAACCTCAGCAATGCAACCGATTTCAGAAGTGAGAGTCCTGCCCCTTTTCCCTGCTGGCCAATTACATTTGGGTCTTAAAATACTGCTTCTATTAGTAAATTACACAACAAACGTCTTTCTGTACCCACTCACCTACCAGGCCTGATAATGACTAGGCTTTTGGAATGTCTTTCACTGCTAGATAAAGCACTTTTTAAAAAGTTAGCCAAGTGGCCCAAAAAGAGACCACTGTATTTAATAAACTTTTCAGGGTTCATTGAGGGGGGGGGGGCTCTTAAACAGCTCTTTTAAATAGGACAAGCTCTTTTTAATAGGACACTTGTATGGAGACCAAAGTTACCCTTTAAGTATTTTTTTTTTTTGGTGAAGTTTTTGTAAAGTTGGTGAAGTTTTTTTGAAGTTTTGGTGAAGTTTTTTTGAAGTAAACAGAAACAGACTTACAGTTGTTGATAAATGTGATAAAGCCTTAATGTGCATAAGTTCCTCAAAAATGATTTCTAGATCATCTGCAGTTCTCTGACCTGGTCTGTACAGAAGAAATAAAACCCAGCTTGTAAATAAAATCATTAATGGCATATGATCAAATGGTATGACTTGGTTCTTGTCCAATCTAGACTAGTAAACTACAAAACATCATCCTTTCCTACATAGTAAAGAAAGTTGAGACATTCATATAAAGTGGACCCATGAAAGCCATTTAAGGTGTCCGAATATCATTACTGGATGTTATGTAGTAATTCTAGTTCCAAAGAAATGTAATATAGCTGGGCCTACCATACAGAGAATCTATTTACTGTGGCCATAATTATCCAAAGTATATATGCACAGGGTACTTCAAGGAGTCCAGTTCCTTTGTGGCCACTTCATCACCAACCATACATAATCTTCTAAGTACATAAAAATAGGGCTGTCCAGTCTTTATTTAATGGGGAACTCCCACTTTTATTTGTGCAGAAACACACACATACATCGTTTCAGCACTAAGGCTTTTGTCAAGGCCAAACGTGTGTGGTTGGTGTGTTTCAGCCCAAATAAAAGTGGGGGTTCCCCATTACGGTAAATATACTAAAGACTGGACAGCACTATTTTTATGTACATAGAAGATTGTGCCCACAATTAACCATGTCAATTTGTTTCTGGGAATTTCCATGTTGACTAACCCTAATTCAGTAGCAAGTGACATGATAGATTTCAAAGTAATTATGTTTGGTCTATAATCAATCAAGCAGGCATTTCTTTTAGTAGACCTGCATTGTTAGCTGATCGTACACATGTTCCACAATTCCCAGTGACCATGAAATTCTCAGTCTTAGGAAAAGTCCCATAAATAAAAAGTTAGATCTGCCTATAAAGTTATCTGCATATGTTAATGTGCCACATAAATATGGACTAAAGTAGCATTATTTTCTACAGGGATAGAATGCATTTCATAGAGTTAGAGAAGACAGTCTAGATTTTCAGTCTAAAATCTATTTACTCATTGGGATAACCTAATGGAAACTATTGAAAGGGACAACTACGACATCTCCCTGGGACAAGGTACCCTAGACCGTTTTATCTCGAAAAGCTTCTCTAAGAAGTTGCAAAAAGTGACAAACGAAAATCAAGCTCACAGTTTTCTTAGGATCATTCTCATATGTGCATCTGGTCCTGTCTGGGACAGCAGGAGGAAAGTATCTTGTAGCTCTTCATCACTTTCTTTCTTTTCCTCCTCTGTTGGCATTGGTGCATCTTCGTGCTCATCATCAAGAAACCGATAAAAAAGGTATTTGTCTTGGAAATAATGTTCCTGATCCACTAAATGCAAAATGACAAAAAGTGTCACAGCTCACAGTAATATTTTCCAGAAAATTCAGTGAAAATACATACCGGTAGAAAGAGCAGTTTTTTTCCATCCTAATGACCTTACACTGCCCATTCAGCCTGTGTATAAATAAATGGTTCTGAAATACTGACTTTCTGTTTACAGGACCCCTAATAGAGAACATTATGGTCTTACCCTGAGATACAGTTGCTCAGTGAAGATCTGAGCATGTTTGACCCATCCAGCAGCCAATCAATTACTGTTAGGAACATTACAAGGGAGTGTGCATTCTGGGAAGAAGAAGGACTGTTACAGAACCTGAAATGGCAGCTCACTAATGTTAACAGCAGGGAAAAGCAAGGGGTATAAATTCAACTTTCCCTTTAAAGGGCATGTCCACCCCCAGAATATTATTTCATACTCACCTTCCCTACCCCCCAAACACTGAGAATATCTCCTGCAGTCCCTGAAGACCATAAAACTTATATTTTCCCTCCTCCCTGGTCTTTGACTCCACTGTAAGTTCTGAGAGCTTTTTCAGAGGAGATGGAAAGGACTAGTCATGGCCGTAACTGACTTCTGCCACCCGAAAGAAATCTGGCATCCTGCACAGATGCCGGCTTTCTTGCTGAGGGGAAAGGTGCGTTTTTTGGGGCATCAGGGTCTGCGGGGAGATAATTAAATATAACAATTTTAGGGTTTGGGGTGGGGAAGGTGAGTATAAAATATTATTCTGGGGTTGGACATAAAGAACTACCACTTACTTCTATGCCCCTCATCTGGTAACAACATAACATCAGGACAGCCAAATATTGCTTTGGCATTAAATTGGAATGATGCCACCAGCTGCAGCAGACCATGGGAAACAGGAACCAAGGCAACATCAATAATTGGATTAGACTTTAAGGGGAAATTCAGTGGGGAAAAAAATCATTATTTATAACATACCTAGGTAATCTAAATATTCTTTTTATTAAACAAAATCATTTAGTTTAATTTATTTTGCTATGCCCTGACATAGTAGTGAGCTGTAATTTCACATTCTACAGTGGTCGTTCTTTTTCGCTGACTTTAGAAGTATGTTTTATGCCCAGAGAAATCCCATGATAGGCAGATTAAAATTAGAGGGATGAGTAAATACTACTTTATAAAACATAAGAATAATATTTATATATTATATAATAATATTAAAAAATAGCAATTTAGATCCCACAAGTTGTAAGTAAAGTTGATAATTAACTGGATTGTTTAAGGTGACGGTTTGATTTGGGCTGTACGTCTCTAACTCTTACCATGGTTCAGGACTCCCTCTTCAAGTAACACCTGCCACATGCCCACAGCTTGTGTCCGGGAATGAACACAGGAACTTTGCTGCATAAGCCAGTCAACAAGCTCCGTTCCTACACAGCATTGCCTGTACAGGACACAGAAAGAGGATTTGGGTAGTAAAACCTTTTGTTGTACATTAGAGTGTTTCCCATAATTCAACATCCAGGGTTTCAGTTAATGTTCCTGTATAGACCTTTTAGAACACATGTATCCCTCAAAAAGAGTATCAGCCTTAACAGCCATGTGGTTCAGGTCATTGTGAGATCAATACCTTGCTCCAAATTCCATCTAGAGATGAGTCTACACAATGAATGGACAAAGGTATATGCAATTTCATAAAAACTTAAAGGCGGAGAAATGTGATTTACAATGGATCTTACTGAAAAGGAATAAAAAGACTTTTAAAGGAAAGTAGGAAGATAGAAATGGTAACTTGTTTATTATTCTCCTATTGCCCTATTTACCCTCATAAAGGAACAGAGAAAACGTGTAATCATGGTTTTCTGCATTTGCCACCAAAATGTCATATTCTAATCAATCTGATACACTCATCTGGATACATTTTTATCTCTAAAAAATACACCAGACCCAGAACAAGCATCACAATAGAATGGGGGGGTCAGATGTAGAACCATTAGGGACTTTGGTATGTATTATTTCCTGCACTTCCCACTCAAATTACAAAGAAATAATATATCCCTGTGTAGTATACATGTTGTAAATCTTATACACCCTCAGCCTTTAAAAGGGTTCCCTTACAATATAGCTATATAGAATACTGGGGCAAGCACAGGATTTCCAAGGGGAGGGGTAGATTCATATATGGGTTACCACTGAACAGACCCAGAAGGAGGTTCATGACCAAATATATCCATGTGTTCTAGTATATATGGATCATACAATAATATTATATATATTCTCTACTTACCATGATTATAGCGTCAAATAGTCTGGATGAAAAATGTATCCATGTGTACCCTGCCTAATGTTCTGTTTTACTGAGAAATCTACGTTTGTACTACATTACCTTTTAGTACCATTAGAGCTGTGACACTGACAGCGGATCTGACAGAATTTGCTGAATATTGTCAGTATTGGAATTTTTCCATTGCCGGCTCCCTTTACTACAGTAGAAGAAGCCAATAACATTGGAACATGTATGGGCACATTGAACAATCATTCTTTATAAAGAATTTATGGAACAATCACTCTTGTGTATAGATCATAAAATACAATGTTGAATGTCCCTATTGCTGCTCACTAAGCTCCATCACAGTGTAGTAGGTACTGTAAGTTCTGTATATAAACCCAGTCTCAGGCATCCACAGGGTTAATGTTCATACAGATCTCTATGCAGCTGTCAATCACAGGGCAGACTGTATATATTTTTGATACAAATGCTGCTTCTAAATCACAGCTCAATTAACAATGTAATAAGTCAATGTTACAATCTATGTAACAGTCAATGTAACAGTCAATGTAACAGTCAATGTAACAGTCAATGTGTAACAGTCAATGTGTAACAGTCAATGTAACAGTCAATGTAACAGTCAATGTAACAGTCAATGTGTAACAGTCAATGTAACAGTCAATGTAACAGTCAATGTGTAACAGTCAATGTAACAGTCAATGTAACAGTCAATGTGTAACAGTCAATGTAACAGTCAATGTAACAGTCAATGTAACAGTCAATGTGTAACAGTCAATGTAACAGTCAATGTAACAGTCAATGTAACAGTCAATGTGTAATAGTCAATGTAACAGTCAATGTAACAGTCAATGTGTAACAGTCAATGTAACAGTCAATGTAACAGTCAATGTAACAGTCAATGTAACAGTCAATGTGTAACAGTCAATGTGTAACAATCTATGTAACAGTCAATGTAACAGTCCATGTAACAGTCTATGTAACTGTCAATGTAACTGTCAATGTAACAGTCAATGTGTAACAGTCAATGTGTAACAGTCAATGTAACAGTCTATGTAACAGTCTATGTAACAGTCTATGTAACAGTCTATGTAACAGTAACAGTCTATGTAACAGTCAATGTAACAATCTATGTAACAACCTGTGTAACAATCTGTGTAACAGTCTATGTGGCAATCTATGGACACCAGGAGAAGTGGAGCAGCAGACTGCACTGAGCAGGCAGAAAGGGTAGATTCCAGGCAACAGTAATCCTCCTAAACACGCCCGTTTTTATACAAATAAGGTGTAAATAAGCACAAACCCTTTAATTACAGGACCATTTTCTGTATTTGTATATTTCACATGTAAGTATTTTATTTTTTTATAGTACTGTATTCCTTTAAAGGAAAATTATCCTTACCTCCCCTGCTCCCCTCTTCCTCTCAAAATTACAAGTTCACAGTGTCTCAATTGCTAGGTCCTCTTCACCCCTGGGTTTTATATTACCCTTCCATTGCATCCATCATCAGGCCAGGATCCGGCCAATGGAAGGATGTGTTTGCCAAGAATGTCTTCCTATAGGTCACTGGCTGATTGAGAGGAGGAGCTGGAATGGCGAGGGAGTTAAGCTAAAAAAACAGCCTTTCCAGACTAAACCCAGTGGCTTATGGCTGTTGACTTTAGGTCTGTGTTAGAATTATCTTATCTCCTGTATTGAATATGGGCCTCATTGGGAATGGAGTCTGTTCTGAACAGAGACTTTAGGGTAGTATATTTCCCATGATAATGGCTGCCATTGACCCATAGAACTTGAACCTGACAAACTAACTATCAACCAGTATCTGTAATGATTTTCCACGAAAAACAAATATATAATAGGTAGAACGACAGTAATCTGTATTCTTCATCTTACAGGAAAACTAATGATAAGGCCACAATTTAACACCCTAGGTTTCTGGCTTTCACTAGTAGATTTACATGTTATCACACATGTTAGTTCTTAAAAATACAGATGGGTCTAGGGAGCTTGTAACTGGGGAAGCTGGAAAAAGAGGGAATTTGACGCTTCTAATAGATCTGGGTGTCAGCTCCTATAGTCAAACCACAACTGAAGGAGGCCATACATGTAGTTTATGAAAGGACAAACCCTACAATAAAGGTTTTTCACCATGTTCGACATGGCCTAAGAACTTGCCTAATCAATCTTATCAAATAATATTCAGTAACATGGGCCCCCATATTACCTACATATGTTCATATTCTACAATCAGAATCTAATGTCTGTGGCCAGTTATACACACTAAACAGCACATAGCATGTCCATAACAGGAAATATCCATAGTAAAATGTTTTTTGACAGGAAATCACCCACCGGTAAGTTTTTAGATGGTATTTCCTGTCTCTAATCATATGAGGGGCCCGTGATAGGATTGCAGTCCGTAGAATCTTTCCAGCCCTGAGTATTCTCTCCGAGGGAACCTGATATTTTTACAAAAGATAAAGCAATGGTTAGAGAATAAAGTGCAGCAATAACCATCTTTGCATTCTAATAAAATACTTGACATATTAAAAATTATCGGCTAAATCCTTTAATTTTGTAATGGCAATGCAGATCTCTATAGTAGGACATGAATTTAAATGAAAGTCAGCGGGGAAATACAACACAGCATAAACTGAAATCAACACAAAGATAAACAGTCTCCATTCTGTGACAGAGAAAACAACACAAAAAGAACCTGTCCGTGTATACCATAATGTGTATCTTCATATAGAATTCAGTTTATGGAGCTGGCCTACACCAAAGGGCCATCTAATGTCATTGTGTAGCCCTTATACTGTCCTCCCACATTTGCGTCACAGTGGCACGTCTTGAACCAAATAGTAATGGGGAAAACAGGAAAGCCCCTGGTACATCATAACTGGCCCCGTACTGGCTGACTGGAATTGTCACATTGACTTAAAGGGTAATTGTGGTCCAAAAATGACATTAGGTAAATAGACTGGAATTGCTTTCATGAGTATTTTTGCAATTTACTTTATTTTTTTACATAGTTTTGAAGATATTTACATTTTTGTGTGATATGGTAGCAGCATCACCAGATTCCCTGCACCCCCTGCTGTGAAGCCATGTGACAGTCCCTCTTCATTGCGTCTCCTCATGGGCCCCCACGGCACCAACCCTTGTAGTCCCCTTAAAACCACCTCCCACTCCTCCTTCAGTCACTTAAACTGGATCTCTTCCTGGGTTCTTCTGCTTTCTCCTGCACTGAGCATGTGCCAACCTCAGATTAGAAGGAGGAACTAGTATTTGACTGCAGATTCAGAACCTCCCACCCCATAACTTTCTGATCAGTGAATTCTTCATATCTTAGGCAGCACATAGACAGGTGGTTAATGGCTCATTTTAAAGGTATGAACCTTCCATTTCATTTAACATCAACTTGTTTGGAGACCACAGTTCCCCTTTAAGAGCATCACAAAATACGGCATTGCCAAACTGGTCTGTATGGAACTTGCTGATAAAGAAACATAATCTGCCAGATATTGTTTTTTCAGTCTGTATTATTGCTGATCCTAGTAGGTGCCCAATAGGTTACAGTTTAATGAGGGTTTGACTGTCCCACCAGAACTTCAGGGCACTCCATTCACCTGTTAAAACTGCAAAAACCCCTAAATTTATCTTAGGATTTATTATAATATTATTATTTTATAATAAGCATAAGAAGTCAGATGAAGTGAGACAGATTATTAGACCAGTCAGAACGAGGAATGAAATGTAGAGTGCCTTCCTGGTGAGAGCCCCAACACCCTAATCTGACACAGAGGAAAGCTGTCCTATGCTGTCCTGTTAAATGTGCAAGATATAAAGACTCCTGTGAAATGAAAATGCACCTTTAGGACTTGGCAACACCCCATTACCTCTGTAATGGTTTTAGCTGGACGGATCGGGATTTGGTTTTCAATAAGGGGGGTCTGAAAAATAAGACGTAACCAAAGTAAACAAAAACAAACATGAAAAGAAACAAAAAATAAAAAGTTAGAATCTGATAAGGGAAAGTAGAAAGCATTTGGTAAGTCTGAATGAAAGAAAGGAAGAATGGCTGAACAAAATTTTAAAATCAAGGTAACAAACCAAATCGCTTATGTTTCAATTAAAAAAAATAAATTAAAAAAAAAATTGTAAAAGTTTAATGTTAAATTGGCATTTGTGTGTGTGTGTGGGTGGGTCCTTTAAGTAGTGCCCATTTTAGTAGCACATATCTACCCAATTAGATATTGTTTTTACTGAACTGTATTCCAAGTGCTGATTGGTTCCTATTATTTACTGGGCTGAAAGGATTCTTCCCATATAATTTTTGCAAAACAATATGCCAACATTTTCTATACCCGTTTTATCATGGGAAAAACATGAAGCTGGCCACACAATCAGATGTACGTAAATAATATTTAATTAATATTTTGCATAATGTATGTAATTGAACATGGTTACTGACACTATTAATGTAACCTATGAAGGTTTCAGATACTGGTGGATATCAGGGCCTAAAGAATCAATCACTTTTTATCAACTGCCAACTTATGTAAAGCTCTAAAAGCACATCAAATGGCATAGAATCATCATAGAGAACCCCTGAAATTACTAAGAAGTCTGCTTTTTTATGAGACTTATTTAGTAGCCTGAAGGAGCTAAAACTAAAACCTCCATATTGAATTGATATTTTGCTTGAATATCCCCTCATGGTGTGGATCCGACAGCTAATAGACAAAACTATTCTACAGATGGGGCCCATTTCACGGTTTTCCCTTAAGTCTAGACATACTGTAGGATGTGGCATTTACTGTAGAGCTACCATGTAAACCCAGAAGCCATCTCTTTCATTTGACATTTTTGCACATTAAACAAGGGTAAGCTGAAGCCAAAGGTATGCTAAATATTTAAAAAGAAAATAAATGAATTGTGCAAAATCAGTGGATATGTTGTACACCATGCACAGGCCATGTAGGGCCACCTATGAAATCAGAATCAGTGAACAAAGCATCCACCATGAATATGCCATGTAGGGCTCCCTTTGAAATCAGGATCAGTGGACATAGTGTAAACCACGTATAGGCCATGTATGACTCCCTATGAAATCAATCAGAATCAATAGACATAATGTACACCACATATAGGCATGTAGGACTCCCTATGAAATCAAACAGAATCAGTGGACATAATGTACACCACATATAGGCCATGTAGGACTCCTTATGAAATCAATCAGAATCATAGTACTAATGTACACCACTATAGGCCATGTGGACTCCCTATGAATCAAACAGAATCAGTGACATATGTACACCACATATAGGCCATGTAGGACTCCTCTATGAAATCAAATCAAAGATCATGAGACATAATGTACACCACATATAGGCCATGTAGGCTCCCTATGAAATCAAAATCAGTGACATAGTACACACACATATAGGCCATGTAGGACTCCCATGAAATCAACAGAATCAGTAGACATAATGTACACCACATATAGGCCATGTAGGACTCCTATGAAATCAATCAGAATCTGTAGACATAATGTACACCACATATAGGCATGTGGACTCCCTATGAAATCAATCAGAATCTGTAGACATAATGTACACCACATATAGGCCATGTAGGACTCCCTATGAAATCAATCAGAATCTGTAGACATAATGTACACCACATATAGGCCATGTAGGACTCCCTATGAAATCAATCAGAATCTGTAGCATAATGTAAAACCACATAGGCCATGTAGGACTCCCTATGAAATCAATCAGAATCTGTAGACATAATGTACACCACTTATAGGCCATGTAGGACTCCCTATGAAATCAATCAGAATCTGTAGCATAATGTACACCACTTCTAGGCCCTGTAGGACCTCCTAGAAATCAATCTGAATCATGGACATAATGTACACCACATATAGGCCATGTAGGACCCTTATGAATCAATCAGAATCATAGACTAATTACACCACTATAGGCCATGTGGACTCCCTATGAAATCAAACAAATCAGTGACATAGTGTACCCACATATAGGCCATGTAGGACTCCTTATGAAATCAAATCAAAGTCATGAGACATATGTACACCACAATATAGGCCATGTAGGCTCCCTATGAAATCAAAATCAGTGACATAGTACACACACCATATAGGCCATGTAGGACTCCCATGAAATCAACAGAATCAGTAGACATAATGTACACCACATATAGGCCATGTAGGACTCCCTATGAAATCAATCAGAATCTGTAGACATAATGTACACCACATATAGGCATTGGACTCCCTATGAAATCAAACAGAATCTGTAGACATAATGTACACCACATATAGGCCATGTAGGACTCCCTATGAAATCAATCAGAATCTGTAGACATAATGTACACCACATATAGGCCATGTAGGACTCCCTATGAAATCAATCAGAATCTGTAGCATAATGTACAAACCACATAGGCCATGTAGGACTCCCTATGAAATCAATCAGAATCTGTAGACATAATGTACACCACTTATAGGCCATGTAGGACTCCCTATGAAATCAATCAGAATCTGTAGACATAATGTACACCACTTATAGGCCATGTAGGACTCCCTATGAAATCAATCTGAATCAGTGGACATAATGTACACCACATATAGGCCATGTAGGACTCCCTATGAAATCAATCTGAATCAGTGGACATAGTGTACACCACATATAGGCCATGTAGGACTCCCTATGAAATCAATCTGAATCAGTAGACATAATGTACACCACATATAGGCCATGTAGGACTCCCTATGAAATCAATCAGAATCAGTGGACATAATGTACACCACATATAGGCCATGTAGGACTCCCTATGAAATCAATCAGAATCTGTAGACATAATGTACACCACATATAGGCCATGTAGACTCCCTATGAAATCAATCAGAATCTGTAGACATAATGTACACCACTTATAGGCCATGTAGGACTCCCTATGAAATCAATCAGAATCTGTAGCCATAATGTAAACCACATAGGCCATGTAGGACTCCCTATGAAATCAATCAGAATCTGTAGACATAATGTACACCACTTATAGGCCATGTAGGACTCCCTATGAAATCAATCAGAATCTGTAGCATATGTACACCACTTTAGGCCTGTAGGACTCCTAGAAATCAATCTGAATCATGGACATAATGTACACCACATATAGGCCTGTAGGACTCCCTATGAAATCAATCGAATCAGTAGACATAATGTACACCACATATAGGCCATGTAGGACTCCCTATGAAATCAATCAGAACTAGTGACATAATGTACACCACATATGGCCATGTAGGACTCCCTATGAAATCAATCAGAATCAGTAGACATAATGTAAGATACACCACATATAGGCCATGTAGGACTCCCTATGAAATCAATCTGAATCAGTAGACATAATGTACACCACATATAGGCCATGTAGGACTCCCTATGAAATCAATCAGAATCAGTGGACATAGTGTACACCACATATAGGCCATGTAGGACTCCCTATGAAATCAATCAGAATCAGTGGACATACGGGGTTATTCAATAAAAGTTCTTATCGTTTAAAATGGTGCTAAATTTGCCCCAGCCAATCAGAACTTATTTAACATTTGAAAGCTAACATCTGACTGGTTGGGGCAAAATTAGCACAATTTTTAATGATAAGAACTTCTATTGAATAACCCTGTTAGTGTATACCATGTATAGGCCATGTAGGACTCTATGAAATCAAAATCAGTGGTTATGCACACGATGAACAGGCCATGTACTGTTGGCTGCCTATGAAAGCAGAATTAGTGGACATAGCGTATACCATGCATAGGCTACCAAAGTTACCACAGATGTTGCTTATGATTCTTGTCTAGAAAACAACCACTGAGTCCATAGTATGAAACATTCCACTACATTTTCCAATCTATAATCACTCAACAGCTTATTTGCATTACATTAGGTTTTAATAATAGGCAGCACGGAGAATGTGTACATGGAAACACAATAGCAAATTAATTTTTATTCTGAAGTTGGGCAAAAAAGAAAAATTCCTGGGTAATCCCGCAAGTGCATCTCATCTAAGTAGTCCGTTGGGAAGCCTGCAGAGTTAATAGTGCATTGTACATGTTACTGCATAGAGGATTTTCAGAGGATTAAAGCAATAGGAATGAGAATATAATAAAAGTGATACGGATTTAAAAGGGTCAGATCATTATTATATACAAGATACCAGACAAGGGATCTTTTTTTTTGTTGTTGTTAGGGATGATAATGTAGAATAAGTATTTCTGATGATAAAAGGATTAATGTTAATAAAAGTTGTACTGGGAACGATCTCTGCTGGTTAGTCCTGATGGGGAAATTATGACACATGCAGACCACTTTTTAAATGTGTTACTTCCATAGATAATGAAAAAATACAATGATAAAAATCTATATTTCTAAAATTATTTTTCAATGAAATATTTTAGTGCCTGAAACCTAAGATCCTGCTAGATTTCTAACTAATTAAATTACATGTCTGGACAGAGAACAATAACAGAAATGTCTACTGCACTTTTTCTCTAACATCTAGCAACAGTTGCCTTAAGCTAGGTACACACCTAGCGATTTTTCCTCCTGACCGACCATTCGATACTTTCGACCGGTCGGCCAGGAGGAAGGACTGTCGGTCGCGGCAAAAGCAGCCGCGTTCGATAGTTACCGCGACCGATCGACGATCGGACGAGGTTTTCCACCATGTCCGATCGTCCTTTTGGACGATTCGGACGAACGGTCGGTCAGACATGGGCACATTCGGATGCAATAATTTCGGTTTGATCGACCGATACACTGAACTATCAGTCGATCGGACCGAAATATCTCATCGTGTGTACCCAGCTTTAGGACAAGGCAGGTAAATTCCAGAAGACAACTAGCCAGTGCTCCTAAACATTTAGGAAAAATATTTGAGTTTTCTATTAATATTTATAGATTTCCTGGCTACTTAAAAATTATATAAATCTGTCAACACCTGATATACAAAGGTAATTCTAGTGTTTAAATTAAATAAATGTAAAAATGTTGCACCAAAGGGTACAGAATAATTAGAGATCATTTCTTCTGTCAGTGGTTCTGCGTAATTTGTCGAAGATAAAATTGAAGCAGATTTCTTGGCATTGGTTTTTAATACTGAATTTTAAAATTTAGCACAATTTTTGACACTGAATTTTTGGTCTTTCAACACAAAAGTTCCGACAGATCTGCAAATTTTCAAAATCTGCAGTTTCACCACGAAACACGTTTTGGTTTGATATCGGGAATCGTCACTAAGTTTAAAAAGCTACAATCTAGAAAGCTATTTGTAATAAGCTGTTAGTCTTTCTATGATGATGGATTTTATTTTTACAAGAATAAAAGTTTTATTCCATTCTCCTGTTAAGTGCTAGGACCTATTGTAACATTTGACCCAGGCTTGGCCTTATTGCTTACTGTAGTTAAAAGGGACACGGCGCGGCGGATTTACCTCTTTCGCGAACGGCGGGTTTCGCGGATTTTCCTGTTTTATGCCTTCGAACTTTTCCGAACCGCGTTCGAAAATTTTCGGAAAATACGAGAAATCTCGTAAATTAAACATTTTGCGGATTTTTCACATTTTTGGACGGAGCAAGCCACATTTTCGGGTCCGTATTTTCGAAGAATCTCGTATTTCAAAAAAAAACCTCGTATTCAGAGAATCCTAGTTTTCCAAGAATCCCATAATTTCGAAGAACGGATTTTGCCGAACTTTCATTTTAATAGGTTTTTGAAAATTCGCAGGTTTTGACAAAATAAGGCTCCTGTTTGTCTATTAGTGCAGAACATAGTTTTTAGTCTTTAAAGAAGAACTATACCTAAAACTAACTACCATATATACTCGAGTATAAACCAAGTTTTTCAGGCTGTAAAATCAGCCTGAAAACTTGAACTCGGTTTATACTCAAGTCACTACTTACTTTACCACTCCGGCAGCCGCACGCTCATTCCCTGTACTGGCGCGCCAGCCGACGTCACTGCCCGGCGCCAATTAGTGATGTCAGCTGGCGCGCCAGTACAGGGAATGAGCGCGTGGCTGCCGGAATGCTTACCTGATCGCGGCTGCCGGAATGTTCACCATGATCATCAATGCTGGCACACAGGAAGCCCCAAGTTACTGGATGGAGGAGAGCCCACAGGTACACACTGAACTGGGTGGGAGGGTGAGGGTGCAGATGATTGGAAACTACAACTCCCAGCTAATAAAGCATGCTCGGAGTTGTAGTTTCCAAACATCTTGAATGCTAAGGAAGAAGAATGTAGTTGTCTTTTAAATGAACAGCAGAATTCTCATACAGTAATGTCTATTACTGTATGGGAATTCTGCTGTCCATTTAAAGGGCAACTAAAGCCTCAAAACAGAATCAGAAGGCAGTAGTGGTTAGTACATTTTCTACCCTCGGTTTATACTCGAGTCAACCACTTTTATTACTTTTATTAGTTGGGTGCCTCGGTTTATACTCGGGTCGGTTTATACTCGAGTATATACGGTACATCGGTTTTTATACTTACATTTAAAATAGGGTTGAGTACTGTCACTTTTTGTTTTGCTACAAAAAATCTCTTGTGTTTCTACTAGAGGACATCCTGTCAGTCTCCATAGACAGAGCCACAATCCAGGTAAGGTCCTAATGTGCTTCTGCATTGGCTGTACATGACGCTTGGATGCCCTCTCATGAATGCATCCAATTGTTTGCTGATGTACATGTACATAAGGAGACTGAATCATGGGATAGCACTGCATAAACTACAGGTACAGACAATTTACAGGTATAGGAGGATTTCTCTAAAACAAAAGCTAAATAAAAGGACTACCCACTCCTACTTTAGCTATAATTATAGAATCATTGCAGATTTAGATTTAGTTGTCCTTTCATTAGTACTGTATGCAAGTGAGAACTAATAGCTCTAAAAAAAAACTACAAAAATTGTAAAAGAAAAACAAAATAAACAGTAGTTACTACAGATCTAAAAAAAAAATCCGTTGATAAACATAAACTACTGCTAAGAATTGTTCCATTTTGTTCCTGATTTATGAATGGAGTACAGTGTGCAGGATAAGAATTTCCTCTAAGCACCATAACAGTTTTTTTTATTGAAAAGGAATAGCAGGAAAGCTTAAAACATATACCAATAAAGTAACCTGAATAGAATACCGGCTTTTTTACCACTGATAACGTATCAGATATTACCCTAGTTTACTGTAATCGCCAATCTTCACTGCAATCTCCAATATTCAAATTCAATTCCCCACTGGGTTAGGTGCAGACAAGAGGGACTGAATTGCGATTGGTCACTGGTTTTTATTTTTTTTTAAAAAATCAACCCATTTTTACCTTATTACAGTTTTTGGATCCTGGGCCCAGAGCACTATTCATATTTTCTTTATCAGACAGCCCTAGAAAAGAACACATTTATTAAAAAACAGAATTGAAATATTATCATTTATGTTCATATTTCCGGTAACACTTCTGAAAAAAGTTTGAAAATCTGAAATCAGACTCATTAAAGTCAATGGGAATGAATAGTTAGAAGTTTGAATTAAAATAAGGTTAAATTAGCAACGGTAACTTATTGTACATGGCTTTTATTGAATAACCCTGATAGTATATTATTGTTATAGAACGTGATGTCACATATGCAAGGTTATATAGTGAATAATGTAACCCCTACTAAAAATGATAAGGGTAGTAGAAGTCATTGAAAAGTTCCATGACCATATAAAGGCACGAGGCCACAGACCTTTTATACAGGGCACGGAACTCCGAGGTGATTTCTTATATCCGTATAATTTAAAGTAGGAGGTGCTTTATTGATTATAATCTACCCCTTCCCCCTAATATAAAGACTGACCTGAGAGCATACCTGCCATGTAATGGCAGAACAACACCCCCCTGTCTATATCAAGGATACCCTGCACCAGACTGACATGCCAAATTCACCCATGCTGGACAGTTACACTGAACCCCCTTCCCTCTCCTCTCAGAATCACAGAAAACCTTTCTGTCTCAAGCATAAGGGACCTGAACCAGTAACTAACTATAGAAAGTATAGCTGCATTCTGTTTTTCTGGTCTCCCCCGGCTCATGCCTTAATCTGCGGCTGCTATGTTCTTATCTCTGGGCAGCCGAGTTGATCCGAGTGCACAAGACCACATTGCACACTTGATTAAGGGACGAGGAGAGGGAGACCAGAAAACCAGAATGCAGGGATAGTTTCTATAGATAGTAACCGGTGCAGCTCTGGAGCAGATCGCGGGCGTAAGTGTTAGCAATGGATATGGGGGGGGAGGCTGGGGAAAAGCACTTTAATTCCTGGTTAAAATTGGACAGCTGGGGTGTGTGGCTTGGACGCACACCAGATTGAATGCACCTGAAAAACAGAAATAGCCACATTGCGCCACGACATACAAGAAATAGCAGGCAGCATGACGGTCATAGAGGAGAGGCAGGACATACAAGAGACAGCAATGCATGCCATCTCTCAGGCCCTCACCTCACAATCCCACATCATGTGGGCCACCCTAAACCAACTGGACGATTTAGAAAATAGCTTGAGGCGCAACAACCTAAGAGTTAGAGGCCTACCTGAATCTGTAGACCTCCCAAATAACATATTGAAGATCTTCAACCAAATTTTACAATGTGCTGAAGATACCCCAATCCTGTTTGAAAGAGTTCACAGGGCACTAAGGCCCAGAACCACAGAGGAACTCTCTCCAAGAGATTTAATATGTCGGATACATGACTACAAAACCAAAGAACAAATATTGATGAAACTAAGAGACCATGGGGATCTCGCTTTCAACAAAACCCCAATCTCTATATTCCCTGATCTCTCCAGAAGAACCCTTCAACAACGCAGGGCACTAAAACCTCTGCTAAACAAACTGAGAGAGCTCAACATTCAATATAAATGGCTTTTCCCATTTGGCCTTCA
This sequence comes from Hymenochirus boettgeri, assembly GCA_019447015.1. Taxonomy (NCBI): domain Eukaryota; kingdom Metazoa; phylum Chordata; class Amphibia; order Anura; family Pipidae; genus Hymenochirus; species Hymenochirus boettgeri. Next base: position 124,382,998 of record CM033477.1, read on the forward strand.
TGTCAAGCAAAACGGAATTACCTCAATCTTAAGGGAACCGGAACACCTTCCCTTGTTCCTCTCAAAACTGAATCTCCCACACATGGAACTGCCTGATTGGGACCTCCCGATCACTTCTATAAAAAACACCCTGGCAAACGGCTCAGGGAACCCGAGATCACTTCAAGAAATGACACTCTAAACAACAAGTATCTACCCCAAGATGACAGGGGAGGCTGAGTATATAGTCACAAAAACTTTCTTTTTTCTCTCTGTACTCTTTAATGTATCTATAACTGAAAGAAACTACATTATCTCCCCAAACTTACTATGGGCAAATCTTGCTATCACTTAACCTACTGAAACTCAAAAATTGGCGTGACGGCTGTCCAAAAGTCTTTATTGTGTGGGAAAAAAGACAAAAAAACACAGGGAAAACGCTTCTACCTAGGGCTTGGTAGAAAACTTCTTGGTTAACCAAAATGTGTTATGAAATGTATAAATGTTATAATGTTATGCTTCATCATACTAATAATAAGAAAATCTGCCTTTATCTACAAAAAAGACAACATAATGATAATGCATTTGTTTGCCTAACTATCTTTCTTCCCCACCCGAACTTTCCCCTGCCCATCTACCCCTTCTGTTTTCCCCCCTCCCCTCCAAAACCAGATCTGAGCTATACTTTTTTTTTTACCCAAAATGTAAACTATCTAAATAGATACGAGGCTAAGGATCACTCAATGTAAAAGGATTTAACAATCCACGACACAGGTCTCAAAAACTGCAAATGATGCACACTGAAAAAGTGGACATCATCCTAATTCAAGAGACCCACTTCAGTACCAACGCTGCTCCACACATTAAACCCAAAGCTGCCCCACTTGGTACTACAGCAATAATCCTATATCCAAATCAAAAGGTGTAGCTATCGCAATACACAATACCCTTCCAGCACAATACATAGACTTTATAACAGATACGCAAGGAAGATATATTTTTTTCAAAATATCTCTCCATGGACAAACCTTCACAGTAGCAAACATATACCTCCCAAATTCCAACCAAACACACACCTGTCAAACATACCTTCAAAAACTCAAGGCCTTTCAGGAAGGTAAAACCATATTTGGAGGAGACTTCAATCTCCCACTAAACCCGCAACTGGACACCACATCAGGACACTCATACATCTCACACAAGCAACTTAATAGACTAAAACACGAATTGCTTACATTGCAACTAGTAGATATCTGGCATATTATGCACCCTAACAAAAAAAGATTTCTCTTTCTTTTACCCTGTACATAACTCGTACAGAAGAATTGACCTATTACTCACCTCACATCAATTACTGTCCTGGAAACCTAAATGCCACTATGGCTTATTTCTATGGTCAGACCATGCCCCCCTATTCCTTGAACTTACCTTCCTCTCTATGAAAAACAAAACATGGTCATGGAGATTTAATGACAACTTACTAGACAACACGGAGTTCCAATATACGTCAAGACTATAGAAATAGAACAATATATGAATTTGGAGACAAATGTATCAGATCCTTAGTTTAGATACACCTTTTTCAGACAGAGAACTACAACTAGCTATAAAATCCCTGAAGTCAGGAGGTGCAGGACCAAATATTCAACATATGGCAGCCTTACTCACCCATATTCTGGACTGGAAACACAACTCACATACAAAAATATGGGTGGAGATGGAACACACCAATTCCTATCCACATCTCAATATACTCCCTTGGATAAACGACAATGAAAGACCACATAATATTTCCTCAAGCTTTTTAATACCCTCAAGCCTAAAAAAAAGGGACAAACTCAGTAATAAATACCACATTTCTCAACGACCTAGATTACAAACATCTATATGCCACAACCCTATGTTTCAACCGGGAACAAACTACTCTAACTTTCTCTGCTGGACTAAATCAGACTCTCCCACCATCCAAGACTGCCTAGAAAATGGCCGCCTGAAACCCCTAGCTCAAATTATGGACTCAAATATACTCAGCCTCTCTCAATACCTTAACTACGCTCAACTCACCCACTTTATACACCATCTACAAAAAAAACCACCTTGGTCCAATGAACTGAACTGACACCTGTTAGGTTTTATATATTCTCTATAATCACTTAGCCTAATAGCAGCCATTTTGTTCTCTGAATCCATTTTGTCTTATATTATTGTCGTGTTATTGCAGATGTTTTGTTTCCAAATGTTCTCTCTCATTTGATAACACTTGAGCTTCCCAGTGAGCTCAAGGTATTTTTCCTACATTTTGTGTGTCAGCTTGACTCTATCTTCATATTCCAAGGTTTTAGTATGTCATCTGCAGACACTGTGTCTGGCCACGCCCCCCTTTTTCTCTTTGTGAAAACCCAATGTAACATGTGAATAAACCGAGAAACTGGGTTCTACTGCACCGGGCGTGTTGTGTAATCCTTTCTCCCAGCGCTGAAGGTCTCTTAGTGGCTCTAAGACAGGCACTAAAGTCCGCGAGGCTAGATTAGGATATATTATTCTTTCAACACCTTTTGACAAACTACTCAGATCAAGCACCATACCCTCCCATACAATCTCAAAAATGTATTCTATCCTTTTGGCACAACAAACTAAAGAACTACCCTCGTTCACCAAAGAATGGGAATAGGAATTACAAACAAACTTTACACATGAACAATAGGAATCCTGCTTTGCTCTATCACACAAACTTTCAATGGCCTGTAAAACACAAGAAAAAAATTATAAAATCCTGACCCGTTGGTACAGATGTCCAGACCAGACCTCCATAAACTATTCCCCACAATCTCAGACAGATGCTGGAGATGTGGACCAGACAAAGGAACTATGACACATATATGGTACAGCTGTCCCATTATCCAACCCTTCTGGAACTCCATAACTCAAACCTATAACCAAATCACAGCTCAATCAATATCATTAATGCCACAGGCCATCCTACTTTAGTTTCTTCTGGTACTTCCAGGATCCCCAGAATACCACAAGAAAAGTATACTCAGACACTTCCTAACAGAAGGAAGAATGGTATTACCACACTACTGGAAAACAACCATTTGTCCACCCAACAAATCATGGCAAATACAGAACTCAACCACATAAAACAATAGAGGAATTAACACTATCCCAAAAAAACAAAACCCTAATCTTTACAAACTGTCTGGAACGTATGGATATTCTTCATGGAAACAGATACCTATAGGAACCTGTTAACTCTTCTCCTTCTTTTCCCATAACCCCCTCTCTCCCTAAAACTAACCCCACCCACCATTACATACGTACAAACTGTTATCCTTTATTTCACGCACGATAAGAAAAGTCTGTATAATTTCTACTTTTATGAAAATAATAAAAAGAGAATTTACAAAAAAAAAATCGGACAGTTGGGTCCCATAGGGATCTATTAATGGGGTTGATTTTAAGATTATACAACTTGAAATTATATGATGGTAATATTTACAAATTTTACTAAGCCTAGGCTGCTTTTTATTTTATTATCCCAGATCCAGTTACATGTGTTTACAGAAAGGTAACTGTATGCTCTCAGATCAGTCAGTTTAAATTAGGAGGAAGGGGTATATTATAATCGAAAATGTACCCCCTACTTTAAATTATAGGAATAAGAAGTCACCTTGGAGTTTTGTGCCTGCGGCTTGTACTTTTATATGGTCATAGAACTCCTCTGTGACTTTTAATACCCTTATAATTTACAGTAGGGGTGTTATTCAATATTAACCAACATGAATGGTATGACGGTAATGTTTACAAATTGTACTAAGCCTTAGCTGCTTTTTATTTATTATCCCAGATCCAGTTAAATAATTCGATTTTTTTTTCTCTGATTACGTTGTAAAATATAAATTCATTAAGCAGAAATGTTCATATTAGCAATCACTGGGGATTATAACAATAACATTGGAGGAGTTGAACGTGAATTATCAAATATCTTTAAGTAAGTTGGATTAATTCACTTACTGTCATTAGATCCAGTCTCCAGAACACCGTAAGGAGGAGCCAGGAATCGCCCATGTACTGACAGGTATTTCTACAGACAATAAAACGTTGTTCCCAGTTATGAAATACATACAATACTTGTGTTTAATAATCCATTATACAAATGATTTGTTCCCATTCATTGCAAAGATAAACAGTATTGATAGGAAAACATTACTGAGGGCCCCGGGAATACTGTATGTTATGTCTGTGGGAAGATTTCTTTTGAGTCCATATCAGTTCTTCAGCACTGGAGTTAGTGGGTGGCGAGAGTTCCAGTGCAACGAGTGCACAGTAAAATCGAGATATTTTGGAGGCTATAATCCTTTACAATGGGTAATCCAATAGGCCATTTGTAGGTGCTTTAAACTTAAGAGGCTTGATATAACTATGCCTTGTATTTCATATAACAACTAGACTTACAGGCCCTGCTGAAGATGAAAATGTCTGCTGATCAGATTAAAAGTATCACTGGGCTAAAACTCCTTTTCCCAATCTTACAGTATATCTGTAGCCTCTGTCTGGTTTAACTCGGACAGTTTGGTCTGTAGCATTTCAAGATGTCAGAAAAAAAAGGCAAATTACAAAAAAATGCACTTTAAGGTACACTATGATCACAGAGAAAACAATGCAGAAAAACATTTCAATTTTTTTAAAAAAAAATAACAGCTGACCATTGTTGTACAAAACATCTCAAACACAAGGCCGCAGGCCGTCTGGACTTTTTGTGGGTCCCGGTAACTGCACAGCATCTTACTGAACTGCTATCATTTGTGCAGCTCCAAGCAGCAGCGTCACTATAAATCTGCCTGCTAGATACTGTGATGGCTGTTTATAAACATTAAATTCAGCCCACCACATTAACCAGCCAGTCGTTTTGATTAAGTTGTGTGAAGTTGACACCCCTGGTACAGTAACGTACGTATATACTCGGTATAAGTCGAGGTTTTTAGGCTTTAAAAAAAGCCTAAAAATCCACCTCGGCTATACTCGAGTCACCAACTAACTCCAGCAGCCGCACGCTTCCTCCTTCTTCCGCATTCCACTGGGCTCTGGTGACGTCCACTACTCGGCGCCGGGTAACACCAGTGCCGAGTAGTGAATCAGCCACAGCCCAGTGGAATAGGAAAGACAGAGGAAGGTGCTGCTGCGGAGTTCAGGTTAGTGAGAGGAAGGTGCTGCTGCGGAGTTCAGGTTGTGGAGGAAGCGTGCTGCTGCCTGAGTTCAGGTAATGAGGAGTGTGCTGCTGCCAGAGTTCAGGTTGGTGAATTCAGCATTGGTATCTGTGTGGCTTGGATTGATTCCAAATGTTAAGTAAAGTAAATGCTGTACTCCACGGGGTGGGGGGAGGTAGGTGCAGTATTGCCACTTAAATGTTGGTAAACTACAACTCCCACCAACTAAAGCATGCTGGGAGTTGTAGTTTCCAAACATCTGGAGTGGCAAGAATTGGGGTCAGTGTGGGGTGATTCCTATAATTTAAAGGGTAACTAATGCATTAAAACAATACAGAATCAGGAGAATGGTATGATTTTGAGAAAGATTGCCTTCTGATTCTGTATTGTTTTGAGGCTTTAGTTGCCCTTTAATGGACAGCAGATTTCCCATACTGTAGTCCCATACAGTAATAGCCATACTGGATTTGGCTGTTATGTAGGGACTACTGTATGGGAATTCTGCTATCCATTTAAGGGGCAACTAAAGCCTTAAAACAATGCAGAATCAGGAGGCAGTGATGGTCATATTTTCTACCCTCGACTTTACTCGAGTCAATCATGTTTTACTAATTTTTAGGTAAAATATGGTACCTCGACATATACTCGGGTCGACTTATATTCGAGTATATACGGTACATAAAACACTAAGCGAGGTACAGCCCTCTGTGGCATGAGGTATATATGTAACAGGGTTCTCATTGGTTCTTTCTTCCAACCTAGAATAGACTGCAGTTAGTGTTTCACTGCGAATGTGAAAAAACTAGCAAAGGGCATTTGTTGTGAGGGGGTTAGGCTAGAGGCAAAGATCCCAGTTGACACAACACCTGATGCATGCATAAGTCACAATAAAATCACCCCCTATGTTATAAAAAGTTTATATTCCCAAGACTTGGCTTGTATTTTTACAAAGTTGCTGGACGCACAAAAAAGTTAGTGGAAGCATCAGTTATGAGAAAGCAGATGTGCCTTGTAGCCTTGGATCTCAGGCACGTCAGACATCAGAGTCCTATTAAGACTGAATAGGGCCTTTGAAAATGTTGTGATTAGGGGCCCATTTTCTTATAGACTGACAACTTATAATACCCTAAACACAGATTGGTCATATACAAGCTATACGGACAATGGGCCCTACATTTGGGTCTCCAGGCAGGAGCCTAGAGTGACTTGTAGATTTTCCAGTTCTGCTAGGAAGAAATTTGAGGAACTGCACAAAGTTTTACTGCATTTACATGTGTATATCGTTGATTAGGAATTACTTAGAAAGGCAAGTTATTCAATGACTAAATTGTAATAAAATAGTTTATGTGTGCAGGCAATTTAGTCTCAGACATGTTTGACTTTAGCAACGGATTTCAATAAGCCTTATTTCCTGGTGAACTTTTCCTGTTATTATACAAACACAAAGAGCAATCAAATACATAGCCAATAGACACATTTCTGGCACTGATCAGCATTGTATTTGACTAACACTAACAAGCAATTTTGTTTTGATCAGAATTAAAACTGACAACATTTGATATAGAAATTATATTTTCCTAAAGAGCATTTATACTGAAAAAATTTGTTTTTTAAAAAAAATTTAAAAAAATTACTGGAAACTATATTTGCTGCATCATTTTTGAGTGGGACCTGGCACCCTTTCTTACATTTCAGTTTGTCAATCAAGTTCCTTGATTTCGCCATCACCACAAAAATCCAATACTGGGCCTTGTCTTATGGAGATATCGTCACTGGACTATCAAGGCAAATAAAACTATTTTGGTGAAAGTAATTTGTAATATTTTTCAGTATGTGATCAGAATTAGATCAAGTAAGTACAAGTAAGATTCAGCTGATATATTTAGGAATCTTAGATAGTGACACAATAATGTATGTAGACTGCTTGTCAAACCTTGATCTCTGTGTATACCAGCAACCCCGCTTCTTTTCTTTAAAGGGTATGTCAACTTAAGAAAACTACTTATGGGGTTTCAGTTTTATTGAAGAGGGGAGGTAAAGGACTACGTCTTACCTTCTGTTCTTTCAATAAACCCTGCAGGAGCCAGGAATGAAGGAAGAAACTTACCAGGTTTCGAACCCTGGTCCCAACCTTTCCAACCGCTTCTATTCCAATATTCCCCCTTCCATCCAAGTGATTGGATCGGAAAGCTAAACACAAAGATGCACAAAAGAACAAAATAAACCAAAATAAGCTAAATTACAATAGACCCGAAGTGAAACCATGTGTTAAAAAATATACCTCTCATAGAATATGACAGAAACCGTAAGACTTGCAATTCAGCAACAAAGAACGCAAAGAACCAAGTACATAAAAAGGACAAAAACTTATAGAAAACGTGATTTGAATATTGAACAAATGCCCAACATAAAAGGTAAACTAGAGACGGAGGAAGACCCAGTTTTATTTAAATAAGGTAGACTTGCAGCTCTGAGTCTTTAGTCTTCCCTTTTATGCACAGATATAATGGAACAATGAGCTCCATTCTCCCTGCTGCTGCCAGTGCAAGGGTCCTGCTTCTGCTTGCATAAAAGGCCAGGTGACCAACGATTGGAAAACAGATTTGTGCAGTGTGGTTTTCTATTGGATGCCCAACAGTCCTGCATTGGAAGAGAGACCCCTGCATGAACTGGCAGCCTTAGAGCTGTCTTTCCCACTTAAGTTCCCCATACAGCATCAGTGTTATGTTAAAACTCTTTTCCTGCTCCAGTATGCTAATTATGACCTAGAACACACAGTAGATTTGTAAAATACGTATAAAAGGCACAAAATACAAAAAGAATACAAAAGAGATTCTGCTTTACATTACAAGTCTTTACTTTATGAATCTCACTGGAATGGGAAGGTATTTACACTTCCAGAATTTCAAACAGATGTAAAATTAGATTATTTATCCGTGCTAACAAAATGAAAAATGTTAAAATATCAATAACATATCAGCCCAAATAACTGTCTTATTTTATTCATTTGACATTATTTAAACAAATGTAATTGGTTCTTTAGGGTCCATGCCTGTTGGTCTGGTACCCAATGCCAAGACAGAACAAGTGAGATCTGAAGGGATCATCCCAGCATTATATTTAGTTTATATCCAAGTCACAAGCTTGGAGCCATTTTTTAAAGGAAGGTTGGTACTACCCTACGTGTGTTAGAAAAGCTATAAAGTTCTTCGTTTACTCTATTTAAATAATCTTTTTTTTTTTTAAATTCTTGCCACTAATTATGACTAATAAGTTGATATCCAACTCAAGAATAAATAAATAATGTAATTCTACTTGAGGCCGACAGTTGCCTCAATTCAGGCTTGTTCTTATTTTCACATAAATGGCCTCATGACACCTCTCTTGAACCAACCCTGTTCCTTTGCCAAGATGTTGACATTGCAATCTTCAAAGGTATGTCCTTTTTCCTTAAGATGCAGGTACACGGCTGAGTCCTGACCAGAGGAATTGGCTCTTCTGTGTGGGCCATACGTTGGTGGTCTCATCTACATACAAATGGGGGGTTTGATACAACTATCTGCCATGTACAATGCTGTTTTAATGCTTTAGTGTTTTGATAACAGTTTTGATAACACCTCTTAGCCATAATACAATCAACCCCTTGATTCAGAAGGTCCCTAACACCTTGGTGTTATATGCTGATTGGGACATGACAGTGAATTTATTGCCAACAGCCATTCTGAATTGAGAAAGCCAGTTGGATGCAGTGGCATAAATTCCACCCCGCCACCCAGCGAAACAGGGGGCCTGGGCGGTAGAGGGTCGCCACAAGCCCAAGCTGCCTTCCGCAATCTGGCATTTTAAAAACAGTGATCGCCCTTATGAATGAAATATACACTGTTTAAAAGACCGGATCGAACTTCGGAACTGAACCGGAAGTTCAGGTCTGGTCTTTTAAACAGCTGGTCGCACCGTATGTTTTATTCATACGCGTAACTAGCTGTTTAAAACGCCAGATCACGGGAGGCATCTGGAGGGAGGAGGGGGTCAGGGGCCCGGCCTCCATTCTTGCAGAGGGCCCGGGCCCCTGCAGATACGCCCCTGGTCGGATGACTAGTGAAACATCTTCAAGAACTAAACTGATCCAATCTAACTGAATACAAACAGATATATATATGACCTGGATGAATGAGAACATTCACAAGCAATGTTTCATTAAGTTTTTATGATTGTAGGGGGAACCAGAGTACTTGAAAGAAACCTACAAAAGCATAAATAAAAATTCATAAAGATGTAGCCAAGGGTATATTTGAACCCTTGACTCATGGTAATACAGTGCAACTGAGCCATCGTACTGTTGTTTTTTGCATAAAAAATACATAAGTCACAGCATCCACAAATATTCATATGAAACTGCTTTCATTCTCTATGCAGAGGTAATGCAAAGTGTTCAGTATCAACAGCAGCCATCATAGTCATAAATAAATGGTGGGGCTGCTACTTACATCTATGGAGAATGCAAGGCCACCAATAAAAGTATGGTGGTATTCCCACTGTGTAAAATATGCAGAAGGAGAATGTTCACTGGACAAAATGCATGCTCCCATACTTTGTTATTTAATGGAAAATAAATCTCTTAATTTGTACATTTATTTTCTCTTTACTGTAACATAGTCATTAATGATTAAAGCACCTTGTATTTGAATGGTTCGCTCCCATTAACCCCTATCTTTTGGTCCCTGATGTATGTAGTAAATGGGAAAATTAGAGATTAATGTCTCTTGCCAGATGGAGGCAGTGTACTCTCTACATGAAGGCTGTTGAATACATAAAGACATAAGGAGAGCATATAACTTATGCTAACACTAAAAAATATTATCTCACATCACAGTAAATTCAGCTGCACTAACTATTAAACTATGGTTTAAATCTCGTATAACCTGCTAGCTTTGCCTTTGAATCATTTTAGTCTAATGCAAGTCACACTTTGAAATGACATACACTGTGCCTGCTACTGTTTTACAGATCATACAAGTGTTGTTGGTAATATATGCCATTCAAAGGATTTGATTACGGTATATTTCCTTTTTCCTCTGATGTATTGTTTGTTGCTCATTTTGTCAACATAACCTTTCCGTGTAGTTTATCCATAATCAGTCCCGGGATGGCTTTTATGTCCATGACGTTAATAGTTAAAAGAACAGATGTTACTCTGAACCAAATGTGAAATTCTAAGAACCATCAACTACTACTTCCAAGCGGAAAGTGCTTTAACACTTAACTTACTATCATAGCATTTTAATTTCTTCAAAATCTTAAGACATTTTTGGTTATTTGACAGTAATTCTACTTATCATTAGAAAGTGGTTAATTACTTGTTTTTTATACATATGCTTAACAAAAACAAGTATTAAAGGGCAACAACACTGCCCTATACTATCCAATACACCCCCTCCTATTAAAAGTATTAAAGCAAAACCACTAGGTGCTCACCCTGGATTTTCCTTGCCCCACTTTCAGTCCAGGATCTGGCCAATAGAAATATGTTCTACCAGTCAGGAATTTGTAATTTTGAAGGAAGATTGCCCATGATTAGAGGTAAACTCAGGGGTGAGGACCTAGTGGTTTATGTCCTCATTCTGGCTACTTTATGGTAAAGGTATGCTGGGACGTTTTGTTGTCCTTTACACTGATACAGTATTTATCTGCTGAGTTTTAATGTTTCATTAATGTTACCTGCTCAACAAATCACTGTTCAATGCAGGTTACTGTATGGACCCAAATGTTTGACAAACCCTTAATCATAAATTCTCATTGGCACAATGGGTAATGAGGTTTGCAAACATTTGGTTGTTTAAACTTCCTCTGGCATTAACCCCAGTACAATAACTGTGTACTGGAGCTTTAGGAATATAAAGATACTTGTCCAAGCACTTTGTCCATATAGATTAATGGCTGCAACACAAGTCCATAATTTGGCCCATAGAGATAAAATAAGAAACAAACATACCAAGGTCCGATGCAGGAGCGCTCCCATACAGCGTCTGTACCCAGGGTCCGTTGTCTCAATGTGCAAACCCTCCCTCCGTATGAGGTCCAGCTACCCTCGCATTAGTATACAGACCAGGAGTGCAGAGGATGGATCGCTCTGTCAGGGGGACAACAAGCCACAGGTAAATGATTTATTGAAGCATATTCAAACTGCATTGCAAATCACCAGTGTACTAATTAAAAGGGGAGAGACAAGAAACCATCGGTCTTACTGTTTCATGGCTAAAGCGCCGCTTCCTCATAGACCAGATGACAGAGAGCGCTTTAGCGTGAAACACGTAAGACCGATGGTTTCTTGTCTTCCCTTTTTAATTAGTACACTGGTGATATTTGCAATGCAGTGTTGAATATGCTTCAATAAATACATTTTGATGTTAGCATTGACGGAGCGATCCACTCTCTGCACTTCCTGGGTCTATAATTTGGTCCAATTGACTGCTGTGAATGATATTTCAGTTGCACCAAATTATTATCCAGCATTTGAACCAAACCAGTCAGTCCAAGTGATCAAAATATTGGCGGTATCAATTTAATGACCAAGCAACTGGTTTACCATCATAGTTACATAGAATTGGGGTTGAATAAAGACACACTTTCATCAAGTCAACCTTTACACCCTCCTTTTTAATCCTTGGTATCCTTTTTAACCCTACTAACAGTTGAATAGTTGGAATGCAAAAAAAAAAAAAGCTAAAAAGGGGGAGACAATCCTTCCCGACTACAAATGGCAATCAAAAAGTATCCCTGAATTAACCAGAACTACAGTATATGTATTATACCAGTAATTCACAATATTATATAGTATCCCCGTACCAACCCAAACTACAGTATATTAATATCAGTAATTCTCAACCAGAAATACAGTATATGTATTAATACCAGAATTCGCAATATTATATATAACCCTGTACCAACCAGAACTAAGTATATGTTTTAATACCAGTAATTCTCAATTATATTAGTATCCCTGTACCAACCAGAACTACAATATATGTATTAATACCAGTAATTTCAATATTATATAGTATCCCTGTACCAACCAGAAACTACAGTATATGTATTAATACCAGTAATCTGAATATATATATTATCCCTGTACCAACCAGAACTACAGTATATGTATTAATACCAGTAATTCTCAATATTATATAGTATCCCCTTACCAACCAGAACTACAGTATATTAAATCAGTAATCCTCATATGATAGTATCCCTGTACCAATCAGAACTAAATTATATGTAAAATACCAGTTAATTCTCAATATTATATAGTATTCCTGTACCAACCAGAACTACAGTATATGTATTAATACCAGCAATTCTCAATATTATATAGTATCCCCTTACCAACCAGAACTACAGTAATTAATATCAGTAATTCTCAATATGATATAGTATCCCTGTACCAATCGGAACTACATTATATGTATAAATACCAGTAATCTAATATTATATTATTCCTGTACCAACCAGAACTACAGTATATGTATTAATACCAGTAATCTCTCATATTATATAGTATTCCCTTACCAACCAGAACTACAGTATATTAATACCAGTAATTTCAATATTATATAGTATCCCCATATGAACCAGAACTACAGTATATGTATTAATACCAGTAATTCTCAATATTATATAGATCCCTGTACCAACCAGAACTACAGATATGTATTAATACCAGAATTCTCAATATTATATAGTATCCCTGTACCAAACCAGAATTACAGTATATGTATTAATACCAGTAATTCAATATTATATATATCCCCGTACCAACCAGAATTACAGTAATGTATTACGGTAATACCAGTAATTCGCAATATTTGTAGTTGTATTACTAGTTGTACTTTTAGCCCACTTTTAAACTATTCAATGAACTTGCCATTACCATAACTGCTGGAAGACAGGTCCACACCTTCACCACCTGTAAAGAAAACTTCCTAACCTGAAGTTGGAACTTCTTTTCTTCTAATCTTAAAGGATGTCCATGTTGTCCTCTGATATGACAGATTAGCAAACCATGCATCGGAGAGTTTATTGTATGGCCCATTATATATTTGTATAAGTGATTATATTCCACCGCAAACCTGCTTCTCATGTAAACAGCTCTAACTCATGTAAACAGCCCTAACCCTAATCTGCCTGCATAGTCAAGTCCTTCATTCTCCTTATTTTAGTTGCCCTTCTCTGAAATGCTTCATTTTCCAGATGTCCCCTTTGTATATGGATGCCAAACTGCACCAACATTTTCCAAAAGGGGCCTCACCAGGCCTTTTAAAGAGAAAGAATAATCTTTTTCTCTCTTGAATCTATTCTTCTTATTCACAAAACATTGTAGCATTGTTTGCTACTTTAGTCCGTTTACTACTAGAACCCCCAAATCTTCTTCCATTAGAAATTTACTTAGCACAGAGTTATTTATGGTGTAGGTGGCACAAGGATTGTTAAACACACCAAATGCCATCACTTTTCATTTATCAACATTGAATCTCTCTGCCATTCTGCTGCTCATTTTGATAATCTATCTAGGTCTGTTTGCAGCAATGCACATCATTTGAAGTTTCCAAAGCTCTGCAAGTTTAGTGTCATCAACAAAGCAGAGAGAACCTTGCTCTCAATGCCCCTTCTAAGTCATTTATAAACAGATTAAAGAAGAAGTGGCCCAGTACAGAACCCTGAGGCACTCCACTGAAAAGGCCACTTTAAATGTTTGGAAATCATATCTCGTAGTTTGCATGCTTGTTTGACAAATTCCACATTGGTGGAACACATGGCTGAAAGGAATTCCTTGAATACAGAGTTTAGATGGTTGCATGTGCATGTAGTACTGTATTATTAGAGTTATTTTTCTAAAGACAGATAAAAAAACACCTTAGATTCTCGAATGCTAATAGAAAAGTCCAGATAATGAGTTGTGGGTCCCTATAGACTATGTGAAGTGGAGTTTCACGTTATCCCTTAAGACATAGGACATAGGAATCTGTCTCTGTACCACTCCACCAACCAAGCAGGTCAAAGTAAAGTCCCAATTCTATGATATAGTTGGTCCCATTGAGAGCATCTACCGGTTGGTTTAAAAGTGGACAGAAATTTAAGTGAGACATTGAGACAGGTTACACAGCTTGTGTCAAAAACATCAAGTATTTAGGTGACAAAACTATCCTAGCGAATATATGGATAATCAGGACATGTCTGAGAGATGGTTAGGATACACAGAGATGCATAAGTGTGGGCACACGAGATGTGTCACCTGAACACCCATAAAAATGGGAAATAAATTTGTTAATTTGCATACAAACAATATAAGAGAGTACCTCAATCGCAGCACAAATTTGTGATGTATCTTGTAACTTGTCTAACCTGTAATATGCAATACGTAGGTTGCACTTACCGTTATGCTTAAGTCAAGAGTGCAAGAACACATTCAGGTCGATTAGCAAAAAAGATACAAACAGCCCAGTGGTTAGACAATTGTATTGCATGTAATAATAGAGATACCAAAAAATTACAAGTACAGGGTGTCCAGCGTATTAATAAGGATACCAGGAATAGGGATAGACTTATGAAATTGTTGAGGCAGGAAACTAAATAGATCTTTAATTTAGATACATGATACCCTGTAGGCATGAAACTCCGTCTAAAAAATTATAAAATCCTGACCCGTTGGTACAGATGTCCAGACCAGACCTCCATAAACTATTCCCCACAATCTCAGACAGATGCTGGAGATGTGGACCAGACAAAGGAACTATGACACATATATGGTACAGCTGTCCCATTATCCAACCCTTCTGGAACTCCATAACTCAAACCTATAACCAAATCACAGCTCAATATATATATATATATATATATATATATCAAAGCTTAATATATATCGATATCGATATCATTAACGCCACAGGCTATCCTACTTATTATTATCCTCAATATTTCCAGGATCCCCAGAATACCATAAGAAAAGTATACTCAGACACTTCCTAACAGCAGGAAGAATGGTATTACCATGCTACTGGAAAACAACCATTTGTCCACCCAACAAATCCTGGATTACAGAACTCAACCACATAAAACAAATAGAGGAATTAACACTATCCCAAAAAAACAAAACCCTAATCTTTACAACTGTCTGGAACGTATGGATATTCTTCATGGAAACAGATACCTATAGGAACCTGTTAACCTCTTCTCCCTCTCTTTCCCATAACCCCCTCTCTCCCTAAAATCTAACCCCACCCACCATTACATACGTATCAAACTGTTATCCTTTATTTCACGCACGATAAGAAAAGTCTGTATAATTTCTACTTTTTATGAAAATAATAAAAAGAGAATTTACAAAAAAAAAATCGGACAGTTGGGTCCCATAGGGATCTATTAATGGGGTTGATTTTAAGATTATAAACAACTTGAATTTATATGATGGTAATATTTACAAATTTTTACTAAGCCTAGGCTGCTTTTTATTTTATTATCCCAGATCCAGTTACATGTGTTTACAGAAAGGTAACTGTATGCTCTCAGATCAGTCAGTTTAAATTAGGAGGAAGGGGTATATTATAATCGAAAATGTACCCCCTACTTTAAATTATATGGATATAAGAAGTCACCTTGGAGTTTTGTGCCTGCGGCCTTGTACTTTTATATGGTCATAGAACTCCTCTGTGACTTTTAATACCCTTATAATTTACAGTAGGGAGTGCATTATTCAATATATAACCAACATGAATGCGTATGACGGTAATGTTTACAAATTGTCACTAAGCCTTAGCTGCTTTTTATTTTATTATCCCAGATCCAGTTAAATAATTCGATTTTTTTTTTTCTCTGATTACGGTTGTAAAATATAAATTCATTAAGCAGAAATGTTCATATTAGCAATCACTGGGGATTATAAACAATAACATTTGGAGGAGTTGAACGTGAATTATCAAATATCTTTAAGTAAGTTGGATTAATTCACTTACTGTCATTAGATCCAGTCTCCAGAACACCGTAAGGAGGAGCCAGGAATCCGGCCATGTACTGACGGTATTTCTACAAGACAATAAAACGTTGTTCCCAGTTATGAAATACATACAATACTTGTGTTTATATAATCCATTATACAAATGTATTTGTTCCCATTCATTGCAACTGATAAACAGTATTGATAGGAAAACATTACTGCAGGGCCCTGGGAATACTGTATGTTATGTCTGTGGGAAGATTTCTTTTTGAGTCCATATCAGTTCTTCAGCACTGGAGTTAGTGGGCGTCTGGCGAGAGTTCCAGTGCACCGAGATGCACAGTAAACATCTGAGATATTTTTGGAGGCTATAATCCTTTACAATGGGATAATCCAATAGGCCATTTGTAGGTGCTTTAAACTTAAGAGGCTTAGATATAACTATGCCTTGTATTTCATATTAACAACTAGACTTACAGGCCCTGCTGAAGATGAAAATGTCTGCTGATCAGATTAAAAGTATCACTGGGCTAAAACTCCTTTTCCCAATCTTACAGTATATCTGTAGCCTCTGTCTGGTTTAACTCGGACAGTTCTGGTCTGTAGCATTTTCAAGATGTCAGAAAAAAAAGGCAAATTACAAAAACAAAATGCACTTTAATGTACACTATGATCACAGAGAAAACAATGCAGAAAAACATTTACATTTTTTTAAAAAAAAATAACAGCTGAACCATTGTCTGTACAAAACATCTCAAACACAAGGCCCGCAGGCCCGTCTGGACTTTTTTGTGGGTCCCGGTAACTGCACAGCATCTTACTGAACTGCTATCCATTTGTGCAGCTCCAAGCAGCAGCGTCACTATAAATCTGCCTGCTAGATACTGTGATTGGCTGTTTATAAACATTAAATTCAGCCCACCACATTAAACCAGCCAGTCGTTTTGATTTAAGTTGTGTGAAGTTTGACACCCCTGGTACAGTAACGTACCGTATATACTCGAGTATAAGCCGAGGTTTTTAGGCTTTAAAAAAAGCCTAAAAATCCACCTCGGCTATACTCGAGTCACCAACTAACTCCAGCAGCCGCACGCTTCCTCCTTCTTCCGCATTCCACTGGGCTCTGGTGACGTCACTACTCGGCGCCGGGTAACACCGTGCCGAGTAGTGAATCAGCCACAGCCCAGTGGAATAGGAAAGACAGAGGAAGGTGCTGCTGCGGAGTTCAGGTTAGTGAGAGGAAGGTGCTGCTGCGGAGTTCAGGTTTGTGAGGAAGCGTGCTGCTGCCTGAGTTCAGTGTAATGAGGAGTGTGCTGCTGCCAGAGTTCAGGTTGGTGAATTCAGCATTGGTATCTGTGTGGCTTGGATTGATTCCAAATGTTAAGTAAAGTAAATGCTGTACTCCACGGGGTGGGGGGAGGTAGGTGCAGTTATTGCCACTTAAATGTGGTAAACTACAACTCCCACCAACTAAAGCATGCTGGGAGTTGTAGTTTCCAAACATCTGGAGTGGCAAGAATTGGGGTCAGTGTGGGGTGATTCCTATAATTTAAAGGGTAACTAATGCATTAAAACAATACAGAATCAGGAGAATGGTATGTATTTTTGAAAGATTGCCTTCTGATTCTGTATTGTTTTGAGGCTTTAGTTGCCCTTTAAATGGACAGCAGATTTCCCATACTGTAGTCCCATACAGTAATAGCCATACTGGATTTGGCTGTTAATGTATGGGACTACTGTATGGGAATTCTGCTATCCATTTAAGGGGCAACTAAAGCCTTAAAACAATGCAGAATCAGGAGGCAGTAGTGGTCATATTTTCTACCCTCGACTTATACTCGAGTCAATCATGTTTTACTAATTTTTTAGGTAAAAATGGTACCTCGACATATACTCGGGTCGACTTATATTCGAGTATATACGGTACATAAAACACTAAGATGAGGTACAGCCCTCTGTGGCATGGAGTATATTATGTAACAGGGTTCCTCATTGGTTCTTTCCTTCCAACCTAGAATAGACTGCAGTTAGTTGTTTCACTGCAGAATGTGAAAAACAATAGCAAAGGGCATTTGTTTGTGAGGGGGTTAGGCTAGAGGCAAAGATCCCAGTTGACACAACACCTGATGCATGCATAAGTCACAATAAAATCACCCCCTATGTTATAAAAAGTGTTATATTCCCAAGACTTGGCTTGTATTTTTACCAAAGTTGGCTGGACACAGCAAAAAAGTTAGTGGAAGCATCAGTTTATGAGACAAGCAGATGTGCCTTGTAGCCTTGGATCTCCAGGCACGTCCAGACATCAGAGTCCTATTAAGACTGAATAGGGCCTTTGAAAATGTTGTGATTAGGGGCCCATTTTCTTATAGACTGACAACTTATAATACCCTAAACACAGATTGGTCATATTACAGCTACTACGGACAACTGGGCCCCCTACATTTGGGTCCTAGGCAGGAGCCTAGAGTGACTTGTAGATTTTCCAGTTCTGCTAGGAAGAAATTTGAGGAAACTGCACAAAGTTTTACTGCATTTACATGTGTATATCGTTGATTAGGAATTACTTAGAAAGGCAAGTTATTCAATGACTAAATTGTAAATAAAATAGTTTATGTGTCAGGCAATTTAGTCTTCAGACATGTTTGACTTTAGCAACGGATTTCAATAAGCCTTATTTCCTGGTGACACTTTTCCTGTTATTATACAACACAAAGAGCAATCAAATACATAGCCAATAGACACATTTCTGGCACAATGATCAGCATTGTATTTGACTAACACTAACAAGCAATTTTGTTTTGATCAGAATTAAAACTGACAACATTGTATATAGAAATTTATATTTTCCTAAAGAGCATTTATACTGAAAAAATTTGTTTTTTAAAAAAAATTTAAAAAAATTACTGGAAACTATAGTTGCTGCATCATTTTTGAGTGGACCTGGCACCCATTTCTTACATTTCAGTTTGTCAATCAAGTTCCTTGATTTCCGCCAGTCACACAAAAAATCCAATACTGGGCCTTGTCTTATGGAGATATCGTCACTGGACTAATTCAAGGCAAATAAAACTATTTTGGTGAAAGTAATTTGTAATATTTTTCAGTATGTGATCAGAATTAGATCAAGTAAGTACAAGTAAGATTCAGCTGATATATTTAGGAATCTTAGATAGTGACACAATACTGTATGTAGACCTGCTTGTCAAACCTTGATCTCTGTGTATACCAGCAACCCCCGATTCTTTTCTTTAAAGGGTATGTCCACTTAAGAAAACTACTTATGGGGTTTCAGTTTTATTGAAGAGCGGGAGGTAAAGGAGCTACGTCTTACCTTCTGTTCTTCAATATACCCTGCAGGAGCCAGGAATGAAGGAAAGAAACTTACCAGGTATTACGAACCCTGGTCCCTAACCTTTCCAACCGCTTCTATTCCAATATTCCCCCTTCCATCCAAGTGATTGGATCGGAAAGCTAAACACAAAGATGCACAAAAGAACAAAATAAACCAAAATAAGCTAAATTACAATAGACCCGAAGTGAAACCATGTGTTAAAAAATATACCTCTCATAGAATATGACAGAAAACCGTAAGACTTGCAATTCAGCAACAAAGAACGCAAAGAACCAAGTACAATAAAAAGGACAAAAACTTTATAGAAAACGTGATTTTGAATATTGAACAAATGCCCAACATAAAAGGTAAACTAGAGACGGAGGAAGACTCCAGTTTTATTTAAATAAGGTAGACTTGCAGCTCTGAGTCTTTCAAGTCTTCCCTTTTTATGCACAGATATAATGAAACAATGAGCTCCATTCTCCCTGCTGCTGCCAGTGCAAGGGTCCTGCTTCTGCTTGCATAAAAGGCCAGGTGACCAATCGATTGGAAAACATGATTTGTGCAGTGTGTTTTTCTATTGGATGCCCAACAGTCCTGCATTGGAAGAGAGACCCCTGCATGAACTGGCAGCCTTAGAGCTGTCTTTCCCCACTTAAGTTCCCCATACAGCATCAGTGTTATGTTAAAACTCTTTCCTGCTCCAGTAATGCTAATTATGACCTAGAACACACAGTAGATTTGTAAAATACTGTATAAAAGGCACAAAAATACAAAAAGAATACAAAAGAGATTCTGCTTTACATTACAAGTCTTTACTTTATGAATCTCACTGGAATGGGAAGGTATTTACACTTCCAGAATTTCAAACAGATGTAAAAAATTAGATTATTTTATCCGTGCTAACAAAATGAAAACTGTTAAAATATCAATAACATATCAGTCCCAAATAACTGTCTTATTTTATTCATTTGACATATTTTTAAACAAATGTAATTGGTTCTTTAGGG
Source organism: Hymenochirus boettgeri (assembly GCA_019447015.1). Classification (NCBI taxonomy): domain Eukaryota; kingdom Metazoa; phylum Chordata; class Amphibia; order Anura; family Pipidae; genus Hymenochirus; species Hymenochirus boettgeri. Next base: position 124,403,515 of record CM033477.1, read on the forward strand.
TCCATGCCTGTTGGTCTGGTACCCAATGCCAAGACAGAACAAGTGAGATCCTGAAAGGGATCCATCCCAGCATTATATTTAGCTTTATATCCAAGTCACAAGCTTGGAGCCATTTTTAAAGGAAGGTTGGTACTACCATACTGTGTTAGAAAAGCTATAAAAGTTCTTTCGTTTACTCTATTTAAATAATCTTTTTTTTTTTTAAATTCTTGCCACTAATTATGACTAATAAGTTGATATTCCCTTAACTCAAGAATAAATAAATAAAATGTAATTCTACTTGAGGCCGACAGTTGCCTCAATTCAGGCTTGGTTTCTTTATTTTCACATAAATGGCCTCCATGACACCTCTCTTGAACCAACCCTGTTCCTTTGCCAAGATGTTGACATTGCAATCTTCAAAGGTATGTCCTTTTTCCTTAAGATGCAGGTACACGGCTGAGTCCTGACCAGAGGAATTGGCTCTTCTGTGTTGGGCCATACGTTGGTTTGGTCTCATCTACATACAAATGGGGGGTTTGATACCAACTATCTGCCATGTACAATGCTGTTTTAATGCTTTAGTGTTTTGATAACAGTTTTGATAACACCTCTTAGCCATAATACAATCAACCCCTTGCATTCAGAAGGTCCCTAACACCTTGGTGTTATATGCTGATTGGGACATGACAGTGAATTTATTGCCAACAGCCATTCTGAATTGAGAAAGCCAGTTGGATGCAGTGGCATAAATTCCACCCCGCCACCCCAGCGACCACAGGGGGGCCTGGGCGGTAGCAGGGTCCGCCACAAGCTCAAGCTGCCTTCCGCAATCTGGCATTTTTAAAACCAGTTGACCGCGTTATGAATGAAATATACACTGTTTAAAAGACCGGATTCGAACTTACGGAACTGAACCCGGAAGTTCAGGTCTGGTCTTTTAAACAGCTGGTCGCACGTATGTTTTATTCATACGCGTAATCAGCTGTTTAAAACGCCAGATCACGGGAGGCATCTTGGAGGGAGGAGGGGGTCAGGGGCCCGGCCTCCATTCTTGCAGAGGGCCCGGGCCCCTGCAGATACGCCCCTGGTCGGATGACTAGTGAAACATCTTCAAGAACTAAACTGATCCAATCTAACTGAATACAACAGATATATATATGACCTGGATGAATGAGAACATTCACAAGCAATGTTTCATTAAGTTTTTATGATTGTAGGGGAAACCAGAGTACTTGAAAGAAACCTACAAAAGCATAAAAATATCATAAAGATGTAGCCAAGGGTATATTTGAACCCTTGACTCATTGGTATATACAGTAGCAACTGAGCCATCGTACTGTTGTTTTTGCATTAAAAATACATAAGTCACAGCATCCACAAATATTCATATGAAAACATGCTTTCATTCTCTATGCAGAGGTAATGCAAAGTGTTCAGTATCAACAGCAGCCATCATAGTCATAAATAAATGGTGGGGCTGCTACTTACATCTATGGAGAATGCAAGGCCACCAATAATAAAGTATGGTGGTATTCCCACTGTGTAAAATATGCAGAAGGAGAATGTTCACTGGACAAAATGCATGCTCCCATACTTTGTTATTTAATGGAAAATAAATCTCTTAATTTGTACATTTATTTTCTCTTTACTGTAACATTGTCATTAATGATTAAAGCACCTTGTATTTGAATGGTTCGCTCCCATTAACCCCTATCTTTTGGTCCCTGATGTATGTAGTAAATGGGAAAATTAGAGATTAATGTCTCCTTGCCAGATGGAGGCAGTGTACTCTCTACATGAAGGCTGTGCATTATACATAAAGACATAAAGGCAGAGCATTATAACTTAATGCTAACACTAAAAAATATTATCTCACATCACAGTTAAATTCAGCTGCACTAACTATTAAACTATGGTTTAAATCTCGTATAACCTGCTAGCTTTGCCTTTGAATCCTTATTTTAGTCTAATGCAAGTCACACTTTGAAATGACATACACTGTGCCTGCTACTGTTTTACAGATCAATACAAGTGTTTGTGTACTTAATATATGCCATTCAAAGGATTTGATTACGGTATATTTCCTTTTTCCTCTGATGTATTGTTGTTGCTCATTTTGTCAACATAACCTTTCCCGTGTAGTTTATTCCATAATCAGTTCCCTGGGATGGCTTTTATGTCCATGACGTTAATAGTTAAAAGAACAGATGTTACTCTGACAGCCAAATGTGAAAATTCTAAGAACCATCTAACTACTACTTCCAAGCAGGAAAGTGCTTTAACACTTAACTTACTATCATAGCATTTTAATTTCTTCGAAAATCTTAAGACATTTTTTGGTTATTTGACAGTAATTCTACGTTATCATTAGAAAGTGGTTAATTACTTGTTTTTTATACATATGCTTAACATAAAAACAAGTATTAAAGGGCAACAACACTGCCCTATACTATTCCAATACACCCCCTCCTATTAAAAGTATTAAAAGCAAAACCACTAGGTGCTCACCCTGGATTTTCCTCTGCCCCAACTTTCAGTCCAGGATCTGGCCAATAGAAATATGTTCTTACCAGTCAGGAATTTGTAATTTTGAAGGAAGATTGCCCATGATTAGAGGTAAACTCAGGGGTGAGGACCTAGTGGTTTATGTCCTCATTCTGGCTACCTTTATGGTAAAGGGATCTGCTGGGACCGTTTTGTTGTCCTTTACACTGATACAGTATTTATCTGCTGAGTTTTAATGTTTCATTAATGTTACCTGCTCAACAAATCACTGTTCAATGCAGGTTCACTGTATGGACCCAAATGTTTGGACAAACCACTTAATCATAAATTTCTCATTGGCACAATAGGGTAATGAGGTTTGCAAACATTTGGTTGTTTTAAACTTCCTCTGGCATTAACCCCAGTACAATAACTGTGTACTGGGAGCTTTAGGAATATAAAGATACTTGTCCAAGCACTTTTGTCCATATAGATTAATGGCTGCACACACAAGTCCATAATTTGGCCCATAGAGATAAAATAAGAAACAAACATACCAAGGTCCGATGCAGGAGCGCTCCCATACAAGCGTCTGTACCCAGGGTCCGTTGTCTCAATGTGCAGAACTCTCCCTCCGTATGAGGTCCAGCTACCCTCGCATTAGTATACAGAACCAGGAAGTGCAGAGGATGGATCGCTCTGTCAGCGGGACAACAAGACCACAGGTAAAATGTATTTATTGAAGCATATTCAAACTGCATTGCAAATATCACCAGTGTACTAATTAAAAGGGAGAGACAAGAAACCATCGGTCTTACTTGTTTCATGGCTAAAGCGCCGCTTCCTCATAGACCAGATGACAGAGAGCGCTTTAGCTGTGAAACACGTAAGACCGATGGTTTCTTGTCTCTTCCTTTTTAATAGTACATGGGATTTTGCAATGCAGTTTGAATATGCTTCAATAAATACATTTTGATGTTAGCATTGACGGAGCGATCCATCCTCTGCACTTCCTGGGTCTATAATTTGGTCCAATTGACTGCTGTGAATGATATTTCAGTTGCACCAAATTATTATCCAGCATTTTGGAACCAAAACCAGTCAGTCCAAGTGATCAAAATATTGGCGGTATCAATTTAATGACCAAGCAACTGGTTACCTATCATAGTTACATAGTAATTGGGGTTGAATAAAGACACACTTTCATCAAGTCCAACCTTTACACCCTCCTTTTTAATCCTTGGTATCCTTTTTAACCCTACCTAACAGTTGAATAGTTGGAATGCAAAAAAAAAAAAGCTAAAAAGGGGGAGACAATCCTTCCCGACTACAAATGGCAATCAAAATGTATCCCTGAATTAACCAGAACTACAGTATATGTATTAATACCAGTAATTCACAATATTATATAGTATCCCCGTACCAACCAGAACTACAGTATATTAATATCAGTAATTCTCAACCAGAAATACAGTATATGTATTAATACCAGTAATTCGCAATATTATATAGTAACCCTGTACCAACCAGAACTACAGTATATGTTTTAATACCAGTAATTCTCAATATTATATAGTATCCCTGTACCAACCAGAACTACAATATATGTATTAATACCAGTAATTCTCAATATTATATAGTATCCCTGTACCAACCAGAACTACAGTATATGTATTAATACCAGTAATTCTGAATATTATATATTATCCCTGTACCAACCAGAACTACAGTATATGTATTAATACCAGTAATTCTCAATATTATATAGTATCCCCTTACCAACCAGAACTACAGTATATTAATATCAGTAATCCTCAATATGATATAGTATCCCTGTACCAATCAGAACTAAATTATATGTATAAATACCAGTAATTCTCAATATTATATAGTATTCCTGTACCAACCAGAACTACAGTATATGTATTAATACCAGCAATTCTCAATATTATATAGTATCCCCTTACCAACCAGAACTACAGTATATTAATATCAGTAATTCTCAATATGATATATTATCCCTGTACCAATCGGAACTAACATTATGTATAAATACCAGTAATTCTCAATATTATAGTATTCCTGTACCAACCAGAACTACAGTATATTGTATTAATACCAGTAATTCTCAATATTATATAGTATCCCCTTACCAACCAGAACTACAGTATATTAATACCAGTATTCTCAATATTATTAGTATTTCCCTAGAACCAGAACTACAGTATGTATTAATACCAGTAATTCTCAATATTATATAGTATCCCTGTACCAACCAGAACTACAGTATATGTATTAATACCAGTAATTCTCATATATATAGTATCCCTGTACCAACCAGAATTACAGTATATTAATACAGTAATTCTCAATAGTATATAGTATCCCCGTACCAACCAGAATTACAGTATATGTATTACGGTAATACCAGTAATTCGCAATATTTGTAGTTTTATATACTAGTTTTACATATTTAGCCCACTTTTAAACTATTCAATGAACTTGCCATTACCATAACTGCTGGAAGACAGTTCCACACTTTCACCACCTGTAAAGAAAACTTCCTAACCTGAAGTTGGAACTTCTTTTCTTCTAATCTTAAAGGATGTCCATGTGTCCTCTGATATGACAGATTAGCAAACAATGCATCGGAGAGTTTATTGTATGGCCCATTAATATATTTGTATAAAGTGATTATATTCCCACGCAAACATTGCTTCTCATGTAAACAGCTCTAACTCATGTAAACAGCCCTAACCCTAATCTGCCTGCATAGTCAAGTCCTTCCATTCTCCTTATTATTTTAGTTGCCCTTCTCTGAAATGCTTCATTTTCCAAGATGTCCCCTTTGTATATGGGATTCCAAACCTGCACCACATTTTCCAAAAGGGGCCTCACCAGTGCCTTTTAAAGAGAAAGAATAATCTTTTTCTCTCTTGAATCTATTCTCCTCTTTATACAAAACATTGCTAGCATTGTTTGCTACAGTTAGTCCGTTATCTACTAGAACCCCCAAATCTTCTTCCATTAGAAATTTACTTAGCACAGAGTTATTTATGGTGTAGGTGGCACAAGGATTGTTAAACACCAAATGCATCACCTTTCATTTATCAACATTGAATCTCATCTGCCATTCTGCTGCCTATTTTGTAGGTAAAAAGGAGGAAAACCACACGACTCGAGTATAAACCGAGGGGGTAGTAATTTGCCACTAAAGATGTTTGGAAACTACAACTCCCAGCATGCTTTATTGCTGGGAGTTGTATTTTTTCAAACATCTTAAGTTGCAAATACTTACAAAAGAGTAAAACCTTCTTTATTGTGTATACTGATGCACAATAAAGAAGGTTTTACTCGTATTTGTATGTATTTGCCACTTAAGTGTGTCCCTGTGCAAGTCAATTTCTCTCATCCTCTGCGCATCCGATGATGTCACTACCCGGCGCCTCTCACTTTGCGGCGCCGGGTAGTGACATCATCCGGATGCGAGAGGCTGTGGAGCGAGGATCCTGATCGCGCGGCCGCTGGACAAGGTAAGGGAAACATTGACTCGAGTATAAACTGAGGTAAGATTTTCAGGCTTTTTTTAAAGCCTGAAAACCTCGGTTTATACTCGAGTATATACGGTACTCCTGGACTCAAGTATGCATCAGTGTTTCTCAACCAGGGATCCCTGCTAGGTTGCATTGGGGTCAAACTCTATGTATACAAACACACTTTTACAAATATCTATGGGCTCAAAAACTTGTAAAATAAGAATGCACTTTTATCAATTGAAAAGGTGATTACCACCTGCTTACTATATATCTTGTGACCCAGGTGTGCACACCCTGGGTCCGTCGCTTCGTTCAGAGGTGTCTATGTCTGGAAGATAAGTAAACCTCTTATATCAAGATATATTATGGGTGAAACTCTTACCCATGCATTTCTGTGGCCCGGGTGCAGGACGCCCCAAGCCCGTCGCAAGGCAATGATTCTTCCAGGATCGTTACAACATTGGAATCCGCACTGACCGGGATCACACAAGACACTCTACCTTAAAATTTTGCAATTAAAAGCCTTTATTGCCCTTGAAAAAAAAAAGCCCTTGAAAAAATGTTAATATCTTAGGGAACCCTTACATAAAAAATGACTATTACTTCTTTTTATTTATCTCTCAGACATCAATACACCAAACACAAAAAAAATATAGACCATTGATAAATATATCGAAAATCTGTATTCTATCTGTATTCATCACAATGGTGGATACATAGAGTTTGTTCCAGGATCGTTACAACATTGGAATCCGCACTGACCGGGATCACACAAGACACTCCACCGTAAAATTTTGCAATTAAAAGCCTTTATTGTCTGGACGCCTTACGCGTTTCGGACACACCCGTCCTTAATCATAGTGCCTATCTACTGTTATATTGCATTGACCGGTCACTCAGGCCAAAATATCATCTTGTGCATACCAGTCCTTACAATTCTTATCATTAAAAATGGTAATTTTGCCCCAACCAGTCAGATGTTGTTCACCATTTAAAAGCCAACATTTGATTGGTTGGGGATAACTTGGCACCATTTTGTAATGATAAAAAATTTATTACATCACCCTGAGTATGTCATAATACTGACCCACACTCGAACATATTCTATATGAAGGCACATTTATCTGTGTTTGGTTTTCTTTCTACTGTTTTGGTGGCTGCTACATTTATATTCAAATGAAAAATTGTAGGTAGTTAAAATCTCCCCCCAAAACTCAAAATTGCAATAGTTAGCTGAAAAATTGAAGTCTATCTTGAAATGCTACATGATGTTCTGTTACTTCTCTCTTTCTCTCAACTTCCTGTTGAGAGAAATATATTTTAGTGCACAATATAATCTTACCTGGTTGTGTAGGTGGCCTGGGTGCAAATTCCCCGGACACTTTGCAAAGCGATACACTCAGCTTCCATACAATAACTGATTAATCTTATTGATCAGTGCTAGAGCCCCAGCGGTCCTTAATCATAGGCATACAGTGTCAAAGTAAAAATCCGTTAAATACCCCTCCCAGTGTTACATCACAGAGTTACATGCTTATCCTTAAAGGGAAAGAACACCAAAACCAGTTCTTAAAGGGAAAAAGCATCTAATAAATAAAAAACAAGTATTAGTCCACTTTATAAAACCTAAACAGTAATTGCACTAGGTCACATACATATGTGACTGTGCAGACTAAGACATTTCCATATATAATGGAGGGATAAGACAAAGATCAACACACGTTTCCATGCAATATATCACAACTTAGAACACTAATAATATAATAATATTAAAATAATAATAAGATTAGCCAAAAAAAACATAACACCTAGAACGGAGTTCATGCCTACAGGGTATCATGTATCTAAATTAAAGATCTATTTAGTTTCCTGCCTCAACAATTTCATAAGTCTATCCCTATTCCTGGTATCCTTATTAATACGCTGGACACCCTGTACTTGTAATTTTTTGGTATCTCTATTATTACATGCAATAAATTGTCTAACCACTGGGCTGTTTGTATCTTTTTTGCTAATCGACCTGATGTGTTCTTGCACTCTTGACTTAAGCATACGGGTAGTGCAACCTACGTATTGCATATTACAGGTTAGAAAAGTTACAAGATACATCACAAAATTTGTGCTGCGATTGATGTACTCTCTTATATTGTTTACCTGTATGCAAATTACAAAATTTATTTCCCATTTTTATGGTGTTACAGGTGACACATCTCGTGTGCCCACACTTATGCATCTCTGTGTATCCTAACCATCTCTCAGACATGTCCTGATTATCCATATATTTGCTAGGAGATAGTTTGTCACCTAAAGTACTTGATGTTTTTGACACAAGCTGGTAACCTGTCTCAATGGTCTCACTTAAATTTCTGTCCACTTTTAAAACCGGTAGATGCTTCTCAATGGGACCAACTATATCATAGAATTGGGGACTTTACTTTGACCTGCTGTGGTTGTGGAGTGGTACAGAGACAGAATTCCTATGTTCCTATGTCTTAAGGAGGATAACGTGAAACTCCACTTCACATAGTCTTATAGGGGACCCACAACTCATTATCTGGACTTTTCTATTAGCATTCGAGAATCTAAGGTGTTTTTTACTGTCTTTAGAAAAATTAACTCTAATAATACAGTACTACATGCACAGTGCAACCATCTTAAACTCTGTATTCAAGGAATTCCTTTCAGCCATGTGTTCCACCAATGTGGAATTTGTCAAACAAGCATGCAAACTACGAGATATGATTTCCAAACATTTAAAGTGGCCTTTTCAGTGGAGTGCCTCAGGGTTCTGTACTGGGGCCACTTCTTTTTAATCTGTTTATAAATGACTTAAGGGGCATTGAGAGCAAGGTCTCTGTCTTTGTTGATGACACTAAACTATGCAGAGCTTTGGAAACTTCAAATGATGTGCAATTGCTGCAAACAGACCTAGATAGATTATCAAAATGAGCAGCAGAATGGCAGATGAGATTCAATGTTGATAAATGAAAGGTGATGCATTTGGTGTTTAACAATCCTTGTGCCACCTACACCATAAATAACTCTGTGCTAAGTAAATTTCTAATGGAAGAAGATTTGGGGGTTCTAGTAGATACGGACTAACTGTAGCAAACAATGCTAGCAATGTTTTTGATAAGAGGAGAATAGATTCAAGAGAGAAAAGATTATTCTTTCTCTTTAAAAGGCACTGGTGAGGCCCCTTTTGGAAAATGTGGTGCAGGTTTGGAATCCCATATACAAGGGGACATCTTGGAAAATGAAGCATTTCAGAGAAGGGCAACTAAAATAATAAGGAGAATGGAAGGACTTGACTATGCAGGCAGATTAGGGTTAGGGCTGTTTACATGATTAGAGCTGTTTACATGAGAGCAATGTTTGCGTGGGAATATAATCACTTTATACAAATATATTAATGGGCCATACAATAAACTCTCCATGCATTGTTTGCTAACTGTCATATCAGAGGACACATGGACATCTTTAAGATTAGAAGAAAAGAGTTCCAACTTCAGGTTAGGAAGTTTTCTTTACAGTGAATGGTGAAAGTGTGGAACTGTCTTCCAGCAGTTATGGTAATGGCAAGTTCATTGAATAGTTTAAAAGTGGGCTAAATATGTTCCTAAAACTACAAATATTGCGAATTACTGGTATTACCGTAATACATATACTGTAATTCTGGTTGGTACGGGGATACTATATAATATTGAGAATTACTGGTATTAATACATATCTGTATTCTGTTTGGTACAGGGATACTATATAATATTGAGAATTACTGGTATTAATACATAACTGTAGTTCTGGTTGGTACAGGGATACTATTAATATTGAGAATACTGGTATTAATACATATACTGTAGTTCTGGTTCATATGGGATACTATATATATTGAGAATTACTGGTATTAATATACTGTAGTTCTGGTTGGTAAGGGGATACTATATAATATGAGAAATTCTGGTATTAATCAATACTGTAGTTCTGGTTGGTACAGGAAATACTATGTATATTGAGAATTACTGGTATTTATACATATAATGTAGTTCCGATTGGTACAGGGATACTATATCATATTGAGAATTACTGATATTAATATACTGTAGTTCTGGTTGGTAAGGGGATACTATAAATATTGAGAATTACTGGTATAATACATATACTGTAGTTCTGGTTGGTACAGGAATACTATATAATATTGAGAATTACTGGTATTTATACATATAATTTAGTTTCTGATTGGTACAGGATACTGTATCATATTGAGATTACGATATTAATATACTGTAGTTCTGGTTGGTAAGGGGATACTATATAATATTGGAATTACTGGTATTAATACATATACTGTGTTCTGGTTTACAGGGATATATATAATATTGAGAATTACTGGTATTAATACATATCTGTAGTTCTGGTTGGTACAGGATACTATATAATTTGGAATTACTGGTATTAATACATATTTAGTTCTGGTTGGTACAGGGATACTATATAATATTGAGAATTACTGGTATTAAAACTATACTTAGTTCTGGTTGGTACAGGGTTACTATATAATATTGCGAATTACTGGTATTAATACATATACTGTATTTCTGGTTGAGATTTACTGATTTAATATACTGTAGTTCTGGTTGGTACGGGGATACTATATAATATTGTGAATTACTGGTATTAATACATATACTGTAGTTTTGGTTATTCAGGGATACTTTTGATTGCCATTTGTAGTCGGGAAGATTGTCTCCCCCTTTTTAGCTTTTTTTTTTTTGCATTCCACTATTCAACTGTTAAGTAGGGTTAAAAGGATACCAAGTAAAAAGGAGGGTGTAAAGGTGGACTTGATGAAAGTGTGTCTTTATTCAACCCCAATTACTATGTACTATGATAGGTAACCAGTTGCTTGGTCATTAAATTGATACCGCCAATATTTTGATCACTTGGACTGACTGGTTTTGGTTCCAAAATGCTGGATAATAATTTGGTGCAACTGAAATATCATTCACAGCAGTCAATTGGACCAAATTATAGACCCAGGAAGTGCAGAGGATGGATCGCTCCGTCAATGCTAACATCAAAATGTATTTATTGAAGCATATTCAAACTGCATTGCAAATATCACCAGTGTACTAATTAAAAAGGAAGAGACAAGAAACCATCGGTCTTACGTGTTTCACAGCTAAAGCGCTCTCTGTCATCTGGTCTATGAGGAAGCGGCGCTTTAGCCATGAAACAAGTAAGACCGATGGTTTCTTGTCTCTCCCCTTTTAATTAGTACACTGGTGATATTTGCAATGCAGTTTGAATATGCTTCAATAAATGCATTTTACCTGTGGTCTTGTTGTCCCGCTGACAGGCGATCCATCCTCTGCACTTCCTGGTTCTGTATACTAATGCGAGGGTAGCTGGACCTCATACGGAGGGAGGGTTCTGCACATTGAGACAACGGACCCTGGTACAGACGCTTGTATGGGAGCGCTCCTGCATCGGACCTTGGTATGTTTGTTTCTTATTTTATCTCTATGGGCCAAATTATGGACTTGTGTGTGCAGCCATTAATCTATATGGACAAAAGTGCTTGGACAAGTATCTTTATATTCCTAAAGCTCCCAGTACACAGTTATTGTACTGGGGTTAATGCCAGAGGAAGTTAAAACAACCAAATGTTTGCAAACCTCATTACCCTATTGTGCCAATGAGAAATTTATGATTAAGTGGTTTGTCCAAACATTTGGGTCCATACATGAACCTGCATTGAACAGTGATTGTTGAGCAGGTAACATTATGAAACATTAAAACTCAGCATAAATACGAGCTTGGAAACTTCAAATGATGTGCAATTGCTGCAAGCAGACCTAGATAGATTATCAAAATGGGTACCTCGGTTTATACTCGGGACGGTTTATACTCGAGTATATACGTAATAAGGTTCACAATACCCCAATGCTACTGACATATGCCTCACCCAACACCTTGTTTATGTGTGCAAAGCAATTAGTCAGACTGTACTGTACCACTATGGTCCTAATATCCAACTATATGCTTGTGTACAGTATACCCCCCTCCCCCATAGTTTAAGAGTTTTTTTTTATTGCAAAGATGATTATGTTGATTTGAAGTAAAGTGATAAGTTAATATAAGACGATGCCCTGCCAAATTCATTAGAAGTTCTACTATTCATTCTTCCCTATGTCTTAGCAGTTTTGCATTGATGAGTTTCTCTCATTCTAATTGTATCATTTGCCATGAATAACAAATTTACACAGAAAAGATTTAGACCCATGATCATTAATGCTGCTGTTTTTTGCTCAAATTCATGTAGTGTATTTCCATAATGAGACATTTTGAGGTACCGTGCATAATTGATTACTGGTGCATGGTAGGGCCTTTGGCATATACATAATTTGTTCCAAAACATTACATAATACTCAACTTTGCTATAAACCAGTAGAAATATTATCTGATTCTGTCAAAAAAGTAGAGATTTTGACGTGTTTGGGACTCGTTCACGCTTTGCAATCCACAATGACGTTTTATTTATAAACGTATGCGATCACCATTTTTGTTCCATTTTAGTCAAAATTGCACTTAATACAAGTCTATGGATGTGCAAACAGATACAAACAAATCAGTCGTTCATTTTTTTTTATGTTGCATTTTTACCCAGAATCCCCTGTGAATTACATTTTCATTATTATAGCAGCTGCACACTTCTTCATATCATAAGTCCCTATAAAAGATAATTAAGACAGGATTCATGCAGTTTGAGAAAAGTGACCCCAAACAGACCTATCAGAGATGGCCTTACACTACTTACCTTCAGATGTTCCTAACAGCTACCTGGCCCAATAATTTTGCAAACATCATTGTGGATGTAAATGCCCACATAACACCGACAGGTAAAACCTCCACTGCATTTGACATCACAGTCGACTGTCAACATTTGTGTCAGAACAAATGTCAAATAGCTCAGTGCACAGTCATTAGTATGTTCTCCACTCGTGATGCATAATAAAATATTCTCATCTGGAGCTCCAGCAATAACACCACAAGTACAGCAAGGATCTGTGGTGAGTGAGATGACAGGTACACTTTATATTTAAGGTTGTGCAATTATAATTGTTATAACAATGTCTGAATAAATAGCAGGGTAAGGGGTTAACAATTATTCTGGATTTTGTATGTTTTATTGTCTGTGCAAACATTTTGCCAAAACCACGAGCAATCATCAGATTTCTAGTTGGTTTTCTAGCAAACTGTATCCTTGAACACATTGGCAAAAGCATAAATGGAATACGGCAGGTCTATAAAGTGCAGATATCACTGTGGTACAAAGTGAACTGTTCCGTTTGCAGAGTGCACGCAAACTGACGTCAGGCACGCTCTGTGAATGGGACATTTCACTGATGTGATGTCAGTGCGCATGCCGCAACACGCTTTCGCTCTGCGAACGGGACAGTATTTGCTTGGCAAAGAGATTTGGCCCTCCCATCTGAAAATGGGAGGAGACAGAAGGAGGAATACAGAACCATTCAATGAGTAAAGGTAGGGTATAGAAGGATGCTAGAAAAAAAACACTTTACATTTAAAGCCCAAGCTATCTAGTGATAGTAAGTTGGATTTACAGTGAACGTACCCTTTAATAACTTGAAAACTCCCCAGATCCTTTCTTAATAGCCACCCTTTAAAGTTACTTTGCAGCACATTTGAGAGAGCCAACATTTTCCTTATGTCAGCTAGCAGATAAATAATTAGAAATGTCTCTGATAATCATTCACCAACACTGTCTCATAATAAAGAAACCAACATGGTAGGCACATATTCCAGCACCAACAATATTCAGTGACAGGGAGTCAAATAAGAACATGGTCTAAATGAAAGAACCCTGCAGTACATGAAGATATCAGCCTTTAAAGTTAAAGTTCACCCAAAATCCAACTTCAATCATATTGATGGATCACAGAGAGTTAATTAAAATGATTAGTCTCTCATCTTTCGATGTGCTCTGGATCCTGAGATATTTGTAGAAAAGTGTATGCTGTTTATAATGAAAGCCCCACCTCTTTACAAGACTGGTTTCACACTGCAAACCTCAATCTGTACCAGCTCCCATACCAGCCTGTCAATATTGCTGAGATTTAGAATGTGGAAAATATTTAAAAAACGGTTGTCCCCTTGTGTAAAAAGGGGCGTAAACCTTAACTCCTACAAAACAGCATTTTCTGCAAGTATCTTAACCATAGCTGACAGAAACATAAAAGACAACGATAAGTCACAATTGCAAATTGCAGCATGGTATTGTCTTGTATAAAGAGAGGTATGGATCCAAGAGAGGAAAATGTTATTCTCCCTCTTTACAAAGCATTGGTAAGGCCTCATTTGGAATATGCAGTGCAATTTTGGAATCCTGTGTACAAAAAGGACATCTTTGAAATGGAAAGGGTTCAGAGAAGGGCAACTAAATTAATAAGGGGATTGGGGGAGCTTGAATATGAAGAGAGACTGGAAAAGTTACAATTATGTATGCTGGAGAAAAGGCGCTTGTGTGGGGATATGATTACTGCGTATAAATACATTAACGGGCCATACAATAAACTATCTGGGGCATTGTTCACCAATAGAACATGTCAAAGGACACGAGGACATCCCTTAAGACTTGAAGAAAAAAGGTTTAGGCTTCAACTCGGAAAGGGTTTTTCACTGTGAGAACTGTAAAGCTATGGAACTGCCTTCCAGTGGACGTTGTTATGGCAGGTTCATTGGTCAGTTTCAAAAAAAAGCTGGATGAGTTTCTGCAAACAAGGAATGTTGCAAGTTACTGGTATTGATAGATAAAGTAGAGTTGATCCAGGGAAATTTCCGATTGCCACTTGGAGTCAGGAAGGAATTTTTTCCCCCTTCATATTTTTGGTGGGGTTTTTTTGCCTTCCTCTGGATCAACAGTTAGGCAGGAAATGAGGATATTGCTAGATGGGTTGAACTGGATGGATATATGTCTTTTTTCAACCTCAAATACTATACTATACTATACTATACTAAATGTTTGTGACCCTTGGAAATTCCCCCGGATCGTGTGCTGCACGTCTGTACATCCTTTGTTCTCTTACCAGCTTTATATCCTGGAATAATGAATAAGAAATACATTTAAAAAGGGGGGGAATCTGTCCAGCTAATAAATATATTTGTTTCCATCTAATTACATAATTCCAGTAATTCATCCCTTTTATCAGTGGTACCAAGAATCTGTCGTATTACACCAAGATGAACGTTCGCTTCTTAATATTTCACCTGATAATGAACCTATTGTCTGTTTGGTTTGTATACAAAAAAACCTCATTTCAATCCCTATATCTAATGCATGCAGTCAGCCAACCACTCTCAATTGTCTTTATTCCAGTTCACCGGCAAACAAATAAATGTGAATGCAGCTGCCTCTCGTTCTCTAGGCAGCAAGGCGGAGGTTGGTCAGACGCCTTTTCCTGGAGACAGAACATGCCTCATCAATTAAGGAGTGTTGCTTAATAGAGATGCCTAGAAAGTGACAGCTGTCAGTTTGAAACTGGAATGTCATGCATCTAGTAGCAGAATGAATTCAACAGCAAACCTCAAACTGTCACTTGAACGACTGCACAAGTGGCTCTAAGAGAGATGCTGAGCACAATGAGAAATAAACAGGTTTGCAGTTACAGTTTCTACAATGGCAAACATGAACTCACGGAGAAGCAAGGGTTCATTGGTATCTCACCTACAAACACAGACTCATTCTAATAAACAGGCCTATGTAATATATGTTGTTACCATTAAAAATGGGCTAATTTTGCACCAACCAATCAAATGGTACATAACATCTGATTGGTTGAGGCAAAATTAGCACCTTTTTAACGATAAGAACTTATTACACAGGCCTGAAAATGTAATAAAATATTCTTATAAAAGGTACTTGGCATTTATGGATATTTTTTTCTAATCATTCTCCTTCTATTTCCCCTTTCTTCAAGTCTAAATGCTTTTAGAGATATATGTATCATGTATATTGCTTCTATGGTGCTTTCCCTAGTTTCTATAGAGATCTTATTGATTGTTAATATATGATGGTTCTGACATCTCCAGGAAGATGCAATACAGGGAAAATAAGTGCAAAACCCATGCTAACCAATGTAATACCGGGTTACCAAGGGTCAACCCGGTATTACATTGCCTGCACCATTTCCAAAGACTTGTGAAAATGGCACAGTGCAAGCAATGCAATAAATTAAGCGATGATTCAATTGTTGGCTGAAAAGCCTTGCACAAGGCAATGGGGTTACTACATCGCAGGATCAAGTGCAGGTCAGTTGCGACAGGGAAATTTATTGCATCTCCCCCTATGTCTTTTCTTATCATCCAGTTGATAGCAGCAGTGTCAGGCAATGCTCAGTTAGGAAGAAACAAGTGTCTAGTGGTTCATGGGGTAATGTTAACGTGTGTAGAGTCTACATCTCATCCTGAATGTAACACAACAAAATGTGTATTCTTTAACATACATTGGACAGTTGCTTTTGGTTCTTAATGCTGAACACACAGTGAAACAAACACTGCAATGCCCCAGTGAATGTAATGATTGTATCAGTTTTCATTTTTAGCCAGTAATTGGATGCACAATAATTCCTGGACATTTGACAATGACCCATTTACTGCCACGTTATGATTTATTCAACTGTCAATTTTCCTGTCAAAATGTCTTTATAAATAATTTTGAGATGGCTCATTTATTAACATGATGCAAAGCTGCCTAAGGGCTGGTGCATGCGGGCTGACATATAGCCCTGATCGACTGCCAAGCCCAAGCAAATGGTTGGTCAGGTGTCGGTGTCTGATTTGCTGGTATATCATGGCAGTCTTCAATGGGCCACGCAATCTTCCACTTCTTGTTGGTAGAAATCCAGCCCTTGTGTACCAGGAGTCCATATAAGTAACCTATCAGCTATTTCCCTTACTTGTCTCACTAGCAGAAACCACATTATAGACGATAATTGACTCTTTGTCACTGCCCTGGGGCATTTTTACCAATGAAAATACTTTAGAGAATGTTTAAGCTTGGAATTTGCCTTGAAAGGCTGCACAAAGCTCTATTAATGTGAAGAAAAATAAACAGAAATTTGGCTCTTTCAAGACAAATTAATAATCCTTCCTAGGGCTGATCTTGTCTGTTATCTGACTAACCACAGTTTCATTAATGGCATCAACAGATTATTTCATATATGTAAATATGTAACCCATAGAGTACTTACATCTCTATTAAAATCATCTCTCTCTCTCTCGTCTCGATATATATATAAATATATATCTATATATGATGTGGCTCATATTTTTACTGTATATTTACATAACACTGGCTAATATGTTTCTGTAGGTTTAGAATACAGACGTGGCTCAGTATTTTACTGTATGTTTAGAATACAGACGTGGCTCAGTATTTTACTGTATGTTTAGAATACAGACGTGGCTCAGTATTTTACTGTATGTTTAGAATACAGATGTGGCTCAGTATTTTACTGTATGTTTAGAATACAGATGTGGCTCAGTATTTTACTGTATGTTTAGGATACACGACCCCCCAATCTAAAATTTAACCCACTACTGTGTAGTTTACAAAAATCTTTACCTTACATATCTGCTCCAAAAGATTCTCCTGCAGTGCTTGTCCAAAGTCCCAGTAGGAGCTGCCTTCCTTGGTAAAAGGTTTCCGCCTCCTCCCTGTCCTCTGACAGGACAGTGGCATGTGCAAGGGAGCAAATGTTTTTTGACCAAACATCAAAAAGTTAGTTTTTTACCCCTCAACTAGACACAGGTACACACGCCAACTTATCTACCCATTAATTCATGGGACAGCCTTATGTAAAGGGTAAGTATAGTTAAAGGGCAACTGTGGTCTCCAAACAAGTTGAGTTTAAATGAAAGGCCAGTTTCCTACCTTTAAAGCAAGCCATCAACCACCTCTCTACGTGCTCCACAGCCCAAGATATAAAGAAATGACTGACCAGAAAATTAATGGGTGGGAGGCTGACATGTGACATTCCTAAGGCTTCTCCTGCACAGTGCCGCCGGCGAGCACAGCCTCAGACTCCCTCGTGTGTGAGGGAGACAGGAAGTCCCCCCTCCTCTCTGCTGTGTGAAGGACCTGCAGCTGCAGAAAAGGTAAGGGAATCTACAGCCCTTCTCTCTCACTATGTGAAAACAGCCTTTTAAGAGTACTCACTCTGTTCTCACTCTGCCTGAAAAGGCTGTTTCCACAGAGTTTTCGAGGGGGGTTGGGGGGGTGTCAGAGTGGCCCACAGCACCTGTGAGCGGGTGGGACTTAGGCACCCGCAAGCAGGTGGGACTTAGGCACCGGCAAGTGGACGGGGCCACAGCACATGGGGCCACATGGGGCTATAAGGGAATGGGCCAAGGGGGGCCTGCAACTGGAGGGACCATGGGGTCCATGGTGGGAGGGACCAGGGGGACTGCAAAGGGGAGGAGACACAGGGCAGATTGACTGACAGGTTTCAGAGCAGGAAGTACAGGGGACCTGGTGATGCTGCTGCCATATCACACACAAAAATGTAAATATCTTCAAAACTATGTAAAATAAACAATGGAAATAAATTGCAAAAACTCTCAGGAGAGCAATTCCTATCAATTTACCTAAAGTCATTTTTGGACCACAGTTCATCTTTAAAAAAACACAATTTGACCTAACACAGATGCTCACAATATTTAAAGGTTAGGTATATTCAAAAAACAAATTTTGACCAATCATAAAAAAAGGTAATATTTTTACTCGCCAACTCGACCATGGGAAACACACTTACTGACCTACCCTTCCATTCCCATGGCAGCCATTCTTTATAGTAAAAACATCAATATCCTCATTATTGCCATTACCGAGTTTTAAAATCTGCAGTAGACACACGCATTCCTTTCCAAAATGCAGCCTTTCAAGCCAAATCCAAGGTTTATACTTAATCTTTTCCTTTCTAATTTGATTGTAACCGTTAACCATAAATACTGTACTGCAGGGCTGCCAGGGTACAGGGGGTACAGAAAGTATTCCTGAACAGGGCCAGAGCATTCTAGGGGCCCAAAGAGCAGGGATACTAGCAACTGTTAATAACAACACTGCATCTTTTACTTCAGGGGCAGATCTTGCTTATCAGAAAATGCCTATATACTGTATGTCAAGTCCCCCCAAGCCCCATTCATAATCAAGTAAGGGACCCCTCAAACCCTGAGCCCATTCTACTTACCTTTGTCCCTGTGGTCATCCAACCACAGAAGAGGCAAGATGTAAGCAGACATACCATTGGCTACAACGTTAGCATCAGGTTGCTACCAGGAAGAGAGTACCGTGGCAGAGATGTGGAGGAATATAGTACTTTAGGGACTCAAGGTAAGTAAGCGATCTTACAGTTTGTGGAGGTCCTTTACTTGTGAACTGTCAGCTGTGGCTACTTTTGCAGTGACTGACAAGGGATTTGTCCTGGCTGACTGGTTGCTAATGGTGAATGGCCAGTTGGGACAAATCTCAGCCCATTTACCCAGCATTAAGCTTTCCTTTTCTAGTTAACCTTACTGACTGTAGAGAATGTCAGATGGGGGTGTCACACCTATGGCCTTCCATGTATATTTATTGACACAGCTTGCCTAAAACATAATAACAAGGCTGTAGTTCCTAAGAAAATAAAGAAAGTGACATATAATGTGGATTTACCGACACATTGGGTACGACCATTTTAGTTTTCTTCCTTTTTTAATTAATATAGTTGATTCAGCTGTAGAAAACACCTTGATTAAACTATGCCACCTGATATATCGGTGGATGCAGTTATATTTTGCTAAAGCTTTTGATACTGTGCCACATAGACGACTAATGTATAGACCTAGAAAAAAACACTTGTATATGGATAGAGAATTGGTTGTGTACAGAGAGTAGGAGACAATGGAGCTACATCTTTGTAGGCCAAAGTGGAAAGCCTCAGGGTCCTGTACTGGGGCCACTTAAGCTGGGTACACACAGTAACGATTAAGCCCCGATACCGTCGGATCCGACGGTATCGGGGCTTTATCGTTACTGTGTGTACGTTCGTTTCCCGAACGAGCGCGCGGCCGCGAACGATCGGGTCGGCCGTACGCTCGTTCGGGAAAGGCCGAAAATTTCCATCGGCCGCGCTAGACTAGGGAGTCTAGCGCGGCCGATGGAAACACAAAGTCCCGAGCGTTCTCCCTATAGGGAGAACGCTCGGGACTGTGTGTATGCAGATCTTTGAAAGATGGCAGACAGGATCGGGTATCGGGGCTTAATCGTTAATGTGTGTACCCAGCTTTAGTGTTGGCTTGGGTCCGTACTTTTCATATATAGTATCTGTTAATAAGAAATGAGTATTGAGAGCAAGGTCTCTATGTTTGCAGAAGAGACAACATTACCGTAGGCAGGGCTTTGGAAACTTCAAATGATGTCCAATTGCTTCAGACCTAGATAATCAAAATTGGCAGCAGAATGACAGATGAGATTCAATGTTGATAAATGTAAGGTAATGCAATTGGCGTATAACGATCCTTGTGCTATCTACACCATAAATGTACTACGTGAATCTCTATTGGAAAAAGATTTGGGGGTTCTAGTAGATAACAGACTTAGCTGTAGCAAACATTGCCATGCTGCAAAGCTAGAGCTGGCATGACATTGTCTTGTATAATAGGTTCCAGGGAGAAAAGTATTATTCTTCCTCTTTACAAAGCATTGGTAAGGCCTCATTTGAAAAAACATGGTGCAGTTTTGGAATCCCTATTCCCTCGCAATTAAAGGACCCAGAGTGAGGACCCAAACCACTAGGTCCTTACCCCCTGGGTTTAGCCTGGAGAATGCAACCCTAGCTTTTATGCATACGTTGCCCCCCGCAGAACTGAACCAGAAAGTGGGGCGAGGCGGGCGTGCAGAGAAAAGTATCAAAGCTCATGCATTCTGCAAGCTAAACTCAGGGGTGAGGAACTAGCGGTTTAATTCCTCACCATGGTTACTTCCAACATGGAAAAAAAGAGGAGCGGGGCTGAGGTAAGTATAATTGTACTTTCTTGGGCCATATAATAAACTCTCATGTGCATTGTTCACCAATAGGTAATTTTAGAGGACTCGTGGCTATCCTTTCATATTAGAAGAAAAGAAGTAGAGCGGCTGTCAGCACAGAAGCCCTCTGCTCCTGTTTTTGCTTATGACAAGCTTGAAACAGGAGCAGGGGGCGGCACCCAGGCGGCGAGGGACTGGGTCAGGTAAGTCCCTTCAGGGGAATCTTTGAAACATATAGATAATGCAAAATCTAGGTTTGGGGCGATGATTAACATTTCTAAGATGACTTTATTTTAGGCTGGACATGCCGTTTAAGGGAAGGTTTGGTAATCCTGGTTTTCTGTTTTTTATGTCACCCCACAAAACAAGGTTTTGTTCTTCTTTAACAATACAGAAAATGCAAACAAGGGAAAATGTGCAAAAAATAAAAAACATACAGGGAGATTCAATAAAAGTTCTTATCGCTTAAAATGGTGCTAATTTTGCCCTAACCAATCAGATCTTATTTAACATTTGAAAGCTAACATCTAATTGGTTGGGGCAAAATTAGCACCATTTTAAACGATAAGAACTTTTATTGAATAACCCTGATAATGTTTATACATTTTTAAAAAGTGCATTGGGGTGAGGAATGAGGTCCTTGTCCTGAAGAAGCTGCAATATAAAACACAGTTCCAATGTATGTGCAGATTATTACCTGTGCAGATAGAAAATAATAACATTTTGTGCGCTACATATTCTGTGTGTGCATTATTGTAGCCTGTGTGTGCAGGACCAACTTGAAATGTATAGTGATCTTTCCTTTACAACACTGCAATATAATAATAACCATAAAATATTATCACTAGAATATATTACTCTGCCAAAGAAAATGCAATGCTCAGAACCCATGACAGACAGAAAAGGCCAAGAGGTCATTTTACTATAGAAAGTATTCCGACTATACAGCACAGAGGGGATATTCAATATATTTCGCTATCGCAACCTACGTGCCCACGTTTCCGCAATGTATTAATCACTTTGCGACCTTTAATACATTGCGAAAACGCTAGTGGTAAGTTGCGACCTTTTGCGCGTATTTTACACACACCATTGAAGAGGCGTTAATTGTCGCGCAAAAAACGGCGCAAAATTTATTGCATCGCTTTGCGCTGCGCGAAGAAAAAAAAATTGCGACATGGCACAGGCAGTGCAAAACCTTCGCTAACACGTTAGTACATAGGTTAGCGTGATTTTAGCGCTTATTTTCTCGTTAGCGCGGGATATTGCATCTCCCTGAATGTCTTAATACACTATTCACTTACAGACACTGTGGGGATTATTCAATAAGACACATAAAATGTTGCCCGTGTTCTAAGCCTGTGTGCAAAATATGCAAAAAATTGCATTCTTTTGCAGCGCCTGCGACTCGATGCCATATGGGCGATCAGAAACGTCAGAAAACAACAGCCGATCGTGCAGTCCCCCATGGAACATTTACATTGAAAAAAAGTAATCCACACTGTTTGTCTTGTGCACGATGCATATTTAAACATATTGCTCTGCGTATCCTGTATGTAACGGTAGTCATAGATGTAACTTTATCGGTTGATAATCAACCTATGTGGTGTCAGTTAACGAAGCCGAAGCAACAAAATAGTCCCATTCGATATTATTGTCATTAGCATTTTTGCATTTCGCATGTTATACGATGTGCATTGCTAATGCAACAGGACCTTATACATTTCCATTCCGATCTGTTATTAGAACTTGTGATTGCTGTAGGTAACCCATGGGTTTCAATGTAAAGGATAGAGACAGGGACACAAACCCATCTAAAAAAACCCATATAAAAAATGCAAAAGAACTCCATTGGGCTTATTTAAGAGGCACATAGTAGGAAAAGGGTTCCTGCGATTTCCATTACAAATAATGTGTCATTGCAGACCGGAAAATGCAAGCGGACAGAAACACATAGTGTGACTTAGCCCTAAAGGGCCGTTTCACCTTCTTAACAAAAATTGGTAAATAGGTAAAGAACCCCCCAAACCTAGTTTTCATTATTCTTTCCTTTTCCAAAGATGTGTCTAACGTTGCTTACAAAATCCGATCCATTGTCACGGCTCTCTCTTCTGCAGATTCCCAGCATTGGCCATCTGTCAAACCTGGGACGCTCGCCAATAGTTGACAGCCATTACTAATGCTGGCTTCTTTGCATACATGTAAGAAGCATGTAGAAGCAGCAGAGAAGGCCTATGGACAGCACGGTGGCTCAGTGTTTAGCACTGATTCCTTGCGGCACTGAAGTTCTGAGTTTGATTCCACCCTTGGACACATCTGCAAGGAGTTTGTATGTTCTCCCTGTGCTTGCGTGGGTTTCCTCCGGGCACTCCGGTTTCCCCCACAATCATAAAGACATACTGATAGGTTATATGTATCAAATAAATGTGATTAGATTGTAAACTCTTTGGGGCAGGGCCTGATGTAAATGTATACATGTAATTGTAAAGCGATATGGATGTTGGCGCTATATAAATCCACAATAATAATAATATACATGCCAGTGAGGGATCTGGTTCAATAAGTAACTTTAGAAGCACCTTTGGATGAGATAAGTATAACAATACTTGGTTTGGTGGGTTCTTAACATATTTACCAATTTTTGTTAGGAGAGTAAAAAGTCCCTTTGAACAAGACCAAAATACTTGGAAGAAGCACTGAAGGCCTGGCAGCTCTATTACTTTTACACAGTAGAATTCTGTAAGTTCTTAAAAGAACACATTGTACATTTACTTTAATTTACTAATACATTTTGTATCCTGTCTAGGCATATACTGTAACTGTCCATGATAGGTTGATAAAAGATCAAATGGAAGTATAAAAACAATAAACTATTCTTATCTACCACTCTGCTGTCCATTTGGCCAATCTATCCAGATCTGTTCTTTTTTAAAAAAAAACTGCACATCATGTAAAGAGTTCAGTGCTCTACATAGTTTTGCATTAGCAGCAAACACAGAGACCTTGCTTCCAATACCCTCTCCCAAGTCATTGACAAATAGATTAAGTAAGACATACTCCATCAATAAAGACTATACACGGCCATAAAATTGTGCTAAGACAGACCAATATGCTGTTATTTACTCAAAAACCTGATATAAAGGAACAATAATATACATACTGTATGAATACTCAATTTTTACAGAAAACTTATTTAGTGCATAGTTTTATTTATATGTCCCTAAATTACAGCCCCTTGCACAAAACAGAGAAAATTATGTGCACATATATGTAACCACTTAGCTAGCATTCTGTTATGATTTCCTTATCATTTATTAAAAAAAACAAAAAAGTCATACCAGCCCCTGTAGTTTAAAATAATAACAAACATTAAATGTTTGTCTGAGGAAGGAACCAGTTCGGTTCCGAAACGTTACTTGAATAAAGCAGTTTGTAGCAAGACTGGTGTGCCCGGCTATATCTGTGAAGATTATACTTGTACTGCTGGCTGCAGTGCTGGAGCACCCAGCATTCGTTGATTGCTGATTGCTGTTTCTGTTTAGGTGTGCAGGATCCTATCCCATTACCATATACTAAATGATAGATTTCAGGGTGGACATGCCCTTTAATAACTTACAGCCTATAAATATCTGATTACTTCTGATTTTACTATAGAAAGCCCTCTACTTCCAGTTTACTATTCTCCCTGACTTCTACATAGCGGTCTTGTTAATATCCCGACTGGGCCTTTGTCAAAAGAAGTAGAAGGAAAGAAAATAACACAAATACCAACAGTGAAAGGGGAAAGCAAGACAGGAGAAAGAACATGGTCACCCCATATGTAGCAGGGGTCTCCGAGAATTTAAGAAGAATTTTCAAAAAACACCGTATCCCTGTCTGCTTTAAACCGAACAACACACTGAGGCAGCAATCGGTACATCCAAAAGACCCAATACCAAAACATAAGAAAAGCCACACGCAGTGAAGAATGCTCTGATTTGTATGTGGGGTAGACCAAACAGCAACTTCGCAAACGTATGGCCCAGCACAGAAGAGCCAATTCTTGGGGTGTACCTGCGTGTACCTGCATCTTAAGGAAAAAGGACATACCTTTGAAGATTGTAATGTCAACATCTTGGCAAAGGAACAGGATTGGTGTCAAGGAGGCCATTTAAGTTTAAAATAAATAAACCAAGCCTGAATAGTGTGTATGCGTGTGTGTGTGTGAGTGTGTGTGTGTGGGGGGGGGGTTCTACACCCACTGTCTGCCATGTCTACAATGCTGTTTTGACACCTTACACTGGGCAGTTTCAATAACACCTCTTAGCTTCAGTGCATCCACATCTTGCATCAGAAGGTCCCTACCAACTGGCTGTTATCTGCTATAAGTACTTTCCAGGGTACTGAATTCCCAACAGAGCCTTGTACAAGCTGAGAAAGCCAGTCGGATGACTAGCAAAATGTCTTCAAGAACTAAACTTCAAGTCCAGTTGATCTAATTAAATACAACAGCTATACCATGACCTGGATGAATGAGAACCTTCACAAGCATAAAGGTATCAATGGCTTCAGACGAATGTACCTTTGTGTCTTTGCATGCCATACATCATTTTTAATCAGCATATTTTGGACATTTTCTGCCTTGGTCTTCCCTGAAATTTTGTGGCAGGGCCCCTGACATGACACACTCCTTTCACTCGCTACAAGCCAGTTACCACTATCAGCTGAGATCAGCTGTTTAAAATACCTGACCGGCAGTATTTTAATACAGGTGAGTGCACACTTTTACTTAAATACACACAATCAGCTGTCTAAACACATGGATGTTGCAGGCCCTTTCAGTTCCCAGGCCCCCCTGTCATTGCAGGGGCTATTGTTATGCCAATAGTCAGGTTTTAAACCAATGATAATTTCACAATTCATTTATTAAGCTATTGGTAGATATTTAGATAAGGACAGCAAGGGTTAATCAACTGTGTCCCCCAGAGGCCATAATGAACAATACTGGTTTCTCTTGCAATCCCTAAACATAGATAGGCTGGCATATCAGTTATCACTGCAGCTAGGTGCATAAACCAACTAATCAGAATTCTAAAAAAAGGAGTAAATATGTATAAAATAATCCCCTCAAGGCGCATTTGTTATCTCGACTATGTTATGCAATAGAACACACTAATTACTCATTAAATTGCTAATTCTCTATTGATTTATAGACACTGCTATGTGTAAACATAAAGGAAGTATGGGAATGTTACTAAAATACAATAAACATTATGACAGAAGTATCAGGTAGAATGTTTCAATATTTGGAGAACTTTGAGACTTTTATATTAAAAGTTTACACTGCCCTGCGCTAAAATTGCTATTCCATACCATAGTGCCATGTATTGGAATACTTTTTGTTTACATATCTATGTCCTAGATACAGAACCCAGCTACTGATCTTAGAATGGGAATAGCTTCTAATTAGTGTTTCTAGAAAACTAAATGCATTTCACAATGACACTAGTTAACAAACACAGCAAATATTTAAGATTAAACACTTCCAGCTTTTAACATAATGTCAATGCACTGGCTCGGTCAACCTGTTGAAAGCCAAAGATCGGGGTCTATAAATTGGAAGTAATATTTATACTGCAGAAGATAAGCTCCTTAGCAACATAGGAAATTCCAGAAGTATCTGTAAGCGATTCAGACTTCAGAGCAAAACACGCAGGTCTAGGAAAGCAGGATTTTTCCCCAAAATCCAGGACAGTGTTAAAAATCAGAAATCATTAAAAAGGCATTAAATACTTATATTTAAATATTTTGAGAGAATAGCACACACGTAATACTCTATGCTGAGCTTTTATAGTAACCAAATGTATAGGGAAAATTTCCCTCCTTTTCATTCATTAGTCCATACATCATCCATTGACTCATACAGTAACCATCCTTATTGGTTAGTGGTCCCCTCCCTGTCATGTACAGGTCATCGTCTATTGATGAGGAACTTGGAACATGGACATTTGACTTAATTTGTTGGTTGTTAATTTTTGCAGCTTTATCTATTTTCCCCTTACTAAAACACCTGGCTTTTAGGGGGTGTTACCTGAACATTGGTTATTTATAGCACATGTTAACCCAAGAGACCTCATTTAAGTGTTTTTAAAGTTGACCACAAGCTTCCAGTAGTTAAAATAACCTTACAAAAACTTTAAAACATTAAAGGGTATGTCCACCCTTAAACCAAAAACTTTTCAGTTAATTTCCCCTAATCTCTCAGGAACTTACCTGCTGCTCCGGTCCCACGATGCTCTGCGCTTCCAGGTGTACGGCGTCAGAGACGTCATGACGTCACAATGCAGGCACGCTGAGCGGCGCTAGGGTTCAAATGTCGGTGTCCTCTTGGACCCGGTGCCCGGTTGGTTGTAACTTCCCGCTACCCCTGGTTCTGTTACATTGCTGCTTACCTCTCCTGTTTCCAGCGACCTCCTTGCCTGCTGCTGCAGTTTCAGAGACATTACTTACCTTACCAGTTCCAGAGACATTACTTACCTACCAGTTCCAGTGAAGTTGTTGGTCTGGTCTCCTCCAGAAAGCATACCTGTGAGTACCCCGACCTACCGGCCGCATTTGTTACATAATCGCAACCGATATATATTGCACTTTATTACCTGCATTACTAACCGGATATTTAAGGATAATTATTGTCCCCATTCTGCCAGAGTAAGCTGTCCCCTCCCTCCATGCAGTCAATCAAGGCTGTGACTGCTGACATCACATTAAAGGACAACTAAATCCACAGAACAACACTGAACCAGAAGGTAGAAAACCTTGATATAAAACCAGTAATCTGTGTCTTACCTCTCATTTTGATACAGGCACTCGGAAATTTAACTAAATAACATAAGTTTTGTGCTTTACTTCACAGCATTCTAGTATCACACAGTTTGGTCAGTGACCATTATGTTCTGCACATGCTTAGTCCTTAGCTATGGCAGAAACTTGTTACAGTTGGTCACACCCATTAATAATCTTAGCCATCTTAGCAATCTTTTGCAGGACAGATAAAGCAAGGAAGCATGTGACTGAGGTCAGGGGGTGTGGTCTGACACTGCACATACACACAGATAAACTTTATCCAGTTCTTAACAGGCTTACATTTACTTTAATACAATTTACTGAAGTGGGATTTTATAGCTTATTGGTGATTTAGGGGGGTTGTTTTCAGATTCTGGGGTACAAAAAATTGGGTTTAGTTCTCCTTTAATAATTGACTGCTCCTTCCCCTGCTGCCTTCCCTGTACATGGCCAAGCTTATAAAAAGCTTACAGAGCAGCAGGAGGGGGTGGAAAACTTTTCCAGAACAGAAGAGAACTTATCATTAAACATCTGGTTACAAACGCATGCAATAAACTGGTACAAATAGCAACTGGAGTTGCAAATGAAAAAGAACCTCCTGTGCAGCCTCCTATTATGAAGGAATATTATTCTTCATATACAATATCAGGAGAGAAAAGACTGACTTTCCAAGCACGGAAGCCTATTACTTCTTTTCATGGTGAAGGTACATTGGTTCACTGCCACCCACATTATCCCCTTTATTTTCTCCAAGAGATAAACAAAACTCTCCTAAATGCCTCAGATTTTACATCAAAAGATGAAAAATCCTTCCTGGCTCTAAAAACACATATTGTGCATTTTACTGAGACCCGACAAATATCTGTATTGAAAAAGTCGCGACCCCATAGGATTTTACCAGGAAAAAAATACTAAACATATAATTGCACCTGTCAAAACGGCTTTATCGGTAAAGGCTGCAAATATCTCTATGGGTCAAGTGAGACATTCAAATACCATTTAATAAAACAATAATCCTACTACTGTCTGGCAGAACCAAGGAAAAGCAACGGGGGTGTTAGAGTTACACTACTAAAGATAAACTCATGCAGAAGCATAGGAACTTTAACTCCCTTGCCCTGATGGATATTTCTGTGGTAGCATTCAAGTAAAAGACACTTTACAACTCAAAGAAGAACAAAACAGGTAACCAGTGTATTAGATAATCACCTTACATTTTACTATTTTCACATACCATCAAAAAAAGACCATGCCCACGCATTTTACACCTAACCCCACTTGAAATACCCAGAACACCACACACTTTTATGGATTAAAGTATAACTTTCAAATTTACCCTTGGACACATCTACAAGGAGTTTGTATTTTCTCCCCATGCTTGCGTGGGTTTCCCCCACAATCATAAAAGGCCGATGGGTTATATGTGTCAAATAAATGTGCTTAGATTGTAAGCTCTTCGGGGCAGGGCCTGATGTGAATGTATACATGTAATTGTAAAGCGATAAGGAAGATGTTGACGCTATATAAATCCACAATAATAATAACTGAACCAATGTTCCGTCCCGGTCAGCTGATTAATCCTCTGACATATCCTCTGAGATATTATCACACTGAATTTTACTTTATACATGATATCGAACAAGGTTTCACAGAGACCACAGTACAGCCTTACATGTTGTCACTCAGGTAGTATTCTGTATGTGTGTGTGGGGGGCAATAAGCACCATAAAAGAAAAATTGAAGAGGTTTTTAGACCTCATTAAATATAAGCTTTTTTATAATGGAAATATTTACCCTAAAAAATGGGAAAGAACATAATCACTAATGTCTGATTCAAGTTCCAGTTATTTATGGATCAGCAAAATAGCACACTGTTGCAATCACAACGTTATGCTCAGAATGAAGTTTAAAAGTAAATTAAATCAGAATATGAAAATGAGTGGGACATTTTCATTTTTTTAAATAGAAATCTCATTTGCATGTATATCATGAAAAAGTTTGCAGAGATGAGTGAAAGTTGGCTCAATTTAAATGAGAAAGATATAACATAAGGCTGGTGCCAATTTAAGATTTGCCTCACAGGCAGGTGTTACCAGAAGCAGAGGAGTTTGGGTAGAAAGAGTAAAGTTGCAGTACCAACGATCATACAAATATTTAGGAAACCGACTGAATTTCTTAGTTCAAAGGGCATGTCCACCCCTAAAACTATAATTTAACCCATTACTGGCCCTACTAAGTAGTTTACAAAAATCCTTACCTTACATCTCTGCTCCGAATGGTTCTCCAGCAATAAGTCCAGGAAAGTGAAGTGAAGGAGGTGTCTGTGAGCCATCCGGTCCTTGCTGATTCCTCAACCTCAACAAGGAATGTGATATGCGCTGAGGAGCCCTTTACTGCCCTCCCTCCATCATGATCCATCCTCTTCGGCTGTTGCACCTAGCGTCAAAACATTTGGTTACAAGGTAGGTGCCCAATTCCCACCCCCAAACGGACCCTTCTCTCCTGTGCCATCTTGAATGACGTCAGCCGCATCTGTGATTGGCCACATCTTAGGCAATCACAGACGGGGCTGCGAGTCCAGCCCCTGCTTGCAGCTTCCGCAAGCAGGGAGGTGGATTAGAGACGGCGCGGGAGAGAATGGTCCGTAAGTAACCATGGGAGCATTATTTTGCAAAAATACTTCGGCGGTTGGGGGTGGGCAAGGGGCACCTACCTTGTAACCAAAAGTAGCTTTTGGGGCTGGACATGCCCTTTAAAAATATAGCAGTTTGGGTCCTCATTATATGCGGAATCATCTAAAAATAATTTCTCTTTATTATCCCTCTTTGGGGTAAATTTTTTTTGTTAATGTAAAGAATTCCTTTAAGGGGAAGAGTCCATTTTTTACATTACCCAAATTTTATATCAACGTGTGAAACTACTAAAATTTATGGAAAATCCTAAGTAATAATGTTAGATTTCCCTTGAATACTACATAATATCACATACAGAATTACCCATCTGCCTAACAGATTTGCATATTTAAATTCTGCAAGGAAGACATTGCTGCATTCAGTTGACCAGAATAATAAAATTAGATTAAAACAAAGGTTCAGTTCTGCCAAACATTACTCTTGGTTAATTAATTAACAATCACTAGCATGATATTAAAGTTTATGCAAAGCTGAACTCATAGTTCTACATATACTGATCCACCTGAATGATTTTACTCCCTTTCATTAAGGACATTTGGATATAACTGCATCAGCTGCTGGGGTCACAGATGAAGGTTTTCTTTCCGAATTTATGTCACAAACGCAGATGGGAAATGCTAACAGAACTTTTACATTGTTATTGTATTTGTTCTTGTCATTCTGTGTTTGGGGGGGGAGAATGAAAACAGGCTGACATGCATTTTAACAATAGATTGCCAGCTGTGTAACAAAACACACTTTTCTCTTTTTGTAAACTCCAACAGCAACCTTATTAAACTTAAAAATTAGATTCTTTAAATCAAAAATATAATTCAAAGCATTTAAGTAAGGGAGATAGGAAGGATTGCCCCACTCTCCCTTGCTTACTTACTTACTTACTCATTAGAAGTGCTGAGTGCTTATGCAGAGCTTGACAGCTTCTCTTCTCCCAAACACACCTATATTGTGTTACCCTTATCACAGGCACACACGTGTCACAGAAGTAGGGAGGGAAAGGTATGGAGAGCTGTCATCCCTGCAGCAGCGCTTTCTACCTATAAAGATTGCAGCTTTGTTAAATAAGCAAGGGAGAAATGCGTAATTGCTTCTATCTTCCTTTTGATTTGAATATTTGGGTATTTAAAACAGAACACAACCCCTCTTTCATTACCTTTAAAAGGACAATTATAGCCCCCAATACCCCCCCATTAAGGAACCTATAACGCAGATTCCACCCACCCCCATTAATTGTTCACATAATTTTGGTATAGCTCCATCCCCACTCTCCATGATGACAAAAGGATCAACAAGAAGCATGTTTTTCCATTGGCCAGATTCTGGACTAAAGAAGGGGAGGTGCTTAGCTGGATCAGCAAGTCAAAGTAAAGTAAAGTATAAACAGCTAATACAGGGTAACCAGGGTGAGGACCTAGTGGTTTAGGCATTTACATTGGGTACTATTATGGTTCAAAAAAAAAGTGGTTAAAAAAAGTGGGAAGGCTGTATAATTGTCCTTTAATAAAAGTGCATCGCTTTCCTTATATTCCATCTGGTTTCCTTAACACAACCTGTCAAAGTTAGAAATACAGTGTCTCTACCTCCGTCCGTAACCCAGTGCTGCTTTTTCACTTTCTCTGTCCTTCCAACCAAATAGTCAACCCTGTGCATTGTACAGTCAGCGTTTCTGTAGTGTGGCTATAGTCACGCTATATCAGTGTTGCATGTCTAATCATTAACCTGAGCTCATGTGCCTTTCCACCCTCCCCAACCACACACCTATAGAGAAACCCTATTATTAGCACATAATTATAAAATGTGTATAACGCACTGGTAACTCAATATTGTAATCAATAGACAGCGTAATCTAGAAAGATGACCACAGTAATTAGCACAGGAGATTTACACGGTAACATACACTGAAGCAATCAGCCATTAGCGAACATCTGTACAACAATCGGAATATTAAACCAAATGTCTAGTTACAAGGGAATGCATTATTTTGTTTCTAATATAACTTTATTACCCAATCATTAAAAGACACATATTGCTACAGTAAGGTTGGGTACACACAGGGCTCGGTCAGCACAATTGACTGTTGGTCACGGCAATAGCGTCCGACAGTTTGTGCGACCAATCGTGTGGTCCCATAGGGAATATACTCCAAAGAGCACTCCAGCACACTGCTGTTGGTTGTTTGCAAGACAATAAGTAGGTGCAATCCTCCTACCCTCTACTCCTAGGACTGCGAATCTCCAATGGAAACAAATATGGAAGAGCACACTATCTCTGTGGTTCAATGATTTATTGTGAGAACAACATACATACAATGTTTCGGGACCACACGTTCCCTTCTTTATACCTGAATCATTGAATCACAGAGATAGTGTGCTCCTCAATATTTGTTTCCATTGGAGGTCCCACAGGGAAACGCACGATCGCCCCTGATTTACCAATGAACGGAGCTCGGTCACGGCTGGCCGCCCCACACCATCATGTATTTCCAGCCGATCAATCCACAGCACTATTGCTGTGGATTGCCGGAAATATCTGCTCGTGTGTACCCAACCTAAGATGGTAAAGTATCTGACTATATGAGGATGGAACATTCACCACAATAGGAAAAGAAGTATTTCCAGGCTCTATTCACTAGAATAGGAAAAAAGAGATAGAAATCTCTTACGGTATACTCTTTGTCAGTTTTAATTCCACAAGCTCAAAAATGTTTTTCACACATGAACGTTGCCCTTGATGCTTCAACATCTGTTATTCTCTGGAGAGGAGTTGTAAAACCAGCACAGCTCTACCCTTGGGCCTTCTGAAGGCTGCCATAAGAAACTAGCTTTAAAATATGTACTACAGATAAATATTCCAACATTTATATACATATACACAATATAATGGATAATGTATCCTCTACTGTAAATTATAAGGATGTTATGAGATCTGTGACCATATAAAAGCACGAGGCTTCAGGCTGAGAACATTTATAAAGTTTATCCATTTATAAGTTCACTCCAAGGTGACTTTTAAGATCATATTAATTTAAAGTAAGGGGTAGATAATCTATTATAGTCCCCACCCCACATTTATGGCTTCAAAGACATTAACTGTACACCAAGCCAATCAGTGTCATAACTACCAGTAGTAGTAGCGGTAGTAGTGCCCACCACAACCCCACAATCTCTTCCACGATCAGCCGTCTTTTAAACAGCTGATCGCGCATATGTTTCATTCATACTCGCGATCAGCAGTTTAAAAACGGTTGAATGCAGAAGAGATCTTGGAGGGAGGAGGGAGTCAGGGGCCCGGCCTCCAATCATGCGGGGAGAGGGGGGGAGTGGCAGGCCCCTGCAGGTACACCCCTGAATCCAATTCCTCATTTTCTCTCTCTAACACAAACACAGCTTCCTCTGAAAACCCAGTCCACTAGCCTCTCTCTTGCTCTCACTTCACACACACGCTTTCTCGGGAGAGAAAGGAGAAGAAACGTTACATTGGGGTGAATCCTGTGTTATAATCATTGTACTACTGCGGTACATAGTAGTATGCCTATTATAAAGATATTCAGGCTCATTTACGCAGAGCCGCTATTGCTCAATATCGCGATTGCGAATGTGGGTGACAGTTGAAATCACAACCAATAATCGAATGTCAGGTTATTACATCCACCAGCGTTCAAACTATTTTGGTTTTGGGGGTGATTTACCTATATAAAAATGTATTTGAGGGGTGAATATGCCCTTTAAACCATTCTCGCAAGCTGCAACCTATACCTCCTATACCTAATTCTGTGAATAAGATCAGTACATGTTAGTCTGGGTTTTTATGATATTAATGGCAAGAGATTTGCTTGGAGGCATCAATTATTCTGTGGTCTATCATGCTACCCGCAAAGCTTTAACATTCCATGGGGCTGCATTATAAGATGGTGTATAACTATATACAATCATTTATTTACAAGCCACTTCTTCCAATCCCTGTTCAATCAGATTAAATGATCGGATCAGGGTTGCAATCAGGTGAAAAATATCCATCTGTGTCCAACAGCCCTAAACCAAATTTCCAATGAATGGAAATAGAAATGAGATTTCAAACTCATTGCCTCCAACTACTGTACTTGTGAAATCACCATCTTTAAAGCACCTGCATTATACAAGTGATTTCACCACTAAACACGAAAAGTGCGATCACAACACAACGTGTTTAATGCACATTACTGTGCAGATCGCATGTGCTCTGATAACGAATGGAGCACAGCACACACAGAGTGGCCAGTCACATTAGAATGCACTGGCATGCAATTCTCATGCGCTAACATATCACAAAATGCAACCAGAAGCAGGTGGGAATCATGTCTGTACGGCCCTTAGTCATATGATTTTAATAAGATGCATGCCAACAGTGCCATATTCTAACCAGATTAGTAAATTCCCTTGAGGCTATTTGCACATTATAAATTTTCCTGTCTACCCTTCGATTTGTGAATTATCAACAGATTATTCCATGGTATCTGTGAATTTCATGGTATCTGTGAATTTAATAGATTCTCAGATACCAGCAAATAGAGAAATAACCTACCCTTTTTTTAAAATGTGCCTGATGTCCGAAAGCAAACTGTGGATGTAATCAAAGATTAAACCAGCTTTGTTGGTAGTCCAGAGTTATGTAATTCATATCTGCAGAAATCAGCAACTACATCACCTTACCGCCTAGAAAAAATGTCAGCTTTCGGTTTGAATTTTAAAGGGGAAGTTCAGCACAAGTAAACATGCTTTAAGAATAAAAGAGGAAGAATCTAATTTTAATGACCGTAATATGCTCATCCAACAATTTCTTTGTGCATACATAAATGCTCAGAAGAAACCTGAGCATGTTTGACCCATCCAATAGCCGATCAGTAAAAAATTGTTGTTGGGAACATTTTAAGGGAGTGTGCATTCTGGAAAGAAGGGCCAATGCAGAACCTAACTTGGCAACTCACTACTGACCACAGCAAAGCATAGGAAAGGGTTTAAAGGATACTCCACCTTAAGAATAAACTTTTTCTGTAGTTTAGGGGACCCTAGCCCACCCCCATCACCATGTTTGTTTGCTAAAAAACTCATCGGGAATGTACTTACAGAGTTTCGTTCCCCCGGCGTTCTAATCTGGCCCTCTGTTTGCAGGAAATTTTAAGCAGGGGGCCACACCGGCAGCCACTTCTGTGATTGTCTGAGAGGCCAAAAATTGGCCATTTGGTTGTATCAATGAGATCACTGTGGGGGGTTTGTGTAGGGTTATGTAGGCTAGTAATTTACCACATCGTTCGCCGTGTTGGGAGTGGAAAAATTGTTTCTTTTTGGATTTTTCTAATATTATGGAGCCAGTGAGTCTGGTTTGCATTTTCAAGTTTTGGGCATTTTCCAAGGTTGGGTTTGACTCGAATGTGGAGTTAACCAGTTTCAATGTTTGTGTGGCCTTTTGTGTTTTAGGTCATTTATTTTGTGGGATAGTTGTGATTTGGTAAATAATTTGAAGGCTTCCCAAACTGCATGAAATGAGGCTGTATGTTGTTATTGAAGTTAGTTTCCGAGTCTGTAGAGAGGTCGGATTCTTCAGGGAATAGGGTGAGCCAGAATGGGTTTAGGCGCCATGAGATGGTGGGGTGGGGGCTAGAAACCTTTTTACACACAGGCAGACTCCTGCTCTTCACTTTCTGGGACTTTGGACAGACACTGCAGGACAACCATTTGGAGAAGGCAAGGATTTTTTAACACTACACAGGGGGCCAGCAGTGGGGAAATGTTCAGTTTTGGGGGTAGACATGCCCTTTAAAACGATTTTTTTCCCAGAAATGAACAGAATATGTATCATACCTAGGTATAAGTAATATAAACAATTTAATCATTTAAACAATAACATATTGTTCCCATCGAACTTTCGTTTTAAAGGGTAACTGTGGTCTCCAATTCTTCCAAAGTAAGGATTATATAAAAAGCCTTCTATCGTACCTTCAAAATAAAGCCTAAATCACATCTCTAGATAAAATTTGTGAGAACTTATTTGTGGGAAGGTTCAGCAATATTACTTCCTGCTTGAACACTTCCTGTTTTCAGCCATGTGACCATCCTGTCTGCATTAATAGGTTCCCCTTCTCAACTGTCAATTTTTTCCCCAGGTACTTCCTGTTTTCCCCAGCATTAAAGGGCAAGCCCAGCCCCAAAATAAAAACTTACATACAGGTAAATCACCCCCCAAAACCCTAAATGGTAATAGTTTGAAATCTGAAATATATAAGTCTAACCTAAAATCCTGCACAATATCCTGTTGCCCCTGTTTCTGCTTCCTGGTTCTTCCAGTTAGTAACTGTCAGTTATGGATTTGACAGTTGACATCACAGCCAATCACTGAATGTTAATCCCCTGTCTGCCTCTTCTGAGCATACACAGGCTCAGTACAGGTTTCTAAATTGCTCAGTTTCCATGAGGCATCCAGAAGCATAGCAGGCATACAGTAATAAATTCATAGGACAAACTATGATATAGCAACATATTTTAAAGAGGCCAGAAAGATGTTCTTATGAGGGTGGAGTTGTCCTGTAAAGGGCAAGTCCAGCCCTAAAATGAAAACTTACATACAGGTAAATCACCCTCCAAAACCCTAAACAGTAATAGTTGGAATCTGAAATATATAAGTCTAACCTGAAATCCTGCACAATGTCCTGTTTCCCGTTTCTGCTTCCAGGTTCTTCCATTTAGCAACTGTCAGTTATGGATTTGACAGTTGAGATCACAGCCAATGACTGAATGTTAATCCCCTATCTGCCTCTTCTGAGCATGCCCAGGCTCAGTACCTGCTCAGTACAGGTTTCTAAATTGCCCAGTTTCCATGAGGCATCCAGAAGCATAGCAGGCATACAGTAATGAATTCATAGGACAAAGTATCAACATATCAAAGTATCAACATATTTTAAAGAGGCCGTTCTTTCTAAAAGATGTTCTTATGACGGTGGAGTTGTCCTTTGTCTTTACTGAGCATGCTTCTCCCCCGGGGCAGAGGGGCAACCAGAGGTCAGGTGATGTCACTCAACCTACTGGAAGCAGGAAGTTTGAACATTCACCTTGATATAATTTCTCACAGGGTGAAGCTAGAGATGTGATTGTCGGCTCATTATAAAGAAAATACTACAGGCTTTCATTTAACCCTAATTTGTTTGGAGACCACAGTTGCCCTTTAAACCAAAAATACAACATATATGGGGTATTTGTTTAAGAAACGGAATAGACAACTAAAATGCGTCTAGAAAACATTTAAACAGGAGATCAATCAAAATCATACACTGCAGATTATTCCAAATGTTGGTAATTACTGTTTGTAGTTCCTGTGATCCACAGAGAATAGTTAATTATTAGCTCTGTTGCAAAGAAATATTCAGACCTTTTATCACAAAATCAATTCACTGACCAAACCATTCGGGTGTTTTCATAAATATATTGTAACTGAGCTGGAGATTAACCGATAGCTTACATGTGAACTGCAACCTTTTTGCAGCCATGGTGACATTCAAACTCTTTGCCTCAGGTAGAACAGCAGCAAAGGCCTTGAAAAAGTGAAGAAAAGCAGATGTCAAAAATGAGAGGTAAAACATGAAATGTAAAAACAACTGTGTATACGAGGCTGTAATAAAACCAATGGAAGATGCAAAGCATTGGGACCCTTAAATTAAGTTTCCTTAAATGGTAACTGTGGTCTCAAATTCTTCCAAACTCGTAATAATTCTATAAAAATCCTTCCATCTTACCTTCAAAATAAAACCTAAATCACATCTCTAGATAAAATGTGTGAGACGTTATTGCTGCCAGAGATGTGATTGTTGGCTTAGTGTAAAGGAAATACTGCAGGCTTTCATTTAACACTTGTTTTGAGACCCCAGTTGCCCTTTAAATTACCAAAGGAACCAAAGGAGGAGGAACCAAAGAAAGAATATTAACTGGGCAAAGCAATACAGGGCTCTCACCCAAATGAATGTAAATCCCATGCTACCTAACGTACTGTTAACGAAATCCAAGAGAGTGATCCTGCACACACCTAGTTAAATTTGGTAGACAGCATGCTGGGTGCTCAATGGCCGACTGAGGCAAAATAGTCACAAATATAGAAAATGTATTAAAGCCATGCACACCAGACTTGAGTAGTCCTATGTATTTTATTACTTTACACACAGGTACATCAAAGTGACGTTTCGGTAACAGAGTACCTTCTTCAGACAAAATATTTATGTACTGTTAATGTAATAAGTGTAAACTGTTATTACCTTGGTAGAACAGTTCATATTTACACACCTGTTACACACTAGTGTGGCCACAAAAAAGTGTGATCAGATTGCGCTTAAAAGCGCATCAGTGTGGCCTAGCCCTAAGAGGTTAGGGATACCAGACACCTGTTGATCAATGTTAACTCAGTCCTGCTGCAGCTTCACCAGTAATACAATTATTATTGAGGATTTATATAATACAACACACAGTATCGATAATTAATATTATTATTTCACACCCAATACAGTGGGTAATTTGTACTACTGCCAGCTGTATAGACTGGGTCTGTTATCCAGTGATAAACACCATTCAGACGTGGAGCTACCATGGGTCACATATTAAAATCATATTTAGGTTCATATTTTAAGGCCCCAAGCACATAATAACCTTGGCTCCAAGGTCATGTAATCTGGGACGAGCTAAAGGACACGGAGACCACACGCAGGCTCCTGTATGAGAGTTATCCACAATATAAAGAGAATGAAGAGTTTCCGGACCATAGAAAAGCACAAGGCCACAGATGGACACTGATACTGGTGACATAGCGAAGTAAAATTTATAAGCATCTAATTTACAGGACAGTCAAGGACCCTTGCCTATCAATGTTCGAATATAAAATGAGCTGTAGATAATGCTCATGGCCAGAGTTAGAGGGAAATGAGCCAAGGATAAAACAGGGAGGATAAAGCCCAAAACAAGTCACAGATCACAATCAATAGCCTGTGGCTTTCCACCTGTGTTAACCCCTAAAAGCCAAACATTTGTGTTTGCTGTAATTCATTAACAGAAGGAAGGAACAGTATGGACATCTTAAATGTAGATTACAAAGGGAAATAGATTATTAATAAAGACATTTCACAGACCGGAAGGCCAAAATAAACACCCTCTCTTCTCTCTTCTCTGCCCAGAAATCTAACATGTTCATACTCTCTCTTCCTTGTATTAAATGGAAATGTATTATTAAAAC
The DNA here is from genome assembly GCA_019447015.1 of Hymenochirus boettgeri. Lineage (NCBI taxonomy): Eukaryota > Metazoa > Chordata > Amphibia > Anura > Pipidae > Hymenochirus > Hymenochirus boettgeri. The sequence goes on from CM033477.1 coordinate 124,443,357, forward strand.
ATAGTTACGTTAGGCTAATCTCTGCTTCTGTCAGTAGATAGAATTTGTTCCCTTTTATTACAGTTATAACAATGATTTAAACAGCAGGTTACAGCCTCTTGTGTTCCTGTAGGTTACCTATGCATTATTTAAACCCTCTGTTCTATTCAGCACTACCGTCAAATGCATTGTATATGCATCTGGGTACAACTTAAATTGCTCCTCTCATCTCCCAGCCCAACACAACCACACTGCCCACTAATGGATATATCTCATCTTAACGCCAAAAGTTCTTATGTAACCACAGAGAATGGTACAAGGGGTTAACATTATCCACAATGAATAAGCAAAATCCAAAGCAGCAATTGTAAAAGACAGCATCCTTGCTTATTCATACTCCCTAAATATTCCTGCTGATTGGGATTTATTCTCTACTAATGATCTAGCGAGCCCAGTCAATGGGTGAATTCACAACACTTGATCTTATCAAATCCATTTAGCGTATAACTGTTAAAGGAAGAGCAACACGTATTAACAAAATATAGAGACTGTTGTAGACAGTATTAATATTTTTAGATATATATATATATATAATATTATATTATAATATTATATATATATATATATAGCTCTAGCAAAGTAACTAGTAAAATCCACATATTTTTTTAACCAGAATGCCGAGGTGTCAGTGAAGTAGCCACATTACTGTTATATCTATCACTTCTATTCTGCTAAACACACATTTAGATTTTACATCTTCTATCACTACTGTTGTTAAGTATTCTCAGTTTGACAGAATAAACAACCTATAACAATAACAATAAAAACCTTTTAATTATGATTCCAGCAAATGATTTACTAAAAATAGAGCTTGGTGGGGGGAGGGTCAAGTTCATTTATCCATTTATCCCATCTGTCCAAATCATGCAGTTACGGTAATACCAGCATGTGTGTGTGTGTTACCAACCTGGCTATGGAACTGTGTGTGTGTAATAATACAAGCCTGGCTATGGAACTGTGTGTGTAACAGTACAAGCTTGGCTGTATGGAACTGAATGTATGTAAAAGTACCAGCTTGGCTGTACGGAACTGTATGTGTATGTGTGTAATACTACTAGCCTGGCTATGGAACTGTGTGTGTAATAGTACTAGCCTGGCTGTAATTGAAACTGAATGTATGTAAAAGTACCAGCTTGGCTGTACGGAACTGTATGTGTATGTGTGTAATACTACTAGCCTGGCTATGGAACTGTGTGTGTATAAGTACTAGCCTGGCTGATATGGAACTGTATGTGTGAAATTGTACCAGCCTGGCTGTACGGAACTGTATGTGTGTAATAGTACCAACCTGGCTGTACGGAACTGTATGTGTATGTGTGTAATACTACCAGCCTGGCTATGGAACTGTGTGTGTAATCGTATAGCCTGGCTGTATGGAACTGTATGTGTGAAATTGTACCAGCCTGGCTGTACAGAACTGTATGTGTGTAATAGTACCAGCCTGGCTGTACGGAACTGTATGTGTATGTGTGTAATTGTACCAGCCTGGCTATGGAACAGTGTGTGTAATAGTACTAGCCTGACTGTACGGAACTGTATGTGTGTAATAGTACCAGCCTGGCTGTATGGAACTGTATGTGTGTAATAGTACTAGCCTGACTGTACGGAACTGTATGTGTGTAATAGTACCCAGCCTGGCTGTATGGAACTGTATGTGTGTAATAGTACCAGCCTGGCTGTATGGAACTGTATGTGTGTAATAATACTAGCCTGGCTGTATGGAACTGTATGTGTGTAATAGTACCAGCCTGGCTGTATGGAACTATGTGTGTAATAATACCAACCTGGCTGTACGGTACTGTATGTGTGTAATAGTACCAGCCTGGCTGTATGGAACTGTATGTGTGTAATAATACCAACCTGGCTGTACGGAACTGTATGTGTGTAATAATACCAACCTGGCTGTACGGAACTGTATGTGTGTAATAATACCAACCTGGCTGTACGGTACTGTATGTGTGTAATAGTACCAGCCTGGCTGTATGGAACTGTATGTGGATGTAATAGTACCAGCCTGGCTGTATGGAACTGTATGTGTGTAATAGTACTAGCCTGGCTGTATGGAACTGTATGTGTGTAATAGTACTAGCCTTGCTGGTACTATTACACACATACAGTTCCGTACAGCCAGGCTGGTACTATTACACACATACAGTTCCATACAGCCAGGCTGGTACTATTACACACATACAGTACGTAAGCCAGGTTGGTAATATTACACACATAACAGTTCCGTACAGCCAGGTTGGTATTTTACACACATACAGTTCCGTACAGCCAGGTGTGGTATTATTACAAACCATACGTTCCATACAGCCAGGCTGGTACTATTACAACACATACAGTACCGTACAGCCAGGTGGTATTATTACACCCATAGTTCATACAGCCAGGCTGGTATTTACCCACATACAGTTCCATACAGCCAGGCTGGTACTATACACACATACAGTTCCATACAGCCAGGCTGGTACTATTACACACATACAGTTCCATACAGCCAGGCTGGTACTATTACACACATACAGTTCCATACAGCCAGGCTGGTACTATTACACACATACAGTTCCGTACAGTCAGGCTAGTACTTTTACACACATACAGTTCCATACAGCCAGGCTGGTACTATTACACACATACAGTTCCGTACAGTCAGGCTAGTACTATTACACACACTGTTCCATCAGCCAGGCTGGTACAATTAACACATACACATACAGTTCCGTACAGCCAGGCTGGTACTATTACACACATACGTTCTGTACAGCCAGGCTGGTACAATTTCACACATACAGTTCCATACAGCCAGGCTAGTACTATTACACACACAGTTCCATAGCCAGGCTGGTAGTATTACACACATACACATACAGTTCCGTACAGCACAGTTGGTACTATTCACACCATACAGTCCGTACAGCCAGGCTGGTACAATTTCACACATACAGTTCCATACAGCCAGGCTAGTACTATTACACACACAGTTCCATAGCCAGGCTGTAGTATTACACACATAAACATACAGTTCCGTACAGCCAAGCTGGTACTTTTACATACATTCAGTTCCATACAGCCAGGCTTGTACTGTTACACACACAGTTCCATAGCCAGGCTAGTAGTATTACACACATACACATACAGTTCCGTACAGCCAAGCTGGTACTTTTACATACATTCAGTTCCATACAGCCAAGCTTGTACTGTACACACACAGTTCCATAGCCAGGCTTGTATTATTACACACACACAGTTCCATAGCCAGGTTGGTAACACACAAACACATGCTGGTATTACGTAACTGCAGATTGGACAGATGGGTAATAAAGGATAAATGAACTTGACCCTCCCCCCACCAAGCTCTATTTTTAGTAAATCATTTGCTGGAATCATAATTAAAAGGTTTTTATTGTTATTGTTATAGGTTGTTTATTCTGTCAAACTGAGAATACTTAACAACAGTAGTGATAGAAGATGTAAAATCTAAATGTGTGTTTAGCAGAATAGAAGTGATAGATATAACAGTAATGTGGCTACTTCACTGACACCTCGGCATTCTGGTAAAATATGTGGATTTTACTAGTTTACTTTGCTAGAGCTATATATATATATATATATATATATATATATATATATATATATATATATATATAATATATATTATCTAAAAATATTAATACTGTCTACAACAGTCTCTATATTTTGTTAATACGTGTTGCTCTTCCTTTAACAGTTATACACTAAATGGATTTGATAAGATCAAGTGTTGTGAATTCACCCATTGACTGGGCTCGCTAGATCATAGTAGAGAATAAATCCCAATCAGCAGGAATATTTAGGGAGTATGAATAAGCAAGGATGCTGTCTTTACAATTGCTGCTTTGGATTTTTTGCTTATTATGTGGATAATGTTAACCCTTGTACCATTCTCTGTGGTTACATAAGAACTTTGCCTTAAGTGAGATATATCTTAGTGGGCAGTGTGGTTGTGTTGGGCTGGGAGATGAGAGGAGCAATTTAAGTTGTACCCAGATGCATATCAATGCATTTGACGGTAGTGCTGAATAGAACAGAGGTGTAAATAATGCAAGGTAACCTACAGGAACACAAGAGGCTGTAACTGCTGTTTAAATCATTGTTAAACTGTAATAAAAGGGAACAAATTCTATCTACTGACAGAAGCAGAGATTAGCCTAACGTAACTATGTTTTAATAATACATTCCATTTAATACAAGAGAGAGAGTATGAAATGTTAGATTTCTGGGCAGAGAAGAGAGAGAGAGGGTGTTTATTTTGGCCTTCCGGTCTGTGAAATGTCTTTATTAATAATCTATTTCCCTTTGTAATCTACATTAAGATGTCCAAACTGTCCTTCCTTCTGTTAATGAATTACAGCAAACACAAATGTTTGGCTTTTAGGGGTTAACACAGGTGGAAAGCCACAGGCTATTGATTGTGATTGTGACTTTTTTGGGCTTTATCCTCCCTGTTTTATCCTTGGCTCATTTCCCTCTAACTCTGGCCATGAGCATTATCTAAAGCTCATTTTATATTCGAACATTGATAGGCAAGGGTCCTTGACTGTCCTGTAAATTAGATGCTTATAAATTTTACTTCGCTATGTCACCAGTATCAGTGTCCATCTGTGGCCTTGTGCTTTTCTATGGTCCGGAAACTCTTCATTCTCTTTATATTGTGATAACTCTCATACAGGAGCCTGCGTGTGGTCTCCGTGTCCTTTAGCTCGTCCCAGATTACATGAACCTTGGAGCCAAGGTTATTATGTGCTTGGGGCCTTAAAATGAACCTAAATATGATTTTATATGTACCCATGGTAGCTCCACGTCTGAATGGTGTTTATCACTGGATAACAGACCCAGTCTTACAGCTGGCATAGTACAAATTACCACTGTATTGGGTGTGAAATAATAATTTAATTATCGATACTGTGTGTGTTATATATAAATCCTCAATAATAATTGTATTACTGGTGAAGCTGCAGCCGGACTGAGTTAACATTGATCAACAGGTGTCTGGTATCCTAACCTCTTAGGGCTAGGCCACACTGATGGCTTTTAAGCGCAATCTGATCACACTTTTTTGTGGCCACACTAGTGTGTAACAGGTGTGTAAATATGAACTGTCTACCAAGGTAATAACAGTTTACACTTATTACATAACAGTACTAAATATTGTCTGAAGAAGGTACTCTGTTACCGAAACGTCACTTTGATGTACCTGGTGTAAAGTAATAAAATACATAGGACTACTCAAGTCTGGTGTGCATGGCTTTAATACATTTTCTATATTTGTGACTATTTGCCTCAGTCGGCCATTGAGCACCCAGCATGCTGTCTACCAAATTTAACTAGGTGTGTGCAGGATCACTCTCTGGATTTCGTTAACAGTACGTAGGTAGCATGGGATTTACATTCATTGGGTGAGCCCTGTATTGCTTTGCCCAGTTAATATTCTTTCTTGGTTCCTCCTCCTTTGGTTCCTTGGTAATTTAAAGGGCAACTGGGGTCTCAACAAGTGTTAAATGAAAGCCTGCAGTATTTCCTTTACACTAAGCCAACAATCACATCTCTGGCAGCAATAACGTCTCACACATTTTATCTAGAGATGTGATTTAGGTTTTATTTGAAGGTAAGATGGAAGGATTTTTATAGATTATTACGAGTTTGGAAGAATTTGAGACCACAGTTACCATTTAAGGAAACTTAATTTAGGGTCCCAATGTTTGCATCTTCATTGGTTTATTACAGCCTCGTATAAACAGTTGTTTTTACATTTCATGTTTTACCTCTCATTTTGACATCTGCTTTTCTTCACTTTTTCAAGGCCTTTGCTGCTGTTATACCTGAGGCAAGAGTTTGAATGTCACCATGGCTGCAAAAAGGTTGCAGTTCACATGTAAGCTATCGGTTATCTCCAGCTCAGTTACATATATTTATGAAAACACCCGAATGGTTTGGTCAGTGAATTGATTTTGTGTATAAAAGGTCTGAATATTTCTTGCAACAGAGCTATATTAACTATTCTCTGTGGATCACAGGAACTACAAACAGTAATTACCAACATTTGGAATAATCTGCAGTGTATGATTTTGATTGATCTCTGTTTAAATGTTTTCTAGACGCATTTTAGTTGTCTATTCCGTTCTTAAACAAATACCCCATATATGTTGTATTTTTGGTTTAAAGGGCAACGTGGTCTCCAAACAAATTAGGGTTAAATGAAAGCTGTAGTATTTTTCTATTAATGAGCCGACAATCACATCTCTAGCTTCACCCTGTGAGAAATTATATCAGGTGAATGTTCAACTTCCTGCTTCCAGTAGGTTGAGTGACATCACCTGACCTCTGGTTGCCCCTCTGCCCCGGGGGAGAAGCATGCTCAGAAAGACAAAGGACATCCACCGTCATAAGAACATCTTTTAGAAAGAACGGCCTCTTTAAAATATGTTGATACTTTGATATGTTGATACTTTGTCCTATGAATTCATTACTGTATGCCTGCTATGCTTCTGGATGCCTCATGGAAACTGGGCAATTTAGAAACCTGTACTGAGCAGGTACTGAGCCTGGGCATGCTCAGAAGAGGCAGATAGGGGATTAACATTCAGTCATGGCTGTGATCTCAACTGTCAAATCCATAACTGACAGTTGCTAAATGGAAGAACCTGGAGAGAGAAACGGGAAACAGGACATTGTGCAGGATTTCAGGTTAGACTATATATTTCAGATTCCAACTATTACGTTTAGGGTTTTGGAGGGTGATTTACCTGTATGTAAGTTTTCATTTTAGGGCTGGACTTGCCCTTTACGGACAACTCCACCCTCATAAGAACATCTTTCTGGCCTCTTAAAATATGTTGCTATATCATAGTTTGTCCTATGAATTTATTACTGTATGCCTGCTATGCTTCTGGATGCTCATGGAAACTGAGCATTTAGAAACCTGTACTGAGCCTGGGTATGCTCAGAAGAGGCAGACAGGGGATTAACATTCAGTGATTGGCTGTGATGTCAACTGTCAAATCCATAACTGACAGTTACTAACTGGAAGAACCAGGAAAGCAGAAACAGGGGCAACAGGATATTGTGCAGGATTTTAGGTAGACTTATATATTTCAGATTTCAAACTATTACCATTTAGGTTTTGGGGGGTGATTTACCTGTATGTAAGTTTTTATTTTGGGGCTGGGCTTGCCTTTAATGCTGGGGAAAACAGGAAGTACCGGGAAAAAAATTGAAAGTTGAGAAGGGGAACCTATTAATGCAGACAGGATGGCAACATGGCTGAAAACAGGAAGTGTTCAAGCAGGAAGTAATATTGCTGAACCTTCCACAAATAAGTTCTCACAAATTTTATCTAGAGATGTGATTTAGGCTTTATTTTGAAGGTACGATAGAAGGCTTTTTATATATCCTTACTTTGGAAGAATTGGAGACCACAGTTACCCTTTAAAACGAAAGTTCGATGGGAACAATATGTTATTGTTTAAATGATTAAATTTGTTTATATATTATACCTAGGTATGATACATATTCTGTTCATTTCTGGGAAAAAAATCGTTTTAAAGGGCATGTCTACCCCCAAAACTGAACATTTCCCCACTGCTGGCCCCCTGTGTAGTGTTAAAAAATCCTTGCCTTCTCCAAATGGTTGTCCTGCAGTGTCTGTCCAAGTCCCAGAAAGTGAAGAGCAGGAGTCTGTGTGTAAAAGGTTTCTAGCCCCCACCCCACCATCTCATGGCGCCTAAACCCATTCTGGCTCACCCTATTCCCTGAAGAATCCGACCTCTCTACAGACTCGGAAACTAACTTCAATACAAACATACAGCCTCATTTCATGCAGTTTGGGAGCCTTCAAATTATTTGCCAATCACAACTATCCACAAAATAAATGACCTAAAACACAAAAGGCCACACAAACATTGAAACTGGTTAACTCCACATTCGAGTCAAACCCAACCGGAAAAGCCCAAAACTTGAAAATGCAAACCAGACTCACTGGCTCCATAATATTAGAAAAATCCAAAAAGAAACAATTTTTCCACTCCCAACACGGCGAACGATGTGGTAAATTACTAGCCTACATAAACCCTACACAAACCCCCCACAGTGATCTCATTGATACACCAAATGGCCAATTTTTGGCCTCTCAGACAATCACAGAAGTGGCTGCCGTGTGGCCCCCTGCTTAAAATTTCCTGCAAACAGAGGGCCAGATTAGAACGCGGGGGAACGAAACTCTGTAAGTACATTCCCGATGAGTTTTTTAGCAAACAAACATGGTGATGGGGGTGGGCTAGGGTCCCCTAAACTACAGAAAAAGTTTATCTTAAGGTGGAGTATCCTTTAAACCCTTTCCTATGCTTTGCTGTGGTCAGTAGTGAGTTGCCAAGTTAGGTTCTGCATTGGCCTTTTTCCAGAATCACACTCCCTAAAATGTTCCCAACAACAATTTTTTACTGATCGGCTATTGGATGGGTCAAACATGCTCAGGTTCTTCTGAGCATTTATGTATGCACAAAGAAATTGTTGGATGAGCATATTACGGTCATTAAAATTAGATTCTTCCTTTTTTATTCTTAAAGCATGTTTACTTGTGCTGAACTTCCCTTTAAAATTCAAACCGAAAGCTGCCATTTTTTCTAGGCGGTAAGGTGATGTAGTTGCTGATTTCTGCAGATATGAATTACATAACGTGGACTACCAACAAAGCTGGTTTAATCTTTGATTACATCCACAGTTTGCTTCGGACATCAGGCACATTTTAAAAAAAGGGTAGGTTTATTTCTCTATTTGTGGTATCTGAGAATCTATTAAATTCACAGATACCATGAAATTCACAGATACCATGGAATAATCTGTTGTAATTCACAAATCGAAGGGTAGACAGGAAAATTTATAATGTGCAAATAGCCTCAAGGGAATTTACTAATCTGGTTAGAATATGGCACTGTTGGCATGCATCTTATTAAAATCATATGACTAAGGGCCGTACAGACATGATTCACCTGCTTCTGGTGCATTTTGTGATATGTTAGCGCATGGAATTGCATGCCAGTGCATTCTAATGTGACGGCCACTCTGTGTGTGCTGTGCTCCATTCGTTATCAGAGCGCAGCGATCTGCACAGTAATGTGCATTAAACACGTTGGTTGTGATCGCACTTTCGTGTTTAGTGGTGAAATCACTTGTATAATGCAGGTGCTTTAAAGATGGTGATTTCACAAGTACAGTAGTTGGAGGCAATGAGTTTGAAATCTCATTTCTATTCCATTCATTGGAAATTTGGTTTAGGGCTGTTGGACACAGATGGATTTTTCACCTGATTGCAACCCTGATCCGATCATTTAATCTGATTGAACAGGGATTGGAAGAATGGCTTGTAAATAAATGATGTATATAGTTATACACCATCTTATAATGCAGCCCCATGGAATGTTAAAGCTTTGCGGGTAGCATGATAGACCACAGAATAATGGTGCCTCCAAGCAAATCTCTTGCCATTATATCATAAAAACCCAGACTAACATGTACTGATCTTATTCACAGAATAGGTATAGGAGGTATAGGTTGCAGCTTGCGAGAATGGTTTAAAGGGCATATTCACCCCTCAAATACATTTTATAGGTAAATCACCCCCAAAACCAAATAGTTTGAACGCTGGTGGATGTAATAACCTGACATTCGATTATTGGTTGTGATTTCAACTGTCACCCCACATTCGCAATCGCTATTGAGCAATAGCGGCTCTGCGTAAATGAGCCTGAATATCTTTATAATAGGCATACTACTATGTACCGCGAGTAGTACAATGATTATAACACAGGATTCACCCCAATGTAACGTTTCTTCTCCTTTCTCTCCCGAGAAAGCGTGTGTGTGAAGTGAGAGCAAGAGAGAGGCTAGTGGACTGGGTTTTCAGAGGAAGCTGTTTTGTGTTAGAGAGAGAAAATGAGGAATTGGATTCAGGGGTGTACCTGCAGGGGCCTGCCACTCCCCCCTCTCCCCGCAATGATGGAGGCCGGGCCCCTGACTCCCTCCTCCCTCCAAGATCTCTTCTGCATTCAACCGTTTTTAAACTGCTGATCGCGAGTATGAATGAAACATATGCGCGATCAGCTGTTAAAAGACGGCTGATCGTGGAAGAGATTGTGGGGTTGTGGTGGCACTACTACCGCTACTACTACTGGTAGTTACGACATGATTGGCTTGGTGTACAGTTAATGTCTTTGAAGCCATAAATGTGGGGTGGGGACTATATAGATTATCTACCCCTTACTTTAAATTAATATGATCTTAAAAGTCACCTTGGAGTGAACTTATAAATGGAAAACTTTATAAATGTTCTCAGCCTGAAGCCTCGTGCTTTTATATGGTCACAGATCTCATAACATCTTATAATTTACAGTAGAGGATACATTATCCATTATATTTGTATATGTATATAAATGTTGGAATATTTATCTGTAGCACATATTTTAAAGCTAGTTTCTTATGGCAGCCTTCGAAGGCCCAAGGGTAGAGCTGTGCTGGTTTTACAACTCCTCTCCAGAGAATAACAGATGTTGAAGCATCAAGGGCAACGTTCATGTGTGAAAAACATTTTTGAGCTTGTGGAATTAAAACTGACAAAGAGTATACCGTAAGAGATTTCTATCTCTTTTTTCCTATTCTAGTGAATAGAGCCTGGAAATACTTCTTTTCCTATTGTGGTGAATGTTCCCTCCTCATATAGTCAGTACTTTACCATCTTAGGTTGGGTACACACGAGCAGATATTTCCGGCAATCCACAGCAATAGTGCTGTGGATGATCGGCTGGAAATACATGATGGTGTGGGGCGGCCAGCCGTGACCGAGCTCAGTTCATTGGTAAATCAGGGGCGATCGTGCGTTTCCCTGTGGGACCTCAATGGAAACAATATTGAGGAGCACACTATCTCTGTGATTCAATGATTCAGGTATAAAGAAGGGAAAGTGTGGTCCCGAAACATTGTATGTATGTGTTTCTCACATAAATCATTGAACCACAGAGATAGTGTGCTCTTCCATATTTGTTTCCATTGGAGATTCGCAGTCCTAGGAGTAGAGGGTAGGAGGATTGCAACTACTTATTGTCTTGCAAACAACAACAGCAGTGTGCTGGAGTGTCTTTGGAGTATTTCCTATGGGACCACACGATTGGTCGCACAAACTGTCGGACGCTATTGCCGTGACCAACAGTCAATGTGCTGACCGAGCCTGTGTGTACCCAACCTTACTGTAGCAATTGTGTCTTTTAATGATTGGGTAATAAAGTTATATTAGAAACAAAATATGCATTCCCTTGTAACTAGACATTGGTTTAATATTCCGATTGTTGTACAGATGTTCGCTAATGGCTGATTGCTTCAGTGTAAGCCTGGCTGTATGGAACTGTATGTGTGTAATAGTACTAGCCTTGCTGTATGGAACTGTATGTGTGTAATAGTACCAACTTGGCTGTACGAAACTATATGTGTATGTGTGAAATACTACCAGCCTGGCTGTATGGAACTGTATGAGTATGTGTGTAATTATACCAGCCTAGCTATGGAACTGTGTGTGTATGTGTGTAATAGTACCAGTCTGGCTATGGAAGTGTGTATGTGTGTGTAACAGTACCAGCCTGGCTATGGAACTGTGTCTTCCAAAGACAGGCTGGTACTATTACAGTGTGTGTGTGTAATACAACCTGGCTGTGGAACTGAATGTGTGTGTAATAGTACCAGCCTCGCTATGGAACTGTATGTGTATGTGTGTAATAGTACAAGCCTGGCTATGGAACTGTGTGTCTAATAGTACCATCCTGGTTTAATGGAACTGTGTGTTTGTGTGTGTGTAATAGTACCAGCCTGGCTATGTAACTGTATGTGTGTGTGTGTGTGTGTACACACCATGAATCCTAATAAGGTTGTATTCTTTTATAAAATGGAAAGACAGACAATGAGAAAATAACCACAACTTACTGTGATATTTGTTCATAGGTCCAGTTTAGTGTGTAGCTCCAATCATGGAATTCACTCTATAATATTCCCCCAGATGTAACACAAGCACATGTTCAAGGTAAACACAGACTTTCCTCTATAACCCACACAAATAATCCTGCATCCAGTGCTGTGTGATTGAACATCTGATTAACAATCATGCAGTTCTGCTCCTGCACCCAGCTGTGCTCTTCCTCTGTCACTTCAAAACCCAGAGAGCAGTTTTTTTTACCAGGGTTTCCTCTATAGAGCAAACACCCCTGGCCAGGATGCTCCGCTGTATTTGGCTGATCCTCCCCTTCCTATGTCACTGTGTAGAGAAAACACACAGACAGGGCAGGGTTGCTTTACAAATCCTTCATTTCCCAAGCTTGGCAAATGAATAAGTGGATGTTTTCTGACAAAGGCAGTATTAATACTGAACATGCAAGAGAGATCTGTGTATCTCCATCTACTAATGTATGTGCCACTAGTAAAAGGATTTCATGTATCCTGTGTGATGACCAACTACTTATCTCTCAATGAATTAATTGTTAGTATTATTAATTTGACTTTAAGGGTATCTCCATTGGTTAAAACCACTTGCTGCTATTCAGTTTTATTAAAGAACAGGAGGTAAAGGAGCTGTGTCTTACCTCCTGTTCTTCAATAATACGTTCCGGAGCCAGGAATGAAGTTAAGCAACTTTCCCGGTCTCTCGCTCCTCCAACGGAGGAGTACTCATTGCACATGCGCATATGTGATGCGTATAGCATACAGAATCCGTCGGGACCTGTCAGAGGACGCGGCGGAGGAGCGAGAGACCGGAAAAAGTTGCTTAACTTCATTTCTGGCTCTGGAACGTTTTATTGAAGAACGGGAGGTAAGACACAGCTCCTTTACCTCCCGTTCTTCAATAAAAGTGAATAGCAAAAAGTTTTTAACCACTGGAGATACCTTTTAAAGGTCATCTCCACCCTACAAAATAATGTTTAATATGTTAGATGGCATCCCACCCCTCCCCTGCACATGCTTCTGTCCTCTCAGAGGACAGGGAGGAGGCAGAAACCTTTTACCCAGGAAGGCAGCTCCTAGTGTTCTGGGACTTTGGACAAGCACTACAGGAGAATCAGTACAGTAGGGCCAGTAGTGGGTTAAATTTTAGTTTGGGGGGTGGATGCCCTAGAACTGTATCCTAAACATACAGTAAAATACTGAGCCACGTCTGCATTCTTAAAATACTGTAAAATACCAAGCCACGTCTGTATTCTAAACATGCAGTAGAATACTGAGCCACATCTGTATTCTAAACAGACAAAAAAAACTGAGCCACGTCTGTATTCTAAACATACAGTAAAATACTGAGCCACGTCTGTATTCTAAACATACAGTAAAATACCAAGCCACGTCTGTATTCTAAACATGCAGTAGAATGCTGAGCCACGTCTGTATTCTAAACAGGCAGTGAAATACTGAGCCACGTCTGTAATCTAAACATGCAGCAAAATACTGAGCCACGTCTGTATTCTAAACAGACAAAAAAAACTGAGCCACGTCTGTATTCTAAACATGCAGTAAAATACTGAGCCACGTCTGTATTCTAAACATGCAGTAAAATACTGAGCCACGTCTGTATTCTAAACACAGTTAAATACTGAGCCACGTCTGTATTTTAAACAGACAATAAAATACTGAGCCACGTCTGTATTCTAAACAGGCAGTAAAATACTGAGCCACGTCTGTAATCTAAACATGCAGCAAAATACTGAGCCACGTCTGTATTCTAAACATGCAGCAAAATACTGAGCCATGTCAATTCTAAACATGCAGTAAAATACTGAGCCACGTCTGTATTCTAAACATACAGTAAAAGATTGAGCCACGTCTGTATTCCAAACAAATTCAAAGTTAATACAAATCGATACATTGACAAGAAGCCATACACAAAGTGACTGCCAGTGAAATGTATAGAAATAAAAACACAAGCACAGATAATGTTATCCACAAGGCAATGCAAGCTTCTGCCTAGGAGCTTCAGGGGGCCTGGCTACTGAAGCAGAAACATTATTAAAGTTCATGCAAAACACATATAGCGAAGAGGGGATTCCCCAAACAAAGCCATGCCTTGGGTCCCATTTGATCTTAATCTATCTGTGCACTGAATTAAAATGTAAAAAAAAATTGAATTTTTCTAAGTATCTGTATTGAAATTCCTAACTGTTTTAAGGAGAAGTAAAGCTAAAATATAAATAAGTCTAAATAGATTCTATAATTCCTATCTAGCGGATAGTGGAGAAATCACTTGCAATACTGAATCTTTATGGTAAAAAAGAAGACGCCCTCCCGCATCACCGTACAAGGTAATAATCCACGCTGGGTGCTACTAAGTCACAGCCAGTGACCGTTATCCAGAAGATTGAAGAAAAAGTATCGCACCCCAGACGTGAACAAACATAACCATGTTTATTCAACACATCATATGTGACGTTTCGGTGTCACATGACACCTTCATCAGACACCATAAAGTGCTAAGTGCATGGATCAAATCACATAATGATACATAGAATCTATAGAGAGGCAAAAGTGCATTTTGCAGATAAAGTGCTAAAGTGGACTTATGAAAATATAAATTAGTGATCTGTGTAAGGTTAAAAACAGTTACCAATTACATAAGAATAATATAAACATCAGATATGAAAAATCAAGAGAGCTGGTTAGATACTGTTAAGACATAAGGCAGAACTCCATAAGATCAACGGGCATAATATAAACTGGATAAAGCATAAACGTAAGTCTAATAAGTTAATTAAGAAAGAGTTTATCTTTATAGGAAACACTTCAGTCCCAAGTTTGTGTTTAGTCCCTTTGGTTGCAAAGTGTCCAAAGTATACGTATATCCAGTAGGACTCTTTTCTTAGAAGGAGATTGTAAGGGTCACCGCCCCTGCTTGGTATGGGGATATGGTCTATGACCAGCCCTCTCAGTTCATTACACTGATGCTTTGCCTCCATAAAATCGTATTTTTTCAATGGCAGACACCACCTACTCCCAGAAAACCATTGTGGATGAAGCAGGGATAAGGCTCATAGTTTTGCTGGGGGACCCAGATATTCCTAGTTACGCAACTGCTATGCTGCTTGAAACTGGCTTGTTAGGAAGAAACTGGCTGCCATTTGGTCATAGCTAGAGATGGACTAGAACTCAAACCCAAGTTCGAGCCGAACTTATCGAGTTCGATCTGACTCGGACTTCTCGAACTATCCCAGACCCGGATTTCTCGCACTTTCGAACTTTCAATAATTATCGATTTCAAAAATCGAAGATCTTCAAAACGTTTCTGGGATAATTATCGAATGTTCGAATCATTTCTGGGATAATTATCGAATGTTCAAATCGTTTATGGGACAATTATCGAATGTTCGAATCGTTTATGGGATAATTATCGAATGTTCGAATCGTTTCTGGGATAATTATTGAATGTTCGAATCGTTTCTGGGATAATTATCAAATGTTCGAATCGTTTATAGGATAATTATCGAATGTTCGAATCGTTTATGGGATAATTATCGAATGTTCGAATCGTTTAGGGGATAATTATCCAACGTTCGAACCGTTTATGGGATAATTATCGAATGTTCAAATCGTTTCTGGGATAATTATCGAATGTTCGAATCGTTTATGGGATAATTATCAAATGTTTCGAATCGTTTCTGGGATAATTATCGAATGTTCGAATCGTTTCTGGGATAATTATCGAATGTTCGAATCGTTTATGGGATAATTATCGAATGTTCAAATCGTTTATGGGATAATTATCAAATGTTCGAATTGTTTATGGGATAATTATCAAATGTTCGAATAGTTTATAGGATAATTATCGAATGTTCGAATCGTTTATGGGATAATTATCAAATGTTCGAATAGTTTATAGGATAATTATCGAATGTTCGAATCGTTTCTGGGATAATTATCGAATGTTCAAATCGTTTATGGGATAATTATCAAGTGTTCGAATAGTTTTTGGGATAATTATCCAATGTTCGAACCGTTTATGGGATAATTATCGAATGTTCGAATAGTTTATGGGATAATTATCGAATGTTCGAATCGTTTATGGGTTCTGGATAATCTAACGTGTTCCCTAGACCTTTTTCCAGGCTTTATTTTCAAAAATATTCTTTATACCCATCCAGTATGTCCCAAAAATTGCCGCACATTTTTGTTGCTGCTGAAATATTCAAGATTCATATCATCTAATATTCAATATAAGTTCTTTGTTGTGCCAAATCTTATATTTTACAGATAATTAATATTATTGGATAATATCACTCTGTGTATGGGCTACAGTAATTAGACTGTGATTAAGAAAGTAGGGCCCCACACTGGCTTCTCAAATAGAATACATCTAGCATATACTTGCCTTGAATGCATTGTCCCTTTACAGTTATAGTAACAATATGGTCTTCAAATCCAGCTGCACCCTCAGTTGGCAGGAAACCACAAGGCTGATGTGGGACATGATTGTAGTTCTCAGAACATGGAATTCATTCTAACTTCTGAGGTTTTAAAGAATCCAACATGTTTGAAGCTTGTATTAGTGTCAGGCCTCCTCTATTACAGAATAGGAAAGTATAAATCTACATTGCAAGCTTCAGATGTTTAATCTGCAACCTGAACTGGCTATAAGAGATGAGCGTTAGTAACTAGCTATAGCAACTGGACTTGAAGTTTATGACAATAAGAAATGTACCTGACAAAGGTTTTCCCCCAAATGCTGTGTTGCTTTTCCACAATAAATCATTTAAATATACCAGGAAGGTATGTGTCTGTGGGTGTTCACATTGTTTCACGTTCCCTCTTCTCCTGGTGTAACACAATATTTAGAAAGCTGAGAAGGTCTCAAAAGATTTCTGAGGTATTCTATATAAGCCACGGAACTCTAAGGTGACTTTAATATTCGTGCATTTTGAAACTACAATATTATCTATACTACGCAGCTAGCCTGTATTCTAAATGATCTCTCTGATTAGCCTATGTCGTGTAAAAATGTGATGGAAACCACAGCTGCTGATGATGATAACAGCTGTACTTGATATCTTAGTAAAGTAGATCCCACAATTGATTATTTATTATAAAAAAGATTATTTAAGGGCATTTTCCACCCTTAAAACTCAGCCTGCAACCTCAACTTCTATTTTAACATGTATTTTATTGTATACATTTGTGACCAGATATTTAATGATAAGTTGACTTCCATTCTGGCAAAGGTACCTGCCTCCTCTCTCTGCTCAGTGAGCTTTTGATAGGCTTGAGCATGTGCAGTGGAGGCAACAGGGAAACAGCAGTCAATCATTGGCTGTGATGTTACCAGTCAAATCCTTGTTTGACGGCATGGGAGGGAGGAGCCATTACAGAATGAAGGAAAAAAATATTCTTAAATATCTGGTTATTTATGCATCTAATCATGTGCTGAATATATCAGTTGAAGTTGGTGGCAGGTAAGTGACAAGTGACCAGTTTTATTTAAAGGTGTACATGCCCCAGGGCTAGCAGGAGATGTAATTTAATCTTTCTACATAAAATATACATTTAATTAAATAAGTGTTGTATTTAGAAACTTACCAAATCTCAACAAACACAGAAAAAAATCCCCAAAAGATCCACCACATTTAGTAAATCTACCGGGTTGTTGAATAAAATTTATTGTCGTTAAAAAAGGTGCTAATTTGGCCGAACCAATCAGATATTGTCTTTCAAATGGTAAATAATATGTGATTGGTTGGAGCATAATTAGCACCATTTTTAATGATAAGAACTTTTATTGAATCTCCCTGAAGAACTTTTATTGTATCTCCCTGTTAATGTCAGGAGGTTCAGCACCTTGGACAGTAAAATGGAGAACTAATCACTAGCAGGGAGTGAAGTTAACAGCCCTTAAAATAACCTATGGAAGTGTATAGTTAACCCACTACAAACCTCTGCTAAATACCACCAAGAAGAGCTGGCACTGGCATATTGAGATTTGTTGCAATAAGGGCTAGGCCACACTAGCGCGTTTTTCACGTGTTTGTGCACACCTTTTCGCTCACGATTGTGCAAGCCATTTTTGCTAACATGGAAATTGCAGGAACACGAAAATTCCAATGCACTCGCATTTGCGCATACATTTGCGTGCACCATTTTTTTACGCAAACGCATGCGTTTTTATAATATTAAATTACAAAAACACATGCACAAATGCGGCACAAAACACAGAAATCGCGCAGGAAATAGCGTGCGATAATTCTCGCGATTGTGTGCACAATTTAGTGAGTTGTGGTGGGGCCTCAGCCAAAGTAAACTTTTAATTGTAGCCTTGGGACCCAAATAACCCCAATTCAAACAAAATAAAATAAAGTGGATTTCCAAAGTCACAATTTCATTTTGCAAGATCTAAGGAATGGGGGGGGGGCGATTGTTTTTTATTCTTCCTCCAAAAGTATATTACTGAAAGGAAAGCATGAATTGTTATCTCATTCCCCAAAACATTATAGTGACAATGAAATGTTCCCATTTGGGGGAAATTACCATTAATGGGGTACATGAAAGGAGTACAGAAAACACCACAGACTTCTGAATATGATTCCACTAGTTATTAGAGATGTTTTGCAGGTCATGGCTGCTGGAAATAAATAGCAAAAGCCGTTTAAAGGGGTAAAGTTCAGATGCATTAGACATCTGCTAAACAGCTGGAAACCTTAACAATGACTTTTTTTATATCCTGTAATAGATTACAAAATATATTCTTGTATTTGAGGCTCCTTTAATCCCCTATATATACTGTATCCCTATATAAAGCATAATGCACCCATTATTAGTAGTGTAATATAGGAATATGACATGTCACAGAGGAGTTAATTACACCCCTAGTCCTGTGCACATGTAATAAAAAAAACATTTTCACATTCAGTACACCTGGGAAACTCCCGTGGTATATCACCTATAAAATAAGAATGGAAGGAGACAGAAGCATGAAAATGCGGGATAAGAATAATGTAAAAATTAAACAATTAAATTAAATAATTTCTTGGTCTAATGTCACTTAGTGGGTCCAGTACTTAGGTACTGTAGGTTGCTAGAAGCAGATAAAGTATTGCTGCCTATAGTTACAGTTACATATTAAATATATGAGTAACATTTCTGTGTTCTATTGATCACAACATAATTGTCTCAATCAGACGTCCATGTACAAAGAATCGGGCGTAACTAGAAATCATTGGACCCCCAACAAAACTATGATAAAGCCCCTCGTCCTGCTTCATCTACAGTGGCTTTCTGGGAGGAGGCTATATTTGTCAAAGGATAAATAAGAAGACAGTCCCCCCTGGCTACCGGGCCCCCCTGCAGTTACATGGACAGGTGTAAATATCTAGATGCACTGCCTATCTGGCTCTTTTTATCAAGCTCTGTACTGTAGTTTGGAGAGAAATATAAAGGGGGGGGATGATTGTGGGTTTCTTATTGTGGGTTTAAGTATGGAAAAATAGCAATGAATGAAAGATGCTACACAGCACTAAAAAACAACACACCCTGAACACACTTTGTGTTTGATGGCAGGGGGAACTGTTTAGTTTTCATTTTTCAATTCCAGCAGCAAAAATAACACTTACACAAACCACAATACTGTATTCTCAGTCACTGCGCAGTGTACTGGAACACAGTTTATAAAAAGACCCCACTACAGAGATAGATTGATAGATAGATAGATAGATAGATAGATATAGATAGAGAGATAATAGATAGATAGATAGATAGATAGATAGATAGATAGATAGATAGATAGATAGATAGATAGATAGATAGATAGATAGATAGATAGATAGATAGATAAGACAAATAGATAGACAATAGACAGGTAGATAGATTGACAGACAGTTACTACTTATACTGGACTATACTCTGTTTCTGTTTTTTTAAGGAGAGAAAGTGAATTAAAGAAGAGGAATAAACTATTTGCTTACTCAGCCACATATTAGATCTACAGATAATGCATTTTGTAGTCAATTATTTAGATGTAACCAATGAATGTCTACAGTCTGACAAAAGAAAAAGGATGGAGAGAGTGATAATTTCCCCATGAAATTCCAGTCTTTGTTGCTCATCCTGATTATACAAGGCGAGCTAAACTGTAATGTGAGTCTTTCTTATAAATGTACCAGATTTAACAGGTTGGCAACACATGATTATAGCCTTTACCCTAGTCTGCAAAGATTAAGAGATGCAAGATTGGACAAGGTATTCATTTGTGGACTACAGATGAGAGGCAGACTGGCTGTGATTGTCATTGTAGCATCCAATCACACTAAGCCCTACTGAGTATTGGTAATTATCGTCTAGCCCGTTCCTTGATGCCATTCACAACATCACACACTACACATTAGGCCCTACTACAGAGTCATGGAGAGTTTAGGTGAGTTTGTTAAATGGCAAATATAAAAAGCATAGAAGTAGAGTAAGTATACATACTCAATGTCTTCTTTATTATGTAAACCTGTTCAATTGCTTGTTAACACATATAGCTAATCAGACAGTCACATGGCAGCCGCTAAATGCATTAAGGCATCTAGACGAGGGGTGCCCAACCTAAGCCACACCAGCAGTAACTGGACAAGGGTGTAGCCCTGCCCCCGATTTGCCCAGACATGCCCACGCCCCACCCATTGCCCCACTTGAGGGATCTGTGATGCCCACCACAAAAATCATGGGAGGGCCGCTTTTAGGCCCATGGGCTAGGCACCACTGATCTAGATGTTGTAAAGACTAGATGCTGAAGTTCAAACAGAGCGTGAGAAGAATGGGGGAGAAAGGGAAGTGACTGAATGTTACATGGTAGTTTATGCCAGAAGAGCCAGTCAGACAGTAGCTGATCTACTAGGAGTATGCTTTGCATTAAAAAGCCAAAGATGCCATGGAACCTTTAGGCTTATTTAAAGTGGAAGTTCAGTGCAAATACATATACTTTTAAAGGATAAGTGCACTGTGAAATCAAGTTATGTTCATTTGGAAGCTGCAGCTTTAAAAATACTGTTGCCATATTTTTTTTTACCTATGCCCCTCCAGAGCCTACCTTTGTGCCTTGGAAGTTGCGAACATCTTGTTACTGGTTTGCTGAATGTTAAGATCCGCCCCTCTGAGATTTCCTCTGCTTTCTCCTGCTTGAGCCTCAATCGATTATGCCATTACTGGCATTACTGTTTGAGGCTCAAGCAAGAGAGTGCACGGAACTCACAGGCATTTCTGTTTGAGGCTCAAGCAGGAGAGTGCACGGAACTCACAGGCATTTCTGTTTGAGGCTCAAGCAGGAGAGTGCACGGAACTCACAGGCATTACTGTTTGAGGCTCAAGCAGAAGAGTGCACGGAACTCACAGGCATTACTGTTTGAAGCTCAAGCAGGAGAGTGCACGGAACTCACAGGCATTACTGTTTGAGGCTCAAGCAGGAGAGTGCATGGAACTCACAGGCATTACCGTTTGAGGCTCAAGCAGGAGAGTGCATGGAACTCACAGGCATTACTGTTTGAGGCTCAAGCAGGAGAGTGCACGGAACTCACAGGCATTACTGTTTGAGGCTCAAGCAGGAGAGTGCACAGAAACCTTACGTTTTGAGGATCAAGCAGGAGAAAGCAGAGGAAATCTCAGAGGGGTGGAGCTTAACATTCAGCAAATCAGTAACAAGATATTAGCAACTTTCACAGCACAAAGGAAGCCTCTGGAGGGGCCTAGGTAAAAAAAAATATGGCAACAGTATTTTTAAAACTGCAGCTTCCAAATGAACATAACTTGATTTTACAGTGCACTTATGCTTTTAAAGGGTATCTCCACTCGACTAGACGCTCGCTATCCCGGCGTGTAGTCTGACAGGTCCTGACGGACCTTGTCTTCTATGCGCATGCGCGATCTATGGGCATAGAAGACAAGGTCCGTCGGGACCTGTCAGACTAAGCGTCGGGGAGCGAGCGAGCGGGTAAGTTTCTTACCTTCTCTCCTGGCTCCTGTTTGTTCTATTGAAGAACGGAAGGTAAGGCACAGCTCCTTTACCTCCCGTTCTTCAATAGAACTGGATTCCCAAATCTTGAAAATACGAGTGGAGATACCCTTTAAGGAAAAAGAGCAGTATTTTTTTATCCTAATGAATTTAACCTCCCTGTTTAGCATTTTGTCTGTATATACATAAATATTTCAGAAATACTGACTTCCTGTTTGCTGGATCCCTAATAGAGACCATTATGGTCTTACCCTTGTCCCAGCACCTGGGTTGATTCAGTTGTTCTGTAGAGATCTGAGCACGTTTGACTCATCCAACAGCCAATCAGTAGAAATTACCGTTAGCCTGCATTATGGGAAGAAGAAGGACCGTTACAGAGCCTGAAATGTCAACAACAGGGAATGGCAAGGGGTATAATTCAACTGACCTTTCAAAATGGAAGAGAATTTGTAGAATAACTAGGTATGCACAAAACTAATAATTTAAAAAGAAATTCTACTGAACTTTACCTTTAAAAAGAGGTGCACATTTTTGCCAGTGGTGAATTAACTTATCAGATCTACATGTACTAGACCAGTAAAAAGCTAACATCATCTAGTTGGTTGCTGCTAATTAATAGCATGAGCATAATTTTGTATCTCTTATCAAATAATCCTTTTTGTGTACATATACCCAACTAGAAGCAGCAGTTATTATTTTACAGTAGATACTAAAGATTTTATTGTTTTAGCTCCTTTAAGTGGTTGTGCTGATTGGTCATAGTTTCTTCAGTAACATTAGGCTTTTTATGAGTGGTCTATTCCACACAATACTGCTGATTAGTCATTTGGCTCACTGCCTCTTCAGTATCACTCCTCTTCCCGCTATTAAAAGGTTTTTCTTGGTTACATTCAAATAAACTCACTGCACAATAGCTGAAAGGCCCTAAATATAAATGTTTTCTTTTCCTTGAAGTAAATAACCTTTGTTTTAAAAAAAATATTTTTTTTCTTTAAATAGTTTGCATGGCCCAGATTATTGTTAACACATTTTTTGAAGTAGGTTTAAGGGACAGGAAACCCATTTTTAAAAACATGTTTAAAAGTATATATCTTGAGGAGGTAGGTAAGACTACTCCCACCTCTCATAGTTACCTCTGAAGTCAGTGAGATGATAGAGCTTTCTCACCATCTGACAGCATCTCCCTATGATACAACCCCTCTTTGAAATACATTGAGGGGAATGTCCGACTGGGGAACAGTTTGCTACAAGAACTATTATTGACAGCTTCCTTAAAATTTAACTATGGGAGGTAGGAGCTCGACTACCACACATAAAAAAACTTAACTGATCATTTTCCCACCTTAACCTGGTCCTGTCCCATCTTTCTCCATCTCTGTTGACAATACCTCCATTTTCCCCATCATATTGCCACCTGATGCTTTTTCCTATCAGTTCTTCATTGGCAAGAACCAATCAAAAGATGGCACACTGGTAGGCTCTGCATATTCTGTACAAGAAACTCTCTGCTAATCATATAGCAAATTTCCTTACTCATTTTACCCCCTGGCATAGGAACCACAACCCCCAAAAAAAATGGGTCAAATTATTTGCAAGATCTATTTTTGTTTCTATTTTTACAAGCTTTTCTGGATTTTTCCCTGTGTGCAAAACACAAGAGGAAGTAAATTGACCTTTTAAAATCTAACGGCAAACACAACATAAAACAACAGTCGATGAGAAGCAGATACTAATGCATACACATTGTTTCTAATATTGCAATCTTAATCTACGTTCCTATGATGCTTCCTGCTCTGGCCCATTCATTTTGTGATATAAAGGTGGTTTTTGGAATATCACTGGATTGCCAGCTGGTAAGTCTATATATGGTTGGGAACACTAATGGGAAAAAATGGTCAATGAATTCCCAGAGTGCCGATTTAACAGACAGATATATATGTTGTTAGGACTTTTTGCCAAGTGACCCGAGTAGAACAGAAAGTCACACAATTTTGCATTTTAATTCTACTTAAAAATATGTTTAAAAAGTTATACTTTTGGGGGCAAGTCATGAATATGTATTACTTAAATCCTAAGTCAATACAATAGACTTAAAGGGCATGTTTATCCCTCAAAATCATTTTTTAATATAGGTATATCACCCCCAAAGCCAAAGTAAGTAAAAGAAAGTAAAATTATGTTTTCTCTCTTCCCTCTGCCTAAAAGTTGTTTTTTTAAAGTTTCCGCCTCATCTGTTTTGCAAGCAGAGGAGGCAACTAAGGGAATAACATTCAGTCATTGTCTGTGATGTCAACTGTCACATCCATGACTAACAGCTGCTAGAAGACCTAGGAAGCAGAAATAGAGGTAACACCACATAGTGATGCATTTCAGATTAATCTAACATAGCTCAGCTTTCTAATTTCTGGAGTTTTGAGGGTAATTTACCTATATACAATTTTTAATTTGAGTGGTGGACTTGTGCTTTAAGTAGGGTTTAATTTGTCTCTGCAAAATAAACACCTCAATATAAATCTAAACTTTAAAAAGAAACATTTTTATACTACGTGTCGATTTCACTCTGTGAAATCTTACAAATCCATAGGGATTCAGCTGAGCAATAAAAGTACATAAATAATAAATGAACGGCTATTAACTGTAACACCAACAAAGAATGTGTCTCATTTCTGAAAATGTTAATTGTACAATAAACTGGTAACTACTCGTAGAATAGATCTAAAAATATGGATTTTACAATTCCTTGATGAACTTGCTGACAGTCTGTTAGAATTAGAATAATACACACGGATATATCGATCCACCTGATTGGGCAGCTTGTTCAAGTCTTCCGATTGGCTGTGATTTTCCATCATGTTGGATTGTTTGGATGACGAATATTGCAGAAAGATAGAAATGATTGGCATGTTGGAAATCATAACCAAATACTCAGCTGATCTGACCAAAATAATGGGTCAGGAAATCAATAGTTTCCAAATGTCAATCATATTTACCAGACCAGCAGTGTCCAACCTCTAGATATCTGAAAACGACAACACCCAGCAGGGTGCAACCAGGGAATGCTGGGGAGTTGTAGATATCTGGGGGGCCCTGGTTGAACATCCCTGCCTAAAGCCTGCTATACATATGGCCGATATTACATAAATCATGAATTATCATGAACAGGATTTGCCTAAAATTGGGAAGTTGTGGGGGACAAAAACATCAGAATACAATGCAGAATAACTACCGCCTTTGGCATCACAGCTGGTCTAGGAAAATTCCCATAAGCCAGTATACGCTTCCATAAAAGGAGCAAATACGAAATCTGACCGATACACATGCAACATATGGGAGGTTGGTCCATATGTTCAGTTATTGTTGCATACTGCCGACAAATTTCATGGCGGTGGTAATCAAATGTCTATGGTCAACATAAGAATAAAGATGGACAGAATGAATGAATCAAACTGAGAAAGATAATAAGCTGCCTAGAGTTAATTAAGTTAGAGTTAGGCTTTTCTGGGGTCTTGAGAGAAAAATTCTGACCCTGAAATTTTTCCAATTAAAATAAACCAAAACCACATGAATTCTTAAATCTTTTCTAAATGCTTTCTAAGATACCAAACAAAGTCTGTAAAATAGACAGTAGAGATTCATTCTGGTTTGTTACTCTGAGTTTTGCTTATCCTTTCAGACATTCGTGCACTGACCTTAGTTCGTTAACTGGAAGAGGAGTTGGCAAATGAGCAATGTTCAATGATTAAAAGCTAAATGAATTTGAGATGATGGAATACTCGTTTAGAGTATTTTTGCTTATGTTCAGTCTTACGGAAAATCAGGATGGTAATAGAGGAATAGGGGCCTAGGGCAATCACGGAAGGCTAGGAGAGAAAATAGTTAAAAGGGTCAAGAATGTATGGGACTAACATAAGACAGTCATGAGGATGGAATAAGTGTAAGTAAACTAGATCTGCAGGGCAATATGTGTATGATAGTAGGTTATTTTATGGAGTCCTGCAGTTACATGTTCATTAGGCAGAATAGACAATGCTAGATATTGTAACTACTTTTCCCACGGCATAGAAGTATTTAAAAATTACACACATAAGCTGATATCCCTAATGGAATTTTTCATTACAGAGATTCTATCCCTCACAAAGCTTTATCTGTATGCGGGAAAGTAAAGGAAAAGTAAAGTTAATGTTTATGTGGTTAAATGATCACGTACACTTAAATGAATATATTTACTATGTGCAGGTGAAATAGATCTTTTATCTGACATAAACTGAAAGATAAAACCATTCAACAACATACAGCAAACCAGTGGGTTACCATACAAGTGACACTGATATACTTGCAGAATATAACTGACCATTAATAATTTGGTCCCTGCCCAGGGACCAAATGTCTCCATATTCTGTATGGCTACTTATCAGCTGGGTCCCCAAACATGTAACTACCATATCAGCTACCTCCTAAAGGGAGCTGATACTGACTAGCCTACAGTATTACTATAGATATATTGAATAAAAGGTGTAAACCCAGTTGTCACTCTGGGCTATATAAACCCAGACATTACTACCTGGTTTAGTGTTTCCAAGTTCATAACCTCTGCATCGGAACCACTGATTACATAAGCCTTATATAGGATTGTAACATATACAGGATTATACAGGGAGTAGATTGGATTTTGCAGTTATTACTTTTGCCATTGAGTCTGTCACTGCCAGGAAAAGAAAAAACTTCTGTTTCCAAGCAACAACTGGAATTGTGTTCACATAAATGTTGGTACGGGAGCCTGGAATGGCAGTTAATGAATGACTGGTCCGAAATGAATTTACTTTAGAGGGGAATCTCACTCAAATACTCGGTAAAATCTACAAACAAAGAAATGTATCCGACAATAACAATGCTGGATATTTTGAAACATTTATAAAGGAGCCAGGAAAAATCTGCTGCTTCCTGAGGGTTCGTCGCGATGCACACAAATAGTTTTCAGGGAGGAAACGCTAATATGAGCCGAGGAAGTTGATTCAGATCACGCCTTCGGGCCACTCCTGTGTGGATTAAAGGAGCAATACAATGTAAAAATAATGCCTATATTTTCTATAAATACATAGGGGGTAGGAGCTGCTATCCCTACATCCTATTGTGCTTTATTTATTGCAATCTCACCTATCAAAAGTGTCCTTCGCTTGTGACTGGTTGTTGGCTCTGTTAATCTGACAAGCGCACTAGAGATTGAATGTGCTCGGGAGAGGGACATCCAGTGCCAGGCTACATGAAAATGTGTGAGCAAGCCCAGACAGAAGCAGAATATATGTTTATGTGACAGGCTGCTTGGAATGTGGCTACTGGGAGTTTGGACTCCATGGGCAGACAAATAAACACAGAATAAATTATATACGGTACCACTGTAGAATAGAAGAATTCTAATTATAGCACTTCCTGCATCAGTAGGGACATTTAGGGAATATTATTTTTGTGCATTAAGCCCATTGTTATGTTACTGTGCCCTTGTGTTTTATAAGCACATCATCACTGTCGTTATTATGCTCCAATGTTCTGTCAACACACCTCTTTTGTAAATGTGCACTGCTGCTCGCAAGGCGAGGTATTAAAGAAGTAGCATGCAACACCGAGTGCCACTGACAGTCAGCAGGGACTGTTCTGTCCCTTCATGTTTCAGTGACATGAGGATAAAAGTTCCCCGCTGACAGATAAACACTGTAAGTTTATCAAACAGGGGGGCAAAATGGCTTAACGCTGGCATAGCTAGTATATTTGGCAAGAGATATTTAATTGCTAAATGTGTTGCTAATAATATCCATATAGGGAAATAAGTACATGAATGAGCCAAAACCTGGCCAAAATAAACACTATTAAACGCCCACACACACTTTGCGGATATAAAGGCCATAACACGTGAAAGCAACAGCTAAATATACATATTTGGAAAAATTGAGATATGTCTGTTCTAATTGTTTCAGCCCATTACGTAGATATAATCATTACAGACATCCATGAGAAACATTGGGGTTACGGATGAAAATCGGGGTGTTTAGGGCTAGGCCACACTAGTGCGCTTATAAGTGCAATCTGACCCCAATTTTGATCCGATTGCGCTTTTAAAAGCGGACACTAGTTTGGCCAATTGATGTGGCCCTACTAGTGCACTGGTGTGTGCGAGTGCACCGTTAACGCGCCTTACTTGGCTCTATCACCACCAGTTACACCATACATATTCATATGGCATATTCTCAGACAAAAAGCACTTAGAACTAAGCCACACAAACATGCAATCCAAGTGTGTGTTAAAAAGCACAGGATAGTGTTGGCTAATTGGTCTGGCCACACTGGGTGCACTGCATTGCAATCTGCTCTTCAGAGTGCATGCAATCTCCATTTTGTGCAGTTCCCATGCACTTGGATTGTCTAACATTTTGTGGACATGCGTTTTTAAATGCACTGCCATGCGTTGTTGTGGGGCCACGGCATATACATCTTAATAAATGCATACCCCCCAACCATCCTAGTTTCACTGAAGGGCCTGTCATATAATTTTGAAGTACCATTATTTGTCCTACGGGAGGCAGGGTTTGGCCATCCTGGGGTGGTGGGGGTACAGCCAGGCAGTTTGCATGAAAAGTTGGTTGGTCACGGGGTGGGGTTGGGCAGAGCTTAAAAAGGTCATGTCCTGACTCCCATGTTGGAAGATACGCAGATGTTTTTTGAAAAAATATGTACAATATATGAGAGACAGCGTAAAACACAATATCCAGTACCCTGATGGAATATACAGAATGTGTGATGATGTACTGTAATGAACACCAGTAATTCCCAGACTGTGGCACACAATCCCCCATATTAATACACTAAACAACTCTTGATGGTGAAGGAGCAAGGAAATCCAATTCCTACCTCACTGGGTGGTCACATACACGATCGGTAAACTGTCAAAGTTTCGCTCATGCAGCGGATGACAACTCACATTGGGGGGAATAGTCATGGAATGCCATTCACTAAAGTCAATTTTTCCATTGTAGTGCAGAGGGGTAATTAAATTCTTTAAAGTTAGCTGCCTAGAAATCCTTTAAACAAATGATTAGAGGGCAAGTTCAGTCAAAAATAAAGTTTATCTTTAAATGTTAATCACCCCCCAAACCTAGCTTTCGCATTACTAATATGTTCCAAATACTTATCTGACCCAGTCACTCGCCGCCCAATCTTCCTGTTTCAAGCTCATTTAGAGCAAAAACAGGAGCAGAGTGCTTCTGCGTTGACAGCCAATCATCTTCCTAGTCGTGGCTGTCAGGTGGTTGGGAGTGATGTCACGTTGCGCCTTTACTGACAGACGCAACCAGGAAGTGGAAGGGCGGCAAGGTCAGGTAAAAGACTTCAGGGGCATCTTTGCAATATCTTAGTAACTAAACATTAAGCCCGTTACAATAATGGGCGCTAGAAGCCCAGAGTGCCCCCTTAGTGTCCCATGGCCATAGCCCCCCTCCTCCATGTCCCAAGGCCATAGCCCCCCTCCTCCATGTCCCAACGCCATAGCCCCCTCCTTCATGTCCCAAGGCCAGAGTACCCTCTTAGTGTCCCAAGGCCAGAGTACAATCTTAGTGTCCCAAGGCTAGAGTCCCCTCCAAATCCCCCTCCGAGTCACCCTCTGTCCCAAGCAACCTGTGTAATCTGTATAACTGCTGTGTTCTGCCTTGCTTGTTTCCCTCTAGTGGTAAGTCCATAGGAACTGCAGTGACACACATGGAGTCACAGACACAGCTTTAGGATTTTATTATAACAGATGCCAAAGCTAGGTTTGGGGGGGTGATTAACATTTATAGCTAAACTTTATTTTTTACTGGACATGCCCTTTACTTTAGGGAAAACTATTTTGCTAATCTTAATCTTTTAGAAATAATGAAAGTTATTGGGTAAAATTTAACATATATTTAGCAAAATAGTTTTATTGATCAATGATAGGAAAAGTTAAATGTTAATGGAAAAAGTGAAAAGGTTTAGGGGAGATAATTCATTCCCTTGTCCTAAAACACAAAACAGGTTTATCTACTTTCAGTGAGTAACAAAATCGGATTCCAGTATTGGCAGGCAGATAAAATAGCCAGCAATACGCGGATGTAAAGAAGCCTATTTTAATTGTATCACTGCCCAGTGCCACACATCTTTAACCCAGTGTGCAGTAAATTAAACAGCAGCTACAGCATATTAGAAATTATATTCCTGATGGATAGTGACTATTGTTACAGTTCAATGTTACAGCAGTAATATGACAATGAAGATCCATGCATTTAAAGTCATCCTTTATAATCATAATGTTTTTATTTTGAAAACCAAATCCTCCATTCACAATCATGAACTACATACAGTTTGATCTCTAGATTAGAGCTGATCAACTGGTGGTTTTACATGGGTGACAAGTATATAGTTGAGGTACCCCAATTAACGCAACTCAAGTTGAAATTGATAGGGAATTTATTTAACACTCAACATGTTTCGGACATCATCCTTTTTCAGGTGTTTTCTTATCATTGTTTTATGTTCTGGGGCAGAACACCTGAGAACCACACCAAAAGGCAGCTACCAGAAGTGGATTTGGACTTAACATTCTCTTGGTGTTTTACATGGGAGATGCATGTGGCATCTGACTACAAATTAGGTCCACACATCAAGGTGTTTTTTACTCCACCTATAGTGGCCATACATGGAAGGATTCCTCTAGTACGAATGAATGTAACATACACGCGATC
Source organism: Hymenochirus boettgeri (assembly GCA_019447015.1). Lineage (NCBI taxonomy): Eukaryota > Metazoa > Chordata > Amphibia > Anura > Pipidae > Hymenochirus > Hymenochirus boettgeri. The sequence goes on from CM033477.1 coordinate 124,474,167, forward strand.
AGATGTTAAAAAGACTGGACCCGAAATTCCAGTTATGTTTCCTTCATACGCATGATCAGCTGTTTAAAAACAGCTGATAGTGGACCTCAGTCTGGGTAGGGGTGTGTGTCAGGGGCCCAGCCTCCAATCTCACAGGGGGCCTGGCAGTTTTGCCACTGCTTGTCTACACTGAACTGTGACAGGATTGTCTACAGTAATAGTGGGTGTGACCTGCAGTATCTCAGGACTGGACATGTGCAGAAAAAACAACAGTCAGTGACCATACTGAGTTACTTTAATGCTGAGAATGCACCAAGTATAATTTCAGTGTAGCTATCCTAATTCTCCACCTCTTTCTTCACCTATAAACATTTGTTGCCAGGCACTCAGCTTCTGAAAGAACACGGTTGGCCCCATGAATTCTAAGCGCAAAATATTTACGCAGGGCACACTAGAATAGTCGGTAACGAGAATCAGATAGCTGCAGGTACGAAGTGTTAGGCAAACTCAGGGACAAGCACAGAGGTCAGTGAAATCCAAACAAAGTACAAAAGGGCAGGATAAAGTAGGGTTTCTAGAACATCTGTCGATTGTAGGACACTATTAATAAATGCTAAATAAAAATTAGCAGGGCTGCATTCAAACTGCATTACTCCGTTGCTCAGCTTTGCTGCTTGTGTTGTAAGAGGGTCCTCTGTTGTTTTACTGATCTGGAAACCCTAGACCACACTTGTCGAACTCAAGGCCCGCGGGCCAAATCCGGCCCTTCTGGAAGTTGTTTGTGGCCCCCGGTGACTGTACAGCATTCAAGATCTATCACATTGCTATCCAAATTTTCCTTAGTTCCTTTCTAATTTTATTTACCAAACACACTAAAGAAAAATAACATAAGAGCATTTGTTTCTTTAACAGTTTTATACAAACAATCATAGAAGAAGAAAAACTGAACAGTTACTGTAGTAACCCTGTTTATATTGTACCTGTATACCGGTTATACAATAAATATAATTAACAGTTTACTGTACATAACAATATCCCTATTTACTGTTTGGCTAAGCATTGTGTACTTGCTGGTACAGTTTTGCCCCTAACATGCAGTATAAGGGGAAATTCTTTTAATACCTCTAAGAGTAACGTTGAAAAAGCTGCTAACCTGCTTAGTGTGCCATAAACTTAATTATTCATATGATACAGCAGCTTTCTATAGAGTTCTCGGCTATTTTTTTTTACGTCAAGTGAGAAAAATAACAGCTAGCTAACTTGTGTTTATTTTTCTGCTTCACAAAATATCTGCAGTTACTGCACTTTTTAAAGGAGAATTATATTCACACCCAACCCCGCTCTTCTTATTCCTGCCCTGTATAGCACCTTGGGTGATCATCTAAACCACCTGACTGAGTCATCCAGGTAACTGACCAGACTGTACATGGGGGTTGGAGCTAAACCGTTTGGCCTGTCATAACTTTACGTAAGTACGCCTTTCTAAAATACAGCCCGGGGAGCATCTTGTTTTTCCAATAAACTGGATATTGATGAGAGGTCAATCATAAAGACGGCACACACACCATCGATATTTGGGACAATTCGATCAAATGTATCAAATCGACAACAAATATTGATAATGTGGATGGCATGCTAAGTATGTATAATTCTCCTTGTGTATCTATGGTTGATAAAAATATCTTTACATTTTCTTACTATATATATATATATATATATTTATATATTATTAGTATACCTATAGCTTAGATTGTCCATCACAGTTCAGAAAATTGCATTGTCTAGCAGAAAAGGAAGCAAATAATTTCCCCACTTTTGACGCTACAGTATATGTTGCCTTGATATAACAAGTATAATCCAAGTTAGAGTGGAACTCAACATGCAGAGACTGAATGTTTATTATGTTGAAGAATTAATCAACCAAACACAGTAATTTCAAATTTTCTATATTTAACTTCCTGTAGTGTATTGAACTATGGGAAGGAAAATGTTTTTTATAAATAAGTCATTTTCACATGAGACAAATTAGACAAGAGGATTGATGAGGAAGCATTTTGTTCTACTCATGCTTTTAATAGGTCACATAAATACCACAATCATTGGCTGCAAGATGGTGCAGCCTATTGGTAATTCCTGACTGAAACTTAAAGGGTATGTCCACCCTTAAAACCATTTTTTGATATATGATTCCCCCTGTCCCCCCAGCCCCAACCGGTCTATTTTTATTCTTAGAAAATTCCACAAACTTTACTTACCTCCTCTCTTTCCTCCGCCGCGCTGCCATCCCTCTGCTTGCGAGAAAATAAAAGCAGAGGGGCGGGGACTGGCAGTCGCGTCTGTGATTCGCTGAGCGGCAGCCAATCACGGACGCGGCTGCGGGGAGTTCGTTGCGGCGGGGAAAAGAGGGAAGGTAAGAAAAGTTTGGGGCACTTTCTAAGAATGAAAATAGAGCGGTTGGGGCTGGGGGACAGGGGGAATCCTATAGCTAAAGGGTTTACACTAGGGGGAGGGAATCCGTGAGAGGGAGGGAGAGGGAGGGGGAGAAGGGCTGCACACTATCCTCCTGGTGGGCAGTTTTTGGGACTTTGGGGGGGACTACAGGAGAACCATATGGAGCTGGGATGTGAGGTAAGGATTAAACTAAACTACACATGGGGCCAGTAGTGGGGGGGATTATAGTTTTGGGGATGGACATGCCCTTTAATTGTGAAAATCCAATCAAATTTCACCAACTTGCCCATCTATTTGCACAGATTTCAAATTGGGTAGTTTTTATATTTAATATAATATAATATTGACTGGATAGTCAGAAAAAATCCAACAGTCAAATCAATGTTGTGCACCAGCCTACTAAACAGGAGGCCATACGTGGGTTGATTTTTGGAAAAAACTACAGTGTCTGTCTAACTTTTTATATTGCCTTATAGAGTCAGACAGGCAGCTTAGAAACATTCATCTCCATAGGATTCAAATTCAAACCGATACCATAAATCTAGAGAAAATGTTTGTTACCTAAAATGTTTCTAATTTTACCATATTTCCTGATAGAAATGTTGTGTGCTAACTGTCATCATTCAGGAAGGAAATGTGTTAAATATGGTCAAAAATACAATATTAATGTATCTGAATGGGAACCTTCACAAGCATAATATTAATGTGAAATTCTGAAATGTTTGTATACTGATTCACTAGAACAATGTGGATGTTTGTTTTGATTTATAAGATAAAGATGAAATAGATGCCATCAAATTGTCCTCACCCTTGGATTTACAGTACTGTACATCAGCTAGAATACTTATTTAAACTTCTCCCCACTGTCCATAAAGATCCTGTCAGTGATAAGACCAATGGGAAGACACGCTATGCAAGAAGTGTTGGTTACAAAATTGTTTTATCCCCGCACTCCTATTTCAAGCTGCTTTCTAGGTGCGTGTTCCTCAGTAGCTGCCAACCACTTGCAGTTATAGAAGTTTATCCCATGTTAATTTATCCGAAGAACGCACTCCTGAAGCTGTTTCTCACTTAACTTATGTTTATTAATGACATACGTGCACAACGTTTCGGAGGTGTCCCCTTCCTCAGGTGATCATGCACCTGAGGAAGGGGACACGCCCGAAACGTTGTGCACGTATGTCATTAATAAACATAAGTGAGAAACAGCTTCAGGAGTACGTTCTTCGGATAAATTAGCATGGGATATGCAAGAAGTGTGTTTTCTCATTGGCCAAATTCTGGCATAAAGAAGTGTTGGGCACTGGACCAGACCAGCGAGGGAAAATTACAAGTAAATATAACAATTATTCTACTATAAATACAGGGGAGAGGACCTAGTGAATTAGGACTTTTGAAGGAGGGGAAAACAGCAAAAAAGTTTAGTCCTCCATTAAACCCACAGTAAGTAATTAAGATTGTTACTGTATTTTTGTAAAAATGTATTCTACGCTTAGTTTAATGTTACACCAGTAACATCCCATTCCCATCCGTGAATTTGTCAGAACCAACGACCTGCTAAAAAATGCAGCAGAATAGATATCTATTCATCACACAACAGGGAAAAGCCTTTACAAACCTTACAGGTCAGCTCATTTTGTACTAAAGTGCATTTCAACTGGGTTAAATCTGCACTCAGCAGTGTCTCTAAATTGTCCACCCATGCTATAAATATTTCAGCAATGACTCCATTATGTCTTTCAGATCCTTGCATGCTTTTGTGAAGGTTATCAAATAAAATGATGATCACAAACACTTGTTTAGGGCATAAATGTTTACCTGTCCAATTGTGTCATAAAGGACTGTACACTGAATCCATCAGAAACATCCATTAGTTCAGAGTATCACTTTCTCACATGTTTCTATGGCATAGCAAAGCAAAATAATAAATAAAAGTTTCAAAGGCTCCCAATATAAAAAATGTGTAATAAATGTAGATATATAACGTGCGATAATGTGTGTATGTATATAATAACAGTGCTGAAACTTCTTGATTATAACTTCTGTTGCGGGCTCTGGATATCAGCTTCTCAGCCAAAATCTGTCAGATGGCAATCTATTCCTGCCTGCTTGGAGTTGATCATGATTTGTCCGTTTCTGCCATAGGCAGGGGAGGACTGGCCCAGTAGGCTGAGGGGCAAATGCCCTCCGGGCTGGTCTCCAATGAAAAAATTGGGCTGCCTCAGAAGCTAATAGTAAGTTATGTGCTTGAAATGCACAGTACACACCTTTAGCTCTAGCATGGGCAAGGAACAGGAAACTCCTCCTCCTTCAGAGTGTTACCAGTCAGCCCAGTTCATTAACCAGTGTTGTCAGCCCTCCAGTTCATTAGCCAGTGTTAGTCAGTCCTTTAGTTATACTAACCTAAAGTTAGTCAACTTTGGGTAAGTATAACTTGACTTAGAAAGTATACCCAAGGGTTAGCGATTCTGAATCTCACCCCGGATACTTGTAAGAGGGAGGGGGAAGATTTTAGGACTATAATTGTCCTTTAACCACATCATACACTTAAAAATGTTGCAGGCAACAATGTAAAATGGAAATAGTAGTCTCACAAATGGATGTAACTTAAACAAAGTGTGTGACCTTAGCAAAGTGGACGTGGTCAAAAATGTTGTGATCAACTGTGAAAGGGCCACTTGGTTGTATTTGCCCCCCAGTTTAAAAGGTCCCAGTCCTCCCCTGGCCATAGGTTTTCAGATTAAGATCAGGGGAGTTTCTTGGCCATGGGTCCAAAATTTCAGTGTTATTGAGAATTTGTCATAGAAAACTTTGCACCAGTCTTCTACTGTCCAATCCTTGTACTTTCTGAGGAATTACATTCTGTCCTTTACATTTTCCTGGAAAGAAATATCTCATTTGCCCTTCTTGACAAAAATCTATTGTCTTTGCCTTACTGTGTGCCCAAATGCACCTGCTGCCAATATTAAGCAAGCTCTGCAATCGTGGCAGCACTATTCTGCGCCTGATTCCTCAGGAGAAGACTTGTCTTGGTGCTTGTTGGACACTCTTGGATGCCCTGAAACCTTTTTATTTGAGACTGAACCTCTCACCTTGAAGATTTTAGCAGCAATTATATTGCATGTAAGGCCAAACGATGACGGCTGCACATGTTTCTTTGGTAACCATCACAAAAAGATAATAATTTCAAGCACATCTGACCCTCTTATAGCAATCAGTCTTCCCTTATAATTCAATCTGAATGAGCTGAATGAGTGATTTTAGCTATGCACATTTACCTGGCCTGATGTTATAAACATACTGAAATGAGGTTAGCTGATGATTTTGTGCCAGGGCTAAAATACAGTGAAAATGATTTTTTTTTGTTATAAAATTAACTTTTTATGCTAACAAAGCTCTGCATAAATTCATTACACCTGATCGCTCTGCACAATAATCTAAAAATAATCCGGCTCATTTACCCAGAGCTGCTGGGCAGGTAAGTCACGCTAACTGAATCGGTTATCGTGACTTTGCCCAACTTTAACTCCATATTAGCACCGGATACGCGAGTAACACAAAAGACACCCCAAGGTGTCCCAAGGGTATTACCCACGGGAGCAAATGTCATATTGAATCGCGGAAGGGAGGTTTACACAGAGCGATAACGGCTTTGTATAAATCATGTGTGAATGATGCCAGATAGACTTTTTTAAAAGGCCCTTCCCAGTCTAATTGGGCATTTAAAAAAACAACCAGAAAACCCCAAAACCAAAATCTCCCCCCACTGCTGACCCCCTGTGTAGTGTGTAAAAATCCTTACCTTACCTCTCTGCTCCAAATGGTTCTCCTGTAATGTCTATCCAAAGTCCTAGAAAGTGAACACCAGGAGCCTGGCTGCAGGGAAAACGTTTCCGCCTCTGAGAGGTTTCTGGCTTGCTCTGTGCAGCCCTCCCTCCCAATCCTTGTTTGGTAGTCTAAGGCTCCCTCCCCCACCCCTAAACGCTCTATTAGCTTGTAAAAAAACTAAGCCGAACTGTACTTACTTTGCCTCTTTCCCCCGATGTTCAACCCGTGGCTGCCTCTCAGCCAATCACAGGCGTGGCTGCCGGTCTGGCCCCGCTTGCAGTTTCATGCAAGCAGAGGGCCGTGTATGAATGCCGTGGGAGAGAGGCTCTGTAAGTAGAGATTGGGAGAGTTTTTTTACAAGCTAATATAGCAGTTGGGGAGGGAGAGGGAGCCCTAAACTACAGAAAATTTTGAAAAAAGTGGTGACATGCCCTTTAAGTATAAACTTTGAATTTTGTTTGAAAGGCAGCACAAAGCTTTGTTAATGTGTGTGCATGTGATGCGAGGTTTAAAACTTGCGTCTGTGAGATCAAGAGACCTCAGCACACTTCTCCTATGTGTCCCGCACACCTGTACATATAAGCCAGAGGAGCAAGCTACTTCTTGGTGAACTTCACAGTTTATTAGTACATAAACAACAAATACAATGTTTCTTGGTGCTTATTTCCCCCTTTCTCAGGTATGAGGAAGGGGGTGGTAAGCACCCCGAAATGTTGTATTTGTTGTTTATGCACCAATAAATTGTGAAGTTCACCAAGAAGTAGTGTGCTCCTCTGGCTTTTATGTACTTTGGATTGCCTTAAACCCTCTGGGTAGGGATATGTGGAGGATTGCACCTACCAACTACTAGGCCAAAGCCAGCAACAGTGTGCTAGAGTGGCTTCTAACTGGATTGTCCCGCACACCTGTACAAAATTTCTTGGGTCTCTAGCTCGAAAACTGTGGGAGGAGTTACCTTTCTAAAAAAAATGGGTGGAATAACAGAGAAGAAGAAATAGCCAAATGAATAGGAAGTCTGTACAGATTGTTCTGCTTGGTAAAGGGTACATGTCCCCGGGTTGTGATATTGCTTCTCAAATCTTAAAAAAATTATACTTGTCGTCATAGTTTAGCCTCTGGTGTCAATTATTCATTTTAGGAATTTTAAGGGAAAACAATTGTTAAACTTTTTCAGGAGGTACTGCCAAGCGTGAGCGTTATCAAGAGAAATGCTGTAAAATAAAATGAACGATCAGCTGAATGAACTATTCCTTTAAACATTAATATACTTGAGGGTAATGTAGCTGCTTATAAAGATTTTTATACATAGAGTGGTTGTGGCAATTAGTTTGGAAAACAATCATTCTGGTCTACCATGATTGCTTGGACAGCATTGGGCTTCAGGTTGGTAGTCTACAGACGGACAGGTAATATATCTCTCAGTATATCTATTGGTAGAAAATATTGAACAGCAGTTGGCATGCGTGTAAATTCTAACTAACCTATGTAATCAGTTCGACCATGGTCAACCAGCTGCAGTTGATCTGCTTTAGCCAGTTTTATTTCAAGTTTAACAAATTCCTTGTAGTTCTCTTGTTTTGTTCGTCACATTTAAACCCCTATACACGTCGATATTTTAAGCGGCAAATTCTATTGAATCACTTAACATATCGATCCCGTGTATGCCGTTTTTACAAATGGCATTCCGTTAATCGGAGCACATGTGATCTGCATTTTTTTGTACAATCGCATGTGCTCTGACTGTGCAACACTGCATGATCACATGCACACAAGAACTGCAACACGCTCTCGCGTCACAGCGTGGCCTGAGCCTTTTAGACCATTTCCCTGTAGGATGAAGGTTCTGTTCTTCTGCATTCTGAAAGGCTGCTTGCATGTTAGAATAAAATATTTAAAATGAAGTGTGAAAGCTGTCACAAGCTGTAGGTCCAGTCTATACATAGAAACCTACAGTACCTACTATTTATGGAGATGTGATTATTCTGGGTATAATGGGAATGATTTAACTGTCTTTGTTCCCTGAGTCACAAATCAGGGATTTATTGTCTTAATGTTAATGCAGAAAAATAAAATCTGTTTGTTTCCCTTCTCACAGCTCTGATGATCTGATATATTTTTGATATCTGAAACATTGAATATTTTTCTGTACCTTGTACATTTTCTTCTTTTAATAAAGAGAAGAATAATGCACCGTAAGGTTTTCTTTAAAGATTATTGTAGAACTAATCACAATGTAAATGCTTTTAATGGAATCTGGTCTTATTTCCTTTAATTATCCATTCTTATCTGTCCCAGTCTTCATAATCTTGTTAGTGTAATGTCACACTGATACTTTTTTACAGTTGAATTGAAAAGTGCCCCTTCTCAAACTATAGCTACTGTAGCAACATTAAAGGGAAACTTAACCCTTTAAACCTGGTTCTCCCCTCCCCCACATGGCCTATGGCCGAGTCTCAAACTTATTGAAGGTGCAGGGCAGAAACCCCGGCGTTCACAACTTCTGGTATGTATTTCTAGATTTATTTGGGGTGATAAAGAGGAAGGGTTGGTATAGGTTTTGTTCACAAATGGTTAGTGTCCTGCACCTCTCTAGGCTGCTGGATCCTGTTGTGCACTGTCCCAAGCACTTAAACTAGGTAAATCAAAAAATGGTATACAGGTGCTTCCAGACTGAAGAAACCTCCAAAGGATATCTTTGATGCTTTATAAAAGCATCAAAGAATCCTTTGGAGTTCTTCAGTGGAAGCACCTGTATACCATTTTTTGATTTACCTATAGGTTTGTTCCCCTTTAAAAAGGCAATACATTCAAAGACAACAAAAGTATCATCCAAATATGTATAAAAATTGGATCATGTGTGGTACCGTCATATATTAATTGAGAAATCCAGTGCAACCAATCATAGACTGGGTACATACAAGCAGATTTTTCAGCCATACCGACGATATTTCCATGTTTTGGTTGGTCGGGCCAAAAATCTGTGGTGTTTTCCTTGCCTGGATCAGACAGACAGGTGATCGGACATGTCATGTGTACCCAGCCATAATAAGTCATTATTCCTCCATTGATACTGAGAAAAACTGTTCCAATGGTATAACACACTGTCTACCCGCTCTACCAGATACTGTTAACTAGATAAAGGAAAGATAATACAGTATTACATTTGTTAGTAAATAGTGAGACAGTAGGGAGAAAACAAACAGACTTGTCTTCAAGCTAAACCACATCATTGACCATCACATTCAGCTTTATATTGCCATAACCATTACTTCTGCATGATATAACATGTCACTACCTCAACTTTCACATTGTGTACAGTATGGCAGGGTTTTCCAAACTCCAGATGTTTGAAAACTACAACCTCCTGCATTCCTCTTCAAGCATTTTACAACAGCGGAAGTCAACCAGGGAATGGTGGGAATTGTAGTTTTCAATAAAAAATAAAAAATGGTGGGCCGCAGGTTGGAGTTCCCTGTTGTACAGCGATATTACATATGATGTATTATCATCATATGAAATCAGACTGTGAATTCCTCTTAGACCTACAAGTAAACACAGGGCAAAACTTTGACGCGACTGACCAATATTTCGATTAATTGGGTTGAAATATCAGTAGTGTAGAAAGTTTTATCAGTTTTTTAATTAAATTTCATCAGATTGTGAGGTTGGGCGATACCCAGATTACTATTGATAGCGCCAACATATTACTATAGCGGGGGATGCAATACTTCTATATGGTGACTGACCTTGCTAATGTTAATATTATATTATAATGGATTTATATAGTGCCAGCATCTTCTGTGGCGCATTACAATTACATATTGTAGGGATCAGCTTGGTAGATAGCAGGGATCAGGGCACAGAAGGATATAGAAACCACCATGTAAGGCTTTTTGGGTCAAACAAAAAGGGAATGATATTTATTTAGCTAATCATTGCCATTCACAATTTAAAGGTGAAAATGGTAACACAGAACCTTACACTGCTTGGGTTATCTCCATGGTCACTTTGCTGTAACCTTAGTCAAATCTTTGACGTCTTTCTCTGGCTCACTCTTGGCCATACACCATTAGCCTAATGTCACTCTGCCACCTGCTTGTTCAGGTTCCTCCTGGATTTAAGGTCCTGGGGCCTAGCTCACCCCAGACAATCATCAGCCACTCTGCTGTACAGGCCAAACTGTCTGAGAACATGCACCACTTTACAATACTCAGCCAGCTGAGCAGATTGTGCTTGTTCCTGTTCATACATTCAAAACCTGGCCTGGACTTGAAACAATACTCAGCAAGGGAATGCAACTGCAATCCTTTTACCAATACATGCTGGTCCTGGATCCCAAAGATTCCGGTGAAAAACACTGATTATTACCTTGGACCATTTGCCCCAAATCCAAACCAAATCTGTGCAGGAATAGTAAAAAGGCCACTAAATCCAGCTTAAACATCTATAGGGGCTATGTACCGAGAGTCGCTATCACTCTCTATTGCCCCCCTTAGGCAATGTACTGAGCTGATAGAGGCTCTCAGTGCACTGTGAATGGAGTTTTTTGCGAATCTTTAATGCCAGCTACCTGCTGGCGTTAGATATTACATCTTATAGAGCCGTTAACAGCTCAGTACATTGGTTGTGGCAGTTGCGCGACACAAATTTTGCATAACGTTGTAACTGCCGCCAGTTGTGTCTTAAAGTCATTTTAACGCTTGGTACATTGGTTAACGTGACTTCAAGAAACAAATAGCCGATAACAGCTCTCGGTACATAGCCCTGTAAGTTTCTCATAATAGTCATACATGTTTCATACAAGGGTAGTACATACAATATAAGTGATGAGTTAATTAACAGCAATAGCTTGATACAAAAGGAAAGAGCTCCCTGGCCAGTGAGTTAACAGTAGGCTAATCCAGTAAGCTGTGAATAGATTGCCAGAGTTTGATTAGTGGGTTGGCTCATATTGGGTCAGTGAGAGGGGTTGTGTTATATGCTTGCCTGAAGAGCTGGGTTTTAAGGTTGCATTTGAAGATATTAGGTGTTGTTGAGTGATGGATTAAGGAAGCAAAGGGGCTAGCAAAGTCCTGAATGTGGGCATGGGAAGTGGTAACAAGGGTGGATGAGAGGAGAATATCATTTGCAGAGTGGAGGTTACGCCTGGGATGGTAACTGTGGATCAGCTCTGAGCTCTGGAGGGGATGTATTAGTAGGATAGTAAATATAGTGCTTTGTAGGATAGGGTAAGCAACATGAACTGGATCCTCTGTGTGATAATACTAACTAGATATTAAGAATTGGAAAGTAGAGTTTTGCATTCTATATTTATAGGGAATTGTATGGGTGTTGAGTACTTAAAGGGAACCAATCAGATCTTATTTAACATTTGAAAGCTAAGATCTGATTGGTTGGGGCAGAATTAGCACCATTTTAAACGATAAGAAAGAATGTGTATGCACGGCCGATAATCGTGCCCTGTATGGACACTTTGTCAGCTGAAATGGCTGTTCGGTTGGGGATTGTTGCGAGACCAACCGGGCGGAATTTGCACCTCCTTTCAAATAAACTTCTATTTGCCTTAATTGTGATAACTTGTGGTCTATGCATCACACTTTGAAATGCTGCTAGCTGGATCTTCTTAGGATTGCTATATTAGGTACATGATTTAAGAGATTGAATAAAGACATATACGCCTACCTATTCCTACTTATTTAGTATACCCATGACCCTTACCTTGGTGCATGGTGGCTCAGTGGTTAGCACTGATACCTTGCAGCGCTTAAGTCCTGAGTTCGAATCCACCCTTGGACACATCTGCAAGGAGTTTGTATGTTCTCCCCGTGCTTGCGTGGGTTTCCTCTGGGCACTCCGGTTTCCCCCACAATCATAAAAGGCATACTGATAGGTTGTACGTGTCAAATAAATGTTATTAGATTGCAAGCTCTTCGGGGCAGAGCCTGATGTGAATGTATACACGTAATTGTAAATTGAAGCGGAAGACGTTGGCTATATATAAATCAATAATAATAATAATACACTACACTGCAAAAAAACATTTCAGAGCGGAGATACTCTTTAATTTTTGAAACATTTCCAGACCAAGATATCCAATGAACTCGTCATTACCACATCTAATGGGAGACGGTTCCACAGTTCTCACTGTAAAGAAACATTTCCTGACCTGAGGATGAAACTTTTTTTCTTCTATTTAGGATGTCAGTCTGTCCTTTGATCTATTGGTGAACAAACACAATCTGTCTACGGTAAATCTTCCTGCAGCTCATTGCACATTAATAGTAGTTTCAGATGCCGCACAGTTTTGCATCATCAGCAAATAACACTAGGTTAGGCGTATCCCAAACCTGGAACTCCCTTTTGTTGGGTCTCAACTCCTCCGTGCCCTTGTCCGAGCAGCAATTAAAGCAATGAAACCGAATAGGATGGAGACACCACGCAGTAATTAACTGCAAAAAGTCTTCATTTATTTCAGTGCAACATGTTTTGGATCGACCTTGAGAAAGGATCTTGGTCGATCTGAAATATGTTGCACTGAACTAAATGAAGAATTTTTGCAGTTACAGTAATTATTGTGTGGAGTCTCCTTCCTATTCAGTTTGAGATTAAAGTGCACTTTGGTTAACCGAGGATATGGTACAGAAAGAACTAAATAAGGTTAATATTAATGAATCTCCTGGACTGGATAAAAAACATCCTTGGGTCCTTAGGGAGCTAAGTTCAGTTTTATTTAGGGAATTGTTTCTTATTTTTGCAGATTCCCTCATGTCTGGGTTTGTGTCCCTGGATTGGAAAAAGGCTGATTTTATTCCAATATTTGAAAAGGGTAGTCATTCAGAGCCGGGTAATTGCAGGCCTGTAAGTTTAACTTCAGTGGTGGGGAAGATACTGGAAAGTTTAATAAGGGAACATGTTCTAGAGTATGTTTCAAGGACTGACCTTATAAGTAGTAACCAGAATGGATTTAGGAGGAATAGATCTTGTCAAACTAACTTGCTTGGCTTTTATGAGGAAGTAAGTAGAAATTTACAGGGTTATTCAATAAAAGTTCTTATCGTTTAAAATGGTGCTAATTTTGCCCCAACCAATCAGATCCTATTTAACATTTGAAAGCTAACATCTGATTGGTTGGGTCAAAATTAGCACCATTTTAAACGATAAGAACTTTTATTGAATAACTCTGTTAGACTCTGGCATAGCAGTAGATGTAGTATACTGTACTTGGATTTTGCAAAGGCTTTTGATACAGTCCCCCATAGGCGACTAATATATAAGCTAAGGTCTGTTGGTCTGGGGAGTCACATTTGTACATGGATAGAAAATTGGTTAATGAATAGGATGCAAAGAGTAGTTGTTAATGGGGCTTCATCATTATGGACTAAAGTGCTAAGTGGGGTGCCACAGGGTTCTGTGTTGGGGCCGCTTCTATTTAATCTATTTATTAATGATTTGGAAGTGGGTATTGTCAGCAAGGTTTCTGTGTTTGCTGATGACACAAAACTTTGTCGACCATTAAAAACACCAGAGGATGTGCAATCGTTGGAAAGGGATCTTTCCCTTTTAGTGGATAACAAACTTAAAGGTAACAAGCATTGCCAGGCGGCAACAACCTTGTATAAAGAGAGGTATGGATTCAAGGGAGGAAAATGTTATTCTACCTCTTTACAAAGCATTGGTAAGGCCTCATTTGGAATATGCAGTGTAATTTTGGAATCCTGTGTACAAAAAAGGACAAGATCTTTGAAATGGAAAGGGTTCAGAGAAGGGCAACTAAATTAATAAGGGGATTGGGGGAGTTTGAATATGAAGAGAGACTGGATAAGTTACAATTATGTACGCTGGAAAAAAGGCGCTTGCGTGGGGATATGATTACTGTGTATAAATACATTAACGGGCCATACAATAAACTATGTGGGGCATTGTTCACCAATAGAACATGTCAGAGGACATGTGGCCATCCCTTAAGACTTGAAGTAAAAAGGTTTAAGCTTCATGTTCGGAAAGGGTTTTTCACTGTGAGAACGGTAAAGCTATGGAACTGTCTTCCAGTGGACGTTGTTATGGCAGGTTCATTGGTCATTTTCAAAAAAAAGCTGGATGAGTTTCTGCAAACAAGAAATGTTGCAAGTTACTGGTATTGATACATAAAGTAGATTTGATCCAGGGAAATTTCCGATTGCCACTTGGAGTCAGGAAGAATTTTTTTTCCCCCTTCATAAATTTGGTGGGGTTTTTTTGCCTTCCTTTGGATCAACAGTTAGGCAGGTAATGAGGAGATGGGTTAGACTGGATGGACCTATATCTTTTTTAAAGGAGAACTAAACCCAAATTGTTACACTCCAGAATCTGAACATATCCCCTCTAAAAACACCAATAAACCGTAAAATAGCAATAAAAGAAATAGCATTAAAGTAAATGTTACCACCAACTGGATGAAATAACTGTGTGTATGTACAGTAACTGGCCACACCCCTGATCTCAGTCACATGCTCCCTTGCCTATTCTGCCCTGTATAAGGATTGGCTAGAGGCTATTAGTGGGTGTGACTAACTGTAACAAGTTCCTGCAGTATCTTAGGACTGAGCATGTGTAAAGAACGTAATGGTCAGTGACCACATTGTGTGATACTGGAACACTGGGAAATAAGACACAAACCTCATGTTAGAAAGTTACATTTCTCAACAACCATATTAAAATAAGAGATGAGACACTGATTACTGCTTTTATAACAAGGTGATCTGGCTTCTAATTCAATGTTGTTCTGAGGCTTTAGTTGCCCTTTAAACCTCAAATACTATACTACAGTATACTATACTATTAACAATTTAAATAGAAGTGGCCACAGTACAGAACCCTGTAATTCAGCCTAGCACAGCGTAACATGTACAGTAACATAAAGGGTTCATTAACAACATTGTGAGACAAAAATCTCTATATAGAAATGGGATAGTATACATCCACGTATGTATTAAATAAATTTGATCACTAGTTACACTCTGTGTGGATATATACTATCTCATTTCTATATATATTGTTTGTTGCGTTGGGGGTTTAACCAAGCATCTGGGAAATGTGTACTCCACCCAGAGTGGCTCATGTGTTCAAGTACTTAGAGCTGAGAGTTAAGCTGGGTACACACAGTAACGATATAGCCCCGATACCAACGCTTTATCGTTATGTGTGTACGTTCATTTCCCAAACGAGCGTGCGGCCGCTGACTGATCGGGTTGTCCGAACGCTCGTTCAGGAAAGGCCGAAAATTTCCATCGGCCGCGCTAGACTCCCTATAGAGGAGTCTAGCGCTGCCAATGGAAACACACAGTCCTGAGCGTTCTCCCTATGATGTTCATAGAGAGAACGCTCGGGACTGTGTGTATGCAGATCTTTGAAAGATGGCAGACAGGATCTTGCAGATCCTGTCTGTAATCTTTCAGAAATCTGTACTGTGTGTACCCAGCTTTAGTCCCAAAGAAGCAAGCGAAAGAGCAGCAGAGACTTTCATCTCATAAAAGGCAGGTACTGATATAAAGACAAAGTTTGAGAACTACGTCTCCTAAGAAGGTAAAAAGTTACTAAGGTAAAAAAGGTTAAAAGTTGGGACCCAACAGAATAAAGCAAACTGTGAAGTGGTTGCTGGGCTTAAAATAATTTGGCGAAGTTATTGAACAAATTGCTTTAATTTATACAAAGAGGACAGGCTTTTTAAGTCACAATACAATGGTAAAGTAAAATATAAGCAAGTAAATTGGATATGCACTAGGCTTCTATTTTTTGTATGTATTAGACAAATGTCTCATTGGGATAGTTTGAGACCAAATATTATTAGTGAGCCTTTCAGGGTGTTAATTATTTTTCTCTTTCAGCTACAAACAGAATAAAATAGACAGTCAAGGGCGACAACAATTAGTTTTCTGCCACTACCTTTAGGTTAGGTGCAAGTCGGAATGTTAAGCACCGTGTGTTCTTTAAGAGGAAGCAAATCCATCTGCCTATAGCCTAAAGGTAGTATCAGATGATACATTTTAAATAAGCACTGGAAAATCACCTTGAGAAATGGCCCAGATTTGTTCCTTATTCACTTTAACTGGTAATGACCTCTTTTCAGAATCAGCATTTACTGCTCCATAGTATAACACCTCATTCTGTATCTTACTGCTCTGGGGCCTGGGTACACACACAAGCTTATTTTTGGCTGTGATCAATCTGATAATTTGGATTTTCCATAAATCTAAAGAAGAATCAAGAACCAACCAATTGTTTCCATCCATTTTTTTTTTCATCATCGGACACTTGTGAGGATAAATATTGAATGACACTTGACTGCTCAGACTTCACTTTTGCAGAAACAATCAGGCAAAATTAGATAAGAAGGTGCTATGTATAAAACTATCATAGGGGCCAAATCGTGAACATATAACAATATTTCTGTACAACTGACTGACAGAACCAGGACATCAATCATATCACTCGACTGTATGGGAATCCTATAGAATTTGCTGAATATCGGCAAGGTGTAGGGGCCAACTAACAACTATTCCCCATGTATGGGCAGACAGCCAACCAACCCAGATTACAATAGAATCTCTTGGCATACATGCAATTACGATTATGGCCACTTTAAAATGTATGTATATTGAAAAAATGACTTTGCGTCATCTTACTCTATAAATAAATATATGTAAGTAGCACTTACTCTGAGGTGTGTGTGTGGAGGTGTGTGTGTTGCTGCATGTCTTCAATACAATACTAGTCTGTTTTGCTCAGGCCCTGACAACTGACCTGACTTCTCCCACATACCAACTGTCAAAATTGCATACAGCACACCAACTGTCAAACCATTTCAGCTACAGCAAAAATCCTTACAGAAATGCTAAAACGTTAAAAATGATTCAGATTGGATATCTAACGAATGATCTAGGGGGCAGATCAACAAAAAACTGTACAGTGATAGTTGGGATGAATTATAGTTTTCACTAATGGGCATTTTAAAAAAAACTAATTTTCCAGTGAACATACCCCTTTAAGATTGCTCCTGATCTGCTAGTGTACATCAGCCCCTAGAGCTCCATAATAAAATATCCTTGTTGTGCTTTGATAAGCTTTACTGTGTGGATGTTTGCTGAAGGCAGATAAAAAACACTATACTCTGTCAAGATAAATATAACAGAACTTCATAGTAACCCCATTTATAGCAAACTTACAGAAGTGTTTCTAACCCCACTAAATGGCAAACTTACTGAACATTGGGGTCAAGTTTCTAATTTACCATATATACTTGAGTATAAGTCGAATT
This sequence comes from Hymenochirus boettgeri, assembly GCA_019447015.1. NCBI lineage: Eukaryota > Metazoa > Chordata > Amphibia > Anura > Pipidae > Hymenochirus > Hymenochirus boettgeri. Next base: position 124,491,718 of record CM033477.1, read on the forward strand.
TTAAGGCTTTAAAGTTAGCCTGAAATCCTAACCTCGACTTATACTCGGGTCAAGTCCTAATTTAGCTCCAAATTCTGCAATTTGAAAAAAAAATAGTAACCAGTAGGTGGCGTTGTGTTAACCTGCATAGAAAGTTACAGGAGCAGTTCTGCCTTTACACTTCCTGTATTCTGGCTGCTGGACTCACTCAGCCCTGTCACTGGATGCTGTAAATCTGATGGGTCTCCTCAGTTTAGGGCAAAAAACAGCTGCTAGTTCAGTGCAAATGACAGCTTGAAACTACAACTCTCAGGTGACATTTTTAACTATTGGGATCAGAGAGTCCATTACTATATGGGGGTCAGAGTGCCCTTTACTATAAGGGGGTCAGAGTGTCCTTTACTATATGGGGGTCAGAGGGCCCTTTACAATATGGGGTTCAGTAGAATTGTAAATGATGGTAAGCTTAATTAAAAGTTTACTGAACTTTGCCACTCCACATGTTTAGAAACTGCAACTCCCAGCAACAAAGCATGCTGGGAGTTGTAGTTTCCAAACATCTGGGGTGCCAAGGAATTGAGGGTTACTGGTACTGGATGTGGCATTACTGTATGGGATCCATGTATGGGAATTCTGCTGTACATTTAAAGGGCAACTAATTTCTACCCTCGGCTTATACTCGAGTCAATCAGTTTTTATAAATTTTTCAGGTAAAAATAGGTACTTCGGCTTATACTGGGATCGACTTAAACTCGAGTATATACGGTAACAAAAAAACCAAACATTTAAAAGGGCAAACCAGCTAATATTACAGCAGACTTGCTGTAGAACCATTTTTTTTTTACAAATCTAGCCCAATATTATTGGCAGATAATTAAAGAATTAAGTCTCCTTTTAAAAAAAAAAACGCAGGGAGATTCAATAAAAATTCTTATTGTTTAAAATGTTGCTAATTTTGCCCCAACCAATCAGATCTTATTTAATATTTGAAAGCTAACATCTGATTGGTTGGGTCAAAATTAGCACCATTTTTAACGATTTATTTTTATTGAATAACCCTGCTAATCTTTTTTCTACATTTATACTGAAGTCCAACTTTTTTCTCAACAGTTGGGGAAAAGCAGAACTCTGTACTGCTTTTAGGTCTAGGGATGTGTAGTAGTTCCATCATGAACGTGGCTTTGAGGCAGAAATTGGTGTCAGACCCAAAATTTTGACGGTTAAAACTGGCACTGAAACCTTCACCCACCAAACCAACAATTTGTGCAGTTTTGAAATAATTTTTTGTAATTTCCACATGGAATTTTCATTTTTTTTGTCTGTCAAAACTTTTCTTTGTTCCACAAACCTGCAAGTGCCACTCTAATTAGAACTTTGTGTCTTAGGTCCTCACCCTGAGTACAGAATAGAGTTCGCATTGTATCTTTGTTCACCCCTTCAAGAGAAAAGATCACCTTCTAATTGGCTGTAGTTCTGTCTAGCATATTGTAAAAGGTAATCATACTACTCTATGGAAAGTACAATCATAGACATTACAACTGTTAAAGGGTTAACTGCCTTTTTCAATACCAACCAGTCAGACTCTGTAATATGCGAACAGGATACAGAAATGAAGCAGCATCTCCAAACGCTCTTGTACATATGTCAGTCTGGCATCTTTGAGCAGTTACTGTTTTTTACAGCTCCATTTGTTATTTACACCATTTCATATGTCAATCTGGAGAAATACAGTTGCTGCAACAGACTTTGTAATAAGGAAAGTGTCAAATGGTTTCCATAATTCTACGTAATTATTTCTTTTCAGCAAGAGACAGTGAACCTTGTTCCTGGTAATAGATAAATTCCACAATGACAGCATGGCCGGCGGTAGACTGTGCTCTTTGTAAAGCATTACCAACAAAAGAAAGCTTACCTCCCAGAGAGCTTTAAAATCTTTCTGCTCGATGCGCAGCAGCTCACTGTACTCTCTTGTGACGATAGTGGCGTGTCGGGGTGTGTTGTCCAGTATCGACTCGCCGAAAGCCGTTCCAACTCCCAAAGTGCATATGACGACTGCATCCTTCATTGTAGGGAAAAACAGTTATGAAAACAGAAGTTTCTCAGAAAATAGCGATGTTTATTTATTGTTAAAAAAAGACAAAATACAAGTGTCCATTATTTTAATAGAGAGCAGTGAATTCTTGGCTATGGCACTGTGGATATAAATATCAGTATACTGTATATACAGCCAAATACAAATGCTGCAACACAGGAACCAATAGAGAGCAGTGAATTCTTAGATATGGCACTGTGGATATATATATACCGGTATACTGTATATACAGTCAAATACAAATGCTCCTAGACAGGAACCAATAGAGAGCAGTGAATTCTTAGCTATGGCACTGTGGATATATATATCGGTATACTGTATATACAGCCAAATACAAATGCTCCTATACAGGAACCAATAGAGATCAGTGAATTCTTAGCTATGGCACTGTGGATATATATATCAGTATACTGTATATACAGCCAAATACAAATGCTCCTAGACAGGAACCAATAGAGAGCAGTGAATTCTTGGCTATGGCACTGTGGATATATATATATCGGTATACTGTATATACAGCCAAATACAAATGCTCCTAGACTGGAACCAATAGAGAGCAGTGAATTCTTAGCTATGGCACTGTGGATATATATATCAGTATACTGTATATACAGCCAAATACAAATGCTCCTAGACAGGAACCAAAACGTTGCATGCAATGTTGTGGAAATAAACACAAGTTAAAAAGACCCAGTGTGCAATGTTATATCCCTTTAAGACAATACTAAGGGAAAATATATATAAACACAGAATGCCTGTATTTTGATTTGCTCCCCAGTCTTGCAATTATAAATGAAACATTTATTAGAACTCACATTGTCTTCTATGCGTTTCGTTCCTGATGCTGATCCGCACAATGGACTGAAACGCGTAGAAGACTATATGTGAGTTCTAATAAATGTTCCATTTATAATTGCAAGGAGTGCTTTGTGCTTCAATTCTACTTATATACACCTACTAAGATGACTAGCACCCGGGTGGATGTTGAAGCGAGCTTATATCCAAATCAGGAGCTAGAGCATTACTAGCACCAAGGGGTAGGTGACAGGTCGAGCCTTTCTAAAATGTCAACAGTGCAATTAGCGAGTAGCTTTAGAAATTATATAGCATCACTAGATAATGTGGCACTATTCAGTTGTGACTGACTTCTGAGATGACTGCTGCCAGCAATGTATATGGTAAGGCTGTCCACTATAACATGGCTCAAGATCAATTTCTGTCCACTTCACTGGAAAAAACAGTGGTTTGTTAACACATACAAATACCTCTTCTGCTAGACCTATTTTTTGCAGAGACATTTCTAATGTATAGATATCATCTGATGTTCCTTCCTGTTGAATAGGTCATGTGACAGAGTACTATTTATGTAATAGAGCCTTAAATCATATTCTAGATCCATCCAGCTGGGCTGCGGTGGATCGCGTAAAAGGTAAGGTCTTTGGTATCTTCGTTCCCAGACCCTGCAATATTGATTAAAGATTGGGAGGTAAGGCATAGCTCCTTAACCTCCTGGGCTTCAATCAATATATTAAAGGAATAGTTCACTTTGAGAGTGAACTATTCCTTTAATTTTTAGTGCTGCTGTAGTCTTGTGAACTACGGTATATCCATTGGTTGGTATACAGCTTTGCACACAAAGAAGATACACACAGAACAATTGGTGCAAGGAGATACTACAAGTGGATACACTGTACTAAGTAACAAAATTACAGCAGAATTATTAAAAATACAGGAATTTTCTTTTTCATTTTTTACTCCACCTTTATGGTGCAAAATATTTACAGACAGGAAGTTTACTGTGCAAAGGTAAAAAAGTGTTCCCTTTGATCATAGGTTTAAACTTTATATCTTACATTGCGTGAAGCAGTTTGCAATTTAGCCCTGCTGGTTCTTTTAAAATAAAAAACAAAGAAGCGCGCATTGTTTATTATATATCTCAACTATTTCCCTCCTGAAATGAATTTACCTACAGCGCGACTTGTACAGCTACTAGCCCAAAACCGACCTTGAATTAGTCATGATGGCTGCGTGGGTGACTTTTGCTAAGCCCGCACAGCCGGCATAATGAACCGATATTGAACCACTTTGCGCGACTTTAACTCCATTAAAGAGCACTGCAACCCTGGGTAAATCCGACCCAAGAATATTAATCCATCTCGCTTAGCTCTAGTCTCTGGCACATGGCTCCTAAAGTAATGGCTCTTATATAACTTCAAAATGTAATAAGTCACATGGCAAGAGTTTGTTTGGCTGAGTCTTCTGCTGCTAAAATGATTATATAAACGATACAATTAAAAAAATATTCTTATTCTTCGCTGCTACATGTAACCACCATTGTCGTTTTTTCTCAAGCACTGCCATCTTGTGTTGAAATAAGTGCACTGCGATTGTTACAGTGCAAATGAGTGTGATGGTACCCCCGTATTAGATTCAAATGTCTACCGTATGTCTGCATATTAAAGACAAAGATTATGGACAAATACAAGTGAGATGAGAACCCAGAAATTAGGTTGTAATATCTCTAGTTGCTTGCTAGGTCTTCACCCTGGGTGTTACCTCATCAAGCAGAACGATCCATCCAAAGCCAGCTTCATGGCCCACTCTACACTTCCCAGACTATGGCAGGGGAGCACTGCAAGCAGCTCACAAAGCCGACTTAGCAGGGCTCATACTCAGGATTGAAGTAAGACCCAGGGGTGAGGAAACTATGGTTTATGTACTGTCATCTCTCGGTTAACTGGTAAAATGCTCCAGCATGCTCTACTAGTCATATGCAATAATTTATCATACTTCAACTTGTCAAGTAAGTCAATCAAGTAATTCCTGGAAAGTTAACTTAGTGATCTGCCTCCCACGTTCCCAATGCACATAAAGATATAGGATAACTAACAGTGTCTGCCATGTACAATGCTGTTTTAACACCTTACTCTGGGCGTTCCTATAACACCTCTTAGCCACTATCTAATCACACCCTTAACACCTGGCTGTGATATGCTAATTGGGATTTTCCAGGGTACATAATTGCCACAGATTCTTGTACAAGTCATTCTGAATTGAGAAAGCCAGTTGGAAGACTAGCGAAACGTCTTCAAGAACTACATTTCAAGTCCAGTTGATCTAATTCAATACAACAGATATACCATGACCTGGATGAATGAAAACCTTCAGAAGCATATGGTTTATGTACTGTTATCTCTCGGTTAACTGGTAAAATGCTCCAGCATGCTCTACTAGTCATATGCAATAATTTATCATACTTCAACTTGTCAAGTAAGTCAATCAAGTAATTCCTGGAAAGTTAACTTAGTGATCCGCCTCCCACGTTCCCAATGCACATAAAGATATAGGATAACTAACAGTACTGCACGTGATTAATCCCGAGTTCAGCCGGGACCTACGGATCCTCCGGTCTTCACTCGGACAAAGCTGAAGTAGTCCGCCAATCACTGATGATCCGGTCCCGAGTCAGTCTGCAGCACTTGCCGATCCGGCTGATTGCTCCAGCCGCGTCCACAGTTCCTCATGTATCTGGATCTATTACAAATTCCTACAAGCCTCCATCTGTATGCTCGCTCCAAAATTGCTTGATTGACTTCTTGCATCGCTATACTGGGAGATCTATTTAGATCATGTCAAGACTGTTCCTCTGGCTGGACATCTCCATTTATTTATATTCCCACTATATGAACTCCATCTTATTCCGTTTGGTGTTTATTAGTGTGCAAGGGGAGGAGTATTTTGATTATACATGTGTAATAAAGTGATTATGGTATTTTTTCACACTATGATTCAGTAGCATTTGTTCACTATGACTGATTGTTTATAATAACTTCTGAACCTAGTTACATATACATATTTATCAATGTCTCTGAAGCATGTGACATGTGGCTCTTTGCCTGTAATGTTAAAGTCGGGCTTCATTCTGTTGCGCTGTTTGAGCATTGTGTGTTTTTATTAAACGCGCTATATTTTTTGTGTCACTTTGTTTGCACTTAACACTTTATCCTTGCTCAAGGACCACTTTATATTGACTATTAGATCCCAATCAAGTTAGTTTCTGATCTGAATTGAAAGTGCCATGATGTCTTTGTTCTTTTAGTTGTAACTATCTGTGAAGTCTGTGACATGTGGACAGTGTGTGTCTGGTGCTTTCCAGGTAATGCAGGTAATTCCCATGTAGTCCATACCCCCCAACTGTCCTGGTTTGAGTAGGTGGATGGTGCATGTCTGTGATGTTGCGGTGGGTGGGGGCACGGCATTCTAGGACGTGGAAAGTCTGGGGTCGTCTCTGTGATGTGGTTTCCATGAGGCTGGGACGTGACATTTGGTGGTCACGATATTTGGGGGCATGGCCATGCTATTTAGGGGAGTGGGTATGATGTTTTAGGGCATGGATGTCAACTTTGTGGGTGTGGTGTTTGGGGTGTGCCTGTGATGTTTTGGGGCATGGACAGGATGTTTGTGGATGTGGATGTGATTGTGGGATGTACTTGTTATGTTTAAGGGCATGGCTATGATGTAAGGGGGCGGACCGTAATTTTTTTTTTGGGGGGGGGGGTGACCACAATATCTAGTGGCGTGCTCACAACATTTGGGGGCATAGTTGCGATGTTTGGGGGTGTGGCTGTAACAGCAATATCTGGGGGAGTGGTCACCTTCAAGGAGGCTCTGCTTTCAATAACTTAGAATGACAATAACCGCAAATATAATTCATATCACCAATAGTAACAGTCTTTCCAGGGTTTATATTTGTATATAAATGGGATTCATATCACCAATAGTAACATAGTCTTTCCAGGGTTTATATTTGTATATAAATGGGATTCATATCACGATAGTAACATAGTCTTTCCAGGGTTTATATTTGTATATAAATGGGATTCATATCACGATAGTAACATAGTCTTTCCAGGGTTTATATTTGTAGCGATCACCAAATAGTTTTCAGGGAGAGAAACGCTAAATGAGACCGAGAGTTGATTCAGAAACACGACCTCGGGCCACTCCCTGTTGGTGATTAAAGGGCAATAATGTAAATAATGCCGATATTTTCGATAAATACATAGGGGGTAGGAGCCTGCCTATCCTACATCTTTGTGCTTTATTTTTGCATCCTCACCTATCAAAGTGTCCTGTCGCTGGGACTAGGTTGTTGGCTCGTATAATCTGACAAGCGCACTGAGAATGTGGAGTCTCGGGAGCGGGACACCAGTTGCCAGGCTACATGGAAAATGTTGTGAGCAAGCCAGCAGAAGCAGAATATATGTTATTGACAGGCTGCTTGGAAGTGGCGTACGGGGCGAGTTTGACTTCATGGCAGACAAATAAACACAGATAAATATTAACGGTGAACCACTGTAAATAGAAGATCTAATTTATCCAGCACTGCCTTTAGCAATCAGTACGTACATTTAGGGAATATTATTTTGTGTCATTAAGCACATGTTATGTAATGTGCCCTTTGTGTTTTATAATCACATCATCACTTTCGTTGATTATTGCTCCAATGTCTGTCCACACAGCCCTCTTTTTGTAAATGTGCACTGGCTGCCTTCTGCAAGGCGAGGGTAATTAAAGAAGTAGCATGTCAACACCGAGGCCACTGACATCAGCACGGGACTGTTTCTGTCCTTTATGTTTTCGTGACATGAGTGTAAAGTTCCCCGCTGAACGATAACATGTAGTTTATCAAACAGTGGGGCAACAATGGCTTAACGCTGGCATAGCTAGTATATTTGGACAGAGATATTAAAATTGCTAAATGTGTTGCAATATATCCATATAGGGAAAATAAGCATGAATGAGCCAAACCGCCAAAATACCACATTAAACGCCCACCACACTTTGCGGATATAAAGGCCATAACCACTGAAAGCAACAGCTCAATATACATATTGGAAACATTGAGATATGTCTGGTCTAATTGTTTCAGCCCATTACGTAGATATAATCATTACATACAGACATCCATGAGAAACATTGGGGTTACGGTGAAAATCGGGGTTGTTTAGCTATGCCACACTAGTGCTGTATGAAGTGCAATCTGGACCCCAATTTTGATCCGATTGCGCTTTTAAAGCGGACACTAGTTTGGCCAATTGATGTGGCCCTACTAGTGCACTGTGTGTGGGCGAGTGCAACCGTTAACGCGCCTTACTTGGCTCTATCACCCACCATTACACCATACTCCTATCATTCATATTCCAGACAAAAGCACTGGAAACTAAGCCACACAAACATGCAATCCAAGTGTGGTGTTAAAAAGCACAAGGATAGTGTTGGCCTAATTGGTCTGGCCACACTGGGTGCACTGCATTGCAATCTGCTCTTCAGAGTGCATGCAATCTCCATTTTGTGCATTTCCCTGCACTTGGTTGTCTAACATTTGTGGACATGCGTTTTTAAATCACTGCCATGCGTTGTTGTGGGCCCACAGCGCATATACACTTAATAAATGCATACCCCCCAACCATCCTGTTTTCACTAAGGGGCTGTCATATAATTTTGCAGTACCATTTTTGTCCTACGGGAGGCAGGGTTTTGCCATCCTGGGGTGGGTGGGGTACAGCCAGGCAGTTTGCATTGAACGTTGGTTGGTCACGGGGTGGGGTTGGGCAGAGCTGAAAAAGTCATGTCCTGACCCCATGTTGGAAGATACGCAGATGTTTTTTGAAAAAATATGTACAATAATGAGAGACAGCTTAAAACACAATATCCGTACCCTGATGGAATTATACGAAGTTGTGATGATGAACTGTAATGAACACCATAATTCCCAGACTGTGGCACACAATCCCCATATTAATACACTAAAAACTCTTGATGGTAAGGAGCAAGGAAACCAATTCCTACCTCACTGGGTGTGCACTACACGATCGGTAAACTGTCAAAGTTTCGCTCATGCAGCGGATGACAACTTCACATTGGGGGGAATAGTCATGGAATGCCATTCAACTAAGTCAATTTTTCCATTGTAGTGCCAGAGGGTATTAATTCTTTGAAAGTTAGCTCGCTAGAACTCCTTTAAAAACAATGATTAGGGGCAGTTCAGTCAAAAATAAAGTTTATCTTAAATGTTAATCACCCCCCAAACCTAGCTTTTCGCATTACTAATTGTTCCAAATACTTATCGGACCCAGTCACCGCCGCCCATCTCCTGTTTCAAGCTCATTTAGAGCAAAACAGGAGCAGAGTGCTTCTCTCGGTGACAGCCAATCATCTTCCTGCGGGGCTGGTCAGGTGGTTGGGAGTGATGTCCACGTTGCGCTCTTTACTGCAGACGCACCAGGAAGTGGAAGGGGGGCAAGGTCAGGTAAAAGACTTCAGGGCTCGTTTTGCAATATCTTAGTAACTAAACATTAAGCCCGTACAATATGGGCGCTAGAGCCCAGATGCCCCCTTAGTGTCCCATGGCCATAGCCCAGCCCTCCTCCCCCATGCCCAAGACCATAGCCCCCTCCTCCATGTCCCACGCCATAGCCCCCTCTTATGTCCCAAGGCCAGAGTACCCGCTGTGTCCCAGCCAGAGTAATCTTAGTGTCCCAAGTAGAGTCCCCTCCACAATCCCCTCCATTCACCCCTCTGTCCCAAGCAAACTGTGTATCTGTATACTAATGCTGTGTTCTGCCTTGCTTGTTTCCCTCTAGTGGTAAGTCCATAGGAATGACGCAGTGACCACCATGGAGTCACAGACACAGCTTTAGGATTTTAATTATAACAATGCCAAAGCTAGGTTGGGGGGGTGATTAACATTTATAGCTAACTTTATTTTTACTGGACATGCCCTTTACTACTTAGGGAAAACTATTTTGCTAATCTTAATCTTTTATGAAATAATGAAAGTTATTGGTAAAATGTAACATAAATTTAGCAAAATATTTTATATTTATCAATGATAGAAAACTTAATGTTAATTGGAAAAATGAAGGTTTAGGGGAGATAATTCATTCCCTGTCCTAAAAACACAACAAAACAGGTTTATATCTACTTTCATTGAGTAACAAAATCGGATTCCAGTATTGGCAGCAGATAAAAAGGCCAGCAATACGCGGATGTAAGAAGCCATTTTTAATTGTAATCACTGCCCAGTGGGCCACACTCTTTAACCCATGTGTCAGTAAATTAAACCAGCACTACACGCATATTAGAAATTAAATTCCGGATGTAGTGACTATTGTTTACAGTTCATGTTACAGCAGTAATATGACAATGAAGATCCATGCATTTAAAGTCATCCTTTACTAATCTAATGTTTTATTTTTGAAACCAAATCCTCCATTCACAATCATGACCTACATACAGTTTGATCTCTAGATTAGAGCTGATCAATCTTGGTGTTTTACATGGGTGACAAGTATAAGTTGAGGTACCCCAATTAACGCAACTCAAGTTGAATTGATAGGGAATTTATTAACACTCAACATGTTTCGGACATCATCCTTTTTCAGGTGGTTTTCTTATCATGTTTTATGTTCGTGCAGAACCCTGAGAACCACAACCAAAGGCAGCTACCAGAAGTGGATTTGGGACTTAACATTCTCTTGATGTTTTACATGGGAGATGCATGTGGCATCTGACTACAAATTAGGTCCACACATCAAGGTGTTTTTTACTCCACCTACTAGTGGCCATAATGGAAGATTCCTCTAGTACGAATGAATGTAACATACACGCGATCAGATGTAAAAAGACTGGACCCGAATTCCAGTTATGTTTCCTTCATAACGCATGATCAGCTGTTTAAAAACAGCTGATGTGGACCTCAGTCTGGGTAGGGGTGTGTGTCAGGGCCCAGCCTCCGAATCTCACAGGGGGCCTGGCAGTTTTGTCACTGCTTGTCTACACTGAACTGTGACAGGATTGTCTCAGATAATAGGGGTGTGACCTGCGTATCTCAGGACTGGACATGTGCACGAAAAAACAACAGTCAGTGACCATACTGAGCTTACTTTAATGCTGAGAATGCACCAAGTATAATTTCAGTGTAGTATCCTAATTCTCCCCATCCTCTTTCTTCCCTTAACATACACATTTGTTGCCAGGCACTCAGCTTCACTTGAAGAACAACGGTTGCCCCATGAATCTAAGCGCAAAATTTTACGCAGGCACACTAGAATAGTCGGTAACGAGAATCAGATAGCTGCAGGTACTAAGTGTATGGCAAACTCAGGGACGCACAGAGGTCAGTGAAATCCAAACAAAGTACAAAAGGGCAGGGAAAGTAGGGTTTCTAGAACATCTTCGATTGTAGACACTATTAATAATGCTAAATAAAAATTAGCAGGGCTTGCATCAACTGCTTTACTCCGTTGCTCCAGCTTTTGCTGCTTGTGTTGTAAGAGGGGCCTCTGTTTGTTTTACTTACTGGAAACCCTAGACCACACTTGTCAACTCAAGGCCCGCGGGCCAAATCCGGCCCTTCTGGAAGTTGTTGGTTGCCCCCCGGTGACTGGACACATCAAGATCTATCACATTGCTACTCAAATTTTCATTAGTTCCTTTCTAATTTTATTTACCAAACACACTAAGAAAAATAACAATAAGACATTTGTTTCTTCTTTAACATTTTTATACAACAACAATAGAGAAGAAAAACTGAACAGTTACTGTAGTAACCCTGTTTATACTGTACTTATACCGGTTATACAATAATATAATTAACAGTTTACTACATAAACAATATCCCTATTTACTGTTTGGCTAAGCTTGTGTACTTGCTGGTACAGTTTTGCCCCTAACATGCAGTATAAGGGGAAATTCTTTAATACCTCTAAGATAACTGAGAAAAGCTGCTAACCTTCTTGTGTGCCATAAACTTATTATTCATATGATCAGCAGCTTTTTTCTATGAGTTCTCGGCTATTTTTTTTTTACGTCAAGTGAGAAAAATAAACAGCTAGTAACTTGTGTTTATTTTTCTGCTTCACAAAATATCTCAGTTACTGCACTTTTTAAAGGAGAATTTATTCACACCCCCACCGCTCTTCTTATTCCTGCCCTGTAGCGACCTGGGTGATCATCTAAAACCACCTGACTGAGTCATCCAGGTAACTGCCACAGACTGTACATGGGGGTTGTGAGCTAAAAACCGTTTGCCTGTCATAACTTTACGTAAGTACGCCTTTCTAAAATACAGCCGGGGAGCATCTTTTTTTTCCAATAACTGGATATTGATGAAAGGTCAATCATAAAGACGGCACACACACCATCGATATTTGGGACAATCGATCAAATGTATCAATCGACAACAAAATTTATAATGTGATGGCTATCTAAGTATGTATAATTCTCCTTGTGTATCTATGGTTGTTGATAAAAATATCTTTAACATTTCTTACTATATATATATATATATATTATATATTATTAGGATACCTATAGCTTAGATGTCCTCACAGTTCAGAAATTGCATTGTCCTAGCAGAAAAGGAAGCAAATAATTTCCCCACTTTTGACGCTACAGTATATGTTGCCTTGATTATAACAAGTATAATCACAGTTAGAGGTGAACTCAACATGCAGAGACTGAATGTTTTATTTGTTGAAGAATTAAATCACCAAACACAGTTAATTTCAAATTTCATATTTAACTTCCCTGTAGTGTATTGAACTATGGGAAGGAAAATGTTTTTTTATAAATAAGTCATTTCACATGAGACAAATTAGACAAAGGATTGATTGAGGAAGCATTTTGTTCTAACTCTCATGCTTTTAATAGGTCACATAAATACCACAATCATTGGCTGCAAGATGGTGCAGCCTATTGGTAATTCCTGACTGAAACTTAAGGGTATGTCCACCCTTAAAACCATTTTTGATATGATGATCCCCCTGTCCCCCCAGCCCCAACCGGTCTATTTTAATTCTTAGAAAATTTCCCAAACTTACTCTCCTCTCTCTCTTCCCCGCCGCGCTGCATCCTCTGCTTGCGAGAAAATGCAAGCAGAGGGCGGGGACCGGCAGTCGCGTCTGTGATTCGCTGAGCGGCAGCCATCACGGACGCGGCGCGCGGGGAGTTCGTTGGCGGCGGGGAAGAGGGAGGTAAGAAAAGTTTGGGCACTTCTAAGAATGAAATAGAGCGGTTGGGGCTGGGGGGACAGGGGAATCCTTATAGCTAAGGGTTTTACACTAGGGGGAGGGAATCCTGAGAGGGAGGGAAGAGGAGGGGGAGAAGGGCTGCCGTCATGCCAACTCGAGGCCAGGTAGGAGGCAGTCTATATGGCCTCTATCCTCTGGGGCAGTTTTTGGGACTTTGGGGGGACTACAAGAGAACCATATGGAGCTGGGATGTGGGTAAGGATAAAACTAAACTACACACATGGGGCCAGTATTGGGGGGGATTATAGTTTTGGGGATGGACATGCCCTTTAATTGTGAAAATCCAATCAAATTTCACCAACTTGCCCTCTATTTGCACAGATTTCAAATTGGGTAGTTTTTATATTTAATAATATAATATTGACTGGATAGTCAGAAAAAATCCAACATTCAAATCAATGTTGTGCACCAGCCTACAAACAGGAGGCCATACGTGGTTGGATTTTGAAAAAACACAGTGTCTGTCTAACTTTTTACTTGCCTTATAGAGTCAGACAGGCAGCTTAGAAACTTCATCTCCATAGGATTCAAATAAGTAACATTCGGTAAATGTTTGTTACCTAAAATGTTTCTAATTTTACCATATTTCCTGATAGAAATGTTGTGTGCTAACTGTCATCATTCAGGAGGAAATGTGTTAAAATATGGTCAAAAAATCAAATATTAATGTATCTAAAGGGAACTTCACAAGCATAATATTAATGTGAAATTGAAATGGTTTTATATGCTGATTCACTAGAACAATTGGATGTTTGTTTTATTTATAAGATAAAGATGAAATAGATGCCATCAAATTGTCCTCACCCTTGTTTACAGTACTGTACATCAGCTAGATACTTATTTAAACTTCTCCCCAACTTCCATAAAGATCCTGTCAGTGATAAGGCCTCAATGGGAACACCTAGTCAAGAAGTGTTGGTTACAAAATTGTTTTATCCCCGCACTCCTATTTCAAGCTGCTTTCTAGTGCTGGTGCCTCAGTAGCTGCCAACCACTTGCAGTTATAGAAGTTTTATCCCATTTAATTTATCCGAAGAACGCACTCCTGAAGCTGTTCTCACTTTAACTTTATGTTTATTAATGACATACGCGCACAACGTTTCGGAGGTGGCCCCTTCCTCAGGTGCATCATGCACCTGAGGAAGGGGACACGCCCCGAAACGTTGTGCACGTATGTCATTAATAACATAAGTGAGAAACAGCTTTCAGGAGTCGTTCTTCGATAAATTAGCATGGGATATGCAAGAAGTGTGTTTTCTGATTGGCCAAATTCTGGCATAAAGAAGTTGTTGGGCACTGACCAGACCAGCGGGGAAAATTACAAGTAATATAACAATTATTCTACTAAATACAGGGGAGAGGACCTAGTGAATTAGGACTTTTGAAGGAGGGGAAAACAAAAAAAGTTTAGTCCTCCATTAAACCCACAGTAAGTAATTAAGATTGTTACTTTTATTTTGTAAAAATGTATTCTACGCTTATTTTAATGTTACACAGTAACATCCCATTCCCATCCGTGAATTGTCAGAACCAACGACCTGCTAAAAAATGCAGCAGAATAGATATCTTTCATCACACAACAGGAAAAGCCTTTACAAACCTTACAGGTCAGCTCATTTTGTACTAAGTGCATTTCAAACGGGTTAAATCTGCACTCAGCAGTGTCTCTAATGTCCACCCATGCTAAATATTTCAGCAATGACTCCATTATGTCTTTCAGATCCTTGCATGCTTTGTGAAGGTTATCAATAAAATGATGATCACAAACACTTGTTTAGGGCATAATTTTACCTGTCCAAGTGTGTCCAAAGGACTGTACACTGAATCCATCAGAACCATCCATTAGTTCAGAGTATCACTTTCTCACATTTTTCTATGGCATAGCAAAGCAAAATAATAAATAAAGTTTCAAAGGCTCCCAATATAAAAAATGTGTAATAAATGTGATAGTAACGTGCGATAATGTGTGTATGTATATAATAACAGTGCTGAAACTTCTTGATTATAACTTCTGTTTGCGGGCTCTGGATATCAGCTTCTCGCCAAAATCTGTCAGATGGCAATCTATTCCTGCCTGCGTGGAGTTGATCATGATTTGTCCGTTTCGCCCATAGGCAGGGGAGGACTGGCCCAGTAGGCTGAGGGGCAAATGCCCTCCGGGCTGTTCTCCAATGAAAAAATTGGGCTGCCTCAGAAGCTAATAGTAATTTATGTGCTTGAAATGCACATACACACCTTTAGCTCTAGCATGGGCAAGGAACAGGAAACTCCTCCTCCTTCAGAGTGTTTGACAGTCAGCCCAGTCATAACCAGTGTTGTCAGCCCTCCAGTTCATTAGCCAGTGTTAGTCCGTCCCTTTATTTACTAACCTAAGTTAGTCAACTTTGGGTAGTATAACTTGACTTAGAAAGTAAACCCAGGGTTAGCGATTCTGAATCTCACCCCGATACTTGTAAGAGGGGGGGAAGATTTTAGGACTATAATTGTCCTTTAACCACATCATACACTTAAAAATGTTGCAGGCAACAATGTAAATGGAAATAGTGTCTCACAAATGGATGTAACTTAAACAAAGTGTGTGACCTTAGCAAAGTGGACGTGGTCAAAAATGTTGTGATCAACTGTGAAAGGGCCACTTGGTTGTATTTGCCCCCGTTAAAGTCCCAGTCCTCCCCTGGCCATAGGTTTTCAGATTAAGATCAGGGGAGTTTCTTGGCCATGGGTCCAAATTTCATTGTTATTGAGAATTTGTCATAGAAACTTTGCACCAGTCTTCTACTGTCCAATCCTTTTACTTTCTGAGGAATTACATTCTGTCCTTACATTTTCCTGGAAAGAAATATCTCATTTGCCCTTCTTGACAAAATCTATTGTCTTTGCCTTACTGTGTTGCCCAAATGCACCTGCTGCCAATATTAAGCAGCTCTCAATCGTGGCAGCACTATTCTGGCCTGATTCCTCAGGAGAAGACTTGTCTTGGTGCTTGTTGGACACTCGTGGATGCCCTGAAACCTTTTATTTAGACTGAACCACCTCTCACCTGAAGATTTTAGCAGCAATTATTTGCATGTAAGGCCAACGATACGGCTGCACATGTTTCTTTGGTAACCATCACAAAAGATAATAATTTCAAGCACATCTGACCCTCTTATAGCAATCATTCTTCCCTTATAATTCAATCTGAATGAGCTGAATGAGTGATTTTAGCTATGCACATTTACCTGGCCTGATGTTATAAACATACTGAATGAGGTTAGCTGATGATTTTGTGCCAGGGCTAAAATACATGAAAATGATTTTTTTTTGTTATAAAATTAACTTTTTATGCTAACAAAGCTCTGCATAAATTCATTACACCTGATCGCTCTGCACAATAATCTAAAAATAATCCGGCTCATTTACCCAGAGCTGCTGGGCAGGTAAGTCCACGCTAACTGAATCGTTTATCGTGACTTTGCCCAACTTTAACTCCATATTAGCGCACCGGATACGCGAGTAACACAAAGACACCCCAAGGTGTCCCAAGGTATTACCCACGGAGCAATGTCATATGTGATCGCGAAGGGAGGTTTACAACAGAGCGATAACGGCTTTGTATAAATCATGTGTGAATGATGCCAGATAGACTTTTTAAAAGGCCCTTCCCAGTCCTAATTGGGCATTTAAAAAACCAACCAGAAAACCCCAAAACCAAAATCTCCCCCCACTGCTGACCCCTTGTATGTGTAAAAATCCTTACCTTACCTCTCTGCTCCAAATGGTTCTCCGTTAATGTCTACCAAAGTCCTAGAAAGTGAACACCAGCGCCTGCTGGCAGGGAAAACGTTTCCGCCTCTGAGAGGTTTTCTCTGGCTTGCTCTGTGCAGCCCTCCCTCCCAATCCTTGTTTGGTAGTCTAAGGCTCCCTCCCCCACCCCTAAACGCTCTATTAGCTTGTAAAAAAACTAAGCCGAACTGTACTTACTTTGCCTCTTTCCCCCGATGTTCAACCGTGCTGCCTCTCAGCCAATCACAGGCGTGGCTGCCGGTCTGGCCCCGACTTGCAGTTTCATGCAAGCAGAGGGCCGTGTAGAATGCCGCGGAGAGAGGCTCTGTAAGTAGAGATTGGGAAGTTTTTTTTACAGTAATATAGCATTTGGGGTGAGAGGAGCCCTAAACTACAGAAAATTTTAAAAAAGTGGTGACATGCCCTTTAAGTATAACTTGAATTTTTTGTTTAAAGCGCAACAAAGCTTTGTTATTGTGTGCATGTGATGCGAGGTTTTAAACTTGCGTCTGTGAGATCAAGAGACCTCAGCACACTTCTCCATGTGTCCCGCAAACCTGTACATATAAGCCAGAGAGCCAAGCTACTTCTTGGTGAACTTCACAGTTTATTAGTACATAAACAACAATACAATGTTTCTTGGTGCTTATCCCCCCTTTCCAGGTATGAGGAAGGGGTGGTAAGCACCCCGAAGTGTTTGTATTTGGTTGTTTATGCACCAATAAATTGTGAAGTTCACCAAGAAGTATGTGCTCCTCGGGCTTTTATGTACTTTGGATTGCCTTAAACCCTCTGGGTAGGGATATGTGGAGGATTGCACCTACCAACTACTAGGCCAAAGCCAGCAACAGTGTGCCTAGAGGTGGCTTCTAACTGGATTGTCCCGCCACACCTGTACAAAATTCTTGGGTCTCTAGCCGAAAACTGTGGGAGGGTTACCTTTAAAAAAAATGGTGGAATAACAGAGAAGAAGAAATAGCCAAATGAATAGGAAGTCCTGACAGATTGTTCTGCTTGGTAAGGGTACAGTGTCCCCGGGTTGTGATTTGCTTCTCAAATCTTAAAAAATTAATACTTGTCGTCATAGTTTAGCCTCTGGTGTCAATTATTCATTTTAGGAATTTAAGGGAAACAATTGTTAAACTTTTTCAGGAGGTAACTGCCAAGCGTAGGCGTTATCAAGAGAATGCTGTAAAATAAATGAACGATCAGCTAATGAACTTTCCTTTAAACATTAATAACTTGAGGGGAATGTAGCTGCTTAAAGATTTTTATACATAGAGTGGTTGTGGCAATTGTTGGAAAACAATCATTCTGGTCTACCATGATTCTTGGACAGCATGGGGCTTCAGGTTGGTAGTCTACAGACGGACAGGTAATATATCTCTCAGTATATCTATTGTAGAAAATATTGACAGCAGTTGTGCATGCGTTAAATTCTAACTAACCTATGTAATCAGTTTCGACCATGGTCAACCAGCTGCGTTGATCTGCTTTAGCCGTTTTATTTCAAGTTAACAAATTCCTGTAGTTCTCTTGTTTGTTCGTCACATTTAAACCCCTATACACGTCGATATTTAAGCGGCAAATTCTATTGAATCACTTAACATATCGATCCCGTGTATGCCGTTTTTACAAATGGCATTCCGTTAATCGAGCACATGATCTGCATTTTTTTGTACAATCGCATGTGCTCTGACTGTGCAACACTGCATGATCACATGCACCCAAGAACTGCAACCGCTCTCGCGTCACACAGCGTGGCCTGAGCCTTTAGACCATTTCCCTGTAGGATGAAGGTTCTGTTCTTCTGCATTCTGAAAGGCTGCTTGCATGTTAGAATAAAATATTTAAAATGAAGTGTGAAGCTGTCACAAGCTGTAGTCCAGTCTATACATAGAAACCTACAGTACCTACTATTTATGGAGATGTGATTATTCTGGTTAATGGGAATGATTTAACTGTCTTTGTTCCCTGAGTCACAAATCAGGATTTATGTCTTAATGTTAATGCGAAAAATAAAATCTTTTTGTTTCCCTTCTCACGCTCTTGAGATGATCTGATATATTTTTGATATCTGAAACATTGAATATTTTTTGTACCTTGTACATTTTCTCTTTTAATAAAGAGAAGAATAATGCACCGTAAGGTTTCTTTAAAGATTATTGTAGAACTAATCACAATGTAAATTGTTTTGGATCTGGTCTTATTTCCTTTAATTATCCATTCTTATCTGTCCAGTCTTCATAATCTGTTAGTGTAATGTCACACTGATACTTTTTTACAGTTAATTGAAAAGTGCCCCTTCTCAAACATAGTCTACTGTTAGCAACATTAAAGGGAAACTTACCCTTTAAACCTGGTTCTCCCCCTCCCCCACATGGCTATGGCCGAGTCTCAAACTTATTGAGGTGCAGGGCAGAAACCCCCGGCGTTCACAACTTCTGGTATGTATTCTAGATTTATTTGGGGTGATAAAGAGGAAGGTTGGTATAGGTTTTGTTCACAAA
This sequence comes from Hymenochirus boettgeri, assembly GCA_019447015.1. Lineage (NCBI taxonomy): Eukaryota > Metazoa > Chordata > Amphibia > Anura > Pipidae > Hymenochirus > Hymenochirus boettgeri. Next base: position 124,511,160 of record CM033477.1, read on the forward strand.
TGGTTAGTGTCCTCACCTCTCTGGCTGCTGGATCCTGTTGTGCACTGTCCCAAGCACTTAAACTAGGTAATCAAAAATGGTATACAGGTGCTTCCAACTGAAGAAGACTCCAAAGGATATCTTTGATGCTTTTATAAAAGCATCAAAGATATCCTTTGGAGTTCTTTCAGTCGGAAGCACCTGTATACCATTTTTGTGATTTCCCTATGTTTGTTCCCCTTTAAAGGCAATACATCAAAGAACAACAAAAGTATCATCCAAATAGTATAAAAATTGGTCATGTGTGGTACCGTCATATATTAATTGAGAAATCCAGTGCAACCATCCATAGAGGGTACATACAAGCAGATTTTTCAGCCATACCGACGATATTTCCATGTTTTGGTTGGTCGGGCAAAATCTGTGTTGTTTTCCTTGCCTGTCAGACAGACAGGTGATCGACCTGTCATGTGTACCCAGCCATAATAAGTCATTATTCCTCCATTGATACTAAAAAACTGTTCCAATGGTATAACACACACTGTCTACCCCCTCTACTCACCAGATACTGTTAACTAGTAAAGGAAAGATAATACAGTATTACATTTGTTAGTAAATAGTGAGACAGTAGGAGAAACAAACAGACTTGTCTTCAAGCTAAAACCACTATTGACCATCACATTCAGCTTTATATTGCCATAACCAACTTCGGCAATATAACATGTCACTACCTCAACTTTCACATTGTGTCCATTATGGCAGGTTTCCAAACTCAATCAGATTTTGAAAACTACACCTCCTGCATTCCTCTTCAAAGCATTTTACAACACGCGGAAGTCAACCAGGGAATGTGGGAATTGTAGTTTTCAATAAAAATAAAAATGGTGGGCCGCAGGTTGGAGTTCCCTGTTGTACAGCGATATTACATATGATGTATTATCATCATATGAAATCAGACTGTGAATTCCTCTTAGACTACCAAGTAAACACAGGGCAAACTTTGACCGACTGACCAATATTTCGATTAATTGGTGAATATCAGTAGTGTAGAAAGTTTTATCAGTTTTTAATTAAATTTCATCAGATTGTGAGGTTGGGCGATCCCCCAGATTACTGATAGCCCAACATATTACTATAAGCGGGGGATGCAATACTTCTATATGGTGACTGACCTTGCAATGTAATATTATATTATATGGATTTATATAGTGCCAGCATTTCTGTGGCCATTACAATTACATATTGTAGGGATCAGCTTGTGAATAGCAGGGATCAGGGCACAAAGGATATAAACCCACCATGTAAGGCTTTTGGGGGTCAAACAAAAAGGGACATGATATTTATTTAGCTAATCATTGCCATTCACAATTAAAGGAAAATGGTAACACAGAACCTTACACTGCTTGGGTTATCTCCATGGTCACTTTGCTGTAACCTTAGTCAATCTTTGACGTCTTTCTCTGGCTCACTCTTGGCCATACACCATTGCCTAATGTCACTCTGCCACCTGCTTGTTCAGGTTCCTCCTGGATTTAAGGTCCGGGGCCTAGCTCACCCAGACAATCATCAGCCACTCTGCTGTACAGGCCAAACTGTCTGAGAACATGCCCACTTTACAATACTCAGCCAGCTGAGCAGATGTGCTTGTTCCTGTTCATACATTCAAAACCTGCCTGGACTTGAAACATACTCAGCAAGGGAATGCAACTGCAATCCTTTACCAATACATGCTGGTCCTGGATCCCAGATTCCGGTGAAAAACACGATTATTACCTTGGACATTTGCCCCAAATCCAAACCAATCTGTGCAGGAATAGTAAAAAGGCCACTAAATCCAGCTTAAACATCTATGGGGCTTTGTACGCGAGAGTCGCTATCACTCTCTATTGCCCCCCTTAGGCATGTACTGAGCTGATAGAGGCTCTCAGTGCACTGTGAATGGAGTTTTTTGCGAATCTTTAATCCAGCTACCTGCTGGCGTTAGATCTACTCTTATAGAGCCGTTAACAGCTCAGTACATTGGTTGTGGCAGTTGGGGCGACACAAATTTTGCATAACGTTGTAACTGCCGCCAGTTGTGTCTTAAGTCATTTTAAACCTTGGTACATTGGTTAACGTGACTTCGAAACAAATAGCCGATAACAGCTCTCGGTACATAGCCCTGTAAGTTTCTCCATAATAGTCATCACTGTTTCATACAGGGTAGTACATACAATATAAGTGATGAGTTAATTAACAGCAATAGCTTGATACAAAGGAAAGAGTCTCCCTGGCCAGTGAGTTAACAGTAGGCTAATCCAGTAGCTGTGAATAGATTGCCAGAGTTGATTAGTGGGTTGGCTCATATTGGGATCATTGAGAGGGGTTGTGTTATATGCTTGCCTGAAGAGCTGGGTTTTAAGGTTGCATTTGAAGATATTAGTGTTGTTGAGTGATGGATTAAGGAAGCAAGGGGCTAGCAAAGTCCTGAATGTGGCATGGGAAGTGGTAACAAGGGTGGATAAGGAGAATATCATTTGCAGAGTGGAGGTTACGCCTGGAATGGTAACTGTGGATCAGCTCTGAGCTCTGGAGGGGATGTATTAGTAGGATAGTAAATATAGTGCTTTGTAGGATAGGGTAAGCAACATAACTGGATCCTCTGTGTGATAATACTACTAGATATTAAGAATTGGAAAGTAGAGTTTTGCATTCTATATTTATAGGGAATTGTATGGGTGTTGAGTACTTAAGGAACCAATCAGATCTTATTTAACATTTGAAAGCTAAGATCTGATTGGTTGGGGCAGAATTAGCACCATTTTAACGATAAAAAAGAATGTGTATGCACGGCCGATAATCGTGCCCTTATGGACACTTTGTCAGCTGAAATGGCTGTTCGGTTGGGGATTGTTGCGAGACCAACCGGGCGAATTTGCACCTCCTTTCAAATAAACTTCTATTTGCCTTAATTGTATAACTTGTGGTCAATGCATCACACTTTGAAATGCTGCTAGCTGGATCTTCTAGGATTGCTATATAGGTACTTGATTTAAGAGATTGAATAAACATATACGCCTACCTATCCTACTTATTTAGTATACCCATGACCCTTACTTGGTGCATGGTGGCTCAGTGGTTAGCACTGATCCCTTGCAGCGCTTAAGTCCTGAGTTCGAATCCACCCTTGGACACATCTGCAAGGAGTTTGTATGTTCTCTCCCGTGCTTGCGTGGGTTTCCTCTGGGCACTCCGGTTTCCCCCACAATCATAAAAGGCATACTGATAGGTTGTACTGTCAAATAAATGTTATTAGATTGCAAGCTCTTCGGCAGAGCCTGATGTGAATGTATACACTTATTGTAAATTGAAGCGGAGACTTTGGCTATATATAAATCAATAATAATAATAAACACTACACTGCAAAAAAACATTTCAGAGCGGAGATACTCTTTAATTTTTGAACATTTCCAGACCAAGATATCCAATGAACTCGTCATTACCACATCTAATGGGAGACGTTCCACAGTTCTCACTGTAAAGAAACATTTCTGACCTGAGGATGAAACTTTTTTTCTTCTATTTAGGATGTCAGTCTGTCCTTTGATCTATTTGAACAAACACATCTGTCTACGGTAATCTTCCTGCAGCTCATTGCACTTAATAGTAGTTTCAATGCCGCACAGTTTTTGCATCATCAGCAAATAACACTAGTTAGGCGTATCCCAAACCTGGAACTCCCTTTTGTTGGGTCTCAACTCCTCCGTGCCCTTGTCCGAGCAGCAATTAAACAATGAACCGAATAGGATGGAGACACCACGCTAGTAATTAACTGCAAAAAGTCTTCATTTATTTCAGTGCAACATGTTTGGATCGACCTTGAGAAAGGATCTTGGTCGATCTGAAATATGTTGCACGAACTAAATGAGAATTTTTGCAGTTACGTAATTATTGTGTGAGTCTCCTTCCTATTCAGTTTTGAGATTAAAGTGCACTTTGTTAACCGAGGATATGGTACAGAAGAACTAATAAGGTTAATATTAATGATCTCCTGGACTGGATAAAAAACATCCTTGGGTCCTTAGGGAGCTAAGTTCAGTTTTATTTAGGGAATTGTTTCTTATTTTTGCAGATTCCCTCATGTCTGGGGTTTGTGTCCCTGATTGGAAAAAGGCTGATTTTTATCCAATATTTGAAGGGTAGTCATTCAAAGCCGGGTAATTGCAGGCCTGTAAGTTTAACTTCAGTGGTGGGGAAGATACTGGAAATTTTAATAAGGGAACATGTTCTAGAGTGTTTCAAGGACTGACCTTATAGTAGTAACCAGAATGGTTTAGGAGGAATAGATCTTGTCAAACTAACTTGCTTGGCTTTATGAGGAAGTAAGTAGAAATTTACAGGGTTATTCATAAAGTTCTTATCGTTTAAATGGTGCTAATTTTGCCCCAACCAATCAGATCCTATTTAACATTTGAAACTAACATCTGATTGGTTGGGTCAAAATTAGCACCATTTTAAACGATAAGAACTTTTATTGAATACTCTGTTAGACTCTGGCAAGCAGTAGATGTAGTATATGTACTTGGATTTGCAAAGGCTTTTGATACAGCCCCATAAGCACTAATATAAAGCTAAGGTCTGTTGGTCTGGGGAGTACATTTGTACATGATAGAAAATTGGTTAATGAATAGGATGCAAAGAGTAGTTGTTAATGGGCTTCATCATATGGACTAAATTCTAAGTGGGGTGCCACAGGGTTTCTGTGTTGGGGCCGCTCTATTTAATCTATTTATTAATGATTTGGAAGTGGGTATGTCGCAAGGTTTCTGTGTTTTGCTGATGACACAAAACTTGTGTCGACCATTAAAACACCAGAGGATGTGCAATCGTTGGAAAGGGATATTTCCCTTTTAGTGGATAACAAACTAAAGGTACAACATTGCCAGGCGGCAACAACCTTGATAAAGAAGGTATGGATTCAAGGGGAAAAATGTTATTCTAACCCTCTTTACAAGCATTGGGAAAGGCCTCTTTGGATATGCAGTGTAATTTTGGAATCTGTGTACAAAAAAGGACAATCTTTGAATGGAAAGGGTTCAGAAAGGGCAACTACAATTAATAGGGGATTGGGGGATTTGAATATGAAGAGAGACTGGATAATTTACAATATGTACGCTCGGAAAAAAGCGCTTGCGTGGGGATATGATTACTGTGTATAATACATTAACGGGCCATACAATAAACTATGTGGGTTGTTCACCAATAGAACATGTCAGAGGACATGTGGCCATCCCTTAAAACTTGAAGTAAAAGGTTTTAAGCTGTCATGTTCGGCAAAGGGTTTTGCACTGTGAGAACGGTAAAGCTATGGAACTTCTCCAGTGGACGTTGTTATGGCAGGTTCATTGGTCATTTTCAAAAAAAAGCTGGATGAGTTTTCTGCAAAACAAGAAATGTTGCAAGTTACTGGTATTGATACATAAAGTAGATTTGATCCAGGGAAATTTCCGATTGCCACTTGGAGTCAGGAAGAATTTTTTTTCCCCTTCATAATTTGGTGGGGTTTTTTTGCCTTCCTTTGGATCACAGTTTAGGCAGTATGAGGAGATGGGTTAGACTGGATGGACCTATATCTTTTTAAAGGAGAACTAAACCCAACATTGTTACATCCAAATCTGAACATATCCCCTCTAAAACACCAATAAACCGTAAAATAGCAATAAAAGATAGCATTAAAGTAAATGTTCCCACCACTGGATGAAATAACTGGTGTGTATGTACAAGTAACTGGCCACACCCCTGATCTCAGTACATGGCTCCCTGCCTATTCTGCCCTGTATAAGGATTGGCGAGGCTATTAGTGGGTGTGACTAACTGTAACAAGTTCCTGCATATTTAGGACTGAGCATGTGTAAAGAACGTAATGGCTCAGTGACCACATTGTGTGATACTGAACACTGGGAAATAAGACACAAACCTCATGTTAAAGTTTACATTTCTCAACAACCATATTAAATAAGAGATGAGACAACTGATTACTGCTTTTATACAAGGTGATCTGGCTTCTAACTTCAATGTTGTCTGAGGCTTTATTGCCCTTTAAACCTCAAATACTATACTACAGTATACTATACTATTAACAAGTTTAATAGAAGTGGCCACAGTACAGACCCCTGTAATTCAGCCTAGCACAGCGTAACATGTACAGTAACATAAAGGGTTCATTAACAACATTGTGAGACAAAATCTCTATATAGAAGGGATAGTAACATCCACGTATGTATTAAATAATTTGATCACTAGTTACAACACTCTGTGGGATATATACTATCTCATTTCTATTATATTGTTTGTTGCGTTGGGGGTTTAACCAAGCATCTGGGAAATGTGTACTCCACCCAGAGTGGCCATGTGTTCAAGTACTTAGAGCTGAAGTTAACGCTGGGTACACACAGTACGATATAGCCCCGATACCAACGCTTTATCGTTATGTTGTACGTTCATTTCCCAAACGAGCGTGCGGCCGCTGACTATCGGGTTGTCCAACCTCGTATCAGGAAAGGGCGAACAATTTCCATCGGCCGGCCTAGACTCCCTATTAGAGAGTCTAGCGCTGGCAATGGAACACACAGTCCTGAGCGTTCTCCCTATGATGTTCATAGAGAGAACGCTCGGGACTGTGTGTATGCATATCTTTGAAATATGGCAGACGGATCTTGCAGATCCTGTCTGTAATCTTTCAGAAATCTTACTGTGTGGTACCCAGCTTTAGTCCCAAAGAAGCAAGCGAAAGAGCAGCAAGAATTTCATCCATAAAAGGCAGGTACTTGTAACTACAAGTTTTGAAACTACGTCTCTAAGAAGGTAAAAAGTTACTAAGGTAAAAACTTAAAGTTGGGACCCAACAGAATAAAGCAAAACTGTGAAGTGGTTGCTGGGCTTAAAATATTTGGCGAAAGTTTATTGAACAACATTGCTTTAATTTATACAAAGAGTACAGGCTTTTAAGTCACAATACAATGGTAAAGTAAAATATAGCATAGTAAATTGGATATGCACTAGGCTTCTTATTTTTTGTATGTATTAGACCAAATGTCCATTGGGATAGTTTGAGACCAAATATTATTAGTGAGCCTTTCAGGGTGTTATTATTTTTTCTCTTTCACTACACAGAATAAAATAGACGTCAAGGGCGACACATTAGTTTTTCTGCCACTAACCTTTAGGTTAGGTGCAAGTCGGTTATGTTAAGCACCGTGTGTTCTTTAAGAGGAAGCAAATCCATCTGCCTATACCTAAAGGTAGTAGCAGATGATTACATTTTAAATAAGCACTGGGAAAATCACCTTGAGAAATGGGCCAGATTTGTTCCTTATTCACTTAACTGGTAAGGACCTCTTTCAGAATCAGCATTATGCGTCCATAGTATAACACCCATTCTATCTTACTCTACTGCTCTGGGCCTGGGTACACAACAAGCTTATTTTTGGCTGTGATCAATCTGAATATTTGGATTTTCCATACTCTAAGAAGAATCAAGAACCAACAATTGTTTCATCCCTTTTTTTTTTCATCATCGGACACGTGTGAGGATAATATTGAATGACACTTGACTGCTCAGCACTTCACTTTGCAGAAACATCAGGCAAAAGTAGATAAGAAGGTGCTATGTATAAAACATCAGAGGGCCAAATCGTGAACATATAAAAATTTCTGTACAACTGACTGACAAAACCAGACACAATCATTACTCGACTGAATGGAATCCTATAGAATTTGCTGATATCTGGCAAGTGGAGGGGCCAACAACACTATTCCCCAGTATGGGCACAGCCACCACACCAATTACAAGAATCTCTTGGCATACATGCAATTACGATTTCCACTTTAAAATGTATGTATATTAAAAATGCTTTGCGTCATCTTACTCTATAAAAAATATGTAGTAGCAACTTACTCTGAGGTGTGTGTGTGGAGGTGTGTGTGTTGCGCATGTCTCAATACAATACTAGTTCTGTTTTCTCAGGCCTGACAACTGACCGACTTCTTCCCCCATACCAACTGTCAAAATTGCATACAGCACACCAACTGTCAAACATTCGCTACAGCAAAATCCTTACAGAAATGCTAAAAACGTTCAAAATGATTCAGATTGGATATCTAACGAATGATCTAGGGGCAGATCAACAAAAAACTGTACATGATAGTTGGGATGAATTATGTTGTCACTATAGGGCTTTTAAAAAAAACTAATTTTCCAGTGAACATACCCCTTTAAGATTGCTCCTGATCTGCTAGTGTAATCAGCCCCTAGAGCTCCTAATAAAATATCCTTGTGGTGCTTTGATAAGCTTTACTGTTGGATGTTTGCTGAAGGCAGATAACAAACACTATACTCTGTCAAGATAAATATAACAGAACTTCATAGTAACCCCAGTTATAGCAAACTTACAGAAGTGTTTCTAACCCCACTAATGGCAACGTCTGAAACATTGGGGTCCAGTTTCTAATTTACCATATATACTTGAGATAAAAGTCGAATTTTAGGTTTAAAGTTAGCCTGAAATCCTAACCTCGACTATACTCGGGTCAAGTCCTAATTGCTCAATTCTGCAATTTGGAAAAAAAGTAGTAACAGGAGGTGGCGTTGTGTTTAAACCTGCATAGAAAGTTACAGGAGCAGTTCTTCTTTACACTTCCTGGATTCTGGGTGCTGGACTCACTCAGCCCGGTCACTGGTATGCTGTAAATACTGAATGGGTCTCCTCATTTTTTTAGGGCAACAAAAACAGCTGCTAGTTCAGTGCAAATGACAGCTTGAAACTACAACTCTCCAGGTGACATTTTTACTATTGGGATCAGAGAGTCCATTACTATATGGCAAGTGCCCTTTACTAAAGGGGTCAGAGTGCCTTTACTTATATGGGGGTCAGATGGGCCCTTTACCATATGGGTTCAGTAGAATTGTAAATATGGTAAGCTTAATTAAAGTTTACTGAACTTTGCCACTTCCACATGTTTAGAAACTGACTCCCAGCAACAAAGCATGCTGGGAGTTGTAGTTTCCAAACATCTGGGTGCCAGGAATTGAGGGTACTGGTACTGGATGTGGCTATTACTGTATGGGATCCATGTAATGGAATTCTGCTGTACATTTAAAGGGCAACTAATTTCTACCCTCGGCTTATACTCGGTCAATCATTTTTTATAAATTTTTTCAGGTAAAAATGGTACTTCGGCTATACTGGGATCGACTTAAACTCGAGTATATACGGTAACAAAAAAACCAACATTTAAAAGGGCAAGCCAGCTAATATTACAGTGGGCTTGCTGTAGAACCTTTTTTTTTTACAAATCTAGCCCCATATTTTGGCAGATAATTAAGAATTAAGTCTTCTTTTAAAAAAAACGCAGGGAGATTCAATAAAAATTCTTATTGTTTAAAATGTTGCTAATTTTGCCCCAACCAATAGATCTTATTTAATATTTGAAGCTAATATCTGATTGGTTGGGTCACATTAGCAACCATTTTTAACGATTTATTTTTATTGAATACCCTGCTAATCTTTTTTTCTACATTTATACTGAGTCCAACTTTTTTCTCAACAGTTTGGAAAAGCAGAACTCTGTACTGCTTTTAGGTCTAGGGATGTGTAGTAGTTCCATCATGAACGTGGCTTTGAGGCAGAAATTGGTGTCAACCAAAATTTTGACGGTTAAAACTGGCACTGAAACCTTCACCCCCAAACCAACAATTTGTTCATTTTTGAAATAATTTTTTGTAATTTCCAACATGGAATTTTTTCATTTTTTTGTCTGTCAAAACTTTTCTTTGTTCCACAAACCCTGCAAGTGCCACTCTATTAGAACTTTGTGTCTTAGGTCCTCACCCTGAACAAATAGAGTTTTCGCCTTGTATCTTTGTTCACCCCTTCAAGAGAAAAGATCACTTCTATTGGCTGTAGTGCTCTGTCTAGCATATTGTTAAAAGGTAATCATACTACTCTATGGAAGTACAATCATAGACATTCCAACTGTTAAGGGTTAACTGCCTTTTTCTACAACCATTCAGACTCTGTAATATGCGAACAGGATACAGAAATGAAGCAGCATCTCCAAACGCTCTTGTACATATGTCGTCCTGGCATCTTTGAGCAGTTCTGTTTTTTTATACAGCTCCATTTGTTATTACATACAACCATTTCATATTTCATCTGAGAAATACAGTTGCTGCAACAGACTTTGTAATAAGGAAAGTGTCCAAATGGTTTCCATAATTCTACGTATTATTTCTTTTCAGCAAGAGACAGTGAACCTTGTTCCTGGTAATAGATAATCCACAATGACAGCATGGCCGGCGGTAGACTGTGCTCTTTGTAACATTACCACCAACAAAAGAAAGCTTACCTCACAGAGCTTTAATCTTTCTGCTCGATGCGCAGCAGCTCACTGTACTCTCTTGTGACGATAGTGGGCGTGTCGGGTTGTGTTGTCCAGTATCGACTCGCCGAAAGCTTTCCCAAAAAAAACCTTCCCAACGTGCTATTGACGACTGCATTCCTTCATTGTAGGGAAAACAGTTATGAAACAGAAGTTTCTCAGAAAATAGCGATGTTTATTTATTGTTAAAAAAAGACAAAATTACAAGTGTTCCATTATTTTAATAGAGAGCAGTGAATTCTTGGTGCTATGGCACTGGTGGATATAAATATCAGTATACTGTATATCAGCCAAATACAAATGCTGCAACACAGGAACCAATAGAGAGCAGTGAATTCCTTAGAATGGCACTGTGGAATATAAATAACCGGTATACTGTATATACAGCCAAATACAATGCTCCTAGACGGAACCAATAGAGAGCCGTGAATTCTTAGCTATGGCACTGTGGTATATATACCGGTATACCCTATATACAGCCAAATACAAATGCTCCTAGACAGGAACCAATAGAGAGCGTGAATTCTTAGCTATGACTGTGGATATATATAACCGTTTGTTATACAACAGCCAAATACAAATGCTCCTAGACAGAACCAATAGAGAGCAGTGAATTCTTAGCTATGGCACTGTGGATATAATACCTTATCCTGTAATATACAGCCCAAATACAAATGCTCCTAGACGGAACCAATAGAGACAGTGAATTCTTAGCTATGGCACTTGTGGATATATAGTCGTATACTGTATATACAGCCAAATACAAATGCCTATACACAGGAACCAATAGAGAGCAGTGAATTCTCGCTAATGGCACTGTGGATATATATACCGTTATACTGTATATACAGTCCAAATACAAATGCTCCTAGACAGGAACCATGAGAGCAGTGAATTCTTGCTATGGCACTTGATGATATATAACCGGTATACTGTATATACAGCCAAATACAAATGCTCCTAGACAGAGAACAATAGAGATTCATGAATTCTTAGCTATAGACTGTGGAATATATATATGACCGTATAACTGTATATACAGCAACAAATACAAATGCTCCTAGACAGGAACCAATAGAGAGTATGAATTCTTAGCTATGGCACTGTGGATATATTAAACCGGTATATGTATATACAAGCCAAATACAAATGCTCCTAGACATGAGACCCAATAGAGAGCTAGTGAATTCTTAGCTATGGCACTGTGATATATATACCGGTATACTGTATATACAGCCAAATACAAATGCTTCCTAGACTGAGAACCAATAGAGAGCTAGTGGAATTCTTGGCTATGGCACTGTGGATATATATATCGTATACTGTATATACAGCCAAATACAAATGGCTCCTGGACATGAACCAATTCGGGCCAAAAAGTGAATTCTTAGCTATGGCCTTGTGGATATATATAATACCGTATACTGTATATACACCAATAACAAATGCTGCCTAGACAGGAACAATAGAGATCATTGAATTCTTAGCTATGGCACTGTGGATAGATAGTATCAGTATACTGTAATATAAGCCCAATACAAATGCTCCTAGACAGGCAACCAATAGAGAGCAGTGATATTTTAGCTATGGTCACTAGTGATATTATATACGTGTATACTGTATATACAGCCCAATACAAATGCCTCCTAGACGGAACCAATAGAGAGTCAAGTGAATTCTTAGCTATGGCACTGTGATATATCATAACCTGATATACTGTATATACGCCAAATACAATGCTCCTAGACAGGAAACAATAGAGATCAGTTGAATTCTTAGCTATGGCCACTGTGGATAATATAATTGCTATACTGTATATACAGCCAAATACAACTGCTCCTAGACCTGAACCAATAGTAGAGCTGGATTCTTCGCTATGGCACTGTGGGATTACAGACCGGTATACTGTAGATACAGCCAAAATACAATGCTCCTAGACTTGGAACCACTAGAGAGCAGTTGAATTCTTAGCTATGCACTTGTGTATATATATATCGTTGAAGTATATACAGCCAAATACACAAATCTCCTATACGAAACCAATAGAGTCAGTGAATTCTTTAGGCTATGGCAAACTATGGGATATATATACTGGTTACTGTAATATACAGCCAAATACAAATGCTCCTAGACAGGAACCATAGAGGATCAGTGAATTCTTACTATACCCTGTGGATATATATATTGCTATACTGTATATACAGCCCAAATACAATGCCCTAGACTGGAACCATAAGAGCATTGAATTCTAGCTATGGCCCCTGTGGAATATATATACCGGTATAATGTAATATACATCCTAAATCCAAATGCTCCTAGACAGGAACCAATAGAGAGCAGTGAATTCTTAGCTATGGGCACTATGGCTTATATACGGTATACTGTAGTATACACGCCAAATACAAATTGCCCTCCTAGACTGGAACCAATAGAGAGCATGATTCTTGCTATGGCCTGTGGATATTATTATACCGGTATACAGTATTACAGCACATACAAATGCTCCTAACGGAACCAATAGAGAGCAGTGAATTCTTAGCTATGGCACTGTGGGATTATATAACCGGTATAATGAATATACAAGCCAAATACACAATGCTCCTAGACAGGACCAATGAGAAGCAGTGAATTCCTTATCTATGGCACTGGTGGATATATATACGTATAACTGTAGATACAGCCAAATAAAATGCTCCCTCAGACAGGACCAATAGAGAAGCAGTGAATTCTTAGCTTGGCACTACTATGGATACTTACCGGAGATGTATATACAGCCAATACAATGCTCCTAGACAGGAACCATAGAGAGCAGTGGAATTCTTCCTATGGCCACTGTGGATATATATATTGTCATACTGTATATACAGCCAAATTACAACGAAAGGCTCCTATACTTGAACCAATAGAGAGCAGTGAATTCTTAGCTAGGCACTGTGGATATACATACCGTATATCTGTATATACAGCCAATACAAATGCTCCTAGACGGAACCATAGAGAGCAAGTGATTCTTACTTTGTCACTGTGGATATATATTCGGTATAACTGTATATACAGCAAATACAAATCTCCCTATAAGGAACCATATAGAGAGCAGTGATTCTTTATGCTATGGCCTATGATATATACCCTGGTATCTTGGATTACAGCCAATACAAATGCCTAGACAGGAACCAATAAGAGAGCATGACTTCTTCTATGGGTACTTGGATTATATACCGGTATAAACTGTATATACAGCCAACTAACATACAATGCTCCTAGACAGGAACCAATAAGATCGTGAATACTTAGCTATGGCACTGTGGATTATATATGCTATACTGTATATACAGCCAAATACAATGCTCTCTAGACTGGAACCATAGAGAGCATGAATTCTTAGCTTGGCACTGTGGATATATATATACCGGTATAATGTATATACAAGCCAAATACAAATGCTCCTAGACAGGAACCATAGAGAGCAGTGAATTCTAGCTATGGCACGATGATATATTACCGGATAACTGTATAATACATCCAAATACAAATGCTCCTAGACTGGAACCATAGAGAGCCTGAATTCTTGGCTATGGCACTGTGGATATATATACCGGTATACTGTATATACAGCCAATACCCAGCTCCTATACATGACCATAGAGGAGCAGTGAATTCTTATCTATTGCACTGTGGATATATATAACCGGTATAATGTATATACAACAGCCAAATACAAATTCTCTAGCCAGAACCAATAGAGAGCAGTGAATTCTTAGCTATATGGCACTGTGGATATAATATCGTATAACTGTATTACAGCCAATACAAATGCTCCTAGACGGAACCATGAGAGCAGTGAATTCTTAGCTATGGCACTAGGGGATATATATAACCGGTAGACTGTATATACAACCAAATAACAAATGCGCCTAGACTGGAACCAATAGATAGGCAGTGAATTCCTTAGCTATGTCCAAAAACCTGTGGATCTATAAGTCAGTATACTGTATATATAGCAAATACAAATTGCTCCTAACAGGACCAATAGAGAGCCAGTGAATTCTTAGCTTGGCACTATGGATATATATACCGGTATCGGTATATACAGCCAAATCAAATGTCCTAGACAGGAACCAATAGAGATCATGGAATTCTACTATGGCCCTGTGGATATATATATTGCTATACTGTATATACAGCCAATACAATGCTCCTAGACAGGAACCAATAGAGAGCATTGATTCTAGCTATGGCACTAATGGATATATTACCGGTATAACTGTATATACAGCCAAATACAATGCTCCTAGACTGGAACCAATAGAGATTCATGGAATTCTAGCTATGGCACTGTGGATATATAACAGTAACTGTATATATAGCCAATACAAAGCTCCTAACAGGAACCAATAAGATCAGTGAATTCTTAGTCTATGGCACTGTGGATTATATAGTGCTATCTTGTATCTCAGCCAATACAAATGCTCCCTAGACAGACCAATAGAGAGCAGTGAAATTCTTAGCTATGGCACTATGGGTTATATAATCCGGTATATACTGTATATAACAAGCCAAATACAATGCTCATAGACTGGAACAAATGAGACAGTGAATTCTTAGCTCTGGCATTTTCTGTGGATATATATATAGTATACTGTATCTACAGCAATACAATGCTCCTAACATGAAACCTACACGTTGCATGCAATTTGTGCAATAACACAATTAAAAAGACCCCGTGTGCAATGTTTATATCCCTTTAAGAGACAATACTAAGGGCAAATATATTTAAACACAGAATGCCTGTATTTTGAATTTGCTCCCCAGTCTTGCAATATAAATGAACATTTATTAGCACTCACAGTCGTCTTCTATGCGTGCGTTCCTTGATGCTGATCCGCACAATGACTGAAACGCTAAAGACTATAGTGAGTTTCTAATAACTGTTCCATTATAATTGCAAGAGTGCCTTTGTGCTTCAAATTCTACTTATTATCCACCTACTAAGATGACTAGCAACCCGGGTGGATTTTGAAGCGAGCTTATATCCCAAATCGAGCTATAGCTTACTGCACCAAGGGGTAGGTGACAGGTCGAGCCTTTTAAAAGTCAACAGTGCAATTAAGAGCGAGTAGCTTTAGAATTATATAGCATCACTACTAATAATGTGCACTATTCCAAGTTGTGACTGACTTCTGAGATTACTGCGCCAGCATGTATTGGGTAAGGCTGTCCACTATAAATAACATGGCTCAAGATAATTTCTTTTCTGTCCACTTCACTGGAAAAAACAGTGGTTTGGTTAACACATACAATACCTCTTCTGCTAGACCTTTTTTTGCAGGACATTTCTAATTGTATGATATCATTTGATGTTTCCTTCCTGGTTGAATAGGTCATGTGAACAGAGTAACTATTTATGTAATAGAGCCTTAAATCATATTCTAGATCCATCCCGCTGGGCGGTGCGTTGGATCGCGTAAAGTAGGTCTTTGGTATCGTCGTTCCCAGAACCCTGCAATATGATTAAAGATTGGGAGGTAGGCATCGCTCCTTAACCTCCTGGGGCTTCATCATATATTAAAGGAATAGTTCACTTTAGAGTGAACTATTCCTTTTATTTTGTGCTGCTGTATCCTTTTGGACTACGGTATATCCATGGTGGTTATACAGCTTTTGGCAACACAAAGAAGATACACACAGAACATGGTGCAAAGGAGTACTACAAGTGGATCCACTGTACTACGTTTCCAAAAATTACAGCAAATTATTAAAAAGAACAGAATTTTTCTTTTTCATTTTTTTACTCCACCTTTTGGTGCAAAATATTTACAGACAAATTTAACTGTGCAAAGTAAAAAGTGTTCCCCTTTGATCATAGGTTTTTAAACTTTATATCTTACAATTGCGTTAAGCAGTTTGCAATTTAGCCCTGCTGGTTCTTTTAAAATAAAAAACAAAGAAGCGCGCATTGTTTTATTATATATCTCAACTATTCCCTCCTGAAATGGAATTTACCTACAGCGCACTTTGTAACAACAGCTACTAGCCCAAACCGACTTGAATTAGTCATGATGGCTGCGTGGGTGACTTTTGGCAGCCCCCACAGCCCATAATGAACCGATATGAACCAAACTTTGCGCGACTTGAACTCCCTTAAGAGCACTGCAACCTGGGTAAACTTTCCCCCGACCCAAGAATATTAATCTCATCTCGCTTAGCTCTAGTCTCTGGCACATGTCCTAAATAATGGCTCTTATATAACTTCAAATGTATAAGTCAATGGCAAGAGTTTTTTTGGCTGAGTCTTCTGCTGCTAAAATGATTATATAAACGATACAGTTAAAAAAATATTCTACTCTTCGATGCTACATTAACCACCATTGTCGTTTTTCCTCAAGCCTTTCCATCTTTGTGTTGAAATAAGTGCAACTGCGATTGTACAAGTGCAATGCAGGTTCTGGTACCCCCTCGTATTAGATTTCAAATTCTAACGTATGTCTTGCATATAAGGACAAAGATTATGGACAATACAATGAGATGAGACCCCGAAATAGTTGTATATCTCTAGTTGCTGGCAGGTCTTCACTCATGGGTGTTTACCCTCATCAAGCAGAAACGATCCATCCAAAGCCCTTCATGGCCCACTCTACACTTCCCCAACTATTCAGGGGAGCACTGCAAGATCACAAAGCCGACTTAGCAGGCCTCATACTCTACTCCAGGATTGAGTAAGACCCAGGGTAGGAAACTATGGTTTAGTACTGTCATCTCTCTCGGTTAACTGTTAAATCTCCCCATGCGCTAACGAGTCAGATGCAATAATTGACATACTTCAACTGGTCACGTTAAGTCCAAGCAAGTAATGCCTGGGAAAGTTAAACTTAGTGATCATGCCCCCACGTTCCCAATTCACAGAAGAGAGATGATAACACAAGGATTGCACGGAGATTAATCCGGAGCTTCAGCCGGACTTGACGTCACTTTCACCGTACCAACTGAAGTGTCCGCCAACACTGATGAGGATCTGGTCCGAGTCAGTCTGCACACACTTGCCGGCCGGCTGTGCTCACCCGCGTCCACAGTTTCCTCGTTATCTTGGATCTATTACAAATTCCCACAAGCCTCCATCTTGCATGGCCCCTCGCATCCCAGAATTGCTGATTGACTTTCTTGCACCTCGCTATACTGGGGAGATCGATTAGATCAATGTCAAACTGTTCCCGGGCTGAAACTCCATTATTTCCGTATAGAACTCAGTATAAACCGACCCGAGTAATAAACCGAGGTACCCCAATTTCAGCTAAAAATCCTATAAAAGTTATTGACCCGAGTATAACCGAGGGTAGAAACTTGGCATTCAAGATGTTTGGAAACGACAACTTCCATCTAATAAAAAGCGCTGTAGTTGTAGTTTCCAACATCTTGAATGCCAAGTGGGGTGGCATTCCAGATTTTTTGGAAACTACAACTCCCCATCATTCTTTATTAGTCTGGGAGTTGTAGTTGCCCAAACATCCTTGGATGCCACCCCTCACTTGGCAGCAAGTGTTATGGAAACTAACAACCCCCAGCTAATAAAGCATGCTGGGAGTTGGAGTTCCCAACATCTTGAATGACCCCCCTCCCCCCCCTCAGTTCAGTTGTACCTGTTGGGCTCTTCTCCTGTGGACTCTTCTCCTGTGACGCTCGTCTCCGTGGGCTCTTTCTCTTCTCCTGTGGGCCTCTCTTCTCCTGGGGGGCTCTTCCTCCATCAAGGGCTTCTCTGGCGGGTACGGTATCGGCATTCCCCGGCAGCCACGCACCCTTCCTGTACCCCGGCGCGCCGGCTGATGTCACTGCTGCTGTCCAGGCCCGCGCGCCGTGCAGAAAAAGTGCCCAGGTAAGCGGTTGTACTCGAGTATAAACCGGAGACCCGAGTTCCAGTGCTAATTTTTCAGCCTGAAAAAACTCGGTTTTAATAACTCCGAGTATATCCGGATATATTCCCCCACTATAAAATAACTTACTCCTCACCATCTTATTCCGTGGTGTTTAATAGTGTGCAAGGGGGAGTATTTTTGATTATCATGTGTACTAAGTATTATGGGAATTTTTTTTTCCACTATGATCAGTAAGCATTTTGTTCACTATGACGATTGTTTATATCCTTCTGAACCTAGTTGTATAAATCTAGGAACTTATTATTTATCCCTTTAATTGTGTGCTGTGGCTAGAGGAGGGTTTGTTCCAGTGTCTATGAAGAGTATAACTACCGTATATACTCGATATAAAACCGAGTTTTTCAGAGGGCTGAAAAATCAGCCTGAAAACTCGGACTCGGTTAATACTCGAGTCAACCTCTACCTGGGGCATTCCGGCACCGCGCAATCTTTTTTCTCACTGGCGCGCCGGCCTGACGTCACTGCCCCGGCGCCACAGCTCGTCCGGTACCGGACATGGGCGCGCGGCTTCCTAGAATGCCGATACCGTACCTTCCAGGAAGCCCTTGATGAGGAAGAGGCCCACAGGAGAAGATTCGTCCACATGAGAAAGTCCAGGATAAGATTCCACAGGGAGAAAGGGTTCCACATGAGAATAGAGTCCACAGGAAGAGTCCACAGAAAGAGTCCACAGAAAGAGTCCACAGATTCCACAGGAGAAGAAGCCCACAGTTCGAACTGAACTGAGGGGGCGGGGGGCATTCAAGTTGTTTGGGAACACAACTCCCAGCATGCTTTATTAGTTGGGAGATTCAGTTTCCAAACATCTTAATGCCAATGGAGGGTGGATTCAATAGTTTGGAAAACTCAACTCCCAGCTAATAAGCAGGCTGGGAGTTGGAGTTCCCAACATCTTGATGCCACCCTCACTTGGCCTTCAAGATGTTTGGGAAACTAAACTCCAGCCTGCTTTAATTAGCTGGGAGTTGTAGTTTCCAACATCCTTGTAATGCCCAAGTTTCTACCCTCGTTTATACTCGGGTCAATAACTTTATTAGGATTTTAGCTGAAATTGGGTTACCGCGGTTTTATACTCGGGTCGGGTTATACTCGAGTATATATGTATATACATATTTATCAATGTCTCTGAATCATGTGACATTTGGCTTTCTCCTTTGCCTATATGTTCCAGTCAGGCTTCATTCTGTGCGCTGTTTTTGAAGCTTGTGTGGTTTTATTAAAACACGCTTATTTTTTTTGTGTCACTGTTTGCACTTAACACTTTATCCTTGCTGAAGGACCACTATATTGACTATTAGATCCCAATCAATAAAGTTACGTCTTCTGATCGAATGAAGTGCCAGGATGGGTTTTGTTCTGGGGGTTATTTGTAACTATCTGTGAAGTTGACATTTGGACCGTGTGTTTTGGACTGGGAGATCTATTTAGATCATGTCAAGACTGTTCCTCTGGCTGGAAATCTCCAGTTATTTACCGTATATACTCGAGTATAAACCGACCCGAGTATAAACCGAGGTACCCAATTTCAGCTAAAAAGCCTAATAAAAGTTATTGACCCGAGTATAAACCGAGGGTAGAAACTTGGTGTTTAATTGCTTTACAATGTGGTGCTAAATTATATTCCATATAGGGAAATAAGTACTAAATGAGCCAAACCTGGCCAAAATAAACAACATTAAACGCCCACACACACTTTGCGGATATAAAGGCCATAACAACACGTAAAGCAACAGCTAAATATACATATTTGGAAACATTGAGATATGTCTGTCTAATTGTTTCACCCATTACGTAGATTAATCATTACCAGACATCCAATGAGAAACATTGGGGTTACGATGAAAATCGGGTGTTTTAGGGCTAGGCCACACTAGTGCGCTTATAAGGTGCAATCTGGACCCCAATTTTGATCCGATTGTCGCTTTTAAAGCGGACACTAGTTTGGCCAATTGATGTGGCCCTACTAGTGCCACTGGTGTGTGGGCGAGTGCACCGTTCCAGCGCCTTACTTGGCTCTATCACCCACCAGTTACACCATACATATCTATGTGCATATTCTCAGACAAAAGCACTTAGCTAGAACTAAGCACACCAAACATGCAATCCAAGTGTGGTTGTTAAAAAGCACAAGATAGTGTTGGCTAATTGGTCTGGCCACACTGGGTGCACTGCATTGCAATCTGCTCTTCAGATTGCATGCAATCTCCATTTTGTGCATTTCCCATGCACTTGGATTGTCTAACATTTGTGGACATGCGTTTTTAAATGCACTGCCATGCGTTGTTGTGGGGTCCAACGGCATATACATCTTAATAAATGCATACCCCCCAACCATCCTATTTTCACTGAGGGCCTGTCATATAATTTTGAAGTACCATTATTTGTCCTACGGGAGGCAGGTTTGGCCATCCTGGGGTGGTGGGGTACACCAGGCAGTTTGCATGAACTGTGTTTGGTCACGGGGTGGGGTTGGGCAGAGCTTAAAAAGTCATGTCCTGACTCCCATGTTGGAAGATACGCAATGTTTTTTGAAAAATATGTACAATATATGAGAGACGCGTAAAACACAATACCAGTACCCGGATGGAATATACAATTTGGTTATATGTACTGTAATGAACACCATAATTCCCAGACTGTGGCACACAATCCCCCATATTAATACACTAACAACTCTTGATGGTAGGAGCAAGGAAACCAATTCCTACCTCACTGGGTGTCACCACACATCAGTAAACTGTCAAAGTTTCGCTCATGCAGCGGATGACAACTCACATTGGGGGGATAGTCATGAATGCCATTCACTAAAGTCAATTTTTCCATTGTAGTGCCAGAGGGGTAATTAAATTCTTTGAAAGTTAGCTGCCTAAAATCCTTTAAACAATGATTAGAGGGCAGTTCAGTCAAAAATAAGTTTATCTTTAAATGTTAATCACCCCCCAATCTAGCTTCCGCATTACTAATTGTTCCAAATACTTATCTGACCCTTCACTCGCCGCCCAATCTTCCTGTTTCAAGCTCATTTAGAGCAAAACAGGAGCAGAGTGCCTCTGCGTTGACAGCCAATCATCTTCCTGTCGTGGGCTGGCAGGTGTTGGGAGTGATGTCCGTTGCCATTTACTGCAGACGCACCAGGAAGTGGAAGGGGGCAAGGTCAGGTAAAAGACTTCAGGGCTGCATCTTTGCAATATCTTAGTACCTAAACATTAGACCCGTTGACAATATGGGCGCTAGAAGCCCAGAGTGCCCCTTGTGTCCCATGGCCTACCCCCGCTCCCCATGTCCCAAGGCCATAGCCCCCCTCCTCCTCCTAGCCATGTCCCACACGCCATAGCCCCCTCCTTCATGTCCAAAGGCCAGAGTACCTCCTAGTGTTCCCAGGCCAGAGTACAATCTTGTGTCCCAAGGCTAGAGTCCCCTCCAAATCCCCCTCCGAGTCACCCCTCTGTCCCAAGCAAACCTGTGATCTGTATAACTGCTGTTGTTCTGCCTTGCTTGTTTCCCTCTGTGTAAGTCCATAGGAACGGCATGTGACATCCATGGAGTCACAGACACAGCTTTAGATTTTATTATAACAGAATGCCAAGCTAGGTTGGGGGGGTGATTAACATTTATAGCTAAACTTTATTTTTACTGGACATGCCCTTTTACTTAGGGAAAACTATTTTGCTAATCTTAATCTTTTAGAATAATGAAAGTTATTGGGTAAATTTAACATAATTTAGCAAAATATTTTTATTGATCATGATGAAGTTAAATGTTATAATTGAAAGTAAAAGGTTTGGGAATAATTCATTCCCTTGTCCTAAAACACACAAAACAGGTTTTATACTCCTTTCAGTGAGTACAAAATCGGATTCCAGTTATTGGCAGGCAGATAAAATGCCAGCAATACGCGGATGTAAAGAAGCCTATTTTAATTGTATCACTGCCCAGTGCCCACATCTTTTAACCCAGTGTGCAGTAAATTAAACAGCACTACAGCATATTAGAATTATATTCCTGATGGATAGTGACTATTGTTTACAGTTCATGTTTACGCAGTAATATGACAATGAAGATCCATGCATTTAGTCATCCTTTATAATCATAATGTTTTTATTTTTGAAACCAAATCCTCCATTCACAATCATGAACTACATACAGTTTATCTCTGATTAGAGCTGATCCTTGGTGGTTTTACATGGGTGACAAGTATAAGTTGAGGTACCCCAATTAACGCAACTCAAGTTGAATTGATAGGGAATTTTATTACACTCAACATGTTTCGGACATCATCCTTTTTCAGGTGGTTTTCTTATCATGTTTTATGTTCTGGGGCAGAACCCTTGAGAACCACAACCAAAAGGCAGCTACCAGAAGTGGATTTGGGACTTAACATTCTCTTGATGTTTTACATGGAGAATGCATGTGGCATCTGACTACAAATTAGGTCCACACATCAAGGTGTTTTTTACTCCACCTACTAGTGGCCAATAAATGGAAGGATCCCTCTAGTACGAATAATGTACATACCACGCGATCAGATGTTAAAAAGACTGGACCCAATTCCAGTTATGTTTCCTTCATAACGCATGATCAGCTGTTTAAAACAGCTGATAGTGGACCTCAGTCTGGGTAGGGGTGTTGTCAGGGGCCAGCCTCAATCTCACAGGGGCCTGGCAGTTTTGTCCACTGCTTGTCTACACTGAACTGTGACAGGATTGTCTACAGAATAGTGGGTGTGACCTGCTGTACATTTCGTCAGGATCTCAGGACTGGAATGTGCAGAAAAAACACCAGTCATTGACCATACTGAGGTACTTTAATGCTGAAATGCACCAAGTATAATTTCAGTGTAGATATCCTAATTCTCCACCTCTTTCTTCACTATAAACATTTGTTGCCAGGCACTCAGCTTCTTAAGAACAACGGTTGGCCCCATGAATTCTAAGCGCAAAATTTTACGCAGGCACACTAGAATAGTCGGTAACGAGAATCAGATAGCTGCAGGTACGATAATGTTGGCAAACTCAGGGACAACCACAGAGGTCAGTGAAATCCAAACAAAGTACAAAAGGGCAGGGAAAGTAGGGTTTCTAGAACATCTGTCGATTGTAGACACTATTAATAATGCTAAATAAAAATTAGCAGGGCTTCATCAAACTGCATTATCCGTTTGCTCACTTTGCTGCTTGTGTTGTAAGAGGGTCCTCTGTTTGTTTTACTGATCTGGAAACCCTAGACCACACTTGTCGAACTCAAGCCCGCGGCCCCAATCCGCCCTTCTGGAAGTTGTTTGTGGCCCCCGGTGACTGACACATTCAGATCTTATCACATTGCTATCAAATTTTCATTAGTTCCTTTCTAATTTTATTTACCAAACACACTAAGAAAAAAATCACATAAGACATTTGTTTTTCTTTAACATTTTTATAACAAACATCATAGAGAAGAAAAACTGAACAGTTACTGTAGTAACCCTGTTTATACTGTACCTGAATACCGGTTATACAATAAATATAATTACCAGTTTACTGACATACAATATCCCTATTTACTGTTTGGCTAAGCTTGTGTACTTGCTGGTACAGTTTTCCCCTAACATGCAGTATAAGGGGGAATATTCTTTAGTACCTCTAAGAGTAACGTTGAAAAGCTGCTAACCTGTCTTAGTGTGTGCCATAAACTAATTATTCATATGATTCAGCAGCTTTTCTTCTATAGAGTTCTCGGCTATTTTTTTTTTACGTCAAGTGAGAAAAATAAACAGCTACTAACTTGTGTTTATTTTCTGCTTCACAAAATATCTGCAGTTACTGCACTTTTTAAAGGAGAATTATTCTCACCCCAACCCCGCTCTTCTTATTCCTGCCCTGTATAGCACCTGGGTGATCAATCTAACCACCTGACTGAGTCATCCAGGTAACTGACCGAGACTGTACATGGGGGTTGGAGCTAAACCGTTTGGCCTGTCTAACTTTACGTAAGTACGCCTTTCTAAAATACAGCCGGGGAGCATCTCTTGTTTTCCAATAAACTGGATATTGATGAGAGGTCAATCATAAAGACGGCACACACACCATCGATATTTGGGCAATCCGATCAAATGTTCAATCGACAACAAATATTTATAATGTGGATGGCATATCTAAGTATTATAATTCTCCTTGTGTATCTATGGTTGATAAAAATATCTTTACATTTTCTTACTATATATCTATATATATATTATTTATATATATTAGGATACCCTATAGCTTAGATGTTCCATCACAGTTCACATTGGCATTGTTCTAGCAGAAAAGGAAGCAAATAATTTCCCTCCCCACTTTTGACGCTACAGTATATGTTGCCTTGATTAAACAAGTATAATACAGTTTAGAGTGGAACTCAACATGCAGAGGCACTGAATGTTTTTATGTTTGAAGAATTAATCACCAAACACGTAATTTCAAATTTTATTCTTAACTTCCTCTGTAGTGTATTGAACTAGGGGAAGGAAATGTTTTTTATAAATAAGTCATTTTCACATGAGACAATTAGCAAGAGGATTGATGAGGAAGCATTTTGTTCTAACTCATGCTTTAAATAGGTCCCATAAATACCACAATCATTGGCTGCAGATGGTGCCAGCCTATTGGTAATTCCTGACTGAAACAACTTAAAAGGGTAGTTCCACCCTCTAAAACCATTTTTGATATATGATTCCCCCTGTCCCCCCAGCCCCAACCGGTCTATTTTTTATTCTTAGAAAAGTTCCCCAAACTTTACTTACCTCCTCCCTTTCCTCCGCCGCGCTGCCCCTCTGCTTGCGAGAAAGCAAGCAGAGGGCGGGCCCGGCAGTCGCGTCTGTGATTCGCTGAGGCGCAGCCAATCACGGACCGGCTGCGGGGAGTTCGTTGCGGCGGGGAAAGAGGGAGGTAAGAAAGTTTGGGGCACTTTCTAAGAATGAAATAGAGCGGTTGGGGCTGGGGGACAGGGAATCCTATAGCTAAAGGGTTTTACACTAGGGGAGGGAATCCTGAGAGGGAGGGAGAGGGAGGGGGAGAGGCTGCGTCGCATGCCAACTTCTCCGAGGCCAGGTAGGAGGCAGGGTCCTATATGGACCTGCTATCCTCCTGGTGGGCAGTTTTTGGGACTTGGGGGGGACTACAAGAGAACCATATGGGCTGGGATGTGAGGTAAGATATAAACTAAACTACACAATGGGGCCAGTATTGGGGGGATTATAGTTTTGGGGATGGACATGCCCTTTAATTGTGAAAATCCAATCAAATTTCACCAACTTGCCCATCTATTTCACAGATTTCAAATTGGGTAGTTTTTTATATTTAATTAATATAATATTGACTGGATAGTCAGAAAAAATCCAAACGTCAAATCAATGTTGTGCACCAGCCTACTAACAGGATGCCATACGTGGGTTGGATTTTTGGAAAAAACACAGTGTCTGTCTAACTTTTATATCTGTCCTTATAGAGTCAGACAGGCAGCTTAGAAACATTCATCTCCATAGGATTCAAATTCATAGGTAAATGTTTTGTTACTAAAATGTTTCTAATTTTACCATATTTCCTGATAGAATGTTGTGTGCTAACTGTCATCATTCAGAAGGAATGTGTTAAAATATGGTCAAAAAACAATATTAATGTATCTGAATGGGAACCTTCACAAGCATAATAATTAATGTAAATTCTGAAATTTTTGTATGCTGATTCACTGAACAATGTGGATGTTGTTTTGATTTATAAGATAAAGATGAAATAGATGCCATCAAATTGTCCTCACCCTGTATTTACAGTACTGTACATCAGCTAGAAACTTATTTAAACTTCTCCCCAATTGTCCATAAAGATCCTGTCATGATAGACTCAATGGGAAACCGCTAGCAAGAAGTGTTGGTTACAAAATTGTTTTATATCCCCCATCCTATTTCAAGCTGCTTTCTAGGTGCTGGTCCTCAGTAGCTGCCAACCACTTGCAGTTATAGAAGTTTTCCCATTTAATTTATCCGAAGAACGCACTCCTGAAGCTGTTCTCTCTCACTTAAACTTATGTTTATTAATGACATACGTGCACAACGTTTCGGAGTGTGTCCCCTTCCTCAGGTGCATCATGCACCTGAGGAAGGGGACCGCCCCGAAACGTTGTGCACGTATGTCATTAATAACATAAGTAAGAAACATCTTCAGGAGTGCGTTCTTCGGATAAATTAGCATGGGGATATGCAGAAGTGTGTTTTCTGATTGGCCAAATTCTGGCATAAAGAAGTGTGTTGGCACGGACCAGACCAGCGGGGAAATTACAAGTAAATATAACTTATTCTACTATAATACAGGGGAGAGGACCTAGTGAATTAGGACTTTTGAAGGAGGGGAAAACGCAAAAAAAGTTTAGTCCTCCATTAAACCCACAGATAGTAATTAAGATTGTTACTGTATTTTTGGTAAAAAGTATTCTACGCTTGTTTTAATGTTACCAGTACACTCCCATTTCCACTTCCGTGATTTTGTCAGAACCAACGACCTGCTAAAAATGCAGCAGAATAGATATCTTTCATCACACAACAGGAAAGCCTTTACAAACCTTACAGGTCAGCTCATTTTGTACAAAGTGCATTTCAACTGGGTTAAATCTGCACTCAGCAGTGTCTCTAAATTGTCCACCCATGCTTAAATATTTCGGCAATGACTCCATTATGTCTTTCAGATCCTTGCATGCTCTTTGTGAGGTTATCAAATAAAATATGATCCACAACACTTGTTAGGGCATAAATGTTTACCGGTCCAATTGTGTCCAAGGCCTGTACACTGAATCCATCAGAACCATCCATTAGTTCAGAGTATCACTTACTCACATTTCTATGGCATAGCAAGCAAAATAATAAATAAAAGTTTCAAAGGCTCCCAATATAAAAAATGTGTAATAATGTTAGATATAACGTTCGATAATGTGTGTATGTATATAATAACATGTGCTGAAACTTCTTGTTATAATTCTGTTGCGGGCTCTGGATATCAGCTTCTCGCCAAAATCTGTCGATGGCAATCTATTCCTGCCTGCTTGGAGTTTGCATGATTTGTCCGTATGTTCTCTGCCATAGGCAGGGGAGGACTGGCCCAGTACTGAGGGGCAATGCCCTCCGGGCTGGTCTCCAATGAAAAAATTGGGCTGCCTCAGAAGCTAATAGTAAGTTATGTGCTTGAAATGCACATACACACCTTTAGCTTCTAGCATGGGCAAGGAACAGGAAACTCCTCCTCCTCCTTCATGTGTTTACCAGTCAGCCCAGTTCATTAACCAGTGTTGTCCCCCTCCAGTTCATTACCAGTGTTAGTCAGTCCTTTATTTCTCTAACCTAAGTTAGTCAACTTTGGGTAGTATAACTTGACTTAGAAAGTATACCCAAGGGTTAGCGATTCTAATCTCACCCGATACTTGTAAGAGGAGGGGAAGATGTTTAGACTATAATTGTCCTTTAACCACATCATACACTTAAAAATGTTGCGGCAACAAGTAAATATGGAAATATTAGTCTCACAAAGTGGATTAACTTTAAACAAAGTGTGTGACCTTAGCAAAGTGGACGTGGTCAAAAATGTTGTGATCAACTGTGAAAGGGCCACTTGGTTGTATTTGCCCCCAGTTTAAAAGGCCCAGCCTCCCCTGGCCAAGTTTTCAGATTAAGATCAGGGGAGTTTCTTGGCCATGGGTCCAAAATTTCATGTTGTTATTGGAATTTGTCATGAAAACTTTGCACCAGTCTTCTACTGTCCAATCCTTGTACTTTCTGAGGAATTACATTCTGTCCTTTACCATTTTCCTGGAAAGAAATATCTCATTTGCCCTTCTTGACAAAATCTATTGTCTTTGCCTTACTGTGGTGCCCAAATGCACCTGCTGCCAATATTAAGCAAGCTCTACAATCGTGGCAGCACTATTCTGTGCCTGATTCCTCAGGAGAAGACTTGTCCTTGGTGCTTGTTTGGACACTCTGGATTCCCTGAAACCTTTTATTTGACGACTGAACCTCTCACCTTGAAAGATTTTAGCAGCAATTATATTGCATGTAAGGCCAAAACGATGACGGCTGCACATGTTTTCCTTTTTTGGTAACCATCACAAAAGAATAATTTTTCAAGCACATCTGACCCTCTTATAGCAATCAGTTCTTCCCTTATAATTCAATCTGAATGAGCTGAATGAGTGATTTTAGCTATGCACATTTACCTGGCTCGATGTATAAACATACTGAATGAGGTTAGCTGATGATTTTGTGCCAGGGCTAAAATACAGTGAAAATGATTTTTTTTTGTTATAAAATTAACTTTTTATGCTAAAGCTCTGCATAAATTCATTACACCTGATCGCTCTGCCAATAATCTAAAAATAATCCGGCTCATTTACCCAGAGCTGCTGGGCAGGTAAGTCCACGCTAACTGAATCGGTTATCGTGACTTTGCCCAACTTTAACTCCATATTCGCACCGGATCGCGAGTACACAAAAGACACCCCAAGGTGTCCCAAGGGTATTACCCACGGAGCAATGTCATATTGATCGCGGAAGGAGGTTTACAACAGAGCGATAACGGCTTTGTATAAATCATGTGTAATGATGCCAGATAGAACTTTTTAACAGGCCCTTCCCGTCCTAATTGGGCATTTTAAAAAAACAACCAGAAAACCCCAAAACCAAAATCTCCCCCCACTGCTGAACCCCGTTGTAGTGTGTAAAAATCCTTACCTTACCTCTCTGCTCCAAATGGTTCTCACTCGTAAATGTCTATCCAAAGTCCTAGAATGAACACCAGGCCTGTCTGCAGGGAAAACGTTTCCGCCTCCTGAGAGGTTTCTGGCTTTGCTCTGTGCAGCCCCTCCTCCCAATCCTTGTTTGGTAGTCTAAGGCTCCCTCCCCCACCCCTAAACGCTCTATTAGCTTGTAAAAAACTAAGCCGAACTGTACTTACTTTGCCTCTTCCCCCGATGTTCAACCCGTGGCTGCCTCTCAGCCAATCACAGGCGTGGCTGCCGGTCTGGCCCCGCTTGCAGTTTCATGCAAGCAGAGGGCCGTGTAAATGATCCGCTGGAGAGAGGCTCTGTGTAGAGATTGGGAAGTATTTTTACAGTTAATATAGCGTTGGGGTGGGATAGGGAGCCCTAAAACTACAGAAAATTTTGAAAAAAGTGGTGACATGCCCTTAAGTATAAACTTTGAATTTTTGTTTGAAAGGCAGCACACAAAGCTTTGTTAATGTGTGGTGCATGTGATCCAGGTTTTAAACTTGCGTCTGTGAGATCAAGAGACCACCTCAGCACACTTCTCCTATGTGTCCCGCACACCTGTCATATAAGCCGAGATGCCAAGCTACTTCTTGGTGAACTCACCAGTTTATTAGTACATACAACCAACATACAATGTTTTCTTGGTGCTTATTTCCCCCTTTCTCCAGGTATGAGGAAGGGGGTGTAGACACCCCGAATGTTTGTATTTGTTGTTTATGCACCAATAATTGTGAAGTTCACCAAGAAGATTGGGTGCTCCTCTGGCTTTTATGTACTTTGGATTGCCTAAAACCCTCTGGGTAGGGATATGTGGAGGATTTCACCTACCAACTACTAGGCCAAAGCCGCACAGTGTGTAGAGGTGGCTTCTAACTGGATTGTCCCGCACACCTGTACAAATTTCTTGGTCCTCTAGCTCGAAAACTGTGGGAGGAGTTACCTTTCCTAAAAAAATGGTGAATACACAGAAGAAGAATAGCCAATGATAGGAAGTCCTGTACAGATTGTTTCTGCTTGGTAAGGTACATGTCCCCGGGGTTGTGATATTGCTTCTCAAATCTTAAAAAAATTAAACTTGTCGTCATAGTTTAGCCTCTGGTGTCCAATTATTCATTTTAGGAATTTAAGGGAAAACAATTGTTAAACTTTTTCAGGATGTAACTGCCAAGCGTGAGCGTTATCAAGAGAAATGCTGTAAATAAAATGAACGATCACTGAATGAACTATTCCTTTAAACATTATATACTTGATGGTAATGTAGCTGCTTTTAAGATTTTATACATAGAGTGGTTGTGGCAATTGTTTGTGAAAACAATCATTCTGGTCTACCATGATTGCCTTGGACAGCATTGGGCTTCATTGGTAGTCTACCAGACGGACAGTAATATATCTCTCAGTATATCTTATTGTTAGAAAATATTGAACAGCAGTTGGCATGCGTGTAAATTCTAACTAACCTATGTAATCATTTCGACCATGGTCAACCACTGCGTTGATCTGCTTTAGCCGTTTTATTTCAAGTTTTACAAATTCCTTGTAGTTCTCTTTGTTTTGTTCGTCACATTTAAACCCCTATACACGTCGATATTTTAGCGCAAATTCTATTGAATCACTTAACTATCGATCCCGTGTATGCCGTTTTTACAAATGGCATTCCGTTAATCGGCACATGTGATCTGCATTTTTTTGTACACTCGCATGTGCTCTGACTGTGCAACACTGCATGATCACATGCACACAAGAACTGCAACACGCTCTCGCGTCACAGCCGTGGCCTGAGCCTTTAGACCATTTCCCTGTAGGATGAAGGTTCTGTTCTTCTGCCATTCTGAAAGGCTGCTTGCATGTTAGAATAAAATATTTAAAATGAAGTTGAAGCTGTCACAAGCTGTAGGTCCTATCTATACATAGAACCTACAGTACCTACTATTTATGAGATTGTGATTATTCTGGGTATAGTGGGAATGATTTAACTGTCTTGTTCGCCTGAGTCACAAATCAGGATTTATGTCTTAATGTTAATGCAGAAAAAAAATCTGTTTTGTTTCCCTTCTCTAGCTCTTTGAGATGATCTGATATATTTTTGATAATCTGAAACATTGAATTTTTTTCTGTACCTTGTACATTTTCTTCGTTTTATAAAGAGAAGAATAATGCACCGTAAGGTTTTCTTTAAAGATTATTGTAGAACTAATCACAATGTAAATGCTTTTATGGACTCTGGTCTTAATTTCCTTTAATTATCCATTCTTATCTGTCCCAGTCTTCATAATCTGTTTAGTGTAATGTCACACTGATACTTTTTTTACAGTTGAATTGAAAAGTGCCCCTTCCTCAAACTATAGCTACTGTTAGCAACATTAAAGGGAAACTTACCCTTTAAACCTGGTTCTCCCCCTCCCCCACATGGCCTATGGCCGAGTCTCAAACTTATTGAAGGTGCAGGGCAGAAACCCCCGGCGTTCACAACTTCTGGTATTTATTCTAGATTTATTTGGGGTGATAAAGAGAAGGGTTGGTATAGGTTTTGTTCACAAATGGTTAGTGTCCTCACCCTCTCTGGCTGCTGGATCCTGTTTGTGCACTGTCCAAGCACTTAAACTAGGTAAATCAAAAAATGGTATACAGGTGGTTCCATACTGAAGAAGACTCCAAAGGATTATCTTTGATGCTTTTATAAAAGCATCAAAGATATCCTTTGGAGTCTTCTTCAGTCTGAGGCCCTGTATACCATTTTTTGATTACCTATAGGTTTTGTTCCCCTTTAAAAAGGCAATACATTCAAAGACAACAAAAGTATCATCCAATATGTATAAAAATTGATCATTTGGTACCCGTCATATATTAATTGAGAAACTCCAGTGCAACCAACATAGACTGGGTACATACAAGCAGATTTTTCAGCCATACCGACATATTTCCATGTTTTGGTTGGGTCGGGCCAAAATCTTTGGTGTTTTCCTTGCCTGGATCAGACAGGACAGGTGATCTGACCTGTCATGTGTACCCAGCCATATAAGTCTTATTCCTCCATTGATATCGAAAAAATGTTCCAATGGTATAACACACATTCACTGTCTACCCCCACTCTACTCACCAGATACTGTTAACTAGTAAAGGAAAGATATACAGTATTACATTTGTTTAGTACATAGTGAGACAGTAGGGAGAAACAAACAGACTTGGTCTTCAAGCTAAACACACATCTATGACCATCACATTCAGCTTTAATATTGCCATAACCATTACTTCTGCATGATATAAACATGTCACTCACCTCAACTTTCACATTGTGTACAGTATGGCAGGGTTTCCAAACTCCAGATTTTGAAAACTACAACCTCCTGCATTCCTCTTCAAAGCATTTTACAACACGCGGAAGTCAACCAGGGAATGGTGGGAATTGTAGTTTTCAATAAAAATAAAAATGGTGGGCCGCAGGTTGGAGTTCCCTGTTGTACAGCGATATTACATATGATGTATTATCATCATATGAAATCAGACTGTGAAATTCCCTTAGACCTACCAAGTAAACACAAGGGCAAACTTTGACGCGACTGACCCAATATTTTCGATTAATTGGTGGAATATCAGTAGTGTAGAAAAGTTTTATCAGTTTTTTATAATTAAATTCATCAGATTGTGAGGTTGGGGCGATACCCAGATTACTATTGATAGCACCAACCATATTACTATAATGCGGGGGATGCAATACTTCTATATGGTGACTGACCTTGCTAATGTTATATTATTTATAATGGATTTATATGTTGCCAGCATTTTTCTTGGCACATTACAATTACATATTGTAGGGATCAGCTTGGTAGATAGCAGGGATCAGGGCACAGAAGGATAAGAAACCACCATGTAAGGCTTTTTGGGGTCAAACAAAAAGGGACATGATATTTATTTAGCTAATCATTGCCATTCACAATTTTAAAGGTGAAAATGGTAACCAGAACCTTACACTGCTTGGGTTATCTCCATGGTCCTTTGCTGTAACCTTAGTCAAATCTTTGACGTCTTTCTCTGGCTCACTCTTGCCATACACCATGAGCCTAATGTCACTCTGCCACCTGCTTGTTCAGGTTTCCTCCTGGATTTAAGGTCCGGGGCCTAGCTCACCCCAGACATCATCAACCACTCTGCTGTACAGGCATAACCTGTCTGAGAACATGCCACTCTTTACAATACTCTCAGCCAGCTGAGCAGATTGTGCCTTGTTCGTTCATACATTCAAACCTGCCTGGACTGAAACAATACTCAGCAAGGGAATGCAACCTGCAATCCTTTTACAATACATGCTGGTCCTGGATCCCAAAGATTCCGGTGAAAAACACTGATTATTACCTTGACATTTGCCCCAAATCCAAACCAAATCTGTCGAATAGTAAAAAGGCCACTAAATCCAGCTTAACATCTATAGGGCTTGTACCGAGAGTCGCTATCACTCCTCTATTGCCCCCCTTAGGCATGTACTGAGCTGATAGAGGCTCTCAGTGCACTGTGAATGGAGTGTTTTTTGCGAATCTTTAATGCCAGCTACCTGCTGGCGTTAGATTTACGCTCTATAGAGCCGTTAACAGCTCAGTACATCTTTTGTGGCAGTTGCGCGACACATATTTTGCATAACGTTGTACTACGCCGCCAGTGTGTCTTAAAGTCATTTTAAAACCTTGGTACATTGGTTACGTGACTTCACAGAAACAAATAGCCGATAACAGCTTCTCGGTACATAGCCCTGTAGTTTCTCTCATATAGTCATCACATGTTTCATACAGGGTATACATACAATATAAGTGATGAGTTAATTAACAGCAATAGCTTGATACAAAGGAAAGATCTCCCTGGCCAGTGAGTTAACAGTGGCTATCCAGTAGCTGTGAATAGATTGCCAGAGTTTGATTAGTGGGTTGGTCTATTGGGTTCGTGAGAGGGGTTGTGTTATATGCTTGCCTGAAGAGCTGGTTTTTAAGGTTGCATTTGAAGAATATTAGGTGTTGTTGAGTGATGGATTAAGGAAGCAAAGGGCTAGCAAGTCCTGAATGTGGCATGGGAAGTGGTAACAAGGGTGGATAGAGGAGAATATCATTTGCAGTGGAGGTTACGCCTGGGATGGTAACTGTGGATCAGCTCTGAGCTTCTGGAGGGGATGTATTAGTAGGATAGTAAATATAGTGCTTTGTAGGATAGGGTAAGCAACATGAACTGGATCCTTCTGTGTGATAATACTAACTAGATATTAAGAATTGGAAAGTAGAGTTTTTGCATTCTATATTTATAGGGAATTGTATGGGTGGTTGAGTACTTAAAGGGAACCAATCAGATCTATTTTAACATTTGAAAGCTAAGATCTGATTGGTTGGGGCAGAATTAGTCACCATTTTAACGATAGAAGAATGTGTATGCACGGCCGATAATCGTGCCCTGTATGACACTTGTTCAGCTGAAATGGCTGTTCGGTTGGGGATTGTTTGCGAGACCAACCGGGCTGAATTTGCACCTTCCTTTCAAATAAACTTCTATTTGCCTTAATTGTATAACTTGTGGTCTATGCATCACACTTTGAAATGCTGCTAGCTGGATCTTCTTAGGATTGCTATATTAGGTACATGATTTAAGAGATTGAATAAGTCATATACGCCTACCTATTCCTACTTATTTAGTATACCCATGACCCTTACCTGGGTGCATGGTGGCTCAGTGGTTAGCACTGATCCCTTGCAGCGCTTAAGTCCTGAGTTCGAATCCACACCTTGGACAATCTGCAAGGAGTTTGTATGTTCTCTCTCTCCCGTGCTTGCGTGGGTTTCCTCTGGTCACTCCGTTTCCCCCCACAATCATAACAGGCATACTGATAGGTTGTACTGTCAAATAAATGTTATTAGATTGCAAGCTCTTCGGGCGAGCCTGATGTGAATGTATACACGTAATTGTAAATTGAAGCGGAGACGTTGGCTATATATAAATCAATAATAATAAATACACTACACTGCAAAAAAACATTTCAGAGCGGAGATACTCTTTAATTTTTGAAACATTTCCAGACCAAGATATCCAATGAACTCGTCATTACCACATCTAATGGGAGACGTTCCACAGTTTCTCACTGTAAAGAAACATTTCCTGCCCTGAGGATGAAACTTTTTTTCTTCTTTTAGGATTGTCAGTCTGTCCTTTGATCTATTGGTGAACAAACACATCTGTCTACGGTAAATCTTCCTGCCAGCTCATTGCACCTTAATGTAGTTTCAATGCCGCAGCCGCACAGTTTTTGCATCATCAGCAAATAACACTAGTAGGCGTATCCCAAACCTGGAACTCCTTTTGTTGGGTCCTCAACTTCCTCCGTGCCCTTGTCCGAGCAGCAATTAAAGAATGAACCGAATAGGATGGAGACACCACCCATTAATTAACTGGCAAAAAGTCTTCATTTATTTTCAGTGCAACATGTTTTGGATCGACCTTGAGAAAGGATCTTGGTCGATCTGAAATATGTTGCACTGAACTAAATGAAGAATTTTTGCAGTTACAGTAATTATTGTGTGGAGTCTCCTTCCTATTCAGTTTTGAGATAAAGTGCACTTTGTTAACCGGGATATGGTACAGAAAGAACTAATAAGGTTAATATTAATGATCTCCCTGACTGGATAAAAAACATCCTTGGGTCCTTAGGGAGCTAAGTTCAGTTGTTATTTAGGGAATTGTTTTCTTATTTTTGCAGATTCCCTCATGTCTGGGATTTGTGTCCCTGGATTGGAAAAGGCTGATTTTATTCCAATATTTGAAAAAGGTAGTCATTCAGAGCCGGGTAATTGCAGGCCTGAAGTTTAACTTCAGTGGTGGGGAAGATACGGGAAATTTTAATAAGGGACATGTTCTAGAGTATGTTTCAAGGACTGACCTTATAAGTATCTAACCAGAATGGCTTTAGGAGGAATAGATCTTGTCAAACTAACTTGCTTGGCTTTTATGAGGAAGTAAGTAGAAATTTACAGGGTTATTCATAAAGTTTCTTATCGTTTAAAATGGTGCTAATTTTGCCCCACACCAATCAGATCCTATTTAACATTTGAAAGCTAACATCTGATTGGTTGGGTCAAAATTAGCACCATTTTAAACGATAAGAACTTTTATTGATAACTCTGTTAGACTCTGCATAGCAGTAGATGTAGTATACTGTACTTGGGATTTTGCAAAGGGGCTTTTGATACAGCCCCCATAGGCACTATATATAAGCTAAGGTCTGTTGGTCTGGGGAGTCACATTTGTACTGGATAGAAAATTGGTATGAATAGGATGCAAAGAGTAGTTGTTAATGGGCTTCAATCATTATGGACTAAAGTGCTAAGTGGGGTGCCACATGGTTCTGTGTTGGGGCCGCGTCTATTTAATCTATTTTATTAATGATTTGGAAGTGGGTATTGTCAGCCAAGGTTTCTGTGTTTTGCTGATGACACAAAACTTTGTCGACCATTAAAAACACCCAGAGGATGTGCAATCGTTGGAAAGGGATCTTTCCCTTTTAGTGGATAACAAACTTAAAGGTAAAAGCATTGCCAGGCGGCACAACCTTGGTATAAAGAAGGTATGGATTCAAGGGGAAAATGTTTTCTACTACCCTCTTTACAAGCATTGGGAAGGCCTCATTTGGAATATGCAGTGTAATTTTGGAATCTCTGTGTACAAAAA
This sequence comes from Hymenochirus boettgeri, assembly GCA_019447015.1. Lineage (NCBI taxonomy): Eukaryota > Metazoa > Chordata > Amphibia > Anura > Pipidae > Hymenochirus > Hymenochirus boettgeri. The sequence goes on from CM033477.1 coordinate 124,547,942, forward strand.
AGGACAAGATCTTTGAATGGAAAGGGTTCAAGAAAGGACAACTAAATTAATAGGGGGGATTGGGGGAGTTTGAATATGAAGAGAGACCGGATAGTTACAATTATGTACGCTGGAAAAAAGGCGCTTGCGTGGGGATTGATTACTGTGTATATAACATTAACGGCCCATACAATAACTATGTGGGCATTGTTCACCAATAGAACATGTCAGAGACATGTGGCCATCCCTTAAACTTGAAGTAAAAGTTTTAAGCTTTCATGTTCGGAAAGGGTTTTGCACTGTGAGAACGGTAAAGCTATGGAACTTTTCCAGTGGACGTTGTTATGCAGGTTCATTGGTCTTTTCAAAAAAACTGGATAGTTTTCTGCAAACAAGAATGTTGCAAGTTACTGGTATTGATACATAAAGTAGATTTATCCAGGGAAATTTCCGATTGCCACTTGAGTCAGGAAGAATTTTTTTTCCCCTTCATAAATTTGGTGGGGTTTTTTTTTGCCTTCCTTTTGGATCAACAGTTTAGCAGGTATGAGGAGATGGGTTAGACTGGATGGACCTATAATCTTTTTTAAAGGAGAACTAAACCCACATTGTTACACTCAGAATCTGACACTATCCCCTCTAAAAACACCATAAACCGTAAAATAGCAATAAAAGAATAGCATTACAGTAAATGTTACCCACCAACTGGATGAAATAACTGGTGTGTATGTACAGTAACTGGCCACAACCCCTGATCTCAGTCACAATGCTCCCTGCCCTATTCTGCCCTGTATAAGATTGGCTAGAGGCTATTAGTGGTTGTGACTAACTGTAAACAAGTGTCCTGCAGTATCTTAGACTGAGCATGTGTAAAGAACGTAATGGTCAGTGACCACATTGTGTGATAACTTAGAACACTGGGAAATAAGACACAAACCTCATGTTAGAAAGTTTACATTTCTCAACAACCATTAAAATAAGAGATGAGACACTGATTACTGCTTTTATACAAGGTGATCTGGCTTCTACTTCAATGTTGTTCTGAGGCTTTATTTGCCCTTTAAACCTCAAATACTAACTACAAGTTCACTATACTATTAACAGTTTAAATAGAATGGCCACAGTACAGACCCTGTTAATTCAGCCTAGCACAGCGTAACATGTACAGTAACATAAAGGGTTCATTAACAACATTGTGAGACAAAATCTCTATATAGAATGGGATAGTATAACATCCACGTATGAATTAAATAAATTTGATCACTAGTTACACTCTGTGGGTGAATATACTATCTCATTTCTATATATATTGTTTGTTGCGTTGGGGGGTTTAACCAAGCATCTGGGAAATGTGTACTCCACCCAGAGTGGCTCATGTGTTCAAGTACTTAGAGCTGAAGTTACAGCTGGGACACACAGTAACGATATAGCCCCCGTACCAACGCTTTATCGTTATGTGTGTACGTTCATTTCCCAACGAGCGGTGCGGCCGCAGCTCAGTATCGGTCCAACTCTTAGCAGAAGGGCTTGAACATCTCGGGTGCGCTATTCGAGAGTCTCGCTGGCAAGTGAACCGTCTAGCGTCCCAGCTGTCTGAGTAAACCCGGAGACTGTGAGTTGCATATCTTGGAAAATATGAACAACACAGGAGGCTGAAGAGATGTCGAACTAGAACGGTTAGGTGTGGACCAGCTAGATCCAAAGGACGAAACTAGAAAGACAGTCGAGAGAGTTCATGCAAGGCAGGATTTACTAGAGTTTGGCTCCCCTAAGAAGAAAGTTACTAAGCGCTAATAGTGCCCAACGAAACAAAACTTGGTTGGGGCAATAATTTCGAGTTACAACATCACAGCATTACAAGATACTGCTTAGTCATACAAGGTAAGAAAATATCGCAATACATTGGACTCATAGGCTCATTTTGATGTAGACCAAATCCATAATGGGAAGCGTTGAGAGAAATTATAGTGCCTTCAGGGTGTCTATAATTTCTGCTTATCAAATTCTACAAACGGTCATAAATCAGCACAGTCAATGGCGACCGATTGTTATTTCTGCCACTACCTAGTAGTGAAATCAATCGGATATGGATGTAATGGCTCCGTGGTGTGATTTTATAGCAGGTAAGAGAATCCAAAGAATCCATAGTCTAAGAGTGTGAGCAGATGACTTGCCATTTTAAAAAGCTGGAATACCTTGTGAGTAAAATGTGAAATTATGCCATTATTCACTTAAACTGGTAAAAAAGTATTCACGAAGGTCGCTATTTATGCTCCAATAGCTTACAAGCTCTTCGTGTGAACACTGCACCTCTGAGCCTGGTAACAACACACATACGTACAGTCATATGTTAAATACCGCTGTGAATCGTGACAGCTTCTGTTAAATAACTTTGGATTTCCTAGTGCTAAGAGAATAGAACCAAAATTGCTTTTCCATCTTTTTTTATATGACACCGAAATATTGAACAGTGCTACTTGATGTCAGACTTCACTTGCAACTCAGCAAATAGTAAGTAAGAAGTGCATACATGTATCATACAATCAGTATTCATAGGGCTCAACGTTTGACTATGGGAGATTTATGTACAATAGCAACCAGACAACAATCATTGATGACGGATGGTCTATAGAATGCTGTATGCAGGGGGGCCAGAAATATTATTGTATGACATCCACGCAGGGTCACGAATTATTCATAGACTCTTGGTTCGCACACAGAATTACGATCTGACGTCTAAAGAGTACACTGTAATTTCAAAAATGTTTGGCGCTCTACCAATAATTAGTATCTAGGTAGCAACTACTTGAGGTGGATGTGTGGCACGGTGTGTGTTTTTGGGCATGCTGCAAATACATCAGTCTTGTTTCCTCAAAGCCCCTAGACAGAATGACTATGACGGTTGTCCATACACTGTTGAAATGGCAAGTCACAAAGCACCCAGATGGACAACCGAGTTTGCTAACAAATCCTTACAGAATGCTAAAACGTTCAACGATGATTCGGATTTAGAAGATCTAGGGTGGGACCACGTGAGTTGTGAATAAGGTTTGTCAAGGGCTTTAAAAAACTATTGTCCAGGAATCACACTTTACAGATGCTCCCTATCAGTGATACATCGCAGCTCTATATACTTGGGTGCATTGTAGCTTTACTGTTTGGATGGGCCTGACGGCAATAACGCTAGTCTCTGCAGATTATTTGGGACAACTTATGTCAATCTATCCAGGGTTGCAAACTTACAGTGGAGTCGCTCTAACCACTAAGGACAAGCGCTGAAACTCATTGTCCAGTTGTCGTATTTAGCCGATCATATATGTATAAGGATTTTATTCAGGAGTGCCTGAAGACTGAACTGACTTACCGGAGTCAAGTCCAGGGGGGATTGCTGCCACTTAATGTCTCAATGGAACTACACCTAGTAACGAACTAGTACAGGGGCGGAAAATTGAAGTAAAAGTGTCCAGAGATGTTGAACTTCTATTCCATGAGTCCTGGATTCTGGGCTCTAGGACTCACTAAGGTAAACATTTGCTGTAGCGAATAACTGTGAAGAGGTCTCTCATTTTTTAGGAACAATATAACAGCTGTAGTTCAGTGCAATCAGCTGAACTACACTCCGGTGACATTTTATGGTGATAAGAGTCATATAGGTTTCGATAGCCATAGAATGGTGATAGTGTACTTACTACATAGGAGTGGTCAGGATGGTAGCCGACTAACCATAGTGTGTAGATCTGTCCATGTATGGTCTTAAGAATTCTGAACTTTCCACTCACTGTTTAAACATGCAGCACATCAACAGTGGAGTTGGTCAAACATACATGTGGCCAGTTCGAGGTCTGGTACTGGATGGGCATTCTGATGGGTCCCTGTAAAAAAGGAATGTGACTGTACATGGTTGAAAGAGATGAACTAATTTGGCCTACACCTCGGCTTGATACTCTCATATAATATTTTTAATAAGTTACTCTGTCAGGTAAAGGAGTCGTGTGACTGGTGTCTTATGTAGTCGTCGTGGATCGACGGTTCTCGAGATATACGGTACACTAACAAAACAACATTGTTTACACAAGGCAAGACCACTACAGATTAAGTACAGACACTGGTGAGACCTTTTTACAGAACTCAGCCCCCAATGTTGGCAATAAGTAGATTATATCTCACACTTCTAAAAAAACGCAGATTATTCAATACGAATCTACTGCGTTTAAATATTTGCTATCTTCGCAGCACAATAGCTATTAATACTTGAACTAATAATCTGATGTATGCATTGCACTTCTAAGATTATTTTTACTGAATCCGTAATTATTGTATATCACAATATATAAGTCCCCTGTATCGTGAAGTTTGGATGATCTAGAATTGTATCACTCTTGCTATTGTAGGTTATTGGGGGGTGGTTTAGGGAGATATGGGCTATCCTTAAAAAATTATAACACAGCTGGTAAATCTACATACCCCTTTAAGATTGCTGCCTGATCTCTGTACGTCAATTATCAGCCCCTAAAGCAATACCATAAGTGAGATAAATCCTAATGAGTGTTCCTGTATCTTTGATAGCTTCTACTGTGTGGATTTTTGCTAGAAGGCAGATAAAAACACTATACTCTGTCAAGATAAAATATACAGAACTTCATAGTAACCCCATTTATAGCAAACTTACGAAGTGTTTCTAACCCCACTAAAGGCAAACTACTGAACAAACATTGGGGTCAAGTTTCTAATTACCATATATCTGAGTATAAGTTGAATTTTAAGGCTTTAAAGTTAGCCTGAAATCCTAACTCGACTTATACTCGGGTCAAGTCCTAATTTAGCTCCAAATTCGCAATTTGAAAAAAAATAGTAACCAGTAGGTGGCGTTGTGTTAACCTGCATAGAAAGTTACAGGAGCAGTTCCTTTACACTTCCTGTATTCTGGCTGCTGGACTCACTCAGCCCTGTCACTGGATGCTGTAAATATGATGGGTCTCTCAGTTTAGGGCAAAAAACAGCTGCTAGTTTCAGTGCAAATGACAGCTTGAAACTACAACTCTCAGGTGACATTTTTACTATTGGGATCAGAGAGTCCTTACTATATGGGGGTCAGAGTGCCCTTTACTATAAGGGGTCAGAGTGCCCTTTACTATATGGGGTCAGAGTGCCCTTTAACAATATGGGGTTCAGTAGAATTGTAAATGATGGTAAGCTTAATTAAAAGTGTTACTGAACTTTGCCACTCCACATGTTAGAAACTGTAACTCCCAGCAACAAAGCATTGCTGGGAGTTGTAGTTTCCAAACATCTGGGTGCACAGGAATTGAGGGTTACTGGTACTGGATGTGCTATTACTGTATGGGATCCATGTATGGGAATTCTGCTGTACATTTAAAGGGCAACTAATTTCTACCTCGGCTTATCTCGAGTCAATCAGTTTTTATAAATTTTTCAGGTAAAAATAGGTACTTCGGCTTATACTGGGATCGACTTAAACTCGAGTATATACGGTAACAAAAAAACCAACATTTAAAAGGGCAAGCCAGCTAATATTACAGTGGGCTTGCTGTAGAACCATTTTTTTTACAAATCTAGCCCAATATTATTGGCAGATAATTAAAGAATTAAGTCTTCTTTAAAAAAAACGCAGGGATTCAATAAAATTCTTATGTTAAAATGTTCGCTATTTTGGCCCAACCAATCGATCTTATTTATATTTGAAAGCTAACATCTGATTGGTTGGGTCCAAAATAGCACCATTTTTACGATTTATTTTTAGTGAATAACCCTGCTAATCTTTTTTTCTACATTATACTGAAGTCCAACTTTTTTCTCAAGTTGGGGAAAGCAGAACTCTGTACTGCTTTTAGGTCTAGGGATGTGTAGTAGTTCCATCATGAACGTGTGCTTTGAGGCAGAAATTGGTGTCAGACCCAAAATTTTGACGGTTTTAAAACTGGCACTGAACCTTCACCCACCAAACCAACAATGTGCAGTTTTGAAATAATTTTTTGTAATTTCACATGGAATTTCTTTTTTTTTCTGTCAAACTTTTCTTTGTTCCACAACCTGCAAGTGCCACTCTATTAGAACTTTGTGTCTTAGGTCCTCACCCTGAGAACAGAATAGAGTTCGCATTGTATCTTTGTTCACCCTTCAAGAGAAAAGATCACCTTCTAATTGCTGTAGTTCTGTCTAGCATATTGTAAAAGGTAATCATACTACTCTATGGAAGTACAACTAGACATACAACTGTTAAAGGGTTAACTGCCTTTTTCAATACCAACCAGTCAGACTCTGTAATATGCGAACAGGATACAGAAATGAAGCAGCATCTCCAACGTCTTGTACATATGTCAGTTGGCATCTTTGAGCAGTTACTGTTTTTTACAGCTCCATTTGTTATTTACACCATTTCATATGTCAATCTGGAGAATACAGTTGCTGCAACAGACTTTGTAATAAGGAAAGTGTCAAATGGTTTCCATAATTCTACGTAATTATCTTTTCAGCAAGAGACAGTGAACCTTGTTCCTGGTAATAAGATAAATTCCACAATGACAGCATGGCGCGGATTAGACTGGTGCTCTTTGTAAAGCATTACCAACAAAAGAAAGCTTACCTCCCAGAGAGTTTAAAATCTTTCTGCTCGATGCGCAGCAGCTCACTGTACTCTCTTGTGACGTATAGTGGAGGTGTCGGGGTGTGTTGTCCAGTATCGACCGCCGAAAGCCGTTCCAACTCCCAAAGTGCATATGACGCCTGCATCCTCATTGTAGGGAAAAACAGTTATGAAAAAGAAGTTTCTCAGAAAATAGCGATGTTTATTTATTGTTAAAAAAAAAAAATACAAGTGTCCATATTTTAATGAGAGCAGTGAATTCTTGGCTATGGCACTGTGGATATAAATATCAGTCAACTGTATAACAGCCAAATACAAATGCTGCAACACAGGAACCAATAGAGAGCAGTGAATTCTAGATATGGCACTGTGGATATATATATACTATAACTGTATATACAGTCAAATACAAATGCTCCTAGACAGGAACCAATAGAGAGCAGTGAATTCTTAGCTATGGCACTGTGGATATATATACCGTATACCGTATATACAGCCATACAAATGCTCCTAGACAGGAACCAATAGAGAGCAGTGAATTCTTAGCTATGGCCACTGTGGATATATATACCGTATACCGTATATACAGCCAATACAAATGCTCCTAGACAGAACCAAGAGAGCAGTGAATTCTTAGCTATGGCACTGTGGATATATATATCGGTATACTGTATTACAGCCAAATACAATGCTCCTAGCAGGAACCAATAGAGACAGTGAATTCTTAGCTATGCACTGTGGATATATATATCGGTATACTGTATATACAGCCAAATCAAATGCTGCAACACAGGAACCAATAGAGAGCAGTGAATTTCTAGCTATGGCACTGTGGATATATATACGGTTAATACTGTATACTAAGCCAAATACAAATGCTCCTAGACAGGAACCAATAGAGAGCAGTGAATTCTTAGCTATGGCACTATGGATATATATACCGGTATACTGTATATACAGCCAAATACAAATGCTCCTAGACAGGAACCAATAGAGATCAGTGAATTCTTAGCTATGGCACTGTGGATATTAACCGTATACTGTTATACAGCCAAATACAATGCTCCTAGACAGGAACCTAGAGAGTAGTGAATTCTTAGCATATGGCACTGTGGATATATATACCGGTATACTGTTATACAGCCAATACAAAGCTCCTAGACAGGAACCAATAGAGAGTAGTGAATTCTTAGCTATGGCACTGTGGATATATACCGGTATCTGTATATACAGCCAAATACAAATGCTCCTAGACAGAACCAATAGAGAGTAGTTGAATTCTTAGCTATGGCACTATGGATATATATATCGGTTATACTGTATATACAGCCAAATACAAATGCTCCTAGACAGGAACCAATGAGAGCAGTGAATTCTTAGCTATGGCACTGGATATATATACCGGTATACTGTATATACAGCCAATACAAATGCGTCCTAATACAGGAACCAATAGAGATCAGTGAATTCTTAGCTATGGCACTGTGGATAATATATCAGTATACTGTATATACAGCCAAATACAAATGCTCCTAGACAGGAACAATAGAGAGCAGTGAATTCTTGCTATGGCACTGTGGATATTATATATCGGTATACTGTATATACAGCACAATACAAATGCTCCTAGACTGGAACCAATAGAGAGCAGTGAATTCTTAGCTATGGCACTGTGGATATATATATCAGTATACTGTATATACAGCCAAATACAAATGCTCCTAGACAGGAACCAAAACGTTGCATGCAATGTTGTGGAAATAAACACAAGTTAAAAAGACCCAGTGTGCAATGTTTATATCCCTTAAGACAATACTAAGGGAAAATATATATAAACACAGAATGCCTGTATTTTGATTTGCTCCCCAGTCTTGCAATTATAAATGAAACATTTATTAGAACTCACATGTCTTCTATGCGTTTCGTTCCTGATGCTGATCCGCACAATGGACTGAAACGCGTAGAAGACTATATGTGAGTTCTAATAAATGTTCCATTAATTGCAAGGAGTGCTTTGTGCTTCAATCTACTTATATACACCTACTAAGATGGACTAGCACCCGGGTGGATGTTGAAGCGAGCTTTATCCAAAATCAGGAGCTAGAGCATTACTAGCACCCAGGGGTAGGTGACAGGTCAAGCCTTTCTAAATGTCAACGTGCAATTAGCGAGTAGCTTTAGAAATTATATAGCATCACTAGATAATGTGGCACATTCAGTTGTGACGATTTCTGAGAGGACTGCTGCCAGTCTATGTATATGGTAAGGCTTTCCACTATAACATGGCTCAAGATCAATTTCTGTCCACTTCACTGGAAAACAACAGTGGTTTGTTACACATACAAATACTCTTCTGCTAACCTTTTTTGCAGAGACATTCTAATGTATGATATCATCTGATGTTCCTTCCTGTTGAATAGGTCATGTGACAGAGTACTATTTTGTAATAGAGCCTTAAATCATATTCTAGATCCATCCAGCTGGGCTGCGGTGGATCGCGTAAAAGGTAAGGTCTTTGGTATCTTCGTTCCCAGACCCTGCAATATTGATTAAAGATTGGGGAGGTAGGCATAGCTCCTTAACCTCCTGGGCTTCAATCAATATATTAAAGGTAGTTCACTTTGAGAGTGAACTATTCCTTTAATTTTTTAGTGCTGCTGTAGTCTTTGTGAACTACGGTAATCCATGGTTGGTATACAGCTTTGCACACAAAAGATACACACAGAACAATTGGTTGCAAGGAGATACTACAAGTGGATACACTGTACTAAGTAACAAAAATTACAGCAGAATTATTAAAATACAGGAATTTTCTTTTTCATTTTATCCCATCTTATGGTGCAAAATATTACAGACAGGAAGTTTACTGTGCAAAGGTAAAAAAGTGTTCCCTTTGATCATAGGTTTAAACTTTATATCTTACATTGCGTGAAACCAGTTTGCAATTTAGCCCTGCTGGTTCTTTTAAAATAAAAAACAAAGAAGCGCGCTTGTTATTATATATATCTCAACTATTTCCCTCCTGAAATGAATTTACCTACAGCGCGACTTTTACAGTCTACTAGCCCAAAACCGACCTTGAATTAGTCATGATGGCTGCGTGGGTGACTTTTGCTAAGCCCGCACAGCCGGCATAATGAACGATTTGAACCACTTTGCGCGACTTTACTCCATTAAGAGCACTGCAACCTGGGTAAATCCGACCCAAGAATATTAATCCATCTCGCTTAGCTCTAGTCTCTGGCACATGGTCCTAAAGTAATGGCTCTTATATAACTTCAAAATGTAATAAGTCACATGGCAAGAGTTTGTTTGGCTGAGTCTTCTGCTGCTAAAATGATTATATAACGATACAATTAAAAAAAATTCTTATTCTTCGCTGCTACATGTAACCCACCATTGTCGTTTTTTCTCAAGCCTGCCATCTTGTGGTTGAAATAAGTGCACTGCGATTGTTAAAGTGCAAATGAGTGTGATGGTACCCCTGTATTCAGATTCAAATGTCTATGTCTGCATGTTAAAGGGCATGTCCACCCCCAAAACTATAATCCCCCCAACTACTGCCCACCATGTAGTGTAGTTTATCCTTACCTCACACATCCCAGCTCCATAGTGTTCTCCTGTAGACCCCCCCCCCCAAAGTCCCAAAACTAACACCACCAGGAGGATAGCAGGGCTCTGCCTGCTACCTTGCCTCCGTAGATATTGCCATGCGTACTGCAGCCCTTCTCCCCCCTCCCTCCCCCTCCCTCTCCCTCCCGTTCTACTATCCCTCCCCCTAGCATAAAATCCCCCTTTATATGTTGCTCCCCCATGTCTCCCAGCCCCAAACCGCATATTTTATATTTTCAAAAAGCTACCCCAAACTCTTACTTACCTCTCCTCTTTCCTCCGCTGCACTGAATGACCGGCAGCTGCGTCCGTGATTGGCTGCCGCTCAGCCAATCACAGACGCGACTGCCGGTCCCGCCCTCTGCTTGCATTCTCGCAAGCAGAGGCCGGCCAGTGCGGCGGAGGAACGAGGGGGAGTAAGTAAGAGTTTGGGGGGCTTTCTGAAAAAATCATTTATGCGGTTGGGGCTGGAGACATGGGGGAACATCATATTTAAAATGATTTTTAAGGGTGGACAACCCTTTAAAGACAAAGATTATGGACAAATACAAGTGAGATTAGAACCCAGAAATTAGGTGTATATCTCTAGTTGCTTGCTAGGTCTTCACCTGGGTGTTACCTATCAGCAGAACGATCCATCCAAAGCCAGCTTCATGGCCCACTCTACACTTCCCAGACTATGGCAGGGGAGCACTGCAAGCAGCTCACAAAGCCGAGTTAGCAGGGCTCGTAACTCAGGATTGAAGTAAGATCCGGGGTGAGGAAACTATGGTTTATGTATATTGTTGTATTCAATTAGATCAACTGGACTTGAAATGTAGTTCTTGAAGACGTTTCGCTAGTCATCCGACTGGCTTTCTCAATTCAGAATGACTTGTAAAGCAATCTGTGGCAATTATGTACCCTGGAAAATCCCATTAGCATATCACCATGTCACAGCCAGTGTTAAGGTGTGATTAGATAGTGGCTAGAGGGTTATAGGAACGCCCAGTGTAAGGTGTTAAAACAGCATTGTACATGGCAGACAGTTGGTGTCGAACCCCCCCACCTCTATTTAGGCTTGGTTTCTTTATTTCACATAAATGGCCTCCTAACACCTCTCACGTTCCTTCGCCAGTATGTATACATTACAATCTTCAAAGGTATGTCCTTTATCCTTAAGATGCAGATACACGGCTGAGTCCTGACCCGAGGAATTGGCTCTTCTGTGCTGGGCCATACGTTGATGCAGTTGCGTTTGGTCTCCCCCACATACAAATCAGAACATTCTCACTGCACTGCATATATGATGTCGCTTTTCTTGTGTTTAGGTATTGGGTCTTCGGATGTACCAATTGCTGCCTCAGGTGTGTTGTTCGGTTTTAAAGCAGACAGGGATACGATGTTTTTTTGAAAATTCTCTTATTTTCTCGGAGACCCCTGCTACATATGGGATGACCATGTTCTTCTCCTGTCTTGCTTTTCCCCTTCACTGTTGGTATTCGTGTTCTTTTCTTTCCTTCTACTTCTTTTGACAAAGAAGAATGTGAAATATGTGAAAATAAAGAAACCAAGCCTAAATAGAGGTGGGGGGGTTCGACACCAACTGTCTGCCATGTACAATGCTGTTTTAACACCTTACTTCTGGGCGTTCCTATAACACCTCTAGCCACTAATCTAACACCCCTTAACCCTGGCTGTGATATGCTAATTGGGATTTTCCAGGGTACATAATTGCCACAGATTCTTGTACAAGTCTTCTGAATTGAGAAAGCCAGTTGGAAGACTAGCGAAACGTCTTCAAGAACTACATTTCAAGTCCAGTTGATCTAATTCAATACAACAGATATACCATGACCTGGATGAATGAAACCTTCAGAAGCATATGGTTTATGTACTGTTATCTCTCGGTTACTGGTAAAATGCTCCAGCATGCTCTACTAGTCATATGCAATAATTTTCATACTTCAACTGTCAAGTAAGTCAATCAAGTAATTCCTTGAAAGTTTACTTTTTGATCCGCCTCCCCGTTCCCATGCACATAAAATTAAGGAAACTAACAGTACTGCACTGCTTATCCCGAGTTCAGCCGGGACCTACGGATCCTCGGTCTTCACTCGGACGCAGCGAAGTAGTCCGCCAATCTCTGATGATCCGGTCCCGAGTCAGTCTGCAGCACTTGCCGATCCGGCTGATTGCTCCAGCCGCGTCCACAGTTTCCTCATGTATCTGGATCTATACAAATTCCTACAAGCCTCCATCTGTATGCCTCGCTCCCAGAATTGCTTGATTGACTTCTTGCATCGCTATACTGGGAGATCTATTTAGATCATTTCAAGACTGTTCCTCTGGCTGGACATCTCCATTTATTTAATTCCCACTATATGAACTCCATCTTATTCCGTTTGGTGTTTATTAGTGGTGCAAGGGAGGAGTATTTTGATTATACATGTGTAATAAAGTGATTATGTATTTTTTCACACTATGATTCAGTAGCATTTGTTTCACTATGACTGATTGTTTATAATAAACTTCTGAACCTAGTTACATATACATATTATCAATGTCTTCGAAGCATGTGACATGTGCTCTTTGCCTGTAATGTTAAAGTCGGGCTTCATTCTGTTGCCGCTGTTTGAGCTTGTGTGTTTTTATTAAACGCGCTATATTTTTTTGTGTCACTTTGTTTGCACTAACCTTATCCTGCTCAAGGACCACTTTATATTGACTATTAGATCCCAATCAAGTTAGTTTTCTGATTCGGAATGAAAGTGCCATGATGTCTTGGTTCTTTTAGGTTACTACTGTGAAGTCTGTGACATGTGGACAGTTGTGTGCTGGTGCTTTCCAGGTAATGCAGGTAATTCCCATGTAGTCCATACCCCCAACTGTCCTGTTTGAGTAGGTGGATGGATGTCTGTGATGTTGCTGTGGGTTGGGGGCCACGGCATTCTAGGACGTGGAAAGTCTGGGGTCGTCTCTGTGATGTGGTTTCCATGAGGCTGGGACTGAAATTTGGTGGTCACGATATTTGGGGCATGGCCATGCTATTATGGGAGTGGGTATGATGTTTTAGGGCGATGTCAACTTTGTGGGTGTGGTGTTTGGGGTGTGCTCTGATGTTTTGGGGCATGGACAGGATGTTTGTGGATGTGGATGTGATTGTGGGATGTACTTGTTATGTTTAAGGGCATGGCTATGATGTAAGGGGCGGACCGTAATTTTTTTTTTGGGGGGGGGGGGTGACCACAATATCTAGTGCGTGGCTCACAACATTTGGGGGCATAGTTGCGATGTTTGGGGTGGCTGTAACACAATATCTGGGGGAGTGGTCCCTTCAAGGAGGCTCGCTTTCAATAACGAATGACATACCGCAAATATAGACATATCACCAATAGTAACAGTCTTTCCGGGTTTATATTTGTATATAAATGGGATTCATATCACCAATAGTTACATACGTCTTTCCAGGGCTTTATATTTGTATATAAATGGGATTCATATCACGATAGTAACATTTTTTCCAGGGTTTATATTTGTATATAAATGGGATCATATCACGATAGTAACATAGTCTTCCAGGGTTTATATTTGTATATAAATGGGATTCATATCACGATAGTAACATAGTCTTTCCAGGGTTTTATATTGTATATAATGGGATTCATATCACGATAGTACATAGTCTTTCCAGGGTTTATATTTGTATATAAATGTGATTCATATCACGATAGTAACATTCAGGGTTATAATAAAAAGTCTTATCGTTTAAAATGGCTAATTTTGCCCCAACCAATCAGAACTATTTAACTTTGAAAGCTAACCTGATAGTTGGGGCAAAATTAGCACCTTTAAACATAAAACTTTTATTGAATCTCTCCCTGATCGTCTTTCAGGATTTATATTGTATATAAATGTGATTCGTATCACAATTAGTAACACAGTCTTCCCAGGTTTTATATTTGTATTTTACAATGTGATTCATATCAGCTGATAAATTCTTCCAGGTTTTATTTGTTTAAATGTCATCTATCACCAATAGTAACAAGTCTTTCCCAGGGTTATATTTGTATATAAATGTCATTCATATCACCAATAGAAATAGTCTTTCCAGGGTTTATATTTGTATATAAATGTATTCATATCACCAATAGTAACATAGTCTTTCCAGGGTTTATATTTGTATTAAATGTGATTCCATATCACCAATAGTAACAAAGTCTTTCCAGGGTTTATATTTGATATAAATGTCATTCATATCACCAATAGTAACATAGTCTTTCCAGGGTTTATATTTGTATATAAATGTCATTCATATACCAATAGTAACATAGTCTTTCCAGGGTTTATATTTGTATATATAATGTCATTCATATCACCAATAGTAACATAGTCTTTCAGGGTTATATTGGTATATAATGTCATTCATATTACCAATAGTAACATAGTCTTTCCAGGGTTTATATTTTTATATAAATGTCTTCATATCACCAATAGTAACATAGTCTTTCCAGGGTTTATATTTGTATATAAATGTCATTCATATCACCAATAGTACATAGTCTTTCCAGGGTTTATATTTGTATATAATGTCATTCATATACAAAGTAACATAGTCTTTCCAGGGTTTATATTTGTATAAATTTCATTCATATACCAATAGTAACATAGTCTTTCACAGGGTTTATATTTGTATATAAGTCATTCATATCACCAATGTAACTAGTCTTTCCAGGGTTTATATTTGTTATATAACATGTCATTCATATCACCAATAGTAAATAGTCTTTCCAGGGTTTATATTTTGTATATAAATGTGATTAATATCACAAGAGTAACTAGTCTTTCCAGGTTTATATTGTATATAAATGTCTTCATATCACCAATAAGTACATAGTCTTTCCAGGGTTTAATTTGTTATAAATGTCATTCATATCACCAATAGTAACAAGTCCTTTCCAGGTTTATATTTGTTATATAAATGTGCATTCATATCACCAAAGTAACATAGTCTTCCAGGGTTTATATTTGTATATAAATGTTGATTCATATCACAATAGTAACAAAGTCTTTCCAGGTTGTATATTTGTATATAAATGTCATTCATACACCAATGTAACATAGTCTTTCCAGGGTTTATATTTGTATATAAATGTCATTCATATACCAATAGTAACATAGTCTTTCCAGGGTTTTATTTGTATAAATGTCTTATCACTATCACCAATAGTACAAGTCTTTCCAGGGTTTATATTTGGTATATAATATGTCATTCTATTACAATAGTATACCATAGTCTTTCCAGGGTTTATATTGTATATAAATGTCATTCATATCACCAATAGTAACATAGTCTTTCCAGGGTTATATATTTGTATATAAAGTATCATTCAATCACATAGTAACATAGTCTTTCCAGGGTTTATTTTGTATATAAATGTCATTCATACTCACCAATAGTAACATAGTCTTTCCAGGGTTTATATTTGTATATAAATGTCATTCATATTACCAATATAACATAGTCTTTCCAGGGTTTATATTTGTATATAATGTCATTCATATCACCAATAGTAACATAGTTTTCCAGGGTTTTATATTTGTATAAAATGTCATTCATATCACCAATGACATAGTCTTTCCAGGTTTATATTTGTATATAAATGTACATTCATATCACCAATAGTAACAAAGTCTTTCCAGGGTTTATATTTGTATATAATTGTCATTCATATCACCAATAGTAAACATAGTCTTTCCAGGGTTTATATTGTATATAAATGTCATTCAATCACCAATAGTAACATAGTCTTTCAAGGTTTATATTTGTATATAATTGTCATTCATATTACCAATAGTAACATAGTCTTTCAAGGTTTATATTTGTATATAAAGTCTCATATCACCTAAGTAACAAGCCTTTCCAGGGTTTTATTGTATATAAATGTGATTTATATCACCAATAGTAACACAGTCTTTCCAGGGTTTATACTGGAAACCTTTCAGTAGCAAATTGTAATGTGTTACAGACCTTAAGGGAAATGTCTCCTTCCCTCTGTTATAGAAGCTCTTGTTCTGTTTCTGTTCCTATTTTCAAAGAGAAAACGCATGCGATTGCGCAAAAAAAATGCTTGAACGCAAAACAGAAACGGACCCGCAATCGCACGCGCATCGGAAATCACAGGAATGTTTGCATTCCCGCGTATTTTCATGTTAGCAATATCATGAGCGAAGCGCTAGTGTGGCCTAGCCCTTACTGAATTGGGGCATCACACTCTTGCAAGTGAAGTGCAGGCTTTTTTTGTTCAAACTGGTTTCATGGGTGTCGGCCCTTTCAGAGGCGTCGCCGTTATGTAGATGCTTTCAAGATGTGGCCTGTGAGGTGAGCAATACATACATATATACATACACTTTATATATAGATATTGCAAAACAAAACTTGTGTAAAGTTTGCAATGTTCATAAACATTTTCCCCTGTACACAAGGCAATGAGATTACACCTTGCAAGAGATATTTTGCACCTTAAAGGGTTGTCCACCCTTTAATCGATTTTTTAATATAGCCTTCCCCCTGGTCCCCCAGCCCCAACCGCATAATTTTATCTTTAGAAAGCTCCCCAAACTTTTACTTACCTCCCCTCTTTCTCCAAACGCGCTCCCGGCCCTCTGCTGCGAGAAAATGCAAGCAGAGGGGCGGGACCGTCAGTCGCGGCTGGATTGCGCTGAGCGCAGCCAATCACGACGCGGCTGCCGGTCATTCAGTGCAGTCGGTGGAAAAGGGGAGGTAGTAAAAGTTTGGGAGCTTTCTAAAATAAAAATGATGCGGTTGGGCCTGGGAGACCAGGGTGGAATATTGTATTAAAGGGAATTAATGCTAGGGGAGGGAATTCGGAGAGGGAGGGAGAGGGAGGGGAGAAGGGCTGCAGTACGCATGCCAAACTTCTTCCGGAGCGCCAGGTAGGAAGGCAGAGTCCTATATGGACCTGCTAGCCTCCTGGTGGCAGTTTTGTGGGAATTTGGGGGGATACAGTGGGGGGGGGGAAAGGGGTGGACCCCTATGGAGCTGGTGATGTGAGGTAAGGATTAAACTACACTACATGGTGGCCAGTATTGGGGGGATTATAGTTTTGGGGGTGACATGCCCTTTAAGGACAATTGTAGTGTTGGCCCGGGCCTAATGGAGACACGCTCGGTCCTTTCATTTTTAATAATGTGAACAATTCTAATATTAGGACAAAAGATTACGTTACTACTTCATCCCGTCAGTTTATCGTTTACACAGCTGGTGAACATGTACTTAAATAAACTGATTGGAATTATAATTTCTACATAATCAGTAGAAATATGCTTTACCTTGTTGTTTGTTTTTTCAGTCACTTTAACATCCAGTGATCCTGTTGTACAGCGTACCAGCTCGTTCCAATATCCCCTTGACGATACACTGTAATGCAATAAAGGACATACTGTGTGATACATTGGAATAAAATGGAGAGGTAATGTTATAAACGTACTGTATGTGTAGAGTGTGTACACAGGATACTCTCTTACCTTACGCTTGTACACATGTAGATCATAGACGCAACCAGTAGCCCTCTACATGTTAAAAACTACAACACCCAACATTCCTTGGCTACTCTGGGCAGCCAATGAATGCTAGGTGTTGTAGTTTGTTTTCATCACATTTGGAGGGGCTACTGGTTTGCCTATCTCTTCAGATAATGATTGGCTGAAAAAGCAGAATGTCCTTTTGATGCAGGCTGCACTGCACAACTGCGTATATTCTTTTTCACATCAACATACACAAAACAATATTTTATAACCGTATGATAAATAATAGAAGAGAACAATTTCTTTAATAGGTATAATTGAAGAATGGGATAAGGGGTGGATAGAGGGGAAGCATGGAGAGAGGGTATGGAATAAGTGAGTCGCTGGTGGAAACTCGCATATGGAAACTATATTCAAAATTATTACAAGGTCACTCTAATAGAATAGTAGTGACTAGAGATTAGACACATTTCTATAAGAAATCAAAAACACCTTTCGTGTATCTAGACCTTGTATTGATTTGTTTCAGTGAACAGGACCCAACCTTTCACCAAACTGGTTATGTTTGTTATACAGCCCTGCTGGTAGTTTTGTGTTGTTTCTATATGGTGATTATTTTGGCACACCAACTACCTTAGCTGGCTTCAACAAATAACAGGAGGACATGGGAGGGTGGAGGCGTTGGAATGTAGAGATAACAAGGGGAGGGCCATAATTTCCACCACATGACATATACAGTAGACACAAAGCTACCCAAACCTGCAAAATTTCAGGACTGTTTAATAAAAAAAACCTGTTCAAACTTATTCCACCTTAAATATAATACTAAACCTTGTTTACACGGTGTGCAGCTTTATATGTTATTACGCTCTCAGTTTTTTGGGGTAAAGTCTATCAGTTTGCATATCTGGACAAATGACAAATTTTGCACCTTTCCTTCTCCAGTGCACATCTCTTCTTATAGCCTCCTCCTCTTCTTCGCTTTCTAGCAGATGCTTTTGTGGACAACAAAGACTATTCATTGGAGCCATTAGTGATTCCATCTAACCCCAACAAAAGGCTGGAGTTATCATTTTTGCATTTTAGCCGACTGAGTGTTTTTTCTTTTGTGCTTAAAGTTTTTCATCTTGCTGGCCTTAAACTACAATCCAGACATTGAAGAATATGCTGATTGTTGTCACATATATAGAACAACCAGTGCTTCCCAAAAGTCCTGCAACTCCTTTATAATTGCTGTAGAGCCTTTACATCCCCCTTTGTTTTTTACTTGACAGCAACTCTTGGAGCTAGTGTCCTGATCGTTGGTTCAATCACTGTTTAAACCTTATTTTCTCCACTGGTAATGGACTGTCTTCACCGTGCTCCATGGAATGGCCAAAGCTTTGGATACTTTTTGTATCTTTGGTCCTTTCAAAGATAAATCTCCTCTATATTGTGAAGCTCTTTACGAATCAGGGATTTTTTCAGTATGAAACCAATGAAATATCCTACAGCACGGCCAAATGTTATGTGAGATCACTCAGAGCCACTTAAATTGATGTCAGGTGTATACAAACATCTATTTAAAAAGAGCCAGAAAGTGATTATTCTGGATAATGGGATTCTATCACGATAGTAACATAGTCCCCCGTTTCCGAGGTTTTATTTGTATATAAATGGGATTCATATCACCGATAGTCATACGTCTTTCCAGGGTTTATATTTGTATATAAATGTGATTCAATATCACGATAAGTACATTCAGGGTTATCAATAAAGTCTTATCGTTTTAAAATGGCTAATTTTGCCCCAACCAATCAGAACTTATTTAACATTTGAAAGCTAACTCGATAGTTGGGGCAAAATTTAGCACCTTTTTAACGATAAGAACTTTTATTGAATCTCTCGCCCTGACAGTCTTTTTCAGGATTTATATTTGTATATAAATGTGATTCGTATCACCAATATACCAGTCTTCCAGGGTTTCAATTTGTTTTAAAGTGATTCAATCACAGAGTAACATAGTCTTTCCAGGGTTTATTTTGTATATAAATGTCATTCATATCACCAATAGTAACATAGTCTTTCCAGGGTTTATTTTGTATATAAATGTCATTCATATCACCAATAGTAACATAGTCTTTCAAGGGTTATATTGTATATAAATGTGATTCTATCACCAATAGTAACATGTCCTTTCCAGGGTTTTATATTTGTATATAAATGTGATTCATATCACCAATAGTAACAAAGTCTTTCCAGGGTTATATATTTGTATTAAATGTCATTCATATCACCAAGTACATAGGTTTCCCCCTTTCCAGGGTTTATATTTGTATATAAATGTCATTCATATTACCAATAGTAACATAGTCTTTTCCAGGGTTTATATTTGTATATAAATGTCATTCATATCACCAATAGTAACATAGTCTTTCCAGGGTTTATTTGTATATAATGTCATTCATATTACCAATGTAACATAGTCTTTCCAGGGTTTATATTTGTATATAAATGTCATTCATATCACCAATGTAACATAGTCTTTCCAGGTTTATATTTGGTATATAAATGTCATTCATATCACCAATAGTAACATAGTCTTCCGGGTTTATATTGTGTATATAAATGTCATTCATATCACCATAGTCAAGTCTTTCCAGGGTTATATTTGTATTAAATGTCATTCATATACCAATAGTAACATAGTCTTTCCAGGGTTTATATTTGTTATAATGTCATTCATATCACCAATAGTAACTACGTCTTTCCAGGGTTTATATTTGTATATAAATGTCATTCATATCACCAATAGTACACTTCTTTCCAGGGTTTATATTTGTATTAAATGTGATTCATATCACAAGATAACTAGTCTTTCCAGGTTTAATTGGTATATAATGTCATTCATATCACCAATAGTAACATAGTCTTTCCAGGGTTTATATTTATGTATATAAATGTCATTCATATCACCAATAGTAACATGTCTTTCAGGTTTATATTTGTTATAAAATGTGATTCATATCCCAATAGTACATAGTCTTTCCAGGTTTATATTTGTATATAATATTGATTCATATCACCAATAGTAACAAAGTCTTTCCAGGGTTTATATTTGTAATAAATGTCATTCATATCACCAATGTAACATAGTTCCTTTCCAGGGTTTATATTTGTATATCATGTCATTCATATACCAATAGTAACAAGTCTTTCCAGGGTTTATATTTGTATATAAGTCATTCATATCACCAATAGTACATAGTCTTTCAGGGTTTATATTTGTATATAAATGTCATTCATTTACCAATAGTAACCAGTCTTTCCAGGGTTTTATTTGTATATAAGTTCATTCATATAACCAATAGTACATAGTCTTTTCCAGGGTTAATATTTGTATATAAGTCATTCATATCACCAATAGTAACACATAGATCTTTCCAGGGTTTATATTGTATATAATGTCATTCCTATCATCCAATAGTAAACATAGTCTTTCCAGGGTTTATATTTGTATTAAAATGTCATTCATATACCAATATAACATAGTCTTTTCCAGGGTTTATATTTGTATAAAATGTCATTCATATCACCAATAGTAACATAGTTTTCCAGGGTTTATATATTTGTATATAAATGTCATTCATATCACCACAGTAACATAGTCTTCCGGGTTTATATTTGTATATAAATGTCATTCATATCACCAATAGTAACAAAGTCTTTCCAGGGTTTATAGTTGTATATAAAATGTCATTTCATATCACCAATAGTAAACATAGTCTTTCCAGGGTTTATATTTGATATAAATGCCATTCATATCACCAATAGTAACATAGTCTTCAGGGTTTATATTTGTATATAAATGTCATTCATATTACCAATAGTCACAGTCTTTCAACAGGGTTATATTTTATATAAAATGTGCATTATATCACCAATAGTAACATAGCCTTTCCGGTTATATTGTAGTATAAATGTGATTATATCACAATAGTAAACACGTTTCCAGGGTTTATACTGGAAACCTTGTCAGTACAGTGTATGTGTACAGACCTTAAGGGAAATGTCCTCTTCCCTCTGTTAATGACTCTTGTTCTGTTTCTGTTCCTATTTTCAAAGAGAAAACGCTGCGATTGCGCAAAAAAATGCTTGAACGCAAATACAGAAACGGACCCGCAATCTGCACGCGCATCGAAATCACAGAATGTTTGCATTCCCGCGATTTTCATGTTAGCAATATCAATGACGAAAGCGCTAGTGTGGCCTGTAGCCCCTTACTGATTGGGGCATCACACTCTTGCAAAAGTGACGTGCATTTTTTTTTTTTTGTTCAAACTGGATTTCATGGGTGTCGGCCCTTTCAGAGGCGTCGCCGTATATGTAGATGCATCAGAGATGTGGCTGTGAGTGAGCACTACATACATATATACACACTTTTATATATAATATGCAAAACAAAACTTTGTGTATAAAGTTTTGCAATGTTCATAAACATTTTCCCCCTGTACACAGGCAATGAGATTACACACTTGCAAAGATATATTTGCGCCCTTAAAGGGTTGTCCACCCTTTAATCGATTTTTAATATAGCCTTCCCCCTGGTCCCCCAGCCCCAACCGCGATATTTTTTATCTTTAGAAAGCTCCCCAAACTTTACTCCTCCCCTCTTTCTCCAACGCGCTCCGGCCCTCTGCTTGCGAGAAAATGCAAGCAGAGGGCGGGACCGTAAGTCGCTGGTGATTGGCTGAGCGCAGCCAATCACGGACGCGGCTGCCGGTCATTCAGTGCATGCGGTGAGAAAGGGAGGTAGTAAAGTTTGGGGAGCTTTCAAAAATAAAAATGATGCGGTTTGGTCTGGGAGACAGGGGGAAATATTGTATTAAAGGAATTAATGCTAGGGGGAGGAATTCGGAGAGGGATGGAGAGGGAGGGGGAGAAGGGCTGCAGTACGCATGCCAAACTTCTCCCGGAGGCCAGGTAGGAGGCAGAGTCCTATATGGACCTGCTCCGCCTCCTGGTGGCAGTTTTTGGGAATTTGGGGGGGGACTACAGGGGAACCCTATGGAGCTGGGATGTGGGTAAGGATTAAACTACACTATGGTGGGCCAGTAGTGGGGGATTATAGTTTTGGGGGTGACATGCCCTTTAAAGGACAATTGTAGTGTTGGCCCAGGGCCTAATGGAAAGACACGCTCGGTACCTTTCATTTTAATAATGTGAAACATTCTATATTAGGACAAAAGATTACGTACTACTTCATCCCGCAGTTATATCGTATTATACACAGCGGGTGAACGTACTTAAATAACTGATTGGAATTATATTCCTACATATATACAGTAGAAATATTGCTTTACCTGTGGTTGTTTGTTTTCAGTCACTTTAACATCCAGTGATCCTGTTATACAGCGTACCAGCTCGTTCCAATATCCCCTTGACGATACACTGTAATGCAATAAAGACATACTGTGTGATATCCATTGGAATAAAATGGAGAGGTAATGTTATAAAGGTACTGTAATGTAGGTGTGTACACCAGGATAACCCTCTTACCCTTAGCCTTGTACACATGTAGATCATAGACAGGCAACCGTAGCCCTCTACATGTTGAAAACTACAACACCCAAATCCTTGGCTACTCTGGGCAGCCAATGAATGCTAGGTTTGTAGTTGTTTCTTCAAACATTTGGAGGGGCTACTGGTTGCCTATCTCTGTGCTAGATAATGATTGGCTGAAAAAGCAAGAATGTCCTTTTGATGCAGGCTTGCACTGCACAACTGCGTATATTCTTTTCACATCAACATACACAAAACAATATGTATACCCGTATGATAAAAATAATAGAAGAGAACAATTCTTTAATAGGTATATGAAGAATGGGTATAAGGGGTGGGATATGAGGGAAGGCGGAGAGAGGGTATGGAATAAGTGAGTCGCTGGTGGAAACTCGCTATGGAAACTATATTCAAAATATATTACAAGGTCACTCTAATAGAATAGTAGTCGATAGTAGAAGTAGACACATTTCTATAAGAAATCAAAAACACCTTTCGTGTTCTAGACTTGTATTGGATTGTTTCAGTGAAGCAGGACCCAACCTTTCACCAAACTGGTTATGTTTGTTATCCAGGCCTGCTGGAGTTTTTTCTGTTTCTCAGTATGGTGATTATTGTTTGGCACCCAACTCACCTTAGCTGCTTCAACAAATATACAGGAGACATGGGAGGGTGGAGTTTGGAATGTAGAGATAACAAGAGGAGGGCCATAATTTCCTTTCCACCACATGATAAATACAGTAGACAACAAAAGGGCTACCCAAACCTGCAAAATTCAGGACTGTTTAAATAAAAAAACCTGTTTCAAACTTATTCCACCTAAATATATACTAAACCTGTTTACACGGTTGTGCAGCTTTGATGTTATTACCAGCTCTCAGTTTTTTTTTGGGGTAACACAGTCCATCAGTTTGCATATCTGGACAAATGACAAAATTTTGCCCTTTCCTTCTCCAGTGCACATCTCTTCTTATAGCCTCACTCCTTTCTTCGCTTTCTAGCAGATGCTTTTGTGACAACAAAGACTATTCATTGGAGCCATTAGTGATTCCATCTACCCTCAACAAAAGGCTGGAGTTATCATTTTTGCATTTTAGCCAGACTGGAGTGTTTTTTTCTTTTGTGTAAAGTTTTTCATCTTGCGGCCTTAAACTACAATCCAGACAATGAAAATAAGGCTGATTGTTGTCACATATATGAACAACCCAGTGCTTCCCAAGAAGTCCTGCAACTCCTTTAATATTGCTGTAGGCCTTTTACATCCTCCCTTTGTTTTTTACTTTACATGGCAAACCTTGGAGCTAGTGTCCTGATCGTTGGTTCAATCATGTTTAAACCTTATTTCCTCCTCCACGGGTAAGGGACTGTCTTCACCGTGCTCCATGGAATGTCCAAAGCTTTGATACTTTTTGTATCTTTGGTCCTTTCAAAATAAAATCTCCTCTATATTGTGAAATCTCTTTACAATCATGGATTTTTTCAGTATGAAACCAATGAAATATCCTACAGCACCGCCAAATGTTAGTGTGAGATCAATCAGAGCCACTTAAATTGATGTCAGGTGTATACAAACATCTATTTAAAAAGAGACAGAAAGTGATTGATTCTGAATGCGTCCCATCCTAATTATTAAAGGGAATGTACACCCCTAAAGAGCTTCTTTTTTCTGTGTATAGGGACCCCAACACCCCGCCGATTTAACATTTCTAAAAAAGCCCCAAGAAATAATCTTAAGGACTTCTTTCCCCTGTCCAGTGTCCAGGCTCTCGTTAGCTGAAGTCAGCCAGAGAGGGTCCGGAACGGCAGCAATCACAACACCCGGCTGCGGCTATTTACACCAGCCGAGAAACGTGGGAGGTCTGTAAAGTACTAACTTTTTTTTTTAGAAAATCTAAAGATGAGCGGTTGGGGGTGTGCTGGGGGGACCCTCCAAATAACAGGGGGGGAGGGAAGAAGGTGGGTGGGGAGGGCTCCCCTGCGCATGCCAGATCCTCTCAGAGAAAGGTTAAGAGGCAACCTATCGCTTGCCTCTCAGCCGCTCCTATGCTTTGCTTTCTCCAACTTATCCCGGCCATCGAGAAAATACAAGACTTCAGCAAAACATGGATGTATTCTGACATACGGGGAAGTGGCCTAGTATTGTGGCTTGCCAGTATTTCGAGATATGGTGCCCTTTACAGACTGCCCTTTAAAGGTTTTTTTTGCGGCACTAACACCACAGTGTTGGTAAGATTTTTGTTCCACCAGTAAACACCTTTTGATTGTTTTTGACTTCTTTGGTTTTTGCCTGTTTTATGTTTAGTCCTTTTTAAATAGGGGGAAAGGTGCGCTCATTCTGCAGAATGTTCTTTGTACAAAGCATGGGCTTAATTGTTAGGGTTATACAATGGATATGACGATGTAAAGAATAATTACGCCGCACCTCCTCTTGGCTCCTTTTCTCTTAGGAGAGATCTTAATCTTTCTTGACTTTTTACTCAGGAGGGATGAGGATCGCCGAGAATCACCAGCACTCCTTGCTCCCCCTGCATAAACAGGACCTGAGGTTTGCACGCAGTAAATGTGTTGGAGAGGACGGGGGGGGGGGAGCTGAAGCCATCATACTTTCTCAATATGGGGAAAACAAGGATTTTTTTTGGGCCTTCTATATTCATATAATGTCTTGGATACACGCCCTACATGACTTTAGCTTTGGTGCAGGAGCTCGGATATCAGTGGGAATGTTCTCTACTGGAGAATGGGGCAACCTGAGAATAGCTAAAGAAGCATGGACTTGAACCAAGGACTATTGTGAGATCTGAAGCTACTATAGTAGCGTATCACATGCGAATGCTATTTATTTAAAATGATAAACAACATCATTTGAATCCTTTCTTATTCTAATAAGGTGTTTACTACAGGTACTACCCTTTTCAGGTGTTTCATAGTACCCCACGCAAAAGCATATCTGTGAAGAGATTTGGATATTGAATGATGAAACCTCTCAAATGCTTTTACTTTCCTCATGGGCACATATAATGTCCACAAAGTCTCCCAGAACGTTTCCAGGGTTCTAAATAACAATTAAGAACTATTACCAATGGGACATCTAATTTACTATGTCCCAGTCACTGACTATCTAGAAAGTTCTGCCTTTCAAACAGCAAAAGAAATGAATCGGATAACACTCAGAGAATGTTCCTTACATCGAGATACAGTTTTAATATAACTAAACATATTGTTAGGATTTTCTGTGTTTGATCTTTTTTTGAGTCTGTTATACAAAATCACCAGACGTAGGTATTTATGGGATTAGAGGTACAAGATATTTCTGCTATGAAATCCCTTGATTAACTGGAAAATCTCTTGATGTACTCCTTTCCTTTAGTCCCCTTCAATTAGTAAATTGCCTGATTGACCCTAGCTGCAGGTGTAACCTATTTATATTACAGTTTTGTTTGGGTATAAATGAATGACCACAACCACTGTGTGAGAATTCATAACACCTGAAAAGCCATCACCTTACTTCAAGTTCAAAAAAAATATTAATACCGGTAACTTTTGGCTCCCATTAAACAGCGCATTTCATACAAAATGCCATCTCTCATCATTTAAATCCCCTTCGCTCTCTGCTGCTCCTCATATTCACTCTTAGTGACTCCCCATATTTCTGACATACCCTCCGCTCATTGCAGACACCAGCTCCTGTACAGACCCCCCCTCGTACCTTGCCTTCCACCTTACTTAACCTTTTTCTTGACGCTCCCACTCCCTGGAATTCTAAATTCCCCTCTTCCTCTACATCAAGAAACCTCATCTGCAGGTTTAAATCTGCGCTTTTTAAAACAATCCACATCTGATAACTATACGTGTTTGATTTGCACTGCATTTGTCTGCTACTCAGCACTTATACCCATTCCATTGTATCTGTATTGTACCCACCTAGGAGCTATATGTAAGCTCTATGGGGCCGGGACCTCATTACCTTTGTGCAAGCTCCAGCACTTCTATTTATAGAATTTATATTATTACTGAACTATCTATGTTTTTGTCAGTTTAAGTATTGGTGCTTTCCAGGTAATGCAGGTAATTCCCATGTAGTCCATACCCCCCAACTGTCCTGGTTTGAGTAGGTGGATGGTGCATGTCTGTGATGTTGCAGTGGGTGGGGGCACGGCATTCTAGGACGTGGAAAGTCTGGGGTCGTCTCTGTGATGTGGTGTCCATGAGACTGGGACGTGAAATTTGGTGGTCACGATATTTGGGGGCATGGCCATGCTATTTAGGGGAGTGGGTATGATGTCTTAGGGCATGGATGTCAAGTTTGTGGGTGTGGTGTTTGCGGTGTGCCTGTGATGTTTTGGGGCATGGACAGGATGTTTTGGGGCATGGACAGGATGTATGTGGATGTGATTGTGGAATGTACTTGTTATGTTTGAGGGCATGGCTATGATGTAATTGGGCGGACCGTAATTATTTTTTTTTTGGGGGGGGGGGACCACAATATCTAGTGGCCTGCTCACAACATTTGGGGGCATAGTTGCGATGTTTGGGGGTGTGGCTGTAACAGCAATATCTGGGGGAGTGGTCACATTCAAGGAGGCTCTGCTTTCAATTTCTTAGAATGACAATAACCGCAAATATAATTCATATCACCAATAGTAACAGTCTTTCCAGGGTTTATATTTGTATATAAATGTGATTCATATCACGATAGTAACATTCAGGGTTATTCAATAAAATTTCTTATCGTTTAAAATGGTGCTAATTTTGGGGTTATTCAATAAAATTTCTTATCGTTTAAAATGGTGCTAATTTTGCCCCAACCAATCAGAACTTATTTAACATTTGAAAGCTAACATCTGATTGGTTGGGACAAAATTAGCACCATTTTAAACGATAAGAACTTTTATTGAATCTCCCTGATAGTCTTTTCAGGGTTTATATTTGTATATAAATGTGATTCATATCACAAGAGTAACATAGTCTTTCCAGGGTTTATATTTGTATATAAATGTCATTCATATCACCAATAGTAACATAGTCTTTCCAGGGTTTATATACAAATATAAACCCTGGAAAGGTAAAGGTCCCATACAGTGAGAACAGACAGTAAAGGTCCCATACAGTGAGAACAGACAGTAAAGGTCCCATACAGTGAGAACAGTCAGTAAAGGTCCCATACGGTGAGAACAGACAGTAAAGGTCCCATACGGTGAGAACAGACAGTAACGGTCCCATTCAGTGAGAACAGACAGTAACGGTCCCATACAGTGAGAACAGACAGTAAAGGTCCCGTACAGTGAGAACACACAGTAAAGGTCCCATACAGTAAGAACAGACAGTAAAGGTCCCATACAGTGAGAACAGACAGTAAAGGTCCCATACAGTAAGAAGAAGACAGTAAAGGTCCATACAGTGAGAACAGACAGTAATGGTCCCAGAACAGCTAGAGAACAACAGTAATGGTCCCATACAGTGAGAACCCGACAGTAGTAAAGGTCCCATACAGTGAGAACAGACAGTAAAGGTCCCATACTCTTAGAACAGACAGTAAAGGTTCCATACAGTGAGGACAGTAAAGGTCCAACACAGTGAGAATAGACAGTAAAGGTCCCATACAGTGAGAACAGACAGTAAAGGTCCCATACAGTGAGAACAGACAGTAAAGGTCCCATACAGTGAGAACAGACAGCAATGGTACCATACTGTGAGAACAGACAGTAAAGGTCCCATACAGTGAGAACAGATAGTAATGGTCCCATACAGTGAGAACAGACAGTAAAGGTCCCATACAGTGAGAACAGACAGTAAAGGTCCCATACTCTTAGAACAGACAGTAAAGGTTCCATACAGTGAGGACAGTAAAGGTCCCATACAGTGAGAACAGACAGTAAAGGTCCCATACAGTAAGAACAGACTGTAATGGTCCCATACATATTATATCCTCTATCTCACACATCCTCTCTCTCCTGCAGTCTCTATTCTGTATCTCTCACACTCTCTCTCCTGCAGTGTATCAACTCTCTCACATACACACTCTCATGCATTCTCAACACACACTCTCTCACACATACTGTACATACACCTTCTCACACACATAAAATGGTTGGTACCAAATCTGGTAAAATAAACTCTGGTAAAAACAAACTCTGATAAATGGTTGGCACCCAGACTCTAATAAATGGTTGGCACCCAGACTCTAATACTGGTAAAATCAGTGGCACAAACTCTGATAAAGGGATGGCACCCAGATGATAATAAATGGTTGGCACACAGATACCCTCCCTCTCCATCCGGCGTGGGCTACAGCCGCTCTTGACATGTGCTCATGTCGCCTCATTAGCGAGACGGCCCTGCATACAAACTGTTCCACTACAACCCTCTACTTAATCCACTGAGGAGACTGTTAGCATTTTCTATCTGTAATCTATTGTTGGGGGCAACTTGAACTTCAACGTCTTTTTTTTTTTTTTTTTTAAAAAAAAAGCAATTAAAAAATAGTAAAAGATACTGTAATACATCTCAATCTAACTAAACATATATTTGCATTTACAATACAACTATATCTTGCGTCCATAACATGTGGCTTTTTACATTTTGGACTGCATAGGTAACAGTCCTACAAACCTGTTTGATTCTAGTCTGTTACAGAGAGAAACAAAGATTTATTGGCAATACTGAATATCGGTATTACATGTACTGGCTTCTTAGATCTCTTTTTATTAATGTTGTAGACATGTACATATTAGACAGAGTTAGTAGCTGAAGTTCTGTAACAGTTGAAGCGGTGACATGTAGTTGCTATTTCATATAAAGGAGTAGCCAAGCGTGACAGAGGGAGACAGTCATTCTGTAGGTGAAATTTGGCAGCTCCCTATAGAGTGAATATATCTGGAGACATTTTGTTTGTAGCAAATTTTTTTTTAAAAAATGATTGTCTGCCCACAATCTATTTAAAAACATGTGTTTTCTCATTGCAGCATATGGACACTGTGTGATCAAGTAAAGATGGGCTACAGAATAATAGCAATGTTGTGATGGACATATTTTTAAACCAAAGTTAGACAACAAATTACAGTATACTAAATACTGTCTAATTTTTCATATAGCTTTTAAAGGGGCAGTAAAATTTTTTTTTAAAATTTCCCTCCTAGCACTGGGAGCCTAAAGCCTCGTACACACGTTGGATAATTTTCGTACGATGCAGCCGACGAACGTTAAACGACATTATCGTTAATCCTCATAATTGAAATGACATCTGTACACACAGCAACAATAGTCCCCACGATAGTCGTTAGATATAGACATCCGTACATAACGTAACATTCGTATCTTCGCGCAATTACCAAAGCAGCGCATGCGCCTTTTATATATTTTTTCGTAGAACCTTAACAATAATCTGCCGACCATGTACAAATATACGATAATTGGCAGAACAAATCCACCAGGCTGATCGTCGGAAAAAGCAGATAATAGTTGATGGTCGTTGGTCTTTGACGATCGTTGATGCTATATTTTCGTAGGAATATTGTGCGATTGCTCGTTCGTCGGCTGCATCGTACGACAATTATCCAACGTGTGTATGAAGCCTAAGAGTCAATTAACCATGGGAACCATCTCTATAATAAGAAGCCTCCCTTTATAGTAGTAGAGCTCTAGGACTGTCTGTTACAAACGACTTTGGCTTGGGAGGACACAACAAATTCCTCTGGCACAGCCCTGCCTTTACTGTGGAGGTTTATGTGCCACAGATTCAGGTCTTGTTAAAGATTTGACTTGAATTTTTACTTTATAGAAGAATATCCTATGCACATTCAAGAGCATGGGTGCAGACCCTTCCAACCCTTAACCCAAAGGGTCAATAGTATACAACTTTATTGAACCATTAATCAAAATAATGTTTCAGGGGGTCCTTCATGAGCACCTGAAGATTAGGGTGGGACCCGCCGAAACGTTTTGTTTGATGGTTCAATAAAGACTTTACACTGTATGCCTTGGTATGCAACCTTCCATGTTGAATTTTTACTTACTGAACACTAAAACGTTGTTTGTTTTCCTAACATCATTTTCAGAACTTACATGTTCAGTTGTAACGCTGTAGAATCCCTAAGTATCCCTTTAGCACAGATGCCCAAATCTCCACCACTATCTTTATCAATAGCCAATCCCCGTCTGACACCAGTTGCCCCCAGGACTTAGAATGCAAGGTATCTTTGCTGAGGCCAGGGATAATCAAGAAGATTAAAGAGAAACTGTGCACAAAACCAGATAGACAGCTGGAAACAGAGAGATAAACAGTGACAAAGTCATGAACGGAGCCAAGGGCCATACATGGGAAATTAGTCAGCAAATGCAGTACCAGGGATGAAAAAAGATACATAGTCGAGAAACGAGCAGAGGTCAGGACAGGCAGAGAAGCAGCATAGTCAGGGGAAAGCAGAAGTCGACAACAAGAAATCAAGTTTCAGAGCACGCCATTAGCAAAGGCAAACCAAAAGCTATAATGGGCGACTTACAATAAGGAAGCAGGATGAAATCCACTCTGCTAGGTAAATCAGACCATGAAGGAACAGACAGAAGGAAAGCAAGCAAAGCTATTCCTGATAACAATATCTTATCTTTACAACCACCTGTCCTGTCCTAGGAAACAGGGATGTCAAACTGAAATGTGTTTTCAACTTAATTAAGTACCAAAGGCTTCGCTATGTAAAAATAAACAGGGCAGCATATTTTAGATATTGAGCATAGATTCTGCTATGAATGTAACAGTTCCAAAAAACTGTTCGAAAGTCAAAACAAAATTACTATTTTCTGGAATAAAAAAATAGGTAATCGATAAATAAGTGAAATTATATTTCAAAGAAAAAAAACATTGTTTGTTTTATATTAAATTATTCATAAGGTTTGTGGATAAAGAAACAGGAAGTAATTAAAAGAAAACATTGCGTCAATAACATCAATTCAAATATAGTAGGGTTTTTACAAAATGGAGCACAAGTTCTCAAACAGATTGGCACAAAGATCTGACACAACATTATATATATAAATATGAGATATTATACATCAATGATATATTGTTTGAGTGAATAATTCTTTATTATTAGCAAAATGTTAGTCTAGAAGAATTAAAGTTCAGTCTACTTCTTAATTTTGTGTGACCTGAACTGCTAAAATTATATTCACGTAAGTGGAAAAGGATGCTGGGAAACCAACTGAATGAGTTTATTGGGTTCTAATTTCAATGCAAATATATAAAATATGGTTCTGGATCCAGAAGGGAAACCTGAGTAAAAGTATTGAATTTAGATATCTTTAAAAATGATATTATATTAAACAATACAACAATACAAAAATGAATAATATTAAACAATACAATTATAACTTCTAGCAGCCTATGGACTAGAAAGCCACTTTAGCAGATGCTGAAATAGCCCCTCAGAAGTCCTATAGAAAACCAGATAGGATCATCAAGCCTTCCCTGTTTGTATTACAGCTTAGGGTGGAAGCAAAGCTTGTACTTTTTGGGAGGAAAAGGTTGATCATTGTGTCAGGACACTGAAGTTACCAATGTAGCAATCCCCATAGGGAGAGTGTTGAGTATGCTTGAAAATAGAGATAACAGATAATAGCCTAGAAGGCAGAATAGCTCCTGTGCATGAGGGATTTGTAAGGATATCGGGGTTACAAGTGCAGCAGGAGTCGATGCACACACCAACCCTTGGATTAATGTACAAAAGTGGAATAAAAAAAAATACTGTGCACGATGCCCAAGTTATGAACGGATGTTTGGCTAATAATCACATGTGTGTAGCCGCTTGGTCAGCAGTTAAACAAAGTTGAAAAAAAGGCCAGGAACACTATTGGACATTGAGCAACAATGTCCAAAACAAAGTTTTATTTTCTGTGTGAGCAGATAAATTTGGTCTATTCCAATAGAGAAATGTAAACTTGAGTGCTACATATCACATTACCTACATTTACCCAGATTTTTGTTTGCGCACTATTTTAGCCCATGTGCCCAGGCCTGCTGAGTTCGCTCTAAGAGCAAATTTACAGGAAACACTGTTGAGCAATAAAACACTTTCTCATTGGATCTTTTACTTGAGCTTCTTAATTCCTGTAACTCATTTTCCCAGCTTCATCTAGTCTACTATGAAATATAGCAGCAACATTGTTTGGCCACCTGGATCCTTTTATGGACTAGGAATGAGACGGTGGGACGGTGGGAATTATGTGGTGCCCCAAGGACTGTAATTTTAAATGATCCAATAATAAATTAGAGATCGCTATCGGTAACGTAGGACAGCATATAACCATGGTGTAAATTAATGACCATGATTTAACATACAGATACTGGGTACAATAATTCATTACAGTACAGTTTTGGCCATTAACCGATGATTAGCCTTTATTTTAAGCAGGGGCTGTAAGTTATTGATAATGATCAGTATTTTATGGCCTTGTTATTTTATGACAGCAGCCATAAAATGGCTAAAGTGTTAAAGGATCATTGATGGAAATCTCTGATACCGATCGTTTATAAATGCCTCTCCATGAATGTTATTGTAATTTGGCAGTATGTTTAGGGAAAATGATTGTCCTTAAGACTGGCAATCAATAGGAACATAAGATGTGGCTTACAATGGGTTGGTTGCATTCCAAATGCTTATGATGCCGCTGCCGCTTAGATTCTTTGTGTAAATGCCACAAAAAGTCCTTTTACTGACCTTGACACAAGGCACATTGATTTAGATTAAGTCGCGTCTGGCCCCAGCCTATCCATAAATAAAGGACAGGGGGATCCTATTATGGAAAGGGTTTTTCTACATTAACAACTTTTCCCCCTACATTAACAACTATTTAAATGTTTGAGAAAAGTAAAGCAGCCTTGAGAGGTTGCACTAGTGCACAGTAATGTACATTTTATTTGATTACTCTTATCCACTCGGTTCTGAGTACAATAATGTTTTGGTGATGGGTGTTCAGAATACCCCATAGTGACCACCCTGTGAGAATATTTAGTGGCCCATCTCAGGTACTATTGCTGTTGTATTTCCAGGGAAAGCCCATAGCATGAATGTATATAGGAACTTGCTCTGGATAGGGCTGGATTTACCAGGGTAAAGGATGGCAATTGTTCAGTACCCCAAAGCCCTCAAGCCAAAACTTTTAAAAGGTGGATGGCTGAAAGGCACAGACCTTGCTCCGGCCACAGCTCTGGAAATAATGAGTTTGGTTTTAGATACAGTTTTTAAACTTAAGTTCTAGCAATCAGGACATGGTACCCTTTAGCCAATGTTAGCCAGCCAAGCAAGTGATAATTAAGCAGGTATGCTGAAAGTTAACATAGAGAAGGAGAGGACATGCATTAAATAGGAGCAGAGTTTCAATTTGCCATACATGAGGAATTATACAGCAGCAATACAATGGGATTTTCTTTGGTGTGGGTTCCCATTTGCTTATCCATTTTGCCTCTCTTTTGAACTAAATTGAAATGAAGAATAATGTGATTTTTATAAACCATTAAACCATGATTTATCTACCAGGGCTAACATGTCTGATAGCCCACAGGCAGACTTGGTTTTGTTTTCAGAGCACCAGTCAGAGCATTATGCAGTCTGGGAACATGATCTAGGGAGGAAGAGGTAAATCTCAATATACTGAAAAATAAAATAGATGCTTTGGTTCTTCTTTGGTAAAAAAAACAACGTTATCTGCCTGTTTTTACAGGGTAATGAGTAAGGCAGGGAAGGGTTAATAGTTGGGGACCTGTATGGTTATAAACAGTTAGGGACTGCTCTTCCAGAACTTCTTACAGCCACATTCCACCTCTTACAGAACCTTAATGTTCGTATACATGTCAGATCAGTTCAGCCAATGACGCCTGTACATTCATTAATGATAGTGGATAGTGTTCTTTGGTAACGGTGTTATGTGACGTATGTCTTACTTGATGTTCAGAACATTGCATGATCTTGAAATGTTGCACAATGTGCATTTCATTCAATCTTTCCACAGAAACAATAATATGACCAGTCTAATCACTTTGTGACTGACGTAACTGCCTTAACATCGATCGCAAAGTAAGTTCCAGCCAGGGAACATTGTGGAAATGTTGCAAGGTAAGAGATGCTTCTTCTGCCAAGTGTAAGGCCACCTTAAGATGTTTCATATTCCCTGATTATACATTTTAAAGGACATCTACACTGTAAACATGAAATTCCCTGATTATACATTTTAAAGGACATCTACACTGTAAACATGAAAAGTACCTGGGGTTGGTATGTAGGATTGATTATTTCTACCTTTAATATCATTTAGTTGAGGAGTAGCACATACAGTTTTGATCTGGCTGGTTAGTATTAGGGCTTTCCTGTATTATAGCTAGTGCTGAAGCACAAAGGAAGCCTGGCAAGAGAAGTTTTCTTCATGCCGGCAATTTTCACAGAAACAATAATATGAAGTAGGAATTACCAATCCTTCCTCTTTGCTCCGTTACTTTTTATTTTAACAACTTTATAAAATAAACAACTTTATATGCACAATATTTCTTCTTTAACTAGAATTCAATAAGAAGGGGGCAAAAGCAAAAGTTTGTACATAAAGAAACTAATTGCAGTAAAAGTCTCATAACACAATTAATGCCACATTCACTATTTTGT
Organism: Hymenochirus boettgeri; assembly: GCA_019447015.1. Classification (NCBI taxonomy): domain Eukaryota; kingdom Metazoa; phylum Chordata; class Amphibia; order Anura; family Pipidae; genus Hymenochirus; species Hymenochirus boettgeri. The sequence goes on from CM033477.1 coordinate 124,583,849, forward strand.
TGCAGGACCTGTATATAGATAATTGTATATTTTTATTTCAGACACTTTTGCACTGCATTTAGATTCTTTCTAACGTAAATACACTGTGAACCTCACTAAAGATAGAAAAGTACAAATGCAAGGGTGCAGTGTTAGAAAAATAGTGAACACAGGAAAACAAAGGGAATTGCTGAAAATATAATATTAGGTTTGACCCAGATACATATGTGGAATTTACCGTACTTTTTAGTGAATAGATGTATACCTAACTAAAAGTATCCAAACTCAAACGTCTTTTCCATATTCATACATTTTTAAGCTTAAGTACGATCTGTCTCCTTTGTAAAATATTCTTATAGAAATTGTTCGTTCTGACAGATCTCACAGTGCTGCATGATATTTTGGACTTCAGAAAGAAAGGCAATAAAAATAAAATAAATGAAATACTTTTCAAAACATATAAGGGGAATGAAGAGAATCTGTTCAGGCCACAGCTAAGAAAACATTGAGGCAAAACTTGTATCATTATTTCTGCTGAAGTTGGTATTCAGAATTTTGGTCAACTTTTCAATTGTGTCACCGTCAAACCACATGTTTTGACCTGTTTTTTTATGTAGAAAGAAACGAGATAAGAACAGAGCTAGTCATGTTTCTTCAAGGTAAAAGCTATTATTCCAAAATCTGCACGCTGTTTTAGTCTATTTTTTTGAGACCCTTTTGGCCCTAATCCGGCATATTTGAAGAATAAAGGAATATCCACCAAACCACAAAAAATCCTTACTGTGCCGGTATTTGAAAGCAAAGTTCTCTTGCAGGGCATACGGTCATACGGGCTTCTCCTATTTGGGGCTGTTCTCTGATTTGAAAAGCAAAATATGCCTTGGATAGAGGTAGTCTGCGCTCTTGATATTTTATACAGCGTATATTAAAAACGACATGACAGGGAACATTTGAAAAGTGGATTCTTAAGAGATATCATTAAAGTGTTGGGGAAAATCATGAAAAAAAATATGAAAGGTCCCGTCTTTAAAGAAAGAAGGCGAAAACACAGGGAAGATAATGGTGGGAGTTCTAAGGCAGCGTTTGGGGCTTGGCACTAATACAGAATATCTGAGGTGTCATTACCATACCTCTCATCCACTTTGGCAAGGTTACACAAAAGAGGGGGGAAATGGTCTTTCTACTTGGACATGATTAGATCCCTCCTTTGTATTGAGTACAAAGCACAAAAAAAAACCTACAGTAGAATGGCCATGATGATATGATTGTCCATTTTGTATTATCACAATGGACTACATACACATAATAGTACAAAAAAGTTCATGCATAATATCTCATAGAAATGTCTTTAATTCACTGTGACCTATTAAGCCAAGAAAGAAGATGAATGACAGTACAGAGCCATGAATTAACAAAGAGATAAAGGTTCTGAGTCAACATAAAATTCTCATCCAAAAAAATGTCCTATCTTCTATTATGGATCTGTATTAAAATGACAAAATTGGAAAATAGAGATCAGAAAAAAGGGAAAAAAACCTTTTTCAAATCGTTCTGTAGGAGAAGTGAACAATGTTGGCCAATTGTATTTTATGTTTGGTCTTTTTGATGGAAGTTTGTCTAAAAAAAAAATCTTTGAGGCCTTTCATTCCTGTGTCCTTATCTGTCCAAAAAGGAGCACTCGTTCTAGCTTGGCTTGCAAAATCTATAGGAAGGGTTAGAGCTCCACTCTGCTGCTGGGTTCCTCAAATAACCGTTAACATCCCCTGACTAGGAAAGGAACAGTCTTTCATTCATACACATTTATGTGTATGAATATGATTGTTTTTTTTAATTATTTTGCTCTGTTAGATTAAGTTAGTGAATCAGATGTCTTTGTTGTTTGCTGGTTCAATAAAGACTTTACACTGTATGGCATTTGGTATGCAACCTTTCCATGTTGAAATTTTTAATTACTGAACACTAAAACAGTGTTTGTTTTTCCCTAAAACATCATTTCGAACTTACATGTTCAGTTGTAACGCTTGGAATCCTAAGTATCCTTTAGCACAGAGCCCAAATCGCCACCACTATCTTTATCAATAGCCAATCCCTCGTCTGACACGTTGCCCCCAGGACTTAGATGCAAGGTATCTTGCTGAGGCAGGGATAATCAGAGATTAAAGACGCATGTGCCCAAAACCAGACGACAGCTGGAAAACAGAGAGAATAAACAGAGACAAAAGTCCATGAACGGAGCCCAAGGCCATACATGAGGAAATTAGTCAGGCAAATGCAGTATACCAGGGATGAAAAAAGATACATAGAGAAGAAACGAGCAGAGGTAGGACAGGCAGTGAGAAGAAGCATAGTCAGGGGCGAAAGCAGAAGTCGACAACAAGAATCAAGTTTCAGAGCCCCGCCATTAGCAAAGGCCAACCAAAAGCATAATGGGCGACGTTACAATAAGGAAGCATATGAACTCCACTCTGCTAGTAAATCAACCATGAAGGAAACAGACAGAAGAAAGCAAGCAAAGCTATTCTGATAACAATATCTTATCTTTACAAACCACCTGTCCGTCCTAGGAAACAGGATGTCAAACGTGGAAATGTGTTTTCAACTTAATTAAGTACCAAAGGCCTCGCTATGTCAAAAAATAAACAGGACAGCAATTTAGATTATTGAGCATAGATTCTGCTATGAATGTAACAGTACTCCAAAAAAAACCGGTGCAAAAGTCAAAACAAAATACTATTTCTGAATAAAAAATAGGTAATCGATAAAAAGTGAAATTATATTCAAGAAAAAAAAACATGTTTGTTTTATATATTATTCATAAGTTTTTGTGGATAAAGACAACAGAAGTAATTAAAAGAAAACATGCGTCAATTAACACAATTCAAATATGCAGGGTTTTTACAAAAAGGAGCAAAAGTTCTAAACAGATTGGCACAAAGATCGGACAACAACATTTTATATATATAAATATGAGAAATTATACATCAATGATATTATTGTTTGAGTGAATAATAATTCTTTATTATTAGCAAAATGTTAGTCTAGAAGAATTAAGTTCATCTACTTCTTAATTTTGTGTGACCTGAACTGCTAAAATTATATTCGCGTAGTGAAAAGGATGCTGGGAAACCAACTGAATGAGTTTATTGGGTTCTATTTTCAATGCAAATATATAAAATATGGTTGGATCCAGAAGGGAAAACCTGAGAAAACGATATTGAATTTAGATATATTTAAAAAAATGATATTAGTATTAAACAATACAACAATACAAAAATGAATAATAGTAAAACAATTACAATATAACTTCTTTAGCGCCTTGGACTAGAAAAGCCACTTTAGCAGATGCTGAATAGCCCTCAGAAGTCTATAAAAACCAGATAGGATATCAGCTTCCCTTTTTGTATTACAGCTTAGGTTGAAGCAAAGCTTGTACTTTTTGGGAGGAAAAGGTTGATGCCTTGTGTCAGGACACTGAAGTTACCAATGTAGCACTCCCAATTAGGGAGAGTGTTGAGTAGGCTGAAAATACAGATTAACGCTAATAGCCTAGAAGGCAGAATAGCTCATGTGCATGAGGGATTGTAAGGATATCGGGGTTACAAGGGAAGCAGGAGTCGATGCACACCACCAAACCCTTGGATTAATGTACAAAGTGGAATGGATAAAAAAAAATACGGTGCACGATCCCAAGTTATGAACGGATGTTTGGCTAAGAATCACATTGTGTGTAGCCGCTTGGTCAGCAGTTAACAAAGGTGAAAAAATAGGCCAGGAAAACTATTGTGGACATTGAGCAACAATGTCCAAAACAAAGTTTTATTTCTGTGGAGCAGATAAAATTTGGTCTCTTCAATAGAGAAATGTTTAATACTGAAGTGCTACAGATCACATTACCTATATTACCCAGATTTTTTTTGCGCACAAATTTTAGGCCCATGTGCCCAGGCCTGCTGAGTTCGCTCTAAGAGCAAAATTAGAGGAAACACGGTTGAGCAATAAAAACACTTTCTCAGGGATCTTTTACAGTTGAGCTTCTTAATTCCGGTAACTCATTTTCCCAGCTTCATACAGAAGGGAAAACCTGAGTAAAAGTATGACTTAGATATCTTAAAATGTCAGTGCAGCCCTTCTTAAAATATATCACTACAATAAGAGTGTAAGAGTAATATAATATAATATATATATATATTTATTCAGTAAAAAAAGCTCTAGGTGAAAAACATAGTGAATAGTAAAGGTTCACAACATCTCAAAAAACCCAGTTAATCACCTTTGTGACTGACGTAACTGCTTAACATCGATCGCAAAGTAGTTCCAGCAGGGAAACATTGTGGAAATGTTGCAAGGTTAGTAAAGGTCCCATACAGTGAGAACAGACAGTAAAGGTCCCATACAGTGAGAACAGACAGTAAAGGTCCCATACAGTGAGGACAGTAAAGGTCCAACACAGTGAGAATAGACAGTAAAGGTCCCATACAGTGAGAACAGACAGTAAAGGTCCCATACAGTGAGAACAGACAGTAAAGGTCCCATACAGTGAGAACAGACAGCAATGGTACCATACTGTGAGAACAGACAGTAAAGGTCCCATACAGTGAGAACAGATAGTAATGGTCCCATACAGTGAGAACAGACAGTAAAGGTCCCATACAGTGAGAACAGACAGTAAAGGTCCCATACTGTTAGAACAGACAGTAAAGGTCCCATACAGTGAGGACAGTAAAGGTCCCATACAGTGAGAACAGACAGTAAAGGTCCCATACAGTAAGAACAGACAGTAAAGGTCCCATACAGTAAGAACAGACTGTAATGGTCCCATACATATTATATCCTCTATCTCACACATCCTCTCTCTCCTGCAGTCTCTATTCTGTATCTCTCACACTCTCTCTCCTGCAGTGTATCAACTCTCTCACATACACACTCTCATGCATTCTCAACACACACTCTCTCACACATACTGTACATACACCTTCTCACACACATAAAATGGTTGGTACCAAATCTGGTAAAATAAACTCTGGTAAAAACAAACTCTGATAAATGGTTGGCACCCAGACTCTAATAAATGGTTGGCATACAGATACTGGTAAAATCAGTGGCACAAACTCTGATAAAGGGATGGCACCCAGATGATAATAAATGGTTGGCACACAGATACCCTCCCTCTCCATCCGGCGTGGGCTACAGCCGCTCTTGACATGTGCTCATGTCGCCTCATTAGCGAGACGGCCCTGCATACAAACTGTTCCACTACAACCCTCTACTTAATCCACTGAGGAGACTGTTAGCATTTTCTATCTGTAATCTATTGTTGGGGGCAACTTGAACTTCAACGTCTTTTTTTTTTTTTTTTTTAAAAAAAAAGCAATTAAAAAATAGTAAAAGATACTGTAATACATCTCAATCTAACTAAACATATATTTGCATTTACAATACAACTATATCTTGCGTCCATAACATGTGGCTTTTTACATTTTGGACTGCATAGGTAACAGGTAGCAGTCCTACAAACCTGTTTGATTCTAGTCTGTTACAGAGAGAAACAAAGATTTATTGGCAATACTGAATATCGGTATTACATGTACTGGCTTCTTAGATCTCTTTTTATTAATGTTGTAGACATGTACATATTAGACAGAGTTAGTAGCTGAAGTTCTGTAACAGTTGAAGCGGTGACATGTAGTTGCTATTTCATATAAAGGAGTAGCCAAGCGTGACAGAGGGAGACAGTCATTCTGTAGGTGAAATTTGGCAGCTCCCTATAGAGTGAATATATCTGGAGACATTTTGTTTGTAGCAAATTTTTTTTTAAAAAATGATTGTCTGCCCACAATCTATTTAAAAACATGTGTTTTCTCATTGCAGCATATGGACACTGTGTGATCAAGTAAAGATGGGCTACAGAATAATAGCAATGTTGTGATGGACATATTTTTAAACCAAAGTTAGACAACAAATTACAGTATACTAAATACTGTCTAATTTTTCATATAGCTTTTAAAGGGGCAGTAAAATTTTTTTTTAAAATTTCCCTCCTAGCACTGGGAGCCTAAAGCCTCGTACACACGTTGGATAATTTTCGTACGATGCAGCCGACGAACGTTAAACGACATTATCGTTAATCCTCATAATTGAAATGACATCTGTACACACAGCAACAATAGTCCCCACGATAGTCGTTAGATATAGACATCCGTACATAACGTAACATTCGTATCTTCGCGCAATTACCAAAGCAGCGCATGCGCCTTTTATATATTTTTTCGTAGAACCTTAACAATAATCTGCCGACCATGTACAAATATACGATAATTGGCAGAACAAATCCACCAGGCTGATCGTCGGAAAAAGCAGATAATAGTTGATGGTCGTTGGTCTTTGACGATCGTTGATGCTATATTTTCGTAGGAATATTGTGCGATTGCTCGTTCGTCGGCTGCATCGTACGACAATTATCCAACGTGTGTATGAAGCTTAAGAGTCAATTAACCATGGGAACCATCTCTATAATAAGAAGCCTCCCTTTATAGTAGTAGAGCTCTTGGACTGTCTGTTACAAACGACTTTGGCTTGGGAGGACACAACAAATTCCTCTGGCACAGCCCTGCCTTTACTGTGGAGGTTTATGTGCCACAGATTCAGGTCTTGTTAAAGGTTTGACTTGAATTTTTACTTTATAGAAGAATATCCTATGCACATTCAAGAGCATGGGTGCAGACCCTTCCAACCCTTAACCCAAAGGGTCAATAGTATACAACTTTATTGAACCATTAATCAAAATAATGTTTCAGGGGGTCCTTGATGAGCACCTGAAGATTAGGGTGGGACCCGCCGAAACGTTTTGTTTGATGGTTCAATAAAGACTTTACACTGTATGCCTTGGTATGCAACCTTCCATGTTGAATTTTTACTTACTGAACACTAAAACATTGTTTGTTTTCCTAACATCATTTTCAGAACTTACATGTTCAGTTGTAACGCTGTAGAATCCCTAAGTATCCCTTTAGCACAGATGCCCAAATCTCCACCACTATCTTTATCAATAGCCAATCCCCGTCTGACACCAGTTGCCCCCAGGACTTAGAATGCAAGGTATCTTTGCTGAGGCCAGGGATAATCAAGAAGATTAAAGAGAAACTGTGCACAAAACCAGATAGACAGCTGGAAACAGAGAGATAAACAGTGACAAAGTCATGAACGGAGCCAAGGGCCATACATGGGAAATTAGTCAGCAAATGCAGTACCAGGGATGAAAAAAGATACATAGTCGAGAAACGAGCAGAGGTCAGGACAGGCAGAGAAGCAGCATAGTCAGGGGAAAGCAGAAGTCGACAACAAGAAATCAAGTTTCAGAGCACGCCATTAGCAAAGGCAAACCAAAAGCTATAATGGGCGACTTACAATAAGGAAGCAGGATGAAATCCACTCTGCTAGGTAAATCAGACCATGAAGGAACAGACAGAAGGAAAGCAAGCAAAGCTATTCCTGATAACAATATCTTATCTTTACAACCACCTGTCCTGTCCTAGGAAACAGGGATGTCAAACTGAAATGTGTTTTCAACTTAATTAAGTACCAAAGGCTTCGCTATGTAAAAATAAACAGGGCAGCATATTTTAGATATTGAGCATAGATTCTGCTATGAATGTAACAGTTCCAAAAAACTGTTCGAAAGTCAAAACAAAATTACTATTTTCTGGAATAAAAAAATAGGTAATCGATAAATAAGTGAAATTATATTTCAAAGAAAAAAAACATTGTTTGTTTTATATTAAATTATTCATAAGGTTTGTGGATAAAGAAACAGGAAGTAATTAAAAGAAAACATTGCGTCAATAACATCAATTCAAATATAGTAGGGTTTTTACAAAATGGAGCACAAGTTCTCAAACAGATTGGCACAAAGATCTGACACAACATTATATATATAAATATGAGATATTATACATCAATGATATATTGTTTGAGTGAATAATTCTTTATTATTAGCAAAATGTTAGTCTAGAAGAATTAAAGTTCAGTCTACTTCTTAATTTTGTGTGACCTGAACTGCTAAAATTATATTCGCGTAAGTGGAAAAGGATGCTGGGAAACCAACTGAATGAGTTTATTGGGTTCTATTTTCAATGCAAATATATAAAATATGGTTTTGGATCCAGAAGGGAAACCTGAGTAAAAGTATTGAATTTAGATATCTTTAAAAATGATATTATATTAAACAATACAACAATACAAAAATGAATAATATTAAACAATACAATTATAACTTCTAGCAGCCTATGGACTAGAAAGCCACTTTAGCAGATGCTGAAATAGCCCCTCAGAAGTCCTATAGAAAACCAGATAGGATCATCAAGCCTTCCCTTTTTGTATTACAGCTTAGGGTGGAAGCAAAGCTTGTACTTTTTGGGAGGAAAAGGTTGATCATTGTGTCAGGACACTGAAGTTACCAATGTAGCAATCCCCATAGGGAGAGTGTTGAGTATGCTTGAAAATACAGATAACAGATAATAGCCTAGAAGGCAGAATAGCTCCTGTGCATGAGGGATTTGTAAGGATATCGGGGTTACAAGTGCAGCAGGAGTCGATGCACACACCAACCCTTGGATTAATGTACAAAAGTGGAATAAAAAAAAATACTGTGCACGATGCCCAAGTTATGAACGGATGTTTGGCTAATAATCACATGTGTGTAGCCGCTTGGTCAGCAGTTAAACAAAGTTGAAAAAAAGGCCAGGAACACTATTGGACATTGAGCAACAATGTCCAAAACAAAGTTTTATTTTCTGTGTGAGCAGATAAATTTGGTCTATTCCAATAGAGAAATGTAAACTTGAGTGCTACATATCACATTACCTACATTTACCCAGATTTTTGTTTGCGCACTATTTTAGCCCATGTGCCCAGGCCTGCTGAGTTCGCTCTAAGAGCAAATTTACAGGAAACACTGTTGAGCAATAAAACACTTTCTCATTGGATCTTTTACTTGAGCTTCTTAATTCCTGTAACTCATTTTCCCAGCTTCATCTAGTCTACTATGAAATATAGCAGCAACATTGTTTGGCCACCTGGATCCTTTTATGGACTAGGAATGAGACGGTGGGACGGTGGGAATTTTGTGGTGCCCCAAGGACTGTAATTTTAAATGATCCAATAATAAATTAGAGATCGCTATCGGTAACGTAGGACAGCATACAACCATGGTGTAAATTAATGACCATGATTTAACATACAGATACTGGGTACAATAATTCATTACAGTACAGTTTTGGCCATTAACCGATGATTAGCCTTTATTTTAAGCAGGGGCTGTAAGTTATTGATAATGATCAGTATTTTATGGCCTTGTTATTTTATGACAGCAGCCATAAAATGGCTAAAGTGTTAAAGGATCATTGACGGAAATCTCTGATACCGATCGTTTATAAATGCCTCTCCATGAATGTTATTGTAATTTGGCAGTATGTTTAGGGAAAATGATTGTCCTTAAGACTGGCAATCAATAGGAACATAAGATGTGGCTTACAATGGGTTGGTTGCATTCCAAATGCTTATGATGCCGCCGCTTAGATTCTTTGTGTAAATGCCACAAAAAGTCCTTTTACTGACCTTGACACAAGGCACATTGATTTAGATTAAGTCACGTCTGGCCCCAGCCTACCCATAAATAAAGGACAGGGGGATCCTATTATGGAAAGGGTTTTTCTACATTAACAACTTTTCCCCCTACATTAACAACTATTTAAATGTTTGAGAAAAGTAAAGCAGCCTTGAGAGGTTGCACTAGTGCACAGTAATGTACATTTTATTTGATTACTCTTATCCACTCGGTTCTGAGTACAATAATGTTTTGGTGATGGGTGTTCAGAATACCCCATAGTGACCACCCTGTGAGAATATTTAGTGGCCCATCTCAGGTACTATTGCTGTTGTATTTCCAGGGAAAGCCCATAGCATGAATGTATATAGGAACTTGCTCTGGATAGGGCTGGATTTACCAGGGTAAAGGATGGCAATTGTTCAGTACCCCAAAGCCCTCAAGCCAAAACTTTTAAAAGGTGGATGGCTGAAAGGCACAGACCTTGCTCCAGCCACAGCTCTGGAAATAATGAGTTTGGTTTTAGATACAGTTTTTAAACTTAAGTTCTAGCAATCAGGACATGGTACCCTTTAGCCAATGTTAGCCAGCCAAGCAAGTGATAATTAAGCAGGTATGCTGAAAGTTAACATAGAGAAGGAGAGGGCATGCATTAAATAGGAGCAGAGTTTCAATTTGCCATACATGAGGAATTATACAGCAGCAATACAATGAGATTTTCTTTGGTGTGGGTTCCCATTTGCTTATCCATTTTGCCTCTCTTTTGAACTAAATTGAAATGAAGAATAATGTGATTTTTTATAAACCATTAAACCATGATTTAACTACCAGGGCTAACATGTCTGATAGCCCACAGGCAGACTTGGTTTTGTTTTCAGAGCACCAGTCAGAGCATTATGCAGTCTGGGAACATGATCTAGGGAGGAAGAGGTAAATCTCAATATACTGAAAAATAAAATAGATGCTTTGGTTCTTCTTTGGTAAAAAAAACAACGTTATCTGCCTGTTTTTACAGGGTAATGAGTAAGGCAGGGAAGGGTTAATAGTTGGGGACCTGTATGGTTATAAACAGTTAGGGACTGCTCTTCCAAAACTTCTTACAGCCACATTCCACCTTTTACAGAACCTTAATGATCGTATACATGTCAGATCAGTTCAGCCAATGACGCCTGTACATTCATTAATGATAGTGGATAGTGTTCTTTGGTAACGGTGTTATGTGACGTATGTCTTACTTGATGTTCAGAATATTGCATGATCTTGAAATGTTGCACAATGTGCATTTCATTCAATCTTACATCACAGTCTACCGATATTCTGCCAACTAGGTACAAACACATGACAATCAGCAGAACGAATCTGCCAGGATGATTGTCAGAAAAAGCTGAGAATAGTTGTGGGTCGTTGGTATAAGATCGTTGAAGCTTCATTTTAGCACAAAATGGCTTGTTCGTTTGGCAAATTGTGCAGTAATTATCTGATGTGTGTACAAAGCTCCCTTAGGAGCCAAGCTAATGGACCCTAACATTTTTTTTTTTTTAAAAAAGGTTATAACCTGATAAACGTCAGGGGGATGATCTGGAGAAAAGACAGAGTTTCCATTAAAGTCACAGTTGGGTCAGTAATACAGGAAATGTGATAGACATATATCAATACTGTTTTTATAAATGGGAGGATAGCCCCGCCAAACCAATACCAGTCATAATTGTCTTATTATAACACTGTGGGAGATATTAATACCTTTCATAATGTGTCTGGGGCCAGTCATGATTGATATTGTTTGGAAAAGTCATGTAGAATTAGAAAATCGGGTTGTTGGGATATCACAATGCACAGAATTAAAGTTATGTCATTTTATCACTGCCAATTTGCCAACTATTTTACCAATATCTTAGTGCCAACCAATCTGTGTAAATTGATGATTAAAGGGCAAGTCCAGCCAAAAAATCACTCTTCTTTAAAATGTGTATGAGCCCCCCAAACCCCACTTTCACATATTGGTCACATTTCAAAGATACCCCAGAGCTTACTTACCTGACCTGGTCCCTCGACGTCTATTCCATGCCCAGAAGTGGCGAGGGACCAGGTCAGGTAAATAAGCTCTGGGGTATCTTTGAAATGTGACCAATATGTTAAAGTGGGGTTTGGGGGGGCTCATACACATTTTAAAGAAGAGTGATTTTTTGGCTGGACATTCCCTTTAAAGGAAGGTTTGGGACATGTCGAGGAACTTTAAAGGGCATTTCCACCCATAAAACCAAATTTCATACACAGATTAAGTACCTTTGGGAGGGTAAGTAAAACAGATCTGGGGTTTGGGGGGGGGCCCAAACCCCATATCCATTTTACTTACCTTCCCCAAAGATGCCCAGGAACATACTTACAAAAAAAAAGATGGTGCTGACGGATGCTCTGGTTTCTGGTCGTGGCTGTCAGTCAATAGGGCGTCTATGACATCATGGCCAATAGCTGACAGCCACGACCAGGAACCACCTCCCTGCCTGTTCTTGCTCAAAACGAGCTAGCTACAGGAGCATGGGGCGTTACCCAGGTGGTGAGGGACCAGGTCCTGTTAGTATGTTCCTGGGCATCTTTGGGGAAGGTAGTCCGTGTATGAAATTTTGTTTTATGGGTGGACATGTCCTTTAAATGTAGGGAACTTTATAAGGTCTGGCGTCATACTTTTGAGGTCCAACCTGGTTGGGGCGTGTGTTTATTATTTCTATTTATAATGAAATATATGTGTGAACAGCTGTTTAAAAGACCGGACCCGAACTTCCGGTTCCATTCCGGAAGTTAGGGTCCGGTCTATTAAACAGCTGATTGTGCGTATGTTTCATTCATACGCGCGATCAGCTGTTTAAAACGGCTGATCGCGGGAGGCATCTTGGGCTTGTGGCGGGCCCTACTAGTTACGCCACTGGTGGGAACCTCAGTAAAGTAAAATGTACACTTGTTCCTTTCTGTCCCTATATAAATGCTTAGCACAGTGGGAAGAATTGTGGGCACCAGCTACACTAAAGTGGTAAATTGATATATGAGACTCATATTGATGTATAAGATATTGGAGCAGTGGTGTAGCTACAGACCCATGGGCTCTGATGCAAAATTTGACATGGGGCTCCCCCAAACAAAATCAGTACTGCAAACCAAAAAATCATTCCCATAAAAAAACATCCAAATTCATTATTAACATTTTCTTTTTTTTAAAGGAAACTTTTCACTCGAAATGTGAGCTATGCCTTACCTCTCATTCTTCAATCAATTGAGCAGAAGTGATGGACGAAGAAAGAAGATTGGTTGGCACTAAGATATTGGTAAAATAGTTGGCAAATTGGCAGTGATAAAATGACACTTTACACACAGACAATGCCAACTACTTACAACTGCCAGTTTGCCAACCATTTTACCAATGTCTGTATGCCAACTTATACAGACATTGGTAAATGGTTGGCAAATTGTCAAAGAGCCATTTACCACTTCCAATTTGCAAAATATTTACCAATGTCTGTATGCCAAGTTGGCAGTGGTAAATGATAACTGGCAGTGGCAAATGATAATGGTTAGCAGCAGGCACACAAAAAACAAATCAGGGCTGGCACAAAGACCACTAAGAGTGTGGAAACTTAGCAGGCACTCACCACCCCAGCACACAGAGTGACAGAGCTTAGGTCAGGTTAGGTTACATCGCATCGTGGCAGCACGCATAACACACTGTAGTGCACGCACCTCCCTCCCCTTAAAGTACATCACCTGACCTGAGGTCGCTACAGTCAGCAAAAGGATCACTTCCTTGTTCTGTAGAGAGCGGCGCACACTGTCCCTGCGCATGGGTGCACTGCACATAATCACTGTGTTAAAGGCGCAGCCAGAGGCTGGATTAGAGCAAATTAGAATTTGGCTGTTGTGAGCCCACAAGTCACACGGGCCCGGTACCTACGCCACTGTATTAGAGTGTAGTTCATGCCAATACTGATACCAGGAAAAGGTCACTGTCTATGTGGAAAATGTACCTATTCCCAAATTTACTTGCACTTTCACCTAAGACCCCTTAGCAGGGGGGACCAAGCTGATAACAGGGAGAATCAATACAGAGTGTGAAATGAATTAGCACATCTGAAGTGTGAGAATAACTGGTAACTGTGTGTTAACACATAGGGGGGATTCTGGGCAAATTGACTCTCCCCCAACATACACTCATGAGAGTACTGGTTAGAAGGATGCCATTGGGCAATATGCAGTGACAGGTTAATTCCAAAGTCCAGATTGACCACATGGGAACATACTCATTGAGAACTATTATTATAAAACCTAGTATGTATTCAGCAGTATCCAGGGCAACGAGTGCCAGCCATCTCCCACAGTACAGCGGACAACGGCATCTGGGACGTTGCTAAATATGACTAGTTTTGTTTGTTACATTTACAGTGTAAGTTTTATGGGGGTTTTTAGTTTTTTTAAACTTCTCTACAACAAGGTTACACTATAGGATTTCCCAGTCCAAATCACACTAACACATAATTATCTGCATTCATTGCAGAACCATAAGAGTATAGCAACAGGCAACAACAAAACAATGACTGTTCAAAGGGCATAGAACTCACCAGTAGATGGCAGTAGTATATCACTCCTGTGTGCAGTTCATTTATTAACTACATATTACATTACACAGTTTAAACTCTTCACTCAGGCCTTACAGGTCTTTTCTTCCCTTTCATGGTAGATTTTTAGATACCGGTAGTTACTACTACGTCAGTGTAGTTCTCCTTTAAAATAGCATGTAGGCCACACGCACAAGCACATTCTAAAGTCCTTTGTAGATTAACATCAAGTTACTGTACAATTCTTTCATATTATTTTCTTACACGCACCCAAACTTTAGATTTCTAATGATTTCTTCCTTTCACTTCTGATCTTGATACCAGGCCAAATACTCCAGGTCACCATGACATCCAATACAATAAAAAGGCATTTAAACAAATGGCCATCATGTACCCTTAATGATAGTACTGAATTTCTAGCAATTTAAACAGGAAACCTACCTGCAGGGTATTTATTTCAGTGACAACTCCTCAATATTCTTTATTATTGCAAAACACATTCCTTTCAAGTTCAAGGAGATTCCATTGTGTGACCTATTTTATCCCTTACATCAATTCATTCCCCACACTTATCCCTCTTCAGTATTTGTTTTGTACAATACTCTCATATGTTTTTCTCTGACTAAAAGGGCATGTCCACCCCCAAAACTATAATGTAACCCACTACTGGCCCCACTGTGTAGTGTAATAAAATCCTTACCTTACATCCCAGCTCCATATGGTTCTCCTGTAATGTCCCACCAAAGTCCAAAAAACTGGCCACCAGGAGCCTGGCAGAGTCCGTATAGGACTCTGCCTCCCCCCGGGAGAATTTTGCCATGCGCACTGCAGCCCCCCCCCCCTCCCTCTCCCACCCGTTTTGCTCTCACCCCCCTAGCATTAAACAATTTTGATATAGTGTAGGGTTCCCTCGCCCAGCTCCAACCGCTATAATAGTTTTTACAGAAACTCCCCCGAACTCTACTTACCTTACCTCTCTCCTCTGGCGTTCTCCACTGCCAGCAGCTGCGTCCGTGATCGGCTGCCGGTAGTGGAGGTAAGGTAAGTAATGATCAGGGGAGTTTCTGAAAAAACTATTATAGCGGTTGGGGCCAAAAATCAAAATTAAGAAAAAGTGGTGGACATGCCCTTTAAAAGGCAATTTCACTCCTCAAATGAAAAGTTTTATATAAATGATCCCCCCAACCCCAAAACTGCAATAGTTCCAAAGCAAAGAGATGTAGGACTTACCTGTTATGTAGAAAAATGTTCTTAAACCCTTCCCTCTGCCACTCAAAAGGTTTCTGCCTACTATTCAAGCTTTCTGAGCTTGTTACAAGCTTTTACATGCTCAGAGGAGGCAGATATGTGAATAGCATTCAGTTATTGGCTGTGATGTCATCTGTTACATCCATGAATGAGAGTTTCTAGCTGAAAGAATCAGGAAGCAGAAAGGAGGGTAAAAGAACGATGGGCAGCATTTCAAGTTAGTCTATCTTTTAGATTTCGAATTATTACCATTTTGGTGCAATTTAGTGTATAGTAGTGTAGAGTCCAGGCAGAAGCAATTTGAGGTGCACTCTACAGGACCTGTGCCATAGCAGGTAAGGAGAGAGGCACACCCATCAAGGGAATTCAACTATTTTAATATTGTGCTGAAACCCTCATACAACTTTTCGGGGAGACTAAGCCCCCTTCCTCAAGTGTGACAATTTAAAATAGTTGAATTCAATCCATGAGTGTGCCTCTCTCCATTTCTATGTGGAGATTTAACCAATATACAGTTTTTTATTTGAAGGATGGACTTGCCCTTTAAGGTAATATTGCTACTCGATATAAACCGACCCGAGTATAAACCGGTACCCATTTCACCTAAAATCCTAATAAAGTTTTGCCCGGATAAACCGGGTGTAGAAACTTGGCACTCAAGATGTTTGGAAACTACAACTCCCAGCTAATAAGATGCGGGAGTTGTGTTTCCAACATCTGAATGCCAATGAGGGTGCATCAGATGTTGGAAATACAACTCCAGCATGCTTTATACTGGGATTGTAGTTTCCACATCTGAATGCCACCCTCACTGGCATTCAAGATGTTGGAAACTACACTCCAGCTATAAAGCATGCTGGGAGTTGTAGTTCCAAACATCTTGAATGCCCCCCTCCCCCTCAGTTCAGTTTGTACCTGTGGGCTCTTCTCCCTGTGGACTCTTCTCCCTGTGGACTCCTGTGGACTCTTCTCTTCTCCTGTGGACTCTCCCCTGTGGACTCTTCTCCTGGACTCTTCTCCCTGTGGACTCTTCTCCTGGACTCTTCTCCTGGACTCTCTCCTGGACTCTTCTCCTGGACTCTTCTCCTGTGGACGACTTCTTCTATCTTCCTCCATCCATCCCGCAGGTACGGTATCAGCATTCCGGCAGCCGCGCGCCCATTCCTGTACTGGCGCGCCGGCTGACGTCACTGCCGGCGCCGGGCTTGGCGCTGGGCAGTGACGTCAGGCCGCGTGCCAGTGGCAGAAAAGGATCGCGCGGCTGCCGGAATGCCCAGGTAAGTGGTTGACTCGAGTATAAACCGAGTCCGAGTTTTCAGGCTGATTTTTCAGCCTGAAAAACTCGGTTTATACTCGAGTATATACGGTACTGATATACTAAGATGTAAAGCAGACCATGAGCAATCAGCCTTTGAGGTGCTACAGCCCTGAATTGAGAAAGCCAGTCGGATGACTAGCGAAACGTCTTCAAGAACTACATTTTAAGTCCAGTTGATCTAATTGAATACAACAGATATACAGCCCATACAGTTTCCATCTGCCAGGTTAGTGTGCCTTCCTGTATTATAGAAAGTGCAGAAGCACTCAGAAAGCCTGGCAGAATCAGTTTTCTTTGTTCTGCCACTCCCCTCTACCTCCAAATTGATATTCGGGGGTAGAAAGTACCAATCCTACCTCCCTGTCCCTGGTATTTTTAATTTTAACTGTTTTTGAAAAAAGAAAAATAGTTTAATGCACTATTGTTCTCCTTTAATTCCTATACACAAGTTTTGGTGTCATGGTGATATAATAAAGCACTGATTATAACTGATCCCATAGCTAAGCTTCATAAAATGGAGGTTTAACTAAGCTTCATAAATATGCTTGTGAAGGTTCTCATTCATCCAGGTCATGGTATATCTTCTACTTGCCAAAGAAGTAGAAGAAAAGATAAGAACACAAATACCAACAGTGAAGGGGAAAAGCAAGACAGGAGAAAGAACATGGTCATCCCATATGTAGCAGGGGTGTCCAAGAAATTAAGAAGAATTTTCAAAAAACACCGTATCCCTGTCTGCTTTAAACCGAACAAAACACTGAGGCAGCAATTGGTACATCCGAAAGACCCAAAACCGGAATACAAGAAAAGCGACATCATATACGCAGTGCAGTGCAGTGAAGGGTGCTCTGATTTGTATGTGGGGGAGACCAAACAGCAACTGCATCAACGTATGGCCCAGCACAGAAGAGCCAATTCCTCGGGTCAGGACTCAGCCGTGTACCTGCATCTTAAGGATAAAGGACATACCTTTGAAGATTGTAATATTAACATATTGGCAAAGGAACGTGATTGGTACAAGAGAGGTGTTAAGGAGGCTATTTATGTGAAAATAAAGAAACCAAGCCTAAATAGAGGTGGGGGGGTTCGACACCAACTGTCTGCCATGTACAATGCTGTTTTGACACCTTACCCTGGGCGTTCCTATAACACCTCTTAGCCACTATCTAATCACACCCTTAACACCTGGCTGTGATATGCTAATTGGGATTTTCCAGGGTACATAATTGCCACAGATTCTTGTACAAGTCATTCTGAATTGAGAAAGCCAGTTGGATGACTAGCGAAACGTCTTCAAGAACTAAACTTCAAGTCCAGTTGATCTAATTGAATACAACAGAAATAAGCTTCATAAACTACAATTATAATGGGGCTATATATGTATTCCATCCTGCTTTAAAAGCTATAACGCTATAACCATATAATTGTATGGTTATACAATATTTTGGAGTTAAAGCTGCACTAAATGATTCAATATTGGTAAGCACTACTTTAACTCTCTTTAAATCTTTAACTTTATTTGCATGGGTATCGCTAAAGACACCTGAGCAGCCAGTGCAACCTGTTTTATAAAGTGGTCGCATTGCTTTTTTAATGTGAATTCCAAGCAGAAAATAGCTGGCATTAGAATTTGTGTAAAGGGTAAAGCCAGTTTGCGATTTACCCAGAGCCACAAACGCCATATTGTATCGGTTGCTTGGGTCTTTTTCTTGTTTTTGATGTTACATCGGTGACATTCTTATACAAAGGGTAATGTTTAGACACTAGATGGCGCTTGCTTCTTTCAATATGGATTCCCTATGTTTTCAAGCTTCCCAGCCTCTATTATGGCAATACTCCCACAAAGAAAATCTGTATTATTATTTCATTTATTTTAAACTACTGTAATATCATATACAGGCAATTGCTCAGTTATGCAACAGAGATGCTTTCACACACAATTTCTGTTGAAATGTATAGTACATAAACTGGAACTGCCAGCTTCCATTTGCAGTACTATTTAAAAAAAAAAAAAAAATTCCTTATGAAAGGCAAAGTATTTTCACACCAAATTCTTGCATAAAAACATATTCAAAATGACTCCTATTGCCCGTCCTCATATATAATAGTTTTTACAGGAACTACCCCGATCATTACTTACCTTACCTCTTTCCTCCGGCGTACTGTCCCAACCCTCTGCTTGCATGAAACAGCAAGCAGGGGGCTGAACCGGCAGTCGCGTCCATGATTGGCTAATAGGCAGCCAATCACAGACGCGGCTGCCAGCAGTGGAGAACGCCGGGGGAGAGAGGTAAGGTAAAAAATGATCAGGGGGGATTCTGTAAAAACTATTACAGTGGTTGGGGCTGGCGGAGGGAGCCCTACTATACCACCAAAGGGTTACACACTAGAGGGAGGGGGGGGCTGCAGTGCGCATGGCAAAATTCTCTCGGTGGAGAGATAGGCGTCCTAGAGACTCTGCCAGGGTCCTGGTGGCCAGTTTTCTGGACTTTGGGGGGCACAGCAGGGCAGCCATTTGGAGCTGGGATGTAAGGTAAGGATTTTATTACACTACACAGTGGGGCCAGTTGTGGGTTACATTATAGTTTTGGGGGTGGACATGCCCTTTAACAAAAACATCACTGTTACAGTATTACACACAGTATTAAACAAGCTCTAGGAAAACACAATCTCCAGGTCATGTAACCCTACACCATCTGTTGTAAGGGATTAATGGAAGATCCCCTATAAACAACCGTGATTTTTATTTTTAAAATTGTTTTCTACAACATTAAAGCACACAAACTAGGGCATCTGTCCTTTGGTTACAATTCATTAACTCCGTCCCCTCCATAGTTTGGATTTATTTAGGAGAGGGCTATGCTTAAACACTTTTTTTCAGCCCAGAAGCCTTTTTCTTTATAATGCTTTAAAATAAACATATTTGAAATAAGTATATTTTTTAGAACAGGAAGCCCTGCAGGTGCATTAATTACCATAGCAACTTACCCCTTGAAATATAAATTAGCTCCTCCCACTTTGCAGTGAAACACACCAAGCATGACTAAGCCATTGGCTTGGGAAGGAGGGGGTACTATGTGACTGGAATGCTTCTCTTTACACAGTTGTTTTCCTCTTTAAAATATTACTTAAATGTATTACTAAATGTAAGTAATGCAACCTTTTAATAGACAAAACATTTCCCCCATCCAGTAGAATCATACTATTGACTTTGTCAGGGACCCTTACAGAATCATTCCATTGGCTGGGTTAGGGAGCCTCACAGATTCATAGCATTGGCTGTGTCAGGGACCTTCACAGAATCATACCATTGGCTGGGTCAGGGACCCTTACAGCATCATTCCATTGGCTGGGTTAGGGACCCTCACAGATTCATAGCTTTGGCTGGGTCAGGGACCTTCATAATATCATACCATTGGTAGAGTCAGGGACTCACAGAATCATACCATTTTATTGGTTGGGGCAAATTCGCACCATTTTTAATAATAAGAAATTTTATTGAATAACCCTGATGGACTGTTTAAAATATTAAAGGGTATCTCCACTGGTATAATCCAAATTTTGGTTTTGAGTTTTATTGAAGAACGCGAGATAAAGGAGCTGTGTCTTACCTCCCGTTCTTCAATAAAACCTGCAAGAGCCAGGAGAGAAGGTAAGGAACTTACCTGATCGTTCGCTCCTCTACCTCGTCCTCTGACAGGTTCCAATTGACTCTGTCTTCTATGCGCATAAGCATCACACTTGTAAGACACAGCTCCTTTACCTCACGTTCTTCAATAAAACTCAATACCAAAATTTCGTTTATACCAGTGGAGATACCCTTTAACTGTAAAGTGTCAGGTGTGCTGCAAAATAACTGGGAGATTCAATAAAAGTTTTTAATCGTTAAAAATTGTACTATTTTTCCCCCAAACAATCAGATCTTATTTAACATTTGAAAGTGATTGGTTAGGACAAAATTAGCACCATTTGAACGATAAGAATCTTTATTGAATATGTGTGCCCAAATAAGGTTTCTGCCTCCGATCAAATGATACATGCACTTCAGTAAACCAAACTAGGTAGGGATGCAACCAAAGACCAATGCCCACAAAAGATGTAGTCACCAGCCCTGGATATTCTGCTTGTTCAAGAAGACGTCCAAACGTCATTTGAATATGTATAGAGATTCATCAACTGTACTGCCCACACAGTGAAAAAACATTTCCATTGCTTACACTGAAATGGCTTTTTCTCTCTAGACCTTTGCTCACCCCTATGCAAGAACTGATCCCCTGCTTATTAGCTGTAGATCCCTTTAAGGCTGGGTACACAAGGTAAGATATTTTTGGCCGACTGACCGATGGTGCTGTGTATTGGTCGGTCGAAAATATCTTACCATGTGTGCAGGGCAGGTGCGACCGAGTGATCGGGCCCATGGTAAATCACGGCCGAACGCACGGTTCCCTATGGGAACACCTCTGTGTTTTATAGCTTATACAAAAACAGAGAGAGCATGTGCCTTCCCCTATACAATGGACCGTTGTTTATATTATATTTTTATAACCTATAAGAAACCTAATGATTCCATGTAGGATATCTGGGGACACAGCACTGGAAAGAGATATTCATGGATCGGTGAGCGAACAAATCCAGAAGAACTTCGCTTGGAGTCATTGAAAGGTGAAAAATGATGCAGGGACCATTCAATCCTGAAGGTCTAATGAAGGGAATAAATAGATATATGATGAAATACCATATGTGTCATGAACAATAACATAAATAAACTTTACATCTGGAGACAAATGTTTTTATTAAGTAAAGCTGCAATGCTCCCCTCTTTCCAGAAGGTGGACCACTGTTTTCAGGGCTGGATATCATTGACTGCTGACAGTCATAGTTCTTAACATTGTTATATTTCTAAACTGGGCCCAAACATCGTTTTTTTAATTTTATTTACTATGAGTCTTGTAAATATTTTATTGAGCCATGACCAAGGTAAACTGGATGCAAAAACCCTGTGTTTGACCACGTTTAGTTTGGTTGAGGGAGACTTTTCACATTTGACCATTTCATGCGATTTCCCAATTATTTAGAGAGCAATCAACGCTACGTCATTTCTTCGTCACATTAACAAGATGGGGCAAAGCGCTGACACAGAGACAGAAGGGAACCATGGAGAATCAGTCCCAGAACAAAAAGACAAATGGTGATAAAAGGTGAGTAAATGTTCCGTGTTTTCCGTGTTGAACGATGAACATTCGGTACATTCGTTTTTTATAAATTCTGCTCATTGTTCTGTGTGGTGCAGTTGGACCAAGGCCTCAAGCCTAATGCCAAATAATACTTTAGCAACCCAGAATGTTACCAGAAGCAGAAAAGTTGAGAGAAGCTTGGCAAAATAGATAAGGATCAGTTACCAAGTGAATCATCTCAATAGTTGTCTAAATAAAACCAATGAATTAATGCCATGTGCTCTAAAAGTTTTAAAGGATAACTATAGTGTTGTTGCTCTGCCTCCTTCTGTGCCAGAGCCTAAGCAATGGGAAGACATGCTCCGCAAACAGGGCTTTTTCCCAGACTAAGGGTGGGAGATTACCCAATGATTCATGATTTATCAAAGGGAGGACATTGTTAGCCGATAATAAAAGATCAGCCGCTAACCTAAACATATAGATCTCATTTTAATAGTAATTTTTACCAAGAATGGACAGATTTACTGCTGAATGTAAAAGCTTTATTACCAGGTATTTGCTACGATCAGAGTTGCCCTGATTCTTTTTTCTCTCCCTTTGTTTGGCAGCTTGAATTGGAAGATTTGACGCCTGGAGTAGCCCATGTACGGGACCTCCATGTGAGGTACTACACACTTGCATGAGCTTGTGGTGACACCTGTCTGCATGAGGCCTTCAGCGGCCAATGGCTGTCCTTCAACCCACCACGGCTTACCCTTAAATCATAAATTACTCCAGCTGACCTCTGTATTTTGAGACGTTTATTTGAGATGTGATGCAGTATTGTTGGAGTTTCTATATTTTCTTTATTCAATAAGAAAAGAAAAAAAGATATGGGGATTATTCCTGATGAAAAACCTCCATTTTTATGTTTTGCTGTCCAAGCCTGAAATATGAAAGAGGAGGAAAAGGAACTACTTCATCGCAAGATAAAGTGGATTCATATACTTACAATTCTGCACAGTATATTGTCATAAGTTCCCTTTCAGGTAGAGGATGACAATGCTTACAAGAGAAGCAGAAGATACCAGTTTAGAAACTCAATAAACTTTACATCAAGCCACCTTTAAAGCTTTATCTTTCCATAAGAATCCAGATACCAGTGTGCATTTTTAACAAATGAATAAAGTTTATATTCTTTAAAATCGGCTTCTCTGAAGATAATGTGCAACTAATTTCCATTAATTAAAGTAATATTAGATAGCCAATATGATATGTCTTTTTATTGGACAAGGTAATGGATGTGATAAAGTCCAAAACAGTTTTAAAAGATCTAATTAATAGGCTGATGAAAGTTAGCTTGGTTTTTACAATGGATGTTTGCATGTGCACATGTCAGTATAAACCTGTGCGTCTCTGTAACCAATCACAAATTCCGTGATCTTTGATGTCATCACACCGATTTTTCCATAGTCTGTTCCAGTCCAAGCTTTAAAGGGGAACTGTGGTCCAAAAATGACTTTAGGTAAATTGACAGGAATTGGTCTCCTGAGAATTTTTGCAATTTATTGTCATTGTTTATTTTGCATAGTTTTGAAGATATTTAAATTTGTGTGTGATATGTCAGCAGCATCACCAGGTCCCCTGCACTTCCTGCTTCCTGCTCTGAAACCATGTCAGTCAATCTGCCCTGTGTCTCCTCCCCCCCTCACAGCCCCCCCTCCTCTTACAAGCCCCCCTGGTCCCTCTCATTCTTTATATCTTGGGCTGTGGAGCACGTAAGGTGTTTAATGGCTCGATTTAAAGGTAGGAAACTGGCCTTTCATTTAAACTCCACTTGTTTGGAGACTACAGTTCAAGTTCCCACACTGAACCAATAAATCCTAGTTTAGAAGTATCCTTTCTCTATGGACATAAAGGGGGTGAAGCAATATTGGGCGCAAAATGCCCAAGTCAGTGTAAAACTCACGCTATCCAATGTATTATCGCCATTTCCGAGAATGGTCAGAAAAAGTGTGGCGCAGGAGATGCAAAACCGCACTTAGTAAAGTTTTGTGCTACTATGTAGTGTGAAAGTTTACGGCACTGAATAGGAGGCGTTAGCCGGCGCACTTACCTGGCAGAGATCCTGCGATGTACAAAATCTCACACAGGGATTTTTGCATCGCGGAAACTCGGGCAGGTGAGGTGCGTCTGAAGAAAATATTGCATCACCACCAAATAATGCTGCTTTCCACATTAACATTCCATTAATGTTAAAAAGTGTCAGTGTGGGAATTGTAATGAAGCTTCATTCATTCGTCATTTTGAAACTGCACATACTCTTTTAAGACTGTGGTTTGTATTCCGAAGGGTTTTTCTCTTGTGATTTGGTTACCATACATTAAATAGGGTGCAGAACTCTACAAACACATGGAGCAGTCTTGCCTTTTTGTTGTTGCGTCCAAATAAATGAGTATGGAATAATAACATAACATGCATCTTGGGTTTCCAAGGATTAAAATAAACAGACATGTTTATCTGGCATCACCTCCATTTCACTGGCTGGAGCATGTTTACAATCTGTTTATATATCTGCAGAATATCAGATGGCTTCACAATTGCAAAGGTCTATGAGCTGGGAAGGAACTTTTCCCAATAGTGTCCTCCAACT
The DNA here is from genome assembly GCA_019447015.1 of Hymenochirus boettgeri. Classification (NCBI taxonomy): domain Eukaryota; kingdom Metazoa; phylum Chordata; class Amphibia; order Anura; family Pipidae; genus Hymenochirus; species Hymenochirus boettgeri. The sequence goes on from CM033477.1 coordinate 124,608,402, forward strand.
GCTTTCATGAAGGGCATATTGATTTCTCGATTAACTTTAACTACAATTTTCTATATTTTACTCTTGAAAAACCTTCAACCATGAACCAAAAAATCTTTGGGTTCCCTTTGGGTTTTGGGCCCGTTTCCCTCTGGAGTAAAACAGGTCCTGACAGCAATGCAGTATCCTTGTCATGCAGCCAGCCCTCTCTCTTTCCAGATCACCAGTCAATTTACCAGGGGAAAAACATCCCACTAGATGGAGTAACTGTTAAGTTATTTGGGAATCAGGCAGATAACAGAGCTTGAATATACCGTTATATTCAGAAGTTCCCCTTGCCTTCTTTTATTACACATGACCTGTAAGCCTGTCTGCCAACCTTCCTATTAAAGGGCATGTCCACCCCCAAAACTAAAATTTAACTCACTACTGGCCCCATTCTGTAGTGTATAAAAATCCTTACCTTACATCCCAGCTCCAAATGGTTCTCCTGTAATGTCCCCCCAAATAACTGACCACAAGGAGCCTGGCCACCAGGGAAATTGTTTCCATCTCTGAGCTGTCCTCTCAGAGGTTTTTGGCTTGCTCAGAGCAGCCCTTCACTTCCTCCCCCCTCCCTCTCCCTCCCATTTTGCTCCCCTCCCCCCTAGTGTAAAAACCCTTAGGCAGATAGTAGGGATAGTTCCCCCACCCAACCGCTATAATATATTTTTCAGAAAGTCCCCCGACTTTACTACCTTCCTCTCCTCTGGCGTTGAACTGCTGGCAGCCGCGTCCGTGATTGGCTGCCTCCACAGTGGTTTCTGGATCATCAAATGAAAATCAGTAAAATATTTACAATCACCCATACAATTCCATTGTGGTATATTTAAGGGCATGATAAAACATTGTATGATAACCCATATCGTAAGTTGCCGATACCACCAATATTTCTCTCAGTTTCTGGGATTTGGACTGAATTTTACTATTTAAAATACCATGAGCAGTTTTCTTTTAACAAATGGTGCCCCCACCTTTTGGCTTGTACCTGTGATGAATTTAATTTAAAATAGAAAGGAGCAAGTGTTTGTGAAAATATGTAATGTTTTATAAAGTATCTTTCTTAGCCAATCACTGAATCTGATTTGTACAGTTTTATTTGGGATTTTGCTGTAGATGTTTGTCCAGAAATCTAAAGATCTTTAATGATCCACAAGTATCCAGATTTATTTATTCAGGTCTTAAACAAATTAGTTGGATTATTGTTAGGTTACTGTCCGAGTTTAAAACATTTAGGGAATAGGTTGCAAATGGCTAATGAGATTTATAATATATAAAGCTGCTGTAATGCAAAATAACAATGCCGCACGCTGTTAGATCATTAACGTTATTTTTATAGATGTGAAATATGGATCATTCGCATTATTTTATTTACAACATAAAATAACCATGTGGTCAAACATTAATGACTGGTATTGTTAATTACTAATTTTACTCCCCAGTGTGACACAGGTTCACACAAATGACCAACACATTTATTCATGTAGCAGCCATATTTAAAGGGTAAGTATAGTCCAAAAATCTTTTTGACCAATAATCAAAAAAAGTTTGTTTGTTTATTATCTCTCAACCTGACACAGGTATGCACACAAAATGACCTACCCATTCATTCATGTGACAGCCATATTTAAAGGGCATGTCCACCCCCAAAACTATAACCCCCTCACTAATGGCCCCACCATGTAGTGTAGTAAAATCCTTACCTCACATCCCAGCTCCATAAGGTTCTCCTGTAGTCCCCCCCCAAAGTCCCAAAAACTGCCCACCAGGAGGATAGCAGAGTCCATATAGGACTCTGCCTCCTATCTGGCCTCCAGGAGAAGTTTGGCATGCGTTTGGCCAGAACTCTACTTACCTTCCCTCTCTCCACCGGCATTCTGAGAAGCCGGCAGCCACGTCCGTGATTGGCTGCCGGTCCCGCCCCCTGCTTGCAGTGTCTTGAAAGCAGAAGGTCGGGCCGGGCGTCGGAGGAGAGAGGGAAGGTAAGTAAACATTGGGGCACTTTCTTAAATTAATTTTATAGCGGTTGGGGCTGGGGGACTGTATTCTATTATATGCTAAAAGTTTATATTAAGGGTGGACATGCCCTTTAAAGGGTAAGTATAGTCAAAAAGCTAATTTTGACTAATCATCAAAGTTAGTTTTTTACCCTCCAACGTAAAACAGGTATAAACACCAACTGACCTACCCATTCATTCGTGTGGCAGCCATATTTAAAGGGCAAGTATAGTAAAAAAAAACATATTTTGACTAATTATCAAAACAGTTCATTTATTTTACACTCAACCTGATGTGGGTACATGGTATAGATGGTACCCTACAATTTTATATGTGGTAAGAGACGCGATCAGTGGGGACATGCCCTAAGAGTGGTTTTCAAACCAGTAGAAAATATATTATCTGATTAGTTAGTCTGATTAGGGATATTTCCAGGTGTCTTATTTTTATTCACAAGCATTAGGCACAAGATTTCATGATTTCAAGATTTCTCATCTTGACAGTTGAGCTTTGGTGTATTTGGTGGTGGATTGATCAAATTGGCTCAAGAGATTTTGCGATTTGGTGAGTTTATTTTGCTGGAAAGCTATTAAAGAAGACAAAAAGAAGAACGAAACGACAAAGAGTAACACCTCGACTGAGAAAAAGATGACAGAGTAACACCTCGACTGAGAAAAAGATGACAGAGTAACACCTCGACTGAGAAAAGACGACAGAGTAACACCTCGACTGAGAAAAAGATGACAGAGTAACACCTCGACTGAGAAAAAGATGACAGAGTAACACCTCGACTGAGAAAAAGACGACAGAGTAACACCTCGACTGAGAAAAAGATGACAGAGTAACACCTCGACTGAGAAAAAGACGACAGAGTAACACCTCGACTGAGAAAAAGACGACAGAGTAAAACCTCGACTGAGAAAAAGACGACAGAGTAACACCTCGACTGAGAAAAAGACGACACCTCGACTGAGAAAAGACGACAGAGTAAAACCTCGACTGAGAAAAAGACGACAGAGTAACACCTCGACTGAGAAAAAGACGACAGAGTAAAACCTCGACTGAGAAAAAGACGACAGAGTAACACCTCGACTGAGAAAAAGACGACAGAGTAACACCTCGACTGAGGAAAAGACGACAGAGTAACACCTCGACTGAGAAAAAAAATACAAAGAGTAACATCTCGACTAAGGGGGAGAAGAGGAGAGCGATTGCAGAAAGTCATGCCAAGACGACCATGTAAGAGACATCTAGAGAGACAAGCTGAGGATGGTAAGTGACTATTTAAACATTTCATTTCTCACTGCTCTGTCCCATCTGTAGTAAAACTAAATTATGTTAATCCTGTGCCCTGTAGCTCCCCCTTCCTTTGTGGTAGTTTTCTATTTTACTAACTGCACCATCTACCACATATTAAGAAAGCAAATCATATATAATAAAACCCTGTGTGCGTCCATGTGTCCGTGTGTGTGTGTCACTGCAGTTCCTATGGACTCACCACTAGAGGGAGAGTCTCTGCAGTTCCTATTGACTCACCACTAGAGGGAGAGTCTCTGCAGTTCCTATTGACTCACCACTAGAGGGAGAGTCTCTGCATTTCCTATTGACTCACCACTAGAGGGAGAGTGTTTGCGGTTCCTATTGACTCACCACTAGAGGGGGAAACACACAGAGGGAGAACAGCACTTAGACTGCAGGTAAGGTTGCTTGGGACAGGGGCCTCTGGATTCGGGACAGACGGGGGGCCCTAGATTCAGGGACAGAGAGGAGCCTCTGGATTTGGGACAGAGGGGGCCCCTGGCCTGGGACATTGAGGAGGACTATGGCCTTGGGACACTAAGGGGACACTCTGTGCTTCTAGCACCCGTTATTGTAGCAGGCTTAATGTCTAGTATTATATAATAGGGGTTTCATGAATATTAAAGGGCCTGACTTTCTGTGAAATTAAGCATACCAACTGTCAAAACTGCACACAGCACATAACATACCAACTGTCAAAATACTGTCACGATTCAAGCAACAACAGAAAAGTTTAGGATTGTACCATGTTAGACATCTTGGATATACAATAATACATTTAATTGGCTAACTGAAATGCTTGAAAATGCAAACTTTCAAAGCACTTAACCGACCTGCGACGCACGATGTGTTGGGGCCTTTATCGGCCGAAATTGGCGTTCAGTCGGGGATCCGCCAAGTCGGTTGTTCGGCGATCCCTGACTGAACAAAGACTTTCTGAGATTATATAGATGTTATCTTTTGCCCCATGCCTGTGATTATTGAATGTATTTTTATGGATTTATTTACGACAGCAATGGTCAGGCATGGGGGCAAAAGATAACATCTGTACAATCTCAGAAAGTCTTTGTTCTAGTATGTATAAAATAGTGTGCTTCACAAGATTCAGTATTGTATCAAGCCTGAGGAAGAAGCCGAAAAAAGCTATGTAAGCTTGCATTTCCGATCATTTCAGTTAGCCAATAAAAGGTGTTATTTTATATCCAAGATGTCTTCACTGATTGATAGTTAAAATGCAAAATGCTTCAGATTGGATATCTGAAAATTGGGGACAGATCAACAAAAAAATGGTTGGTGATGGTTGGATAGAATTATAGTTTCTAGCAATGGTCAATTTCAAATAACATTTTTTCAGTATAGATGCTCTTTTAGGTTAGTAGATAATAAATGTCCCTTCACCTTTTATTTTTCTTGAAGAAACCCATAGGTCTAAAACCAGAACAGCTTTTCAGACCATGATGGATTACCATCAAATTGAGCCCTAGACAGATCTGTCATTTAGAGCTCCTTTGTTTTATCTTCTTGTATTGTATTGGCTTCAAAACTGTAGCAGGGCCCCTGATGTTTACTGGGCCCTAGGCAGGTGTCATATGGACTATCCTGCTTTTTTTCAGACACTTTATTCCTCTGTATCTAATACCAACACTGTATACTTTGTCTAAATCAATTCTCTCTCTATATTTATAATTTATTGAAAACTTGCATTACCATATCCAATTTATCCTTCATATATAGGTGCTGCTGTGAAGAAGCTTCGCGTGGATGAAGGAAGACCCTCCCCCATGGATGCTGGATGCCCCTTCTTGTGCCACGCTTATGCAACCTTCCAGACAGAGGTATGACAAGTTGTTTGTATTGAATGGCAGTGTAACCAGTTCCATTATGTAAGTGAGGTCTATCAGTAAATAACTGTTATTAAGATCTGAAAAATGTTATCAGATATTATCAGCCTTTTTATTAATGACATTATTTCTTTTTTGATGGTATCAGACACCATGTTTATGTTGGAACTATTTGTACTTTGGCCCCATGTGGTAAAGAAAAGGATTGGAATATGTCCTGTCCCATCCGTCTGTCATTGTGTATTAAAGCAACTCAACTAAATGCCGCAGACTATAAGTAATAGTGAGATGAATACAAGACGCCTCCCTGGGTTTTTGTATATTTGTGTCATCAATATTTCTATTTGTTGTAATTATTATTTAGTGTATAATCACACATTGTATGCTCTATTCTGTACCATCTATTTAATGTTTTCCTGTCTTTGTACACAGAGGAACGCTTTTTTCGCCCTGGAATTTGCCGGAGGAGGAAGCCTGGAAGATCTTCTACAGAACTCAGTCCAACTGGAGATCAATGCCATCAGGTTAGCGTCATTTCCTTACCATACTGTCAATGTATTGATAACTGCACCGAGATCTTAAGACGCCTGTAGATTTACTGTACAATGACAGTTATAAGGAGACTGTATAATAGGAATTACACAATTGATTGTTCACTTGTTTTCTTTATGGAAAGGTTCTATTCAGCTGAGATAGTCTATGGTCTCCAGTATCTCCACTCGCTTGGAATCATCCATCGGTAAGTTAAATTCTACAGTTACATCTCCCAACTATCCACAGTATTCAATGTGATCTCACTCTTCTACCTTTAGTAGAGTTAGTAAATAGTCCAAGTCTAGATTGTTCAGGCCAAGCAGTCCCACACAACAGTTTTTGTTCCTTGTAGTCAGTAAATTCATGATCTCTTTTGCAGGGACATCAAGTCGGACAACATTCTGCTGAGCGAAGATGGACATGTGAGGATCGCGGACTTGCAGCGGAGAACATCACCAGAGGAGTCACCAGAGTATGCAGAACACTAGACAACATCGCGCCAGAGGTGAGGAATTAAATCCTATTGTATATATAAAATTGTATCTAGTAACAGGGAGAGATCTCCAAATTACAAGATTGTGTGTCAGAGGCTCAGTGTTATTGATAGACACTTGGTGTGAATATTGTGCCAAATAGTGAAATGTCCTAAAGAAAGTTTATGGGATCCATTTATATTTTAATATATAAACTGTTTTCCCTTTAACATAGATATTGTCTATTTATATGTTTTCCAGTTGTATTGAATTATAGTTAATGTCTTGAAAATGTTGGAAGAAAAACGGACTCAAAATTCATCATCTTCCATAGATTTTTGGTCTGAAAACCTGCTGAATTATGGTTAAAGTGCTGTCAGATTTTACCATTAAGATGTTTTTAAGATGAAATATTTATATAATCTCTCATATTTTTTCTAGATGCTATGCAGAAAGGAATATGGTTTTGCTGTTGATTTTTGGTCCTTAGGTGTCACCTTGTACAGGATGGCTGTTGGACGATTCCCGTTTTATGCCGGAGAGGAGGAAATGAAGGTGCGAAGATCCATCCTGAAGTCCTGTGTAGCAGGATTTTAATAAGAAAGCTTGTAATAGTATTTATACGCTTCTCTGATAAATTTGTATGATACTGAAAGATGTTACTAGTCAGTGTAATTTACCTTGTCTGGTATTAAAAACTGTTAATATTCTTTCCTATAGCTCCTGGAGATGAATCCATCTACGCGCCTGGGAACGGCTGGAGACATCAGGCAACATCTCTTCTTCAGCAGAACAGACTGGACCCATCTGGAGAGTGTGATACCACCATCCACTTTCCCGCCCAGAGATATGGATCAGAGGAGATGCTGGAACCAGCCAATGGCCTTTTCATGGAGATGCTGAGGACGTCTACGAGCAACAGGGGAAAGCTGCAGGACTTAGGTAAAAGGAAATAGGAATCCTGTGGAAAATAACTAATACCGCACATTAACCATTTAGATTATATCATTAAAACTGAAGAAGAAGAAATAGAAAGAACAGCAATTCGGCTCTTCAAGCTAAATTATTTAAAGGTATTAAATGGCGATTAAAAAGCTATTATTACCTAATATTCCACATGTTTTGTTTTTTTGAAAGCTGAGGAGTCAGTCAGTGCTTTCATACCAAACACCGCAATAAAGCACAAGTGGCATGTGGCAGAAGCTGAATCCATAGGACCTCACTTTGCCGGTATAAGGAGGCAAAATATCTCTTAGAATTTATCTCAATGCTTTGCATTCACCTTCAGAGCTATACACTCCCTGAATATTAACAGTATCATCTAGCCTGTAACTCTGAAAGGGTTGGCTTGACAAATGTCTTCTTCAGTTTGTTCGTTATATCTCTCCTTTCTTGCTTTTAGTAGCACTGGTATGTTTTCTATAATAAACAGTGTGATTTGGCGGTACGCTACCATGTACCGTGTACTGCGCTTCTTACCTGACCGTGACCCCTCAGTGCAGAAGTGGTATGTTTTCTATAATAAACAGTGGAGCTAATCGAACAAATAAGTGTAAAATCCACACAACCCAATGTATTGCAGTGACTATGCCATTTTCGAAATGGAAATACTGCAGCGCAGCCTATGTAATAAAGACAGCGTTGCAGGAAATTCTGCACTACCATGTAGCGCAAAACTTAAAATAGAGGCACAAAGCTGCACTTCTTACCTGACCGCGATCCCGCAATTCAGTAAATCTTGCAAATGAGTTTAGTAAATTGCGGGAACTCGAGAAGGTAAGAAGCACCCCTATGCGTCCATTGTCCAGAGTGAGTCACGTGACACGAAGTGGCTATTATAATTGATGACATAGCTAATCACTGTTTATAAGGATATAATCTACAGTTCATTCATGCCTAATTGTTGTATTTTAGACACAATAATTGCCAAGAAGAAGGGAGTTTACTAAGCATTACAGTGCTTTATATATATAGGCATGGGTAGTGGTTCCCAGTGCTTATGCCCCATTATGCGTATCTTACCTGGTATTCCATAACACCCTTTATAACACAGAAGAAAATAGATATTGAGTAAGTATACAGATACTGTACACAGGACTACTGCTGTGATATGGGCAAGTTTATTCTCAAAACATGTTTCGCACTTTAAGTCCTTTCTCGAGCATTGCAATGCATAAATTCCTGTGTTAAATGTATATTAACCCATTTACAGAGGGTTAGCATGACTTTAGCACAGGATTTCCAAAGGCTGCGTGGATTTAGCAAAATTCACCCATGCAGCTGCCACACATACTGCCTTTATTAATGCTTCCAAATAGCTTCTGTTAAAGTCACGCAGGGGGTAAGACCAGATCAGGATTTACCCCAAGCCTCAAATGCGATATTCAATCTTAGGATTGAGAACTTGCAGCTGTAAATTCTCCTGTAAATATTGTACTGAGATGGGAGGTCCCCTCAAATTTTTCATACAAATAATGACATGGATGGAACCATTTTTTCCTCCATCTTAGTCTACCATGTAAAGTTTATGTTAGAGGGCATGTCTACCCACCAACACTGATGCTCATGCCCTTAAATACAATGACTTGATGATATTATTGTGTTACAACCTTGGAGCGCACATATAGGGAAGCATAAAGAATGGACAGAGTGCACCTCCACCATTGTTTATCTATTCAGCATAAAGAATGTGACTTTGCAGTCAGTCCTGGCACATTTTCAGATATAACAGTGGGAATCTGTCTGCACAGTATTAAAGACATTAAGGCTGATTTACAGGAAGCGTCAGAAAAATCAAATGCAAGAATAAATGGGAGTGACACATTGGGGCTTATGGAATAACGGAATCTATTATTACCTAAGACCCATTTTGTTATTTCTGAGGTATTAATAACCAGATGTAAGTAATAAACTAGCTCAGGGTATCCAACCTGTGGCCCTCTCAGGGAATTCTGTGAGTTTTAGCCTGCAAACATCTAGAGGCCTCCAGGTTTGATATCCCTTTGCTAGACTCCATATATTCAGCCATTGCAGGATACTTCCATTTGCTACAAACATTTGTGTATAAATCTATTTATTGCAGATGACTTGCATCTGTATTATGTAACCCATCATAGAGCAGGGATGTCTGAAAATAAAAAGTCCCAGTATTTCTGGAACTAATGCTGACAGGGAATGTTCGGGGTTGTCGTTTTCAAACCATCTAAAAATCTACTGGTTCTCTATGCCTGGCATAGAGAAAATACATTTTCAAATGTGTCAGCATGTTTTTGTAGACTTTTAAATGTAATTTTTCTTTAATCAAGTTCTGCCAAATTGCGATGTTACATTATTCCAGATAACATAGCTGCCTGTTTAATATCTGCAGTTTGATACATTTACTGTAAAGTTTCCCAGTTGAAGACCAGAGGTTTTAATGTTTGATGTGACTGTGGATTGATGTAGACTTGATACAAATAAGATTTTATTTAAAAATGCCCATGCTATTAATATGCATCAACCAATCAGAGGTTAGCATTTTTCAGCGTTATTGCCGTTAGATGAAATCTGATTGGTTGCTGCAGATTAATAGCAAGATGAAATGTTAATTTTATTGCATAAGTCCCCAAGTCCTTAGCAGTTAAGGACTGTATCCCTTTAAGACAAATCAGATCAAGTGATTTATTTGCCAGGAGTGCAGGATTCCTCTCTGATATATTCATACTTTATGGCTCTAACAGGGAAAGTTAACAGAGTGGAATTCCATTGTAGGCTAAGTCTTTTATAATGTAAAGATGGAAAGAAGTAAATACTTTCTGCATTCCTAAGCTACAAAACTCATATAACCTTGGCAACTCACACTGTTTACTGTGTTTCACAGAGGAATAACCAGCACAGTTCCCCTAATATAACAAATTCAGTCTGTCGAAGATACAGTAGCTGTTGGTTTCTTTAATCATTGAAGTAACAGAAGTTTTTGCTGCAAATCTGACCTGTTTTTTGTTAGTGTGTGCACAGTAAATTACCCTGTACATGGACAAAAAGTATTTCCCTGCAGTAAGGGCGGATAGGACATGCCCTTTCAACTAATGTTTAAACATTGATTTTGTGTTGCTATTATAGGTTAATAATATTACTGTGCTCCTCTGGTAGCAAAAGTAAAACCAGCCATAGACCGAAAGAACTTGTTTCCCAGCTGCTGCAACAACTTACCAACTGGAAATCCAATACAAAACCTTACAGACAGCCATTTTCCATTTTCAGAGCATGATCTCCCCAACTGGTACATAGACAGGGTGACCATTAATTCAGTAATCGGTGTTGGTCTGCAGGTCTCCCTTCCAGACCCTCATTAGCATACCAGAATTTACATATTTGGGGGAGGCTGCTAGTAAATATACAAACTTAAACCCTACCATCCACCCATAGGATGACCAATCTCTTGGTTCTATCCTTCCATGTCTTACAGTCAATGTGCCAATTTATGACCTGCTTTTAGTGTCTCTTGCTCTGATGTATTTTCTAACATTTTATTGAAGGCAATCTGTTAAAGAGCATGTCCACCCCATAAAAAAACTTTTGATATGCGGTAGGGCACGCTCCCCCAGCCCCAACCGCATTAATATTATTGCTAGAAAGTGTCCCGATTCTTACTTACCTTCCTTCTTTCCTCCGCCACACTGTACAGGCCCTCTGCTTGCAGGGAAATGCAAGCAGGGGGCGGGACCAGCAGCCGCGCCCAAGATTGGCTGAGAGACAGCCAATCACGGTCTTGGCTGCAGAGAGTTCTGAACAGTGGAGAAGAGAGGGAAGGTAAGTAGAGATTGGGGGACTTTCTAACAATAATATTAATGCGGTTGGGGCTGGGAGAGCATGCCCTACCGCATACCCAAAGGGTTTAATGTTAGGGGGAGGGAGAGAAAAACGTGAGGGAGAGGGAAGGGGGAGGGCTGCACTGAGCATGCCCCAAAACTTGACGAGGTTGAGGCAGACTCAGGCACAGCATGAGTCACACACTGCTCCTACACAGCAGTTTCCTGGACTTTGGAGGGGCACAGCAGGGGAACTATTTTGAGCAGAAATGTAAGGTAAGGCTTGTTTTAAACTTCTTAATGTGGCCAGTAAGGGGTTAAATTTTAGTTTTGGGGGTGGACATGTCCTTTAAGTTTACAATGAGCCCCAAAATCAGGTAAAAAGGCCAATGTGAAGGAGCTCCAGTAGTTTTTAATATCTTTAAATAATTAATTCTATGCAAGGGAGAAAGTGGTGCCCAGACTATTTAATGTAGATAATGTATATGGAAAAAGTACCAAGCACACTGTTGAGAATATGCAGTTAGCCATTTTACCACAAGATGGCTCTGGTAAAACTCCTGGGATTGCCTGTCATAAAGCAAATAGCCTATCTCCTTATCGTCTAAGCCAGTTTAAGTTAAATTCTGGTTGTTCTTGCACTTTAAAGGGAATGTGGGAATAAATATAGTAGCTTTAGCCCATATGAAGAGTCAAGCATATAGACAAAGGAAGAGCAAACATACATGCTAAGGCAGTATCCTGTAGCTAAGAGCCAATAAAAACTATACTGCCCCTTGAAAGCAAGGGATCTAGGAGACTAGTCTGCAAGAAAGAGCAGACTAGGGCTACTCAGCTGTTAACTCACAGTTTCCTCTTCCTATCAGTAAATAATTAGCACTCTATGGGGGCAAAGAGATATTGGTTACTATCCGGCCAAATTAGTGCAAAACTCATTCCATCGGGTTAGTGTTGGTTTTTCACTAATTTAGCAGTGGCCACACCATTTCCATTTTTTCAGAAATGATGCTGGGTAGCCTATTCCATAAGTTTTACACAAGTTTTAACTTGGCTAATGGACTTCTTAGGTAAACCAATCACCATACCTGATGATACCCGATTCAGGTGAGAATACTGTTTTATAAGCCATTCATTGTTTTAATATTAATTATTATTAATTAATATCTACTACTAATACTTTTGATTGATTTATTCACACACATTCCAAGATGAATTGCTGGTAGGAAACCACCATCACTCACAGTCATTGATATACTATGCATCTTAGTTTAGCTCTAATATAAACCAGCACTCCCTGCCCTTGAGGTTTCTTGTTTTATTCTGATGACTTATAAGAAGAAACAATAGTGTCCTCTGCACTCGTACCAAGCGTGGGTGCTCACTCCTCTAAACAATCCAACCCTCGATGGATATTCAATTCAGGAATCACAAATAGGCATGGGTGGCACTCCAAATTATAAACTTTATTCAATACAGACCAAACATCTCACCAATGTCTAATTTCACTGAGGAAGGGGGCACGTACCCCCCGAAACGTTGTGAGATGTTTGGTCTGTATTGAATAAAGTTTATAATTTGGAGTGCCACCCATGCCTATTTGTGATTCCTGACTTATAAGAAGCCCTATTGACTTGTCTAAAGTCCCAAGCAGTTGTCACAGGCTTGTCTCTGTCAAAGTGCAATGTCAATCCCAGTTAAAAACTAAATGTTGAGCCACAACCTCTTCATTATATAAAGCTGCCAGCGTGATCGTTTCTTTCATTGCACACTGGAAACCTGTATGTAAATCTTTCATATTATACTGTGTCAAATAATGCTGCACTACACATGTAGAAAATGGCAGCCTCCTACGCATGTGCTTCCTTACTGCACAGAGAGTTGATTTACACCCAAGCAAATGGCACAGAAAATAAGCAAATGAGGCCCTTTATAAATAGGTAGAGTGTAGCTCAATAAACAGAGTCTGATTAAACAAACACATGCGTCGATGCAGATGTGTAAAACCCATTATGGGATGTAGAAGACTATTTAAATTCTATGGGGTTTATGTGTTGCAAAAGTGCATCTGTGTTGATAATCAGCAACCAATCAGAGATTAACAAACTGCAACGGACCAGTAAAAGAATAGCTGATTGGTTACTATGGATTACACTGTAAAAGCCAGTTGTGGACAATTAAATTTCACAGGGGGTTCATGAGAAACTTTATTGTTGTGAAGGGCGGAACCAATAGGTTCAACGCAATTCTTATTACAGAGACCAGAAACAGCATTTTATAAACAGATTGAATTAATACCACTGGTCTATTGGATGTTTTAATAGCTGCAATTTTTAATACAAGGTGTGTGATATTTTAGATCCATTCCATCAAATTCAATGAATCAATTGATCACACCATTATTTTTATATATATATATAAAAAAAAAAAAATTATCCAGCCTGAGACAATCAATAAATATTATTTTTTATCCGATGAAGATTTTGGTCACAGGCGTAGTAGCAGGGGGTCAGTCAGGGGCAACCAACGGGCTTCAGCAATGTCAGCTTGTCAGCAATGTTTATTGGTTTGTAACTTTCAATTTCACCACAGAAAGTTAACTATATTTAACATGTGAAGTAGCATATTTAATGATAAAGTAGATAAGAATGGAAAAATAAATAAAACTAGAGGAATGGCCCAAATTTAATGACAAATCTGATCCATTTTTTGACAAAATTAGGATTAAAATATTAGGTTGCAGTGAAAAGTTCCACAGATATTTCAAACCAATTGAAATATTGTAATGGTCAGCTGATTGAGTTGAAATATTGTCTAGTGTGTGTACACAGCCTTTTGTTTAATGGCCCCCAGCCATTTTATCCACCTTGTGCTGTACCAGAAGCAGCTGTTAAATCTGTCCAATTGCAAGGCAGGCACTGCAATCCATTTTTAGAAATGCTGCTAACATCTGTCTATGTTACACTTAATAGGTATATGTACCTGCTCCAACTTACATACAAATTCAATTTTACAACCTACAGAACCCGGGGACTGCCTGTACATTCATTTCATAATTTGAGAGATTAACCTGGCACTGACGTCTCCCTACAACCCTTCCAACCCTGCATGTTTTTGTAAACTCTCATGAAAGAACATTACAGTCTGTTGTTCTATATTCCTTCCAATAAATTACTTAGTAGTAACAGTAAAACATCATACACTTCTATCTTACTAAAACCTGAACTGAAATCTGAGAAAAGGTGTTAAACCTCCCAGCTACAATCACATATGTTTCTAGACATTTCCTCACAGTGAATTTTAGGTGACCTACTTGCAGGTTGTTTGGCTAATATTTGTTGTGTATTAGTGATATATTATTTAAATTATTTTTATGGGATACAATCTGAACAGGGATCCAATGTGACTGCATTGTTAAAGCAATAAACAGCCTCGGACGCATATACTAGGAGATTATCAATACTACTGTGATTTCAATGTATCCACAATCTATTTCCATTTGGCTCCCAGTTCAAACACAAAGCCCCAGATAAAAAAGCTTTTTTATTCACTATAATAATATATATTTGAGCACACAGCCCATATAAAAATTAAAGGGAAGATTGAGTCAAGGTGCATGTGTGGCATCCAGTATTTATTATTCTGCTAGTCTTCCTCCTGGCTTCAGCTCTATCTTTAATACAGGACTTGTCCAGGACTAACCTGGCAAATGAAAATTTACATGCTGTAAGCTCCACAACAAAACTACTGTATATTTTGAGGTAGGAATAATCAATCCAACCTTCATTTCATTTTTATAGTCCATAGTTATCCTTTAAAAATGACAGACAGAATCTTAAAAGACCACATTATACAAGCAGCAGTTCTTATCTTAAGATGTTCCCATCTGGTTCATTAATTTTGTTATTGCAGGTTGTTCTTAGATAGATTAGACATTTGTCTATAGACAAACATCTAATCTATTTATATCTAATGCTGGCCATACAGAGATATCTTCTTAAAGCCACAATAACCCACACAAGGACCTCAAAGGCTGCACAGGTCTCAATTGTCACTCATGCAGCCAACGCTGTCAATTTAATATTGTGCTTGTTGCAAAACTTTTGTAATGCCAGAAAACTGATGCTGAGAAGACCAAAATGGTATTTACCCAGAGCCTCAAGTACTATACAATAGGCCGTAAGAGGAATGCTTGTGTCTCTCCTTAAAGGAGAACTAAACTCCCATTTTTGCACTCCAGAATCTGGACATATCCCCTATAAAAATACCAATAAACTGTAAAATCCCACTACAGTAATTGGCATAAAAGTAAATGTAACCCTCTGAAGAACTGGATGAAATAACTGTGTGTGTGTGTGTGTGTGTGTGTGTGTACTGGCCACACCTAATCTGTCCTGTAAAAAGGTTGGCTAGAGGCTAATGGTGGGTGTGACCAACTGAACCAACTGTAACAAGTTCCTGCAGTATCTTAGGACTGAGCATGTGTAAAGAACACAATGGTCAGTGACCACACTGTGAGATACTGGGATGTTGGGAAATAAAACACAAATCCCATGTTAGAAAGGTCTAAACAGAGGCCTCGGGATTGCATGTCTATTGAAGCCCCACACAAGGTAAATACTTTTCTCATCCCACTGAGAGGGTTTGGGGATCCAAATGAAAGGCATGCCATTTTCTGTCACCACAGACGATTGATATTTAGCATATTCTTGGTATTTAATAATTATTTGATATTTATCTCATTATCAAATCGAGTTTATTATAGGGTTACAATATGTGTACAATACACTGGTATATTGTTTGATATTAGAGAGCATTTTTGATCATGTGTATTAACAGTCAAGGAATGGGCTGTGTTTTTAAAGGGTGTCTCCACCCCAAAAATATAAATTTATCTGAAGTGTAGGGGACCTCCCCTCCAACCCTAAACACTAGGGTTTTAAGTTAAAAAAAAGTGCACAGAAACTGACTTTCCCCCTATGTTCCTTCGGCCTTTGCCTCTATTGCTACATAAACGGAGTAGCATTAGGAGCCGGAACGGCAGCGCATCTGTGAGTAGCTGAGAGTCAGACAATCACAGACGTGGCTGCCAGTAATTGAGAGAGTCGAGGGAATGAGGGTGGGTAAGTCTGTTTCTGTGCACTTTTAAATGTTATAACTCTAGCATTTAGGGTTGGGGGGGTCCCATCACTGCAGAAAGGATTATTTTTTACTGCAGAGATGAGGAATCCAGAGGGGGGGGGAGGCGGAAGAGCTCCCCTGTGCATGCCAGAGTCCTCCATGAGGACAGGAAATATACCTTATTACACACAGACAGCTGCTGCTCTTCAGTTTCCTGGATTTTCAGAAGGCACTGCAGGAGAACCATAAGGAGCAGAGGAGAAAGGGAGGGTTTTTTTACACTCCAAGCAAGGTTAAGAGTAGAAGAGCACACTACTTGGGTGATGAATTTTTATTTAGTGCACAAACATAGCATACATAGTATGCTGTTGTGGATTGTGAAGCCCTGGAAGAAGTACATCCGGAACTTTGCTGGGGTTTTTTACACTTACACAGTGGGGCATAAGGATCAGAGATCCCACCCGGCCCTTAAACCAAATTCCCTAAACAAAAACCTTGAATATACCTTATTTATTATTAACATAAAAAGACATCCAGCCCTAAAAAGAAAAAAAAACCACAACACAGCTTTTTTCGTGGCAAAAATTGGGAGGTATTATTAAATTAACACAACATATATCAAAAAAACAAATTTTAGAGTCCCCTTCTAAACTGAAATTGTCTTTCCTCCCCCATGGCCGATTGGTATTACCTGGCTCGATTAGCCCCAATCGCTCACCGCCCTTGCCAGCTGAGTCCCCCTGCACATCAGCTGGCATTAATAGATTGGCATTGTCAATCATTCACCGCCCTTGCCAGCTGAGTCCCCCTGCACATCAGCTGGCATAACTCACGCTCCCACCAGCTGAGTCCCCCTGCACCTCAGCTGGTGTTTTGGAGGTCTAGACAATCGGGATTTTCCCTTTGTCCGTACCTACCCCAGGTGCCCCATCTGGTTTGCCCACCTTCTTGCAACCTGAACGCAAAGCTCAGTGCTGCCGGTAGGGTCCCATACTGTATTTCCATGGCACCTCTTAACCGCTGTCTGGGGGAGGGGGAGACCGCATTCCACCACAAAAAGGAGGGGACTCCTGCCGCCATGACCTCATTTAGCCACTATTTCCAAGTATTCCGGAAAACTATTGCCAATCCAACATCCGACAAATGAACCCGTCTGGTATAAACAGCCCTTTACATTTAAAGTCAATATCAGGATGTTCAATAACCCCTCCCTTTAAAGAGTCCATAAACGAGCACATAGCTTTATTCACTTAGCTTTATTCACTTACCTTCTCACTTTATTTATTGCTGCTAGAGACCTTGCCCCCCTCCAACTTAAATCTTGGAGTTATATATGACCATACAAATTTATGGTCCCTCCAAATAACTTTGTATCTAGCCAAATGCTGGGCAATTGCATGCCCAGCAATAAATTCAAGAATTTCTCCACCACCAAATCAATTCCCCCATCACGGACAATCAATATAACTGGCTGGCCCCATCTTACTTTAGACTTCAGTAACTTACCACTATTTATATCAGCCACTTTGATCCACAGCACAGGGAGTCTTATATATATTCTGTATGCTGCAGATTTCCATCCACCTAACGATTTTATTTCCCCAACTGACTTACTATCCCTGACTGCCACAGTTGCCGCCCCAATACGAAAAAAATGTGTACCATAACTACTACTGTCAAAATTTTCCACACCTAGGGCCCTCTTTAATATTGATCTAAATTGTAATTAAGATAATGCTGTTAGATCCCCGTGCATCCAACATGAGCCTACCGAACTGGGTCAAAGGGAAAGGAAACTCTTTATCACTCTAACTCTAACTGGGCAAACAGACCTATGACTTTTGGGCAGATACATCCACTCACCTCTTCCCTCTTGATATTTTTTATCAGTACCTGCTTTTACCCTGGATTCCCCCCCCCCACCCATATACTGTTCAACAGATATAATATAGGGTCCCTTATATGATGTTTTTCAGCAAACTCATTTCCAATGCCTGACTAAGCATCCCATGTGTCCCACTTAGCCCTTAGCCACTGATTTAAACACCCCTGGAACATGCTTCGCTTTAAATGAAATATTATACTGCATTTTATATCAAGGTGCTCTGCCTTCTAGGTTAAGTGTTGTTCTGTGGCTTTAGTTGTCCTTTAATTGAATGAACTATCTTTCCACAGCTGTGGCCACCTCCCTGTGTACCATTGACCTTATTCCTAGCTGACACCACTTTCTCCTCTCGCAATCTCCCTAACCTCTTGAGTCTATTTCAATGCCCAAAATTGAAATAACCCGTAAACTGTCTTTTCTTGGGCAATAGGGACCCCTAAGCCGCTGCGAACTTCTTACATGGTCTCTAACAGCTTGCTACACACATTCGACCCAACAAACAAAAACTCATCTAGATAGTGGGCCAATGATGAAAGACCCGCCTTATGCAAAACACACCAATGTAAAAAAAAAACAAAAAAAAACTGCTAAACTTCTCAAAATAAGCACAGGAAATAGAGCACCCCATCTGCAGACCTTTTTCAACACAGTATTCTCCCTAAAATTTACCACCCATTAAGTTATCTGGGTGGAGTGGTAGCAGCCTAAATACTGACTCAACATCTATCTCAGGCACGAGAGCTTTATGGCCGCACTGTTTGACAATATCCAAAGCCCTGTCAAAAAGTTTGATAATGCACTGAACATTATGCTAAATCCTGTGCATAATTGACCAATAAGCCCTCTGTGTAAGACAGATGCTGAATCCCGCTCAGCCAATCACAGACGCGACTGCCGTTCCCGCCCCTCTGCTTGCATTCTCGCAAGCAGAGGGCCGGCAGTGCGGCGGAGGATCGAGGGGAGGTAAGTAAGAGTTTGGGGAGCTTTTTGAAAAGAAGAAACATGCGGTTGGGGCTGGGGGATATGGAATATTAAAAACCTATTTTAGGGGTGGACATACCCTTTAAAACCATTGAAGAAGAAACATGCTATTTCCTTGTCTGGATATTTTTCCAACTAACTACTTAGCCTGCCCATTATTATTGGTGTTTGCGCCTTTTCCAGTCTTTTTAAATTATATTACTGGAGATAATTATTTGTCTTGTATATTACTTATTGTATTACTGAATTGGTATACTGTTATAGTTGCACAACACATAACATTTTAAAGTAGTTGTGTACCCTGAGTAATTTATTTATTTATTTTTAACCAAAACCTAAAGATATTTACATAGGGGCAGAGACATTTGAATTTGAGTAAATGCTTATGTGGCCATTTGTAAACTTTTCATTAAGAGTAAATATATATAAAAATATAGAAAATGGTTTCTTTTTTATATTAATGAACCGACTCAGCATATAATCCCGTTACACAATACCCATTCTACCTATATGCCCCTTTACTGCACAGGACATAATAACCAGAGGTAACTATAAATGGGTAGTGATGGTTAGTAATGTATGTGTGATATTATGTGGATATTAACTATGCACAAACACTATTACTGGCAGATATTTAATATATTAGTGATTTTAAAATGTATATATGTATGAAAAGGTTATATGAATAGTGTCACTCCTCCTCCATTCAAAGCTAAAACATGTCCCCTAATCCTATTATAAGTGCCAGACAGCATTTAAAACTTTGCAGCTTTCTCACTTCCCCCCTGCTACACCTCATAATAGTTACAACAATGACAATCAACAGTCACTTAGTGACAATTAAATCAAGTCTCACCCATCTCTGGATCTATTCTCTTTGTGAATTAACCACAGACAGTATAATTTAAAGATAGCACAATATTTCCCCAAACAAACAGTGCAGTTTTCATGCTATCAATTTCTTGAATGTAGTCACAGCCAATCTAAACCTAGAAATGTACAATTCTGACATCACTTAAATCTAATGCCCTATTCAGACAAATTATATTTGGATTCTACAATGAGGATTTTTCTAATATATGCAGTAGGTAAAACATTTGCAGTAGGTAATGATATATTATATATTGCAGTAGGTAATATATCACATTATATACTGCAGTAGGCAATACACTATATTTTGCAGTAGGTAATGATATATTATATTATATACTGCAGTAGGTAATATATCATATATTGCAGCAGGTAATGATATACCGGTATTATATTATATACTGCAGTAGGCAATGACATTACACTATATATTGCAGTAGGTAATGATATATTACATTATATAATATGCAGTAGGTTCTATACATATATATTGCAGCAGGTGTATAGATATTATTATATACTGCAGTATGGCAATGACATATTACATTATAATGCAGTAGGAATATATCATATATTGCAGCAAGTAATGATATATTATTATACTGCAGTAGGCAATGACATTACACTATATATTGCAGTAGGTAATGATATATTACATTATATAATGCATTAGGTAATATATCATATATTGCAGCAGGTAATGATATATTATATTATATACTGCAGTAGGCAATGACATATTACACTATATATTGCAGTAGGTAATGATATATTATATTATATACTGCAGTAGGCAATACACTATATTTTGCAGTAGGTAATGATATATTATATTATATACTGCAGTAGGTAATATATCATATATTGCAGAGTAATGAGATATTTATATTATATACTGCAGTAGGCAATGACATATTACACATTATATTGCAGTAGGTAATGATATATATATATATAACTGCAGTAGGCAATACAATATATTTTGCAGTAGGTAATGATTATATTATATTATATACGCAGTATGGTAATATATCATAATTGCAGTAGGTAATGATATATTATATATATACTGCAGTAGGCAATGACATTACACTATATATTGCAGTATAGCGTAATGATATATTATATTATATACTGCAGTAGGCAATACACTATATTTTGCAGTAGGTAATGATATATTATATTATATACTGCAGTAGGTAATATATCATATATTGCAGCAGGTAATGATATATTATATTATATACTGCAGTAGGCAATGACATATTACACTATATATTGCAGTAGATAATGATATATTACATTATATAATGCATTAGGTAATATATATATTGCAGCAGGTAATGAATATATATATATATATACTGCAGTAGGCAATGACATTTACACATAATATTGACGTAGGTAATGATATATTATATATATACTGCAGTAGGTAATATCATATATTGCAGCAGGTAATGATATATTATATTATATACTGCAGTAGGCAATGACATATTACACTATATATTGCAGTAGGTAATGATATATTATTATATAATGCAGTAGGTAATATATCATATTGCAGGTAAGATATATATATTATAATGCGATGTAGCAATGATATATAACTATATATTGCAGTAGGTAATGATATATTATTAATATAATGCAGTAGGTAATATATCATATATGGCAGAGTAATGATATATTATATTATATATTATAATTGCAGTAGGCAATGAATATTAACTATATATTGCAGTAGGTAATGATATTTACATTATATAATGCAGTAGGTATATATCATATATTGCAGCAGGTAATGATATATTATATTAATACTGCAGTAGGCAATGACATTACACTATATATAGCGAGTAGGTAATGATATATTAAATAATATGCAGTAGGTAAAGATCAATATTAGGATAATTATATTATATTATTATACTGCAGTAGGTAATATCATATATTGCAGCAGGTAATGATATATTATATTATATACTGACATATTTAGGATAAATTATATTATATATTGCAGTAGGTAATGATATATTATTATATCATATTATAATGAGCTAGTACGAGTAATATATATATATTGCAGCAGGTAATGAATATTATATATATATGCAGTAGGTAAATATCATATATTGCAGCAGTAATGAATATATATATTATATATACTGCAGTAGGTAATATATCATATATTGCAGTACGAGTAATGATATATTAATATCTATCTTATAAAATGACAGTTAGTAGCCGTAATATATCATATATTGCAGCAGGTAATGATATATTATATACTGCAGTAGGTAATATATCATATATTGCAGCAGGTAATGATATATTATATTATATACTGCAGTAGGTAATATATCATATATTGCAGCAGGTAATGATATATTATATTATATACTGCAGTAGGTAATATATCATATATTGCAGTAGGTAATGATATATTATATTATATAATGCAGTAGGTAATATATCATATATTGCAGCAGGTAATGATATATTATATACTGCAGTAGGTAATATATCATATATTGCAGCAGGTAATGATATATTATATTATATACTGCAATAGGCAATGACATATTACACTATATATTGCAGTAGGTAATGATATATTACATTATATAATGCAGTATACTAAACTGCTGCTCCTGGGGCCCTGCTGTATGCAGAATAAAACTGTTCTGTCCATAACTGCAACTGCTGTCTCTTGTGTAACTGCAAAACAAAAAGACAGGTTAGTTCTGATTATTTCTTTTTCACAGTCACCTTATATACACAAAACTCCTCCCCCTTTCCCCCTGTCGAATGCTAGCTCCGCCCCCTCTCTCTTACCTGGCTCAGGTAAGGGAATCCTTTGTTTCCTTCCCCTATCCTTACTATTGTACCTAAAATGGAGGTTTAATGCCTGCGTGATCCTGCCCCTTATCTACGCTCAGTCGCAGTCGCTTTTGGCCTCGCACCTTCCCTTTTATAATTTTAGTTTTGGGGGTGGACATGCCCTTTAATTGTGTGTTTTTTGGTTCTGCTGAATAAATGGTGTTTAAACCCAGATAGTGTGGGTTTACACTGACTTAAAGGGCATGTCTACCCCCAAAACTATAATTTAACCCACTACTGGCCCCACTGTGTAGCGTAGTAAAATCCTTACCTTACATCCTTGCTCAAATTGGTTCAAAAAATGGTTAGAAAACTGACCACCAGGAGCCTGGCCGAGTCCATACAGGACTCTGCCTCCTTTCTATCCTCCAGGAGAATTATGCCATGCGCACTGCACCCCTCCTCCCCTCCCTCCCGTTTTCCTAGCACAAAACCCATTTGCTGTAGTGTAGGACTCACTACCCCAACCCCAAAACACTATAGAAGTTTCCTGCAAAACTGCCCCGATCACTACTTACTTTGCCTCTTTCCCCCGGTGATCTGCACAGCCGGAAGCAGGTCCATCCCCCTGCTTGCAGTTTCATGCAAGGCCGTGACAGATCGCCGGGGGATAGAGGCATGTAAGTAATGATCGGGGGAGTTTTGCAGGAAACTACTATAGAGTTTGGGGTTGGGGAGCGAGCCCTACACTACAGAAAAAAGTTAAAAATGGGGTGGACATGCCCTTTAAACAATATGAATTAATATTGCATCTCACCAAAATGCAGTTACCATTATTTGTCTCTTTGTATATATCTTTCCTTGTTTTTTTGTTTTTTTTTAACTTTGCTAGAAATCCAATCACCTGTCACATAAAGAAGTGCTGAAAATAAGTCCTATAGAATATAAATTGACATTTATTTTTCAGGGTTGGAATGAATCTCTATGGCAGGCAGGTGCAAAAACCCTAGCAACCAGTGATCCTAACTAAGTTCTGCAAATTAATTAAATATTCTTTGTACCGAGAATAGAATAAAAGAAAATCAATAGAGAAAGATCATGAACTTGTGTAGGATGCAGAAATATGTAAAGAGAGTGAGGTTTTCTATCATTTACACTGTAATTCATCTAAACAGATAATTTAATAATTCTAGTTTCTGTTACTAGATCCAAGGTTCATTAAGTCAGTCTTGGGAAACTTGTAAACTTATAACGGTATAGAATGGTTGTGTTTTCCCTAAAGGAAAGATTCCCCCTAAATCAATCAGAAATGATAAGGACTGTGACACAGTTGAATGCAATCAACAGAAATCAAAGCTGATGAGGACGGTGACACAGCTGAAAACAATTAACAGAAATGAGAGCTGACAAGGCCTGTCACACTGCTGAACCCAATCAAAAGTAATCAGCGCAGATTAGGTCTGTGTCACAGCTGAATGCAATCAAGAGGCAGCAAATCAGTGTTGATTGCATCTATTAAAGTCAGTGCGCAAAATAGTTCCATAAATTTGCTTTAACAGACACTATGTTAAACACAAGTCTCTCTAGCTCGAAGACTATGGGAGGAGATACAGTCCAAAAAATAGAAAGAAGATAAGAAGAAGAAATAGAAAGAACAGTAATTGGGCTCTTTCAAGCCAAATTAATAATCAGCTGCTCCCTAAGGAAAATCCTCTGTCTTTGGCAGTAACATGACACAACACCAGATGCCTGTATTAGACGTTCCAATAGAGGAGCGAAAATGAAAATAATACATGAGAAATGAAACATTATCCTTTGGGTGTAGCTGTATGGGAAATGGGGGATCTATATAGATCCCAAAAGCAATTGTTTATTTTCAGCGAGAAAAGGTATTTTCATACATTATAATATCTGTATTGGAGCTTGATTTTTATACACACACAACAACACTGATCATATGACATTAGGATATCAGATCGTATAAAGAATTCTAGTAGCTGGATTGGCGTATGGGAAAGGGTCCTGGCTGGTAGACACAAACAGAGCCATGCAAAGTAGAATCCCAGTGCACATTCAAATTAAAGGGCAACTCCACCCCCCAAACTAAATGTTACTATCCTGCAGGGTATTGCTATAAACCTTGACTTCGTGAGGTTTTATAGCACTCCCTGCCGTCCCCAAATGTACTTACCAGCCTTCGTTCCCCAGCTGCCTTCTGCTTAACTCCCGTGCCTTTTCCGTGCATGGAAGTCAAGCAGGAGGGGCTCGACCAGCATCTGCCCCTATGATTGGCTAAGGCGCGATGCAGAAGGCAGCAGGGGAACAAAGGCTGCCTTCTGCTTAACTCCCGTGCCTTTTCGAATCACGGAAGTCAAGCAGGAGGGGCTTGATCGGCATCTGCCCCTGTGATTGGCTAAGGCACGATGCAGAAGGCAGCGGGGGAACAAAGGCTGGTAAGTACATTTGGGGATGGCAGGGAGTGCTATAAACCCAGAGAGGTCGAGGTTTATAACAATTCCCTGCAGGATGGTAATATTTAGTTTAGGGGGTGGAGATGCTCTTTAATTCTAATTACTATGCTATATTTCCATTGTAATGCTGCTTAAAGGAACTGTAAAGCCATATAATCCAATATTTGCAGTCTTTGCCCTCCGTTTGTATTATTCACAGGGAGGTGAGAACGCTTATTCTCACCTCCCTGTGAAAAGATTTGGACATGGGACTCGAGAAACTTACCTTCGCTTTCGCTCCACTTGCAGCCGCTCCTTCACTGACAGCCGCTCTGTATCAATCGCGTGCCCTATCTCTTGTATTGGCGCGCATGCGCCTAAGATAGGGTGCGCAATCGGGACAGAACAGCTGTACAGTAAAGAAGCGGTTGCGAGTGGAGCAGAGCAGGTAAGTTCCCGGTCCCCTGAGCAAATATTATTCACAGGGAGGTGGAAATAAGCGTTCTCACCTCCCTGTGAATAATACAAACGGAGGGCAAAGACTTCAAATACGCGATTACAGTTCCTTTAAAGGATAATTTTAGTCTCCTGCAAAAGCCCACCTAGGTTGTTTTTCCACTCAATTCAATCAAATCATTGGAAGGTTGACCTGTGTATGCCAGGCTTTGTAGGCTGACTCTAAAACTTTAATACCTCTGTGGTAAAAAAAACATGGCAAAAAGATTTTTTAAAAGTTTTAAAAATTGGGCGAAAAGTAATTTTCTACACAAAAAAAATGATCAAAATCATTTCACCAATTCCAGATGGTGAAGCATTTTGGGGACTTTTCTGACCAGGTGATATGTTTTTATGTACATTGAAACAGAAAAAGTAGTGTGTGCACAATCTCCTGAAATACAATCACTGTTGAATATTGTGCAAAAATATATACCGGTATCTGAGCAGACAGAAGATTAAAATTAGAGGGAACTTTGCATAGAAAGTGCTATTAACATGACTATTGCTAAAAAATCACTTTTAGTATAACTAGCAGAAAATTTCACATTTAAAAAATAAGCTGTACTGAGAATTACCAGCACTGAAAATAAGGCACACTGATATTATTCTGCTGAAATCCAATGCAATACAGAATATTAGCTGTTGAATATTAACCTTCATGAATATTAGCCATGCTGAATATTAAACCGTGCTGATTATTAACCGTGCTTAATATTTTGTTTACTGAAAATCACCCAATTAGCGCTTCTTTTCCCCCGGTATTTTTTATCTCTGTTGAAATTTTTTTTTACAAATAGATGAAAGAGAATCTAAAATTTGGAAATTTGTGGTAAAAAAGGAAAACTGCACTTTTTATAAATATGTCCCACATTTTTTTTTTCATTAAAATGCTTTTTTGGTTCTTTAGTTTTTAGACACTGCAGGCTATTTTTAATGTCATGATTAAGAAAAATCTTCAAATGGAACCATTAACCTTAAAGGGCATGTCCACTCCCAAAACAATTATTAATTATGTAGCTAGATAATCCCCCAAATTCAAGAAAGTTGTAGTTACAACCACTTAAAAGTGTCTCTGTATGCTGTAAAATTATCCCAATATAATCCACCCCTTCCATGGAACTCAATGGGGCAGATCTGTAAATAATAATCTTATAATCAGCACGCTGCTAGTAGCGCGCCGATTATAACTTTGCAGAAGTGGTTTCCCCTCTCCCGGCTCACTTCCCCCGCTCCGTTTCCCCCCCCCCTCCCCCCCCCCCCTTCATGTTTCTATTGCCTCCCACTGAGTTCCGCGTCTCCCGCACCACTGTGGATTGCACGGCTCCTCCTCTTCGTTTTGCAGAGTGCTGATCAATTGCGCAAGTGATTTGGAAGCCACTCGCACGATTATATTAATCACTTTGCACAAAGTAAAAGAAAGAGTAGGAGCCGCGCAATCCACGTGGTGCGGGAGAAGCGGAACTCAGTAGGAGGAAATGGAACAGAAGGTAACCTGAAGAGGGTAGAAAACAAGGGGAGGGAAGTGAGAGGGGGGGAAGGATAGGAATAAGTGAGGGTTATTCCTATCCTTGCCCCCCATCCCTGCACAGGGCCAGGATGGTTCTCAAATGAGGGGGTGGATTATAATAAATAATGCACCCCCTACAAAAATAAGGCATTAGAAATCATCTCGGAGTTCCGTACCCTGTATAAATGCCCTTTAAACACACAACAGTTCAAATTTTAACACGCTGGCTCTGATTTTTTGCCACACAGGGGTAACTAAAAGAAGCAAGAATAAACAGAGAGGATAATGATGCTCCCTTTGAGATCGTTCAACAGCTGCAGAGAATTTGAATATACATCTGTGAATACATTTATATATTCTCCCATGAAAAGTTCAGTGTTTGGAAGACTAATTTTTACAGTAAACATTTTTCAAGATGATTTTTATTGCTTATTCATTGGTTAAGCTCTTTGCTGCAGGAGAGCCTTCAGTTGGAAAATGTTAATTTTGAGTAATTAAGAGCAGTTTTGGAATCCTACTCAATATTTATCTAAAGCTCTAGTGTTTTGGAATTTGGATGATGAAGACAGGGTCTTTTTTTTGAGATTTTTCTCTAAGGGTCTGCATTCGCCGCAGTAACTGCTCAATCGAATTTATAAAACAATAAGTGTTTTCTTGTGTTTAAAATCACCAAGTCTGAGGTGCCGAAAATGCAAAAATGAAACAAATACTAAGAATGATTGTTTTTTGTTCTGGGAAGACATAACCTTTAAGTCAGAAACTGTTCATCTACGATATAAGAACTGCATGTACTCAAAGACAAAGTTATGGGTAAACAGATCACTCAGAGAGAGATGGAACAAAAGGCTTAATTTATTATGCCAGCAGTTTTTGAACATATGTATGTATGTTTATTTTACATAGCGCCAGTTAGGATTACAGCTGTGCCATATCATAATACAAAAAGCCTACAAGTGGGACCAAATATAAAAATACATACATAAGTATGTGCCTTAAAAAGTACAAACAATGCTTGACCCATGCAAGATGAAGGCAATCAGGGTTATTCAATAAAAGTTCTTATCGTTAAAATGGTGCAATTTTGCCCCAACCAATCAGATGTAGCTTTTAATGTTAAAAAAGATCTGATTGGTTGGGACAAAATTAGCACCACTTTAAACAAATATGGGGCATATTTATAAGGTTCGTTAACTTTTCGCGGCCGTTTTCGCGGCCTTAACGCATAACGCGTTTACCGCGATTTATAAAGGCCCGAAAACGGCCGCGAAAAGTTAACGAAGCGTTAACCTTTCGCGCCGATACTTACCCGTTACCGCCGCTTCTATTTATAAAGCGGCGTACTGGTTTCGCTCGGCTAGTATCGGCTGTTTTACTTCGCCACCTTGAAGGAGGCGAAGTCAGCCGATACTAACCTCCCGCGGCGGGGATGGGCAGGCAACCCGCGGCGGGTGGTGCGCACCCCCCCCGTGGAGACACGCCACCCCGCCACACCCCCCGCGCGGCAGCGGAGCTACACCCCCGACCGAGCCCCGCCGCCACTTCCCAGCACCCCTCCCAACCCTTTCCCCGTTCGCGTCAATCTCGGAACGGAGCTAGAAGGGGCTGCCGGGAAGGGGCCCGCAGCAGGGGTCGCGACCCCCGCCGCTCCACCCCCCCCTGCAACCCCTTTGGATTATGGATTTTTGCAGAAATCCATAATCCGTTTCTGATTGGTCAATTTTTAATACTTGCTTTATACATTAACCAATCAGATTTCTGTGAAAGTTCTGAAATCTGATTGGTTATGTAAAAGCAAGTATTAAAATTGACCAATCAGAAACGGATATGGATTTCTGCAAACCTATATACAGAGGAGCTTTCCGCCTGCGGGAACTCAGAATGCCATCGCAGTAGATGGCTGAAGAAAGAAGGAAAGAAGCGGCTGGCCAACATCGGCTCCGCTGAGGCCGGCGGTGCCAGCGGGCTCACTGGCGGCCGCAGTGAGTCTCCTGGCATCGGCGACCTGAGGGGGGTTGGTGTCGCCAGCCCCGAAGACGTCGCGTCGGATCAAGACGCCGGCAACATCGCTCCCTTGAGGTCGCCGGCGCCGCCGGGGACCCCTGGCGGCCGCAGGGGTACCTCTCGGGGGTCGGCGCCTCGCGGAGCTGGGTTCGCCGGGACTGGAAGAAAGAAGACGTCCGCCCAAGGTCTCTTTAAGAGCCCGCACTGGGGTCCCGTTCAGCTGCGGGACCCCCGCCAAAGGCACTTGTCATTGCCGCAAGGGCCCTGTAAGGGCCGGGAGGGGGGTCCGCGTTCGAGCTGCGGGACCCCCTAATCCCCAAAAGGCCCTTCTCAGGGCCCCCGGGGGGAGCCCACCCCCCCAACGGCTCCCTCCCGTCCCCTCCCCGGGAGCGGCGGGGCGGGGGGCTTGGAGGGGTTGCCGGGGAGGGGGCTCGGCGGTGGTCTGCGACCACTGCTGTGAGCCCCTTCCCCAGCCCCTCCTAGCCTTCCGTTCCGAGATTGCCGCGAAACGGGGAACGGTTGGGAGGGGCTGCTGGGAAGCGGCTGGCGGCTGGCGGGTGGGTCGCCGCGCCGCCGCGGGGGGTGTTGGGCGGGTAGGACACAGCTTCGGGGAAGGGATTTTACAGTCCCTTCCGGCGATACTATACAGTATCGCCGCGAAGGGCTTAAGAATTACCGCAGCACATCGGCCCGATAGGTATCGCGGGAATAGCGCTCCCGTTATAAATACGCGATAGCGCTATTTTTCGCGCCGCGATGTGCGGCGGTAATTTTTTGCGCTAGCATCGTTCCTTTATAAATAATGCCCCTAAGAACTTTTATTGATCTTCCTGAATGTTTACAAAACGTCACCAAAAAGGTATTGAAGTCAATGGGTGGAGAATATTATTGTGCTCAATAGTCATGCCAAGCCTAACCTACTGGTATGTGCATTGCGGAAATGCCATGCACATCATAGCCTAAAGCCAAATAACCTATATCTGTAGAAGTAACTCAATTTGACCCCAAAAATAGCTCCCATATGGTACAGCACATATTAAACTACAGGCAACCCCAAAAGAGTCTACCAGCAACAGCAACAATTGGAAGGTCATATGGGTACTGCAGCACTGAAACAAACTGGGGAGAAAGTGCCCACAAGCTGCATAAAGACCCACATCTAAGACTCCCCCTGCACTGTATAAATCAGACAGCTATTGGTTTCAAAATCGCTATTCCAAGTGTGCCTGAAATAAATAAGAAGTGTGTGATCTTTTAATTTCTATGTGAGAAAAAAGAATATCTCTATTTAAGTCTCTTAAAATGCAAGCGGCTTTCAAACTTCCCTATTGAGAATGCATTGCTAAATCAGATCTTCACTTAATTATGCTGTACCTTGACCTCTGCCCTTATAAAGGATCTATTTACAATTGTACTAGGGTTGCCACCTTTTCCCTTTAAGACCCAAACACATATGAAAACTCCATGTTGCAGTGCTATTGCATAAATACATGCTGTAATGTAGCAGTGACAATATCACAACACCAAAACACGGTGTCTCATTTAGGGGAGGTGCTTTGGTACTTTAGAGATAAAGTCATAGTTAATGATTCAAAGAGTCTGGGGAGCTTCATTGTATTTTGGATTAATTTGTTCCCCTTAAAATATTGTTGGCTAGATATCTCTGCTTTGCAATATGCAGAGGTAATTCTTGCTGGGTTCCCTGCTTCATCTGGTTGGGCAGCTTTCTGGGTTTATTTCCCAGTGG
Organism: Hymenochirus boettgeri; assembly: GCA_019447015.1. NCBI lineage: Eukaryota > Metazoa > Chordata > Amphibia > Anura > Pipidae > Hymenochirus > Hymenochirus boettgeri. The sequence continues at coordinate 124,639,238 of CM033477.1, forward strand.
TTCATGCTGCTTATCACACGCGGTGCTTCTTCTGGTTACCCTTATACCTGCAGGCTGTTACGTAGGGTACTTGGTTAGGGAGTGCAAGGGGCCCTTTGGCCAAGTTTTTGCTAAGCTATTCTTAAGTAAACACACATATATAAAAATTGGGCTATTGTACATCCATATAAAGTGCAACTGAGACCAAAAATATAATACTACAAAAAACAGAAATTCTAGTGCACAAACAATTCTAATTGTATATTGGCTACCTCCAAAGGTTACTACAACACGCCTCAAACCCTGGATAAATAAAGCAATACCGTATATACTCGAGTATAAACCGAGTTTTTCAGGCTGAAAACTCGACTCCGGTTTATACTCGAGTCACTCACCTTTGAAGATCAGCGTCCGCTCTCCATTCCGGGCGCCGTCCTCTCCATTTCCGCAGCCGCACGATCAGTCCATGTACTGCGCGCCGGCCGACGTCACTTGCCCGGCGCTAATGTGTAGCATCAGCCGGCGCGCAGTACATGGACTGATCGTGCGGCCTGCCGGAATGGAGAGGACGCTGCTGCGGAAATGGAGAGGATCCTGCTGACGGAATGGAGAGGGACTTACCACACACAGTCCCAGGAAGCCCTTGATGAGGAGAGCCACAGATCCTGGATGAAGAGAGCCCACAGGTACAAACTTAACTGGGTTTGAGGGTGAGGGTGGCCATTCAAGATGTTTTGGAAACTACAACTCCCAGCATGCTTTATAGCTGGATTTGTAGTTTCCAAACATCTTTGAATGCCAGTGGGGTGGCATTCAGATGTTGGAAACTAACAACTCCAACTAATAAAGCATGCTGGGAGTTGTGTTTCATAACATCTTGAATTCCACCCTCACTTGGCATTCAAGATGTTTGGAAACTACAACTCCCAGCTTTAAAGCATGCTGGGAGTTGTAGTTTCCAAAACATCTTGAATGCCAAGTGAGGGTGGCATGCAAGATGTTTTGGAAACTGCACAACTCCCAGCATGCTTTTTAGCTGGGAGTTGTAGTTTCAAACTTGAATACCAAGTTCTACCCTCGGTTTGATACTCGAGTCACCAACTTTTATGATTTTTAGGTGAAATTGGGTACCTCGGTTTATAACTCGGGTGGTTTTATACTCGTAGATACGTGTTCAAAAGGTTGGCCAAAATTATTTTAAGCCCAGTCACCACGTCAAGGTTGCTTTCTTTACTGGGTCCTAACCTACTGGTACTGTGCCTTTTTGGCTACATGAGCTGACAGCTTCTCCAGGTGGCCTGGATGCTTGAAGCTGACTCTCTCTAGTTTACAGTACTCTTGCGCTCAACGAGCACATGACCTAACTCTGGGTGGAGTACAATTTCCCAGAAGGCTTGATCCAACCTTCAATGTAAAACACAATATATAGAAAATTGGGCTTTTGTACTCCATATTAAAGTGCACTAGAGACCAAAATATAATACATACAAAAACAGAATTCCTAGTGCACAACAATTCTAATTGCATATTGGCTACCTCCATAAGGTTCTACTACAAACATTCTGGCTAACCCTGGATAAATAAAAGCAATTAGTTCAATAAGTTGGCCAAATTATGTTAAGCCCATTCACACTGATACCTCCCACCATGCCATTTTCCCCAATTCCAACCGTCTGATTGAAGGCCTTTTATGAGACCATAGGACCAACAAAATGGATGTGTACAAAATGTCTACTAATAATAATAATATAATATTTAGTAACCAAACTCTTAGTTTTAAGGGTATCTGCACCCCTCAAAAATGGACTTCATCTACAAGTGGGGCAAATTTTAGTGAGAGGGGTGGACATGCCCTTTAAAGGAACCCATCATCTTTGTGAGAGTAACAACCAAATCTTAAGAATAAAAATCCCAGGATCTCCCACAAAGCAAAGCATTGGCAAAAACAGTGACAGAAGGACAAGGCTAAATAAAAAGGTTTGGGCTGGGTACACACAGATGATATTTCAGTCTCAATGGTCGATCGGCCAATATCGGAATTTGTGTCACAGCCTTAGAAAGTGGAGAAAACTACAGATAACTGGTGAGACGTAACAGAAACCATATTGACATGTAAAGGACAAAAGTAATCAAGGGTGGCTAAAGGTGCAAAACAATCAAGCAAAATGTTTTAATACCAAGCAAGTTTCAAATACCTAAAATTCCCTTAGTTAAGTGAAACCAGAGACATCGAAGCCTGGAAAGTGTAACTTTACAAGCCTAAACTTAAGGTTATTCCCCCACCCCAAACCTAAAATCATTAATGTATGAACTTTCAACCCTAAAAAAACGTCTGGCTTGAAAACTGCCCTGATGTACTTACCCACCTTGTTCCCTTGGACAAGGTCTCTTCTGCTACTTTCGGAGAGTAGTAGGGTCCACACAGCGCCACGTCGGTAATTGGCTAATAGTTGGCCAATCACTGGTGCTGATTTTAGTTTTCAAGACTAGTGTTTTAGGCTAAGGGGGGGTCCCTATATTGTATGAAGTTTTTTTAAAAAAAAAATACAGATGTAGCGCCGAGGGATCTGGAGGGGAGGGAGAGCTCCCACTGCGCATGCCAGAGTCCCTCTAAGAGTAGCAGAAGTAACAGCACTGGATATACACAGAGAGGCTCTACTCTTCATTTTTTTGGACTTTTACAGGCACTGCAGGACAACCATAAAGAGCAGAGGAGAAAGGTAAGGATTTTTACACTACACAGTAGTCCCGCTTGGGGAAAATTTTAGTTTAAGGGAAGTGTACATGCCCTTTAAGAACCAAATAAGAGAGACAACCATCCCAGGCTTGTTTTAAATGTACGGATGGGCTATTTTACAATAGAGGACACTTATGGAGACCACATTTACCCTTTAAGCACATTTTCATTTTATGAGAACATAAATATATTTCAGAGATTAGAAGCATTGTTGAAAAAATTTAAAAATTTGACATTAGTATAATAGACATATTCTACCTAGTCTCATCACTCCATTTTTCAATTCATGTAGGTTTTGTTTACACTGCCAACTGTTCCTACGATTGTTACAAAGATACTGTGTGTGGGTGAGTGTGGTGAGAACATAGTATTTCCCGCGCAGTGCATTTAAATACCATGTCATCTAATGAAATTACTGGGATAGCATGTGTTTGTACTGTGTGATGATTATATAATGTGGTTAAAATCTTTACAGCAGCTTTAAAATCGGAAAGACAATGTTACGCATACCTCAAAGCCAAAGCAGTTTTGGTGTTAACACCATGTAAGAAGGATTTGCCATGTTTGTTCAATTTTCAATATGTTTTTGGATCACTTGGTTTGTGATCCCAATGATGTTCCTGTTCTAATGCAAATCACGAAAGCCAAGGGCGCTGTGTCCATGGAGTAAGTTTAAAATCTTGCTTAGGGACCTGCAATAAAAGACTATGGTGATTACAGGAGCACTTGCCATAGTGAATCTGGTGTGCTGACAATGTTTTTCTCTAGCAGTATCCCGCTAGTTTTCATTCTTTCACTATTCACTATTTTATATCTATGGCAGAAAAAGCAGAACAACGGTAGACAACGTATTACAATCAATTTGTGTGCATTTTTTTTCCGGAAAATATCCGTAATGTCCTGTCTGCTTCCTTTGAGGACGAGATGTGCTGAGATGAGGAGTCTGGAAATGAGAGCAATGTATATAGAGTATATCATGTGTATATGAAATGGCAAAAAGTCATAATTTACTTACCGTATATACTCGAGTATAACCCGACCCGAGTATAAACCGCGGGTGCCCATTTCACCTAAAAATCAATAAGTATTGACCGAGTATAAACGAGGTAAACTTGGCACTCAAGATGTTTGGAACTAACAACTCCCAGCTAATAAAGCATGCTGGGAGTTGTAGTTTCCAAACATCTTGAATGCCAAGTGAGGGTGGCATTCAAGATGTTTGGAAACTACAACTCCCAGCATGCTTTATTATCTGGGAGTTGTATGTTTCCAAACATCTTGAATGCCACCCTCACTTGCATTCAAGATGTTTTGGAAACTACAACTCCCAGCTAATAAAGCATGCTGGGAGTTGTAGTTTCCCCAACATCTTGAATGCCCCCTCCCCTCATGTTCAGTTTGTACTGTTGGGCTCTTCTCCCTGTGGACTCCTGTGGGACTCTTCTCTTCTCCCTGTGGACTCTTCTCCTGGACTCTCTCCCCTGTGGACTTTCTCCTGGACTCTTCTCCTGACTCTTCTCTCCCTGTGGACTCTTCTCCTGGACTCTTCTCCTGTGGACGACTCTTCTTCTTCTATCTTCCTCCATCCATCCCGGCAGGTACGGTATCAGCATTCCGGCACCGCGCGCCCATTCTGTACCGGCCGCCGGCTGACGTCACCTGGCCGCGCCAGCTTGGCGCCGGCAGTGACATCAGGCCGGCGCGCCAGTGCAGCAAAAGAAAAGGACGCGCTGCCTCGGAATGCCCAGGTAGTGGTTTGACTCTAGTATAAACCGAGTCCGGTTTTTCAGGTATATTGCTAATGAAACACAACATTTTTAATCTGATAAATAGAAATTAAAAATTTTTACACTAAGTTAAACTGGAAATAAACAATTATATCCGTTGCCATGGTACTGAAGCTTCAGGGGTGTTAAGTTTAGGTGTGGCAAAGTACCATGGAACAATCCCCCCACAGCAAAGAGAAAGCAGCAACACACAACTTGTTGTATATTTGTAAATATGCCCTATCTATTGGGACAATGTTGTTGGAGACTATTACTTCCCTTTAATATTCAACTTTAATTCTGCATTTCAAATATAATTTATTATGTAGTTAGCTGGTTATGATGATCACTTAGTTTTAAATCTAAAGGTCACTATCTTGTGCTCATTCTTCTGATCTGTCCTCTGCTTTTGTACTGTTGATCACCTCTACTTTCTTCAGACCGCTGGCCGTCCTTAGGCCATTCAGAACACTGCCCTTTCTTGGCTACCGCCTCTATCTCTCCTGGTGGTACCTTTAGTGGTTTCCTCCTCCTCTCGGAATTAGCTCTACCCTTCGCCCCCTCCGTCTGGGGGTCCGCAAGACTCATTCCCTTCTTTTCTCCTCTACAACCTATGGCTTGGCACTCATTAGTTTATTTTGGATTCCAGTATCACCCTGTTATGCGGATGATACCACAATTGTACATCCTCTGCCCTGATCTCCCTACACTGACAATCCCAGGTCCCCAACTGCCTTAGTGCCATCTCTGCCATTCCATGTCCTTCCGCTTCCTCCTAAATTCCTTGGGACAAGACTGAACTTATCCCTTTTCCCACCCTCACATTCGTGTTTCTTCCTCCTTAGTCCCTTTCACTATTAATATTAATAACACAACCCTTTATCCTCATGTCCGCTGGCCTGGGATATCGCTAGATCTGATTTTCTCCTTCAAGCCCATGTCATTTGCCATCGCACCTGCGGCCTCCCAACTCAAAAAACATGTTTCCCCCCCATTCAACCCTCCCGCACGACCCCCTCTAAGCCACACATCCTAGTCCATGCCCAATCTAAGATCCACGCTAGACTACCTGCAACACACACCTGTGTGTTCACCAAACAACCCGCCTGCACCGCTTTATAATCCATCCTTCACTCTGCTGCCCATCTCATCATTCTCTTCTTTTGCTTCTCTAATGCCCCCCCCCCCTCTAGTCCGCTATCGTCCCTCTACTGGTTGCTCCACCACACAAAGGATCCATTTCACAGTACTTTACCTTATCCATATCCAACAACAGCCCCTCCATATATGCTCAGGCTGAGGCCAGCAATAACCGCAAGGCGCAACTTCTGTTCGCAACAATAGCCTCCCTCTCTATCCACCCTTGTTCACCTCTTCCTCCCTCATGCCGTTGTGCTGCCTCTCTGCTGCCTGGAACACCCTTCCTTCATCTGTCCGTGCACCACCGTCCCTTCACACCTTCATATGTAACGTTACAAACCCACCTCTCAAGGGCAGCATATTACCGGCCTATACATTACCAACTCTACTCTCCAACTACCACCTCTCACACTCACTTCCAATCTATCACAGCCATACGGATCCCTGTCACCCCTTATTTCTCCACCCCCATTTACTCTAGTCTGTAAGTCTTTGGGCAGGTTCCTCTCCCTATTGTATCAACAATGCTGTAAGAAACCATCAACTCTGTTTTTACTTATATAAGTTTACCTTGTGTATGTCTATGTATGAGCTTTGTATATATGTATTAACCCCTGTAGTAACTGTTGCAAATGTAATTGTAAACGCGCCAAACATGTTGCCGTCTAATATCAATCCATAATAATATAAAACATAGCTGGATCTCTTCCTCTGGAAATTATGGCCAGTTTTTCTTGTTTTTACATAGTGGGTCCCAGACCCAGACACACACCGTTGCACATCCTCTGGAATTACTTAATTCTCACTCCTCCCCATCTCTTTGCCAGTTATTCGGAGCAATACTGGCTCACCTGTCTGTCACTTCACTTCTTGCAATAGAGACTGACACCCAATTGTAATTCACTAGAAATGGGGCTGTAGAATCAGAGTGTGTGATCTTCTCACATAAATATCTGTTGACAGTGTGGATTGATACCATTTCCTGTCTCTCTTTTCTAGTACTCTTCTTGCTCTGTAAAATCAGGAGAGCTACAACTTAATAGTTATTTACACGTATCCCAACCCACCCCTCCCAGGAGTGTTGGGTATCTCCCGTATTATTTACCATACAAATGTCACACCCACCACACCACGTCCCTACTCTGCTTCCGCCCCGTCTCTTTTAGGACGTTTTTCAAGTCCCGCCCGCGCTCGTCAACCCTCCTCTCTCTCCACCTGCTCGGAATCCCATTTGGCAGGGTGGGATGTGTTACTTGATATCTGGAAAGTCATAGATGTACAAGCAGTATGTTCTTTCACATAACCTATTAAAATTAAAATGGTATATTTACATTTGACCTTTCAGTTTTACTAAGTACAGATTATAAGAACTTATTGGAAGGCCTAGTGTACACAGGTCGATCCACGTATAACCAGCTGACAATTCTACCAATGATAAAATGATCTGAGGTCTGTTGTTTGGAAATTAAAGAGGTAACCGCTTTAACGGCTCGTACACGCGCTTTGAATTTTCGACGGCAGAGCGGTCAAACCCCAAAATTGTTTACCAGTATACAATGTGCAAAAAACTTGCACGCATGTATTATACTGTATAGGATATAAAGTTTTTTGGAACAGGCTTGTGCTTCCTAAATTACTTAAAGACAGTGAAATATCCCCTAGAAAACTGCTTTTCTTTTTTGAATACAGCTGGTCAATGAACATGCTCTTCCCATTCTTCCTCTCCAAGCGAAGTATCTATTTTTTCCAGACATTGTACAAGAATGCAACCAAAGCAAGGACAGAAAGAGAGTTTCTTCTGGATTAGGCATCAAAAACATATAACATGAATGTATTTCCCTAACTCTGGTAACCATTCCGGGACACCAAAATTGTGGATGGCCAAGAAAGGTAAGAGTCTACAGGTGTGTGCATGCTAACCGCCAAGGAGTGCTTTTGTAAAACCAGCTTAGGGAACTGTTTTCTAATGGATTTAAAATGTGTTATGCCTAGGCCTTACTCATTTCTAACTAAACGCATTTCTATCTGATCGCATGCGCATCGTGCATTGCCTATGCCATACATGCCTTTCACTTGAATCCCTCCGATATGATAATAAAATGCATTTATTTAAAAATTTTTTGTGCGCAGGCCATTAGGGAAAAGATGGAAGCACCATGAAGGACAGAGTACAAAATGCAAACAAAAGGGTTGAGATAGGAATGCAATCCAAAAGTGATAGACGAGGAAATGCAAACAAGAGAGAATAGGAATCACAATGCTTTGAAAAATGATTTACTGGTTTATAGTGCATTGTAATAGAATGTTTCATATAAACTGTCCGCTAATAACGTACACATCTAAAAGTAAAATTTTTTATAAACAGGAGCAATAGTAAACTAGAACTTTGTCAGTACGCTCAGGCGTTCCCATGATAAATGGTCCTGTTTTTAGGGCTAGGCCCCACTATACCCAAATGTCATGCAATGCGTGGTGTTTGTTCAGATCGACACTGACATTAGAAGGGAGGGTTGTTTGCTGGTTTATGGCGACCTTCTGTTTTGGGCACCTCAAGATCATCAAAATTGTAAGCTTGGTTACACACCCCAAGGCAATATTTTTTCGTGCCAACCGACCGACTTCATGGCACTTTTTGGTCGATCGTCCGAAAATTTGTCTTGGGTGGGTTGGGCTTGGCCACGACAGACATTGAACGTTCATTCTGTTCCGGATCGGACGAACAGATCGGGCAGTCCGGAAAATTCCGATCAATTGTGTTGGTTCCCTAATGGGACTCAACGATCGATCGTTTCCGGCAAATTCGCTTGCGGACGAATTTGCCAAGACCGACAGAAATTTGTCCCCTGCCGAAAAGTCCCAATCCGTGTTACCCAGGGATGTCAATTGTGGAAAGGCGGTGTTACAACAATGGTACCAAGATGCAAACGGAAAAAGTGTTTGTGTTTTTAGGGACAGTAAATATATTCTTTATATTTTTTTTTTTCATTGATTTTATTGAATATTATTTATAAATTGAATAAAAGAATTTCAATATAAACTTAATATTTTTTGTATTTTTTGGAAATAATGGGAGCATTATCATGCCGCAAAAAGTGCTAGGGCAAGAAAAATTAAATAATTTACTTTAGCATGGGTGTGGCCTTGAAAAAGGGGTGTTGGCTAAATGTTCGCTATGCTGAGCTGTCCCATGATAATCCTTTGAAAATTTCCCTTTGGAAACAGACAAAAGTGGTAGAAAGCTGGACTGAACAATGACAAAAAAGTAAAGTTCGGACGCGTGGTACGTGTTGTGGGTTACAAAAAAGAAAGATGCTAATGTCAGTCCAATAGGCCGATTTCTATTAAAAAAATGAGTGGTGCATTAGATGTCCTATAATAGCAAGTTTTCAGTGACTCCATATGAATGCGTGACATCAACTAAGCACTGATTATAAGTCTAGGAGGCAGACCTCTCAATAACCTCCCTCATCTGCTCCTTAGAACATTAGTAATAACATTTTTATCACGAAAAGTTATCGATTACAAAACATACATAACTATCCTGTAATGGGTGTATGTCAACTCGAAGTCAATCCATAGTTTTGAAACTACACTTCCAGTTGTACAATCTTTTATATACAACCCTGCTGTAATGTATCCACCTAGCCCTCGTACACTATTATGATGTTTAACCTGACGAACGTCTGTTTCGGACAATAATCCGCAACGTATGCATGCGTCTGTCAGTGCGTAGTTTCGTTGATCCACCAAGGCATAAACGATGACCCCGGAAGTAACCATACACACTGCCATTATCGTCCCGTTTTTCGGCGTCCTGTGGGTTGTCGTTCGTCCCTCGCCGGTTTGACATCGTACGTTGTGTATGAGCCTTTACTTAAATCCAAAGCAACTCATGTGACCCTATTGCTGAGATGTAACCTAGTGGCCTTCAAATGTTTTTGAAACTAACAATCCCAGAATTCCCCAGTTTGCCTTCCCAAACTCTCACAGTGTGAGCAGCCCTTTTCCATGGTAACCTTATTGTCACCACTTGGTCTGTAATAACCTTATTTTATAATGGGGTACACGTTTCAAACTATATTTTTCTTACCCACTGTGTCCTGTATGGAATCCTTCCAATTCCGGACATTTCTATACAGTTTCGTGAGACACACCAAAAAACAAAATTTGGACTTGCTCGCTCCCGCACAACACACAGCTTGTAACGCGCCTTGGGAAACTTCGCTCTTCCTTTCTCGGCAACCGCCGTTCTATCCTCCTGAAAACAATGACACTCTCCTCTGACCTTCTCTCTCTCTCTGCGCCGCCCGCCCAGACGGAAAACGAATGCATTGGCTCTGTGTGCGCGTGCTTGTGCCCGCGCTCACGTTGACATATCTGGAAGAGAGGAAACTGTGAAGATACGGAGCCCGAAGCGGGAGGAGGAAGAGAAGAGAAGTAAGCGAATGGTGGCGCCGGTCTCACGTTAAAGACCTCTTGGTCCTTGTTTTAAAAACCGCCCTGAAGGAAAGGTCAGTGACAAAGGTGGGAACGCGTGTGGAGAGGGAGAAAGTTCAGTAGTTTATGAAACTCTCCCCCCCGCCTGGGAACTTGGTTTGGACCCAGTGGGGATTTTTATTGAAGGAGGGAGTGTGTGCGTTGGTAGTGGTATGGTGTAGGGAGGGGTGATTGTTGGGAGTGTAAAATGGTTGGGAGGGTGGGGGGGGGGCTAAAGCTGGGCACACAACCTTACAATCTGAATGTTCTTTCTTACCCATTGTGGCAGGGGGCCCCCCTTGATCTTTTGCCATAAATTGGACTGAGCAGGCTCTAGCATAGAGTGTATGATTGTACAATCAGATGTATCTCTAAGGCAGAGGGAGGGCAGACAGATTCCATAGGGTTTAAAAAAAAGTTACAGTGTAACCATTTTGGTTTGTAACATTTACACAAATTACCCTCTCCTTTTAGGGTTTTATTTATTAGGGGCCTGATGTGAATAAAACACAAAATATTATTTTGTTTGCTGTAGTTTATCAGTGATGTCAAATCTTGTACTCCAGATATTTTGGAAACTTCCAGCTAGCATGGTTGCAGAATCTATGCATTCTGAGAGTTGTAATTTACAACATCTGGAGTGCAAGTTCCATCATTACTAGTACATGAAGAGAAACTGTCACCATCTTCTCCTTTTTATAGTCGTGGGCTGTGATCTGGCTTTGTATACTTTACATGTAATAAACTCAATCGACTCCTCTCCACAATTCTGTGTTCAGATTATAGAGGGATGCTAAGCAATTGTGGTCTTTAGCAAACAGAGGTGTCATTTTTTCTGGGATTTATAGACCAACTAAAATTTTTCTTATTGTTAGGTTTATTTCTGACTTTCGATCCTCTTGACATTAGAAATGAGAGCAGTGCATGTCATCTTGGTGATGTGCTGTGATCCGTTTTTGTGATGACATGACCCTGGGTTTGGCCTTAGACTTAGTGTGGCCATTCTTTCCTTCCTTGTGGACAGTATAGCGACATACAAATCGTACCTCTAAATAATAAAAAAAAAATGAAAACGTTAGAAATGTTGTTGAAGTACTTTTACACTCTTGAAAAAAGGATTTATTGTTTATTTTTAAATGACCCGCTCGCTCCCCCTCCCCCCGCCCAGCTCCACGCACATCCATCCCGCCCCTCGCCACACCCCTCCTCCACCCGGTTCCCCTTCCTACCAAAACCTATAATTCCCCCACTACCTACTGGCCCCACTCTTAGTGAATAAAAATCTTACCTTACATCCCAGCCTCCAATGGGTTCTAGTATTCCATATCCCCCAAGTCCCCAAACTGCCCAACCATGAGATATAGGCAGAGTCCATATAAGACTCTGCCCTGTCTCCCCTCCGGGAGAATGTTGGCATGTGCACTGCACGCCCTCTCTCCCCCCGCTCCCCCTTTTGGTTATCCCTCCCCCTAGTTTAATTTCCCTTTCCAAATAATGTTTAACCTTCCCCCACCCGAACCGCTATAAAGATTTCTCTAAAAAGTTCCCAGATAGTTTACTACTCACCGTCCTGTGTGCTCCTCGGCTGGTGCGGGCGCGTCTCTGCGTCCGCTCTGTCGTGGCCCCGGGCGCGTTGCCTCGTGCTCCGCAGCCGCGCGCGTATGGGTCGCTGTCCCGGCCTGCAGCGTGGGTCACTACTGCGGCCACCGGACAGTGCACTTTCTCTGCGCTCTGCCGTATGTGCCCGGCACGCCGTCCAACAACTCTGTGTGTGGCACGCGTCTAGCAGTACACGGGGGGCGGTGGTGGGGGTGGGGTCTCCCATGCAGTGCGCACAAGCACATCCGAGTGGTGTCCGGTGTTGTGTCACCACACACGTGTGGGGATGGTGGGGGCACCCACTAGGGGTCAGGTTGGATGAAAGGATGAGGAGCGCGGGCGCCGTAAACGTTAACAACCGAAAAAAAACACAAGTTCGTACGTGTGTCACGAACATCCGTTGCTCGTCAGCGCTGGTTACGCAATCTCCTTAACCTTGGCCTTGGGGTGATCCTGTATAGTCATAAAAAGTACATTACACCAGTAGTACTCAGAGCTTGTAGAAAATAATATAATAAACGTAGTTTTGCTGTTTAATTTGTTCGGCTCCCCTCTGCTCAAGGTTTCGAATTCTTGCTCTGCCTCGCACGCAACTTGCTGTCTGCAGGCGTCACGATGTCGACTATCATCACTCGCCTGTCCTTCACTCTTTCTGAGAATAACAAAACCCTGTCCACTCTTCAAAAGGAAAGCGTATCTCGTGTGACAGGACATTCACGCGTCTTGCTGCGCATCGCGCATCGTGAGAGGTGGTACACGGTGTGATACAATGACGAGCCCTCACTTCTACGTTGCCAGCTACCAGCTAGAGTGACAGACTCTCGTTTCTCTTTTCGGCCGCAACACGGAAGTAGCCATCCACCTTTGCCCACACCAGTAGTGCTTCGACGTGCGTGCTAGTTGACAAGTCGTCCAACTCCAAACACCTGCCTCATCCGCCTTAGTACCGGCGGCCCCCGTTTTTCAGCTTAATGCAATTGGATATTAGATCATTGCTAAATGGTTGTTCTTCATTAATTCTTTTTTCTTCTGGCAGATGGCAGTCCCATGTGGCAATGACATTACTCGACAGTGGTTTATGTGGAGGGTGTGATTCATCCTGGGATTTAACCATACACTCAACAGAACATACATTTATGGTTCCAGTGTGCCTATGTTAACTGTAGTGACATCACATAAAAGGAGGCTCTTGCTAAAGGAAAATATTTGTTGTTGAAAAGAATGTTAAAAACATAAGGAAAAGGTGGGATAGGGCTCTGAGAATTGGCTTCCCACACAGAACTGCATCAAGTCAGATTTTCCATGCTAATTGCTCATTTGATGGTGGAAAGCCAAAATTTCGCCTAAGCCCGTGTCTTGAACTTAACACTAATGAGCACCGCCGCCATTACTCCGGAACGGTGGCGTCATCTGGTATCGGGTTCAGCAGATTAAGAATATGGTTCATGCGATGAGCCTCATCCCCAATGAAATTGAGGGCCCAAAATTAATAACCCATATCTTCTGTTCCTGTCACAACCAAGCTGTTGTAAGTGTTTCAATCAGAGAATTAATGCTTAATATAGTCTTGATCCGCCCTCCCCTGACAAGGGCTATCCGAACTGGAGAGGAAGGGGACCTGGATAAGGTAGCCTTAGCAGACAAGTTTTACTGAAACTAGAAAACTATTTTGAAGGAGCCTTAAAAAACCGACCAAACAACATTTGAAAAGGTCTTTTCCCCAACAAAAGATGACAAGCTAATGGTCAACATCGACATGGATCTCTTGATGTAGAAGTTCCGTTCTGAACAAAGCCTGTCCAATTCATTGACCAGATAACCCCAAATCCCTTCTCCTTCATTTAAGATTGAGCCAACATCCTTTAATGTCAAGGGCAAGTTCATCAACTTCTTCACCTTAATGCAGGTCCTATATCAGGAGGCCTAGAAAGCTTCTAACCGATGAGTGATGGAGATGAACCCAGGCTTACCAAAGAATGATAATTCCGAAGTGTTCAGCATCCCCAAGCTTATTGTCTTCAGTAAATGGGGGCACAAGATCCACTTCCCCAATTATTCCGCCAAAGACCAAAATCAGAAACAAAGGGAAGTGATGATAGGGAAGTACATGCAAATAGTACCGTTGAGATGAACCCAGCACCAATTTCAGATACACTATATTTTGTACATTTCAGCCTTTGAAGATTCTATCTTCTAACAAATGAACAAAACAGCAACAGAAATGGTCAGAGCAGAGTTGGTTGTTTTAATCGAAACGGAATCTTTCAGAAAGTGATAATAGAGAAAACATTAAGATTGAGTTGTTTGAGGGACTTAAAGCCTACCCGAAGTGAAAACATCTGCCTGATGTAGAGAGTGAAGGTAAAGGGGGAGAAAATGAACAGTTCTATCTGAGCAGGCTGTGCACATCAGCATCTGTTAGAGAATATTATAAATCCAGCAGATTACACAGATGATGAAGTAGTGAGGACAAAATGAAACTGAAATTGAACCAGCACAAAAGCAAATCTTTTATAGGTATTCTAGACCAGTTCTCTTGGATTGAATCCGATTTTGGATGAGATAGAGATGCAGAAGACCGGATTGTGGGTTCCAAACGACGTATTGACAGTTGAAGAGGATTATTTATGTTTTTTAATAGTGATTATGAGAAGTGGGCCTGGCTGTCTGTATAGCGAGGCCGAAACCTTCCAGGAAGGTTAACGTTTTCAGTGCTCCAATAACGGGATTTCATTTTTATTAACTCCATAAAAGTATTTCATGTTGTTGCCATCTTTGTCTTCCAACGTTTTTGATCCGCTGTGATGTACCTCCGTCTTTTAAAACTTTGGCAGTTACACGTAATGTCAAAAGCGGATTTTTTAAAAATGTCTATCTAAAAACTTTTGTATCAAACTATTATCATTGATTACCCCAGAAAAACAATGGAGATTACGCAGCTTCCAGGGGGTCACATAATTCTTTCCCTGTATCAATTTGAAGGTAGAGTAGAATTCAGGGCCCCCAGTGTACTCAGAACCTAATGAGGTCATAGGGTGCTTCCTGTTAGTCTGCTTCTTTTTACTTTTACCTTAGAGTTTTGCAATATTTATCGTTCAGTTCCCTTTATTCGGAAACCATTAATCAGATGAAACTGCTTTTTTGTATTTAGGAGGGGCAAAGGTTCCAAAGTTGGAAGAATTCTGAGTGTAGAAATTGTATAATAGGTTATAGGAAAAGTTGCAATTATTGTGCATGTAATCGTAGCTTAGCTTAGTTATAATTGTTCTAGCTATTAATGTAAGTTACCATCCAATAGATGGTATTTGATAAGCACAACTGTGTAACTGGTTTACTTACAACAGAGAAAAGACTTACAGAGGTAAATCAAAATCACTTGTTAGTCCTCTAACATTACTCTGCATTGAAAACCTCTATGTGGTGTTTTGGGAGCAAATGTTTAATTTTATTAGCACTATGGTGCTGTTATTAATAAGTGTTTTTCTAACTGTAGTAGGGGGCTTGTCACAAAGAAAAATCTGATTGATTGCCTGTGCTGTAATTGCAGTCAATCCAATTTTATTTTTTCACCTGTTATTAAATTGACTGATGATCCGTGTCTTCTCGGGTATACACTTATATTAATTCTACCTATATTGAGTATTTCCCAAAATCTTTCCAGGAAATCTTCAGGTAGCTTTCATTTTTCTCCGTAGTGACTTTTAGCCGTGCGGCCAAAGCTACCTTTTTCCACTGCATCATGGCTGGAAAAAAATCTTGAGAGAACTCTTTGATTTAATAAGCAATTTAGATGTATGTTACACAGGTGGCCAATAGGTCATAAAAACTCCTGCCAAAACTCTGCCTGGTCCAACCCCCCCTCCAATCGCTCTTACACCTCCCCCTTTCCAGTGCTGTTCAGCATCCGTGGCTGTGATTGTCTGCCTCTCAACCAACACAGCGTCTGCTGCCGGCCCGGCCCCCCTGCTTGCAGTTCCTCCGAGCAGGGGAGCCTGGACCAGACATCGCGAGAAAACGAGGATTGTCAGTAGTTACTTTGAAGCTCTTTTTAAGTTAGAATAGAGCAAATTGGGGATGGGAGGGTTCTCCCGGGCTGCGATGGGGGCAACAGTTTTTTTAAAAAAGTATGGACAATATGCAAGCAATAACATGCGTCAGTATACTCTTAATTGCATAATTGCAGACAATAAAATTTTGATTGAATTTATACCAGGAACTAGTCAAATCCAAGGACCATGTAATAAATGGAATATGTTGGGTCGCTCCCTAAAAGTTTGTTATCCGGGCTACTCTGTATTTATATTATAGTAAAAAGATCTGAATATTTGTATGGGGTTATATCGGGCTGAATTTAAAGGTTATTTTTAAGATGATTATTATATTAAAATGCTTTTCCAGGTCTTAATTTCCGGGAAGAGATGTGTTATTCATTAACCACACCCCTAAATGGCCATAGCTCTGGCCAGACTGATCTGTTATTTTAAACCAAGCTCAGCCTTATATGTTTTTGCAATATATAAAGCAACGTGGAAGCACAACCCTACACTTTTGTATATATGTAGTTTATTTCCTTAGTATACAAACATAAAAGTGCGAATACATGTTCTGCAGAGTTTGCATTCTAATTATTTTATCTCTCAATACACCTATCAGTAATTCTTTAACAAAGGGCATGGCCACCACCCAGAACTAAAATTTAACCCTTACTGGCCCCACTCATCTCTGTGGTGGTAGTACCTTACATCCTGCTCCTATGTTCTCCTTATATGCTTGTAAAATTCTGGAAAGTGCCCAGAGTAGAATCGTCAGTGACCTCCTCATCCGGTGCCTGTTTTTTTTTTTTTTCCTTACCTCAACAAGGCAGTGACATGCTCATGGGAGCCATCCCTCCCCCCCCCACACCATCCAGCTCTATCCTCTGCAGCTCGTGCACCTATACCTTTGTGGTATAGGTAAGTGATTCCCTATCCCTGCCCACCCCCAAACCCGCCTTATGGTATTTTTTTTTGATAAAAATCCTTAGATCGTTACTTAAGACCTCTCCTCCACGCGGCGTCTTCAATGACATCATCTGCGTCTGATTGGCCCGCTGCTGGATTCGGTCCCCCTCGTTACTTTACAGCCTTGCACGACCAGAAGTTTTGTAAGTAAGATCTCGAGGCTTTTTTTGTTAAAGAAATAATTACTGAGTTGTGGCGGTGGCAGCTGGCACCTACCTTAGATAAAAGATAGTTTGGTGGGGGGACCAAAGAACACAGAGGACAAGCCCCATCGGAGAGAACAAGCTCCTTGCAGCTAGTCCCACGGGAGGATTTAACCTATGACTTCAGTGCTACCAAGGCAATTCTATCACTCTTGTACATTTCTCCAATCTCGTTCTCTACAACGCAAAAGTGATGCACACCATAACCCCAATTCACTCTACATAGTGTGTGTGTGTATGTAGTTCTGCTTTTACATTTGCAGCATGACATTTTTTCCCAAAGTGGGCTGCTCTACTGTTGTAAAATTCTGTAAGTTGACTGTGCTGAATATGTTCTGGTTTGGTTCAACTTACAAAAAAGATAACAATTCTTATGTTAAAACAACCTACTTCTTTTACCACGCAGAATCTTAAACTGGCAGATAGTACTATGGTTACTTCACTTTTCTTTTTGTTTATATTGAGGGATACAGTGACTATATACCCTAAAAGATAATAGAATCTTTCCAGTAGATTTGCAACACTTCTGTAAACTTTATCCTGGGGAGCCATGCCCAGAGAATGGTGCACATGGAGACAGATTGTCCAACCTGCAGCCCTTCTGAGTTTCGCAAACTACATATTTATGAATATGACTGTACGCTTCTATCCGTTCCCCCCCAGTATCAGTCATTTGATCGGCCACATATCATTAAATCCTGATAAATATCATGGTGAATCGTGATATTTTAGTGTAAACAAAACGGTCGGGTCCAAATGCCGTCTCTTGCTTCCTAGTGATTCTAGTAGTAGGACAACGGGGCTGGAAAGCCTTTTGTTTACCAAGCCTAGGGGTTTGAATAGTGTCAAGTTATGTCAAAAGAGTGTGGGCAACCATAATGAGTTTTAGTCTTTTTGATATTATTGTACGTCCCTTTAAAAGCCTCCAGAAAATGAATGGCCATCTGGTACCAAATGCAACGTTATGCAAATAATCATATGTTATCCTACTTTTAAATGCACTAAGCTTAAAAGGCCACTGTCAAATAATCTGGTGCCGCACTTTTCATGTTCACTGTTCAAACTTTTAAACATTTGAAATGGGCACTACCCACAGTCGGGATGTGAAAGCATATCCATTCAGAATAGTAATGTATATACCTTTAACTTTCTGCTGCCATTTATATATGAACACTTCATGGTGCTTGTTTGTGAAGTCCTTTCTGTATTTGACTGTTACATTTTGGCTAGAGACTTCTATGCTTCAAACAAGCTTCCCGGAGAGCACAGAACTTGCTAATGTTTATAAAAACAGGCCATAACATGTCACCAATCCTGGTCGGACAGTATCTGAATATTCCGAATTTGTACGAATGTCCAATGGATCTGTGTTTTTTTCTTTCCTTTTAGACGTGTTAAAATTTTGTTTGGACCAATGCCAATCATACGAGCGATTGCGTACATGTATGTCTTCTTAAAAGAAATAAAACACCTAGTGCCTAAAATCTTTTGTCGTCAGTTAAACTGGAATGCTGATAACGAAGGCAACCTGACCCACGTGTTATTAAGGTACTTATAATGAGAATTTTTAAAAGTACTGTTGCGATTTCATTTTGTTTTGTGGCTTTGTTGGCCCTTTTACCCATTGAGCAGAAAGCAAAGTAGATATTACCATATAATTGTAAATACCTTCGTTAAAGTAGAATTGGTGTGGTAAAATGTAGTTTTTGGTGTAAATGAAGCCTAGAAAACTTATTTTCTATACGGTATATATTTTAGATTTTAGATCGAAATGCTCTAATACCTTGATGAACAAGTTAGTTGAGCTTTATTGTTTCCAGCATGTTAAGGAATCTGATCACTCATCACTTCCGAAAACAGCTCCCTCCTCTCTCAAATTCATCCCAACCCCAACTTGTAGGTGAGGGCATGCCATATACTGAATTGATGATTAGACGTCCTTTAATCTACACACCTGATTTAGATTGTCTGAATGTTAGCATACCATGCATTAATCAAACACCCAAGATGCCCATTCAAAGGGTATTTAAAGAAAAATGCTATGTTCTAGGGGTGCGACAGCTGCAATGTTCAATGGGTGCATGGGTTCGACACTCGCATTTCCTTGTCACTCATCCCTTCTTAGTATGTCTGAGATGCTCCTCTGTTACCACCCCATGTCCCTAAAATTTTCATCTCTAAATGTAAACATGTGCTGCATCTCCTTTTCCTTTTCCGCGCTTGTGTGAACTGCACTCTGACCTTGGGGACTGTTTTAGAGAGAATCATTATCCCTATATCCTTTGCCGGTCATTCAGGCTAGGCAGTAAGAGACATTGTGAGTGACACTTTATTTTCCTTGACAGGAGCAGTACTGTCCCTTTGGCTACTTTATTTTGAATTCAAGGACAAACGGAGTTCAACAGCTCTGTGCTTGAGGGGCATGTCGTAATGGTCTATGGAACTGGACAGTAGGATTGGTGAGTGCTAGAAAGTACATTACTACCGGAATTTGTGCAATAATTGTTAATTAGATTTACTAATTTGTGACTGTTTTTAAAAAATGGTGTACCAAGAGGAAATCCAAATTGCATAAAACGACTTCTTACAGTAAATATTTTTGCAATCTATTGTCCAAGATAGTGGTAACTGGAGGGCACAAAGTTAGGCATATTCCTAGGTTACTATTTCAGCCAGGTTAAAACGGAGGGCAAAGACTTCAAATACTGAGTTTACAGTTCCTTTAAAGGATAATTTTAGTCTCCTGCAGAAAGCCATACATAGGTTGTTTTTCCACTCAATTCAATCAAATCAATTGGAAGGTTTGACCTGTGTATGCCAGGCTTTGTAGGCTGACTCTAAAACTTTAAGTACCTCTGTGGTAAAAAAAACATGGCAAAAAGATTTTTTAAAAGTTTTTAAAAATTGGGCGAAAAGTAATTTTCTACACAAAAAAAATGATCAAAATCATTTCACCAATTCCAAGATGGTGAAGCATTTTGGGGACTTTTCTGACCAGGTGATATGTATTTTATGTACATTGAAACAGAAAAAGTAGTGTGTGCACAATCTCCTGAAATACAATCACTGTTGAATATTGTGCAAAAAATATATACCGGTATCTGAGCAGACAGAAGATTTAAAATTAGAGGGAACTTTGCATAGAAAGTGCTATTAACATGACTATTGCTAAAAAATCACTTTTAGTTATAACTAGGCAGAAAATTTCACATTTTAAAAATAAGCTGTACTGAGAATTACCAGCACTGAAAATAGGCCACTGTATATTATTCTGCTGAAATCCAATGCAATACAGAATATTAGCTGTTGAATATTAACCTTCATGAATATTAGCCATGCTGAATATTAAACCGTGCTGATTATTAACCGTGCTTAATATTTTGTTTACTGAAATCACCCAATTAGCGCTTCTTTTCCCCCGGTAATTTTTTATCTCTGTTGAAATTTTTTTTTACAAATAGATGAAAGAGAATCTAAAATTTGGAAAATTTGTGGTAAAAAAGGAAAACTGCACTTTTTATAAATATGTCCCACATTTTTTTTTTCATTAAAATGCTTTTTTGGTTCTTTAGTTTTTAGACACTGCAGGCTATTTTTAATGTCATGATTAAGAAAAATCTTCAAATGGAACCATTAACCTTAAAGGGCATGTCCACTCCCAAAACAATTATTAATTATGTAGCTAGATAATCCCCCAAATTCAAGAAAGTTGTAGTTACAACCACTTAAAAGTGTCTCTGTATGCTGTAAAATTATCCCAATATAATCCACCCCTTCCATGGAACTCAATGGGGCAGATCTGTAAATAATAATCTTAATCACCACGCTGCTAGTACGCGCCGATTATAACTTTGGCAGAAGTGGTTTCCCCTCTCCCGGCTCACTTCCCCCGCTCCGTTTCCCCCCCCCCTCCCCCCCCCCCCTTCATGTTCTATTGCCTCCCACTGAGTTCCGCGTCTCCCGCACCACTGTGGATTGCACGGCTCCTCCTCTTCGTTTTGCAGAGTGCTGATCAATTGCGCAAGTGATTTGGAAGCCACTCGCACGATTATTTATCACTGTGCACAAAGTAAAAGGAAGAGTAGGAGCCGCGCAATCCACAGTGGTGCGGGAGAAGCGGAACTCAGTAGGAGGAAATGGAACAGAAGGTAAACCTGAAGAGGGTAGAAAACAGAGGGGAGGGGAAGTGAGGAGGGGGGGAAGGATAGGAATAAGTGAGGGTTATTCCTATCCTTGCCCCCCATCCCTGCACAGGGGCCAGGATGGTTCTCAAATGAGGGGGTGGATTATAATAAATAATGCACCCCCTACAAAAAATAAGGCTATTAGAAATCATCTCGGAGTTCCGTACCCTGTATAAATGCCCTTTAAACACACAACAGTTCAAATTTTAACACAGTCTGGCTCTGATTTTTTGCCACACAGGGTAACTAAAAGAAGCAAGAATAAACAGAGAGGATAATGATGCTCCCTTTGAGATCGTTCAACAGCTGCAGAGAATGTTGAATATACATCTGTGAATACATTTATATATTCTCCCATGAAAAGTTCAGTGTTTGGAAGACTAATTTTTACAGTAAACATTTTTCAAGATGATTTTTATTGCTTAATTCATATGGTTAAAGCTCTTTTGCTGCAGGAGAGCCTTCAAGTTGGAAAATGTTATATTTTGAGTAATTAAGAGCAGTTTTAGAATCCCTACTCAATATTTATCTAAAAGCTCTATGTTTTTGGAATTTGGATGATGAAGACAGGGTCTTTTTTTTGAGATAATGTTCTCTAAGGGTCTGCATTCGCCGCAGTAACTGCTCAATCGAATTTATAAAACAATAAGTGTTTTCTTGTGTTAAAATCACCAAGTCTGAGGTGCCGAAAATGCAAAAATGAAACATAATACTAAAGAAATGATTGTTTTTGTTCTGGGGGAAGACATAACCTTTAAGTCAGAAACTGTTCATCTACGATATAAGAACTGCATGTACTCAAAGACAAAGTTATGGGTAAACAGATACTCACTGAGAGAGATGGAACAAAAGGCTTAATTTTATTATGCCAGCAGTTTTGAACATATGTATGTATGTTTATTTACATAGCGCCAGTTAGGGATGTACAGCTGTGCCATATCATAATACAAAAAGCCATACAAGTGGGACCAAATATAAAAATACATACATAAGTATGTGCATTAAAAAGTACACAAATGCTTGACCCATGAAACAAAAACGCTAATACGACGGCGCAAAGGAAACAGAAAGAGAGCACACACATTCTCACCGTGGTCAACACAAGATTCGCCGCTAAAAAAATAGACCACCCGAGATAATAATATTCCACACAAACTGGGTGGAGTGAGTTGAGCAGGCCAATAGAATACATGACGAGTCAACATGCTGAAATCGCTCGAGGACAGCCGAGACTTTTAATAATAGTGTACGCAAGCAGCACTATGGGGGTTATAACAAGATAAAGGCGCAGAAAGCCCAACATGAGGCAAAAAAGTTTGATGCAAAGAGGGGTGCACTGAGCCATTGTGGCTGAATCCAACGTGGGGCATACAGATTGTGAAGCGCAGTAAAGCACCGGATCTGGGTTGTAAAGAACCGATGACTGGTCCTCATGCGGCTAGAAGAAACTAGTATCCGCGGTATAATCAGCTGGTAGACGGCACCACCCTCCTCTTTCCAGGTTCTCAGGTCGCTGCGATTGAGCTGCACAATTTAAGATTATTTTGGCGACATGTCCTAGCTCCTTCCACCGCTTTTAAAACGGAACATCAAAACCCAAAACTTACAGGGCAGTCCAACCGCAACAAAAACTTATAATCCCCCCCAACTACGGGCCCCCCATTAGTGTAGTTTAATCTTCCCTCAACAGTCCCCAGCCATGGGTTCTACGGTAAACCCCACCCCACAAGTCTCAAAAACTAACCACCAGGAGATAGCAGGTCTCGCCTGCTATCTAGCCTCCCAGTAGATATTGTCATGGCGCACTGCAGCCTTCTCGCCCTCCCTCCCTCCCCTCACGTCTACTATCTCCCTCCCCCTAGCCCGTTAAAACCAACACCCTTAATATGCTGCTGCCCCCCCATTTCCCCCAGCCACTAACCGCATGTTTTTTTTTTTTCAAAAAGCTCCCCCAAACTCTTACTAACCTCTCCGCTGTCCTCGCTGCACGTGAATGACCGCAACCGCGTCGTCGATTGGCTGCGACCGTCTAGCATCAGACGCGACTTGCGTTCCCTCCTCTGCTGTCATTCTCGCAGCAGAGGGGGCCGGCAGTGCGGCGGAGGATCGGGGGAGGTAAGTCAGAGGTTTTTGGGGAGCACTTTTTGAAAAGAAAGAAAAACATGCGTGGGGCTGGGGGATGGGATGGAATATAAAAACACTTTTGAGGGGTGGACATACCCTTTAAAAACCATTGAAGAAGAAAACTGCTATTCCTTGTCTGGATATTTTTCCAACTAACTACTTAAGCCTGCACATTATTATGGTGTTTGACGCTTTTCCAGTCTTTTAAATTATATTAATGAGATAATTATTGGTCTTGTCTATTAACTGATTGGATAATACTGAATTGGTATACTGTTATCAGTTGCCAAACACATAACATTGTTAAGTAGTGTGATCCGAGCTAATTATTTAATTTAGTTTAAATCACAAAACCTAAAGATATTTACCTAGGGGCAGAGACATTTGAATTTGAGTAATGCTTATGTGGCCATTTGTAAACTTTTACATTAGAGTAACATATATATAAAAATAAAAATATGTTTTTTTATATATGAACCGCATCAGCTCCATAAATCCCGTTACACAAACAATACCCATTCTACCTAATGCCCCTTTATAGCAACCATGCAGGACTAATAACAGAGGTAACTCTAAATGGGTGATGATGGTTCATACTGTATGTGTGTCACTCTATGTGTATATGAATCTCACAAACACTATTACTGGAGCATTTTCATATTAGTATGTTTTAAATGTATATATTTCGAAAAGGGTATATAATAGTGTCACTTCACTCCTCCATTCAAAGTCAACACAGTCCCCTAATCTATATAAGTGCCGACAGCATTTAACACTTTGCAGCTTTCTCACTTCCGCCCCTCCCGCTAGCACACTCATAATATTACAACAAAATGACAATCAACAGTCCTTATGGACAATTAAATCAGCTCACCATCTCTGGATTATTCTCTTTGTGAATTAACCACAAGTTATATTTAAAGATAGCACAATCATTTTCCCCAAACAAACAGTGCACGTTTTCATGCTATCAATTTCTGAATGTAGTACAGCCAATCTACAGCCCTAAATCGAAATGTACAATTCGCATGCACTTAAACTCAATGCCCTATTCCAGACAAATATATATTGGTTCGACACAATGGATTTCTAAATTCAACTTGAGGATTTATTTAATGCATTATAATATATAATATATGCAGAATATATTTGGAGTAAATGAATTAATATATACGCTAGGTAATTCTTTGCATGTCGTATATCTACGCCATCATGAATCAATTGCGAGTATAATACATACAGTAGGATTCTATATCATATATTGCAGCAGGTAATTATATATTATATTATATACTGCAGTAGGCAATGACATATTACATTATATAATGCAGTAGGTAATATATCATATATTGCAGCAGGTAATGATATATTATATTATATACTGCGTAGGCAATGACATACCTATTTTTGCAGTAGGTAATGATTATTACATTATATATGCATTAAGGTATATATCATATATTGCGGCAGGTAATGATATATTATATTATATACTGGCAAGTAGGCAATATACTATTACACTATATATATTGCAGTGGGTAATGATATAAATTTATTATTACTGCAGTAGGCAATACTCCTATATTTTCGAGTAGGTAATGATATATTATATTATATCCGCAAGTAGGTAATATCATAATTGCAGCAGGTAATGATATATTATATTATATACTGCATAGGCAATGACTATTACACTATTATTCAGTAGGTAATGATATATTATATTATATACTGCAGTAGGCAATACAACTATATTTTGCATAGGTATTGAATTATATATTATATACTGCAGTCAGTAATATATCATAGTTGCAGTCAGGTAATGATATATTATTTATATACTGCAGTAGGCAATGACATTACACTATATATTGCAGTAGGTAATGATATATTATATTATATACTGCAGTAGGCAATACACTATATTTTGCAGTAGTAATGATATAGTTATATTATATACTGCAGTATGTAATATCATAATATTGCAGCAGGTAAGGATTATATTATATTATATACTGCAGTAGGCAATGACAATTACACTATATATTGCAGTAATAATGATATATTTTAATTAATAATCATTAGTAATACTCATATTGCAGCAGTTGATATTTATAATTATATACGGCATATCAATGACATTTACACTATATATTGCAGTAGTAATGAATATTATTATATTAATATATGCAGTAGGTAATATATCATATATTGCAGCAGGTAATGATATTATTATATTTATACTGCATAGGCAATGAACATTACACTATATATTGCAGTAGGTAATGATATATTACATTATATAAATGATAGGTAAATATATATATATTGCAGCAGGTAATGATATATTATATTATATACTGCAGTAGGCAATGACAGTTTAACTATATATTGCAGTAGCGTTAATGATATATTTATTATATAATGCAGTAGGTAATTATCGCATATATTGCACAGCAGGTAATATATTTATATGTCTATACTGCGTAGGCAATTGACATATTAACCCATATTTGCAGTAGGTAATGATAATTCACATTGTAAGAATGCCGTAGGTAATATATCATATTTGCATAGTAAAATGATATATTATATTATATACTGCAGTAGGCATGACTATTTACTATATATTGCAGTAGTAATGATATATTATCATTATATAATGCAGTAGTATATATCATCATATGTGCAGCAGGTATGAAATATTTATTATATACTGCAGTAGGTAATATATCATATTGCAGCAGGTAGGATAATTAATTATAACTGCAGTAGGTAATATATCATATATTGCAGTAAGGTATGATATATTATATTAAAATGCAGTAGTAAGGTATTACATATATTGCAGCGGTAATGATATATATATATAAACTGCGTAGGGTAATATATCTTATATTGCAGCGGTAATGATATATTATATTATATACTGGGCAGTTAGGTAAACTATATCATATATGCAGTAGGTAATGATCATATTAATATATAATGCAGTAGGTAATATATCATATATTGAGAGGTAATGATATATTATATACTGCAGTAGGTAATATATCATATATTGCCAGCAGGTATTTATAATTAGTATTATATATGCAATAGGCAAGTAATGTTCAAACACCTATACATATTAGCAGTAGGTATGATATATTTACATTATATACAATAGCAGTATACTAAACTGCTGCTCCTGGGGCCCGCTGTATGCAAATAACACTGTTCTGTCCTAACTGCAACTGCTGTCTCTTGTGTAACTGCAAACAAAAAAGACAGGTTGTTACTGATTATTCTTTTTCAACAGTCACCTTATATAACACAAAACTCCTCCCCCTTTCCCCCTGTCGAATGCTGACTCCCCCCCTCTCTCTTACCTGGCTCAGTAAGGGAATCCTTTGTTTCCTCCCCTATCCTTACTATTGTACCTAAATGGAGGTTTAATGCCTGCTGATCCTGCCCTTATCTACGCTCAGTCGCAGTCGCTTTGGCCTCGCACCTTCCCTTTTATATTTTAGTTTTGGGGGTGGACATGCCCTTTATTGTGTGTTTTTGGTTCTGCTGAATAAATGGTGTTTAAACCCCGATAGTGTGGTTTACAACTGACTTAAGGCATGTCTACCCCCAAAACTATAATTTAACCCACTACTGGCCCCCACTGTGTAGCGTAGTAAAATCCTTACCTTACATCCTTGCTCAAATTGGTTCAAAAAATGGTTAGAAAACTGACCACCAGGATGCCTGGCCGAGTCCATACATGACCTCTGCCTCCTTTCTATCCTCAGGAGAATTATGCATGCCACTGCACCCTCCCCCTCCCCTCCCGTCCTTTTCCTAGCACAAAACCCATTGCTGTATGGTAGGACTCACTACCCCCCACACCCCAAAACCTATAAGTAGTTTCCTGCAAAACTGCCCGATCACTACTTCGTCTCTGCCTCTTTCCCCCGGTGATCTGCACAGCCGAGCAGGTCCCACCCCCTGCTTGCAGTTTCAATTTTGCAAGGCCGTGACAGATCGCCGGGGATAGAGGCATGTAATATGATCGGGGGATTTTGCAGGAACTACTATAGATTTGGGGTTGGGGGCGAGCCCTACACTACAGAACAAAGTTAAAATGGGGTGACATGCCCTTTAAACAAATAGATTATATTGCATCTCACCCAAAATGCAGTTACCATTATTTGTCTCTTTGTATATTCTTTCCTTGTTTTTTTTGTTTTTTTTAAACTTTGCTAGAAATCCAATCACCTCACATAAGAAGTGCTGAAAATAAGTCCTATAGAATATAAATTGACATTTATTTTCAGGGTTGGAATGAATCTCTATGGCAGGCGGTGCAAAAACCTACAACCAGTGATCCTAATAAGTTCTGCAAATTAATTAAATATTCTTTGTACCGAGAATAGAATAAAGAAAATCAATAGAGAAAGACATGAACTTGTGTAGGATGCAGAAATATGTAAGAGAGTGAGGTTTTCTATCATTACACTGTAATTCATCTAAACGATAATTTAATATTCTAGTTTCTGTTACTAGATCCAAGGTTCATTAGTCAGTCTTTGGGAAAACTTGTAAACTTATAACGGTATAATGGTGTGTTTTCCCTAAAGGAAAGATTCCCCCTAAATCAAATCAGAAATGATAAGGACTGTGACACAGTTGAACGCAATCAACAGAAAATCAGCTGATGAGACGGTGACACAGCTGAAAACAATTAACAAAATGAAGACTGACAAGGCCTGTCACAACTGCTGAACCCAATCAAAAGTAATCAGCGCAGATTAGGTCTGTGTCACAGCTGAATGCAATCAAGACAGCAAATCAGTGTTGATTGCTGTCTATAAAGTCAGTGCGCAAAATAGTTTCCATAAATTTGCTTTACAGACACTATGTTAAACACAAGTCTCTCTAGCTCGAGACATGGGAGGAGATACAGTCCAAAAATAGAAAAGAGATAAAGAAAAATAGAAGAACAGTAATTGGGCTCTTCAAGCCAAATTAAAATCAGGCTCCCCTAAGGAAAAATCCTCTGTCTTTGGCAGTAAAACTACACAACACCCAGATGCCTGTTAGACGTTCCAAGAGGAGCGAAAATGAAAATAACATGAGAAATGAAACATTATCCTTTGGGTGTAGCTGTTGGGAAATGGGGATCTATATAGATCCCAAAGCAATTGTTATTTTCAGCGAGAAAAGGTATTTCATACATAATAATCTGTATTGGAGCTTGATTTTTATACAACCACACACACACTGATCATATGACATTAGGATATCAGATCGTTAAAGAATTCTAGTAGCTGATTGGCGTATGGAAAGGGTCCTGGGTAGACACAAACGAGCCATGCAAAGTAGAATCCAGTGCACATTCAAATTAAAGGCAACTCCACCCCCCAAACTAAATGTTACTATCCTGCAGGGTATTGCTATAAAACCTTGACTTCGTGAGGTTTATAGCACTCCCTGCCGTCCCCAAATGTACCTTACCAGCCTTCGTTCCCCAGCTGCCTTCTGCTTAACCCCGTGCCTTTTCGTGCATGGAAGTCAAGCAGGAGGGGCTCGACCAGCATCTGCCCCTATGATTGGCTAAGGCGCGATGCAGAAGGCAGCAGGGAACAAAGGCTGCCTTCTGCTTAACTCCCGTGCCTTTCGAATCACGGAAGTCAAGCAGGAGGGGCTTGATCGGCATCTCCCCTGTGATTGGCTAAGGCACGATGCAGAAGCCAGCGGGGGAACAAAGGCTGGTAAGTACATTTGGGGATGGCGGAGTGCTATAAACCCAGAGAGGTCGAGGTTTATAACAATTCCCTGCAGGATGGTAATATTTAGTTTAGGGGTGGAGATGCTCTTTAATTCTAATACTATGACATATTTCCATTGTAATGCTGCTTAAAGGAACTGAAAGCCATATATCCAATATTTGCAGTCTTTGCCCTCCGTTTTATTATTCACCGGAGGTGAGAACGCTTATTCTCACCTCCCTGTGAATAATATTTTGCTCAGGGGACCGGGAACTTACCTTCGCTTCGCTCTCCACTTGCAGCCGCTCCTTCACTGACAGCCGCTCTGTATCAATCTCGGTGCCCTATCTCTTTATTGGCGCGCATGCGCCTAAGATAGGGTGCGCAAATCGGACAGAACAGCTGTACAGTAAGAAGCGGTTGCGAGTGGAGCAGAGCGAAGGTAAGTTCCCGGTCCCCTGACAAAATTTACACAGGGAGGTGAAATAAGCGTTCTCACCTCCCTGTGATACACAACGGAGGGCAAAATTCAAATACTGAGTTTACAGTTCCTTTAAGGATAATTTTAGTCTCCTGCAGAAAGCCATCATAGTTTTTTTTCCACTCAATTCAATCAAATCATTGGAAGGTTTGACCTGTGTATGCCAGGCTTTGTAGGCTGACTCTAAACTTTAAGTACCTCTGTGGTAAAAAAAACATGGCAAAAAGATTTTTTAAAAGTTTTTAAAAATTGGGGCGAAAGTAATTTCTACACAAAAAAAAATGATCAAAATCATTTCACCAATTCCAGATGGTGAAGCATTTTGGGACTTTTCTGACCAGGTGATATGTATTTTTATGGTACATTGAAACAGAAAAAGTAGTGTGTGCACAATCTCCTGAATACAATCACTGTTGAATATTGTGCAAAAAATATATACCGGTATCTGAGCAGACAGAAGATTAAAATTAGAGGGACTTTGCATAGAAAGTGCTATTAACATGACTATTGCTAAAAAACCACTTTTAGTTATAACTAGGCAGAAAATTTCACATTTAAAAATAAGCTGTACTGAGAATTACCAGCACTGAAAATAAGGCACACTGGATATTATTCATGTGCTGAAATCCATGCAATACAGAATATTAGCAGTGTGAATATTAACCTTCATGAATATTAGCCATGCTGATTATTAAACCGTGCTGATTATTAACCGTGCTTAATATTTGTTTACTGAAATCACCCAATTAGCGCTTCTTTTCCCCCTGTAATTTTTTATCTCTGTGAGAATTTTTTTTTACAAATATGATGAAAAGAGAATCTAAAATTTGGAAAATTTGTGGTAAAAAAGGAAAAACTGCACTTTTATAAATATGTCCCACATTTTTTTTTTCATTAAAATGCTTTTTTGGTTCTTTAGTTTTTAGACACTGCAGGCTATTTTTAATGTCATGATTAAGAAAAATCTTCAAATGGAACCATTAACCTTAAAGGGCATGTCCACTCCCAAAACAATTATTAATTAATGTAGCTAGATAATCCCCCAAATTCAAGAAAGTTGTAGTTACACACCTTAAAAGTGTCTCTGTATGCTTGTAAAATTATCCCAATATATCCACCCCTTCCATGGAACTCAATGGGGCAGATCTGTAACTAATAATCTATAAATCAGCACGCCTGCTAGTAGCGCGCCGATTAAACTTTGCAGAAGTGGTTTCCCCTCTCCCGGCTCACTTCCCCCAGCTCCGTTTCCCCCCCCCCCTCCCCCCCCCCCTTCATGTTTACTATTGCCTCCCACTGAGTTCCGCGTCTCCCGCACCACTGTGGATTGCACGGCTCCTCCTCTTCGTTTTGCAGAGTGCTGATCAATTGCGCAAGTGATTTGAAGCCACTCGCACGATATTTATCACTGTGCACAAAGTAAAAGGAGAGTAGGAGCCGCGCAATCCACAGTGGTGCGGAGAAGCGGAACTCAGTAGGGAAATGGAACAGAAGGTAAACCTGAAGAGGGTAGAAAACGAGGGGAGGGGAAGTGAGGAGGGGGGGAAGGATAGAATTGGAGGGTTATTCCTATCCTTGCCCCCAATCCCTGCACAGGGGCCAGGATGGTTCTCAAATGAGGGGGTGGATTATAATAAATAATGCCACCCCCTACAAAAAATAAGGCTATTAGAATCATCTCGGAGTTCCGTACCCTGTATAAATGCCCTTTAAACACACACACAGTTCAAATTTTAACACGTCTGGCTCTGATTTTTTGCCACACAGGGGTAACTAAAAGAAGCAAGAATAAACAGAGAGATAATGATGCTCCCTTTGAGATCGTTCAACAGCTGCAGAGAATGTTGAATATACATCGTGATACATTTATATATTCTCCCATGAAAGTTCAGTGTTGGGGAAGACTATATTTTTACAGTAACCATTTTTCAAGATGATTTTTATTGCTTATTAATTCATATGGTTAAGCTCTTTTGCTGCAGGAGAGCCTTCAGTTGGAAAATGTTATATTTTGAGTAATTAAGAGCAGTTTTAGAATCCTACTCAATATTTATCTAAAAGCTCTATGTTTTTGGAATTGGATGATGAAGACAGGTCTTTTTTTTGAGATAATGTTCTCTAAGGGTCTGCATTCGCCGCAGTAACTGCTCAAATCGATTTATAAAACAATAAGTGTTTTCTTGTGTTTAAAATCACCAAGTCTGAGGTGCGCAAAATGCAAAAATGAAACCAAATACTAAGAAATGATTGTTTTTGTTCTGGGGAAGACATAACCTTAAGTCAGAAACTGTTCTCTACGATATAAGAACTGCTGTACCAAAGACAAAGTTATGGGTAAACAGATACTCACTGAGAGAGATGGAACAAAAGCTTAATTTATTATGCCAGCAGTTTTGAACATATGTATGATGTTTTTATTTACATAGCGCCAGTTAGGGATGTACAGCTGTGCCATATCATAATACAAAAAGCCATACAAGTGGGACCAAAATAAAAATACATACATAGTTGTGCATTAAAAAGTACACAAATGCTTGACCCATGCAAGATGAAGGCAATCAGGGTTATTCAATAAAAGTTCTTATCGTTAAAAATGGTGCTAATTTGCCCCAACCAATCAGATTTTAGCTTTTAATGTTAAAAAAGATCTGATTTGTGGGACAAAATTAGCACCACTTTAAACATATGGGGCATATTTATAAGGTTCGTTAACTTTTCGCGCCGTTTTCGCGGCCATTAACGCATAATCGCGTTTACCGCGATTTATAAAGGCCCGAAAACGTCCGCGAAAGTTAACGAAGCGTTAACCTTTCGCGCCGATACTTACCCGTTACCGCCGCTTCTATTTATAAAGCGGCGTACTGGTTTCGCTCGGCTAGTATCGGCTGTTTTTACTTCGCCACCTTGAAGGAGGCGAAGTCAGCCGATACTAACCTCCCGCGCGGGGATGGGCAGGCAACCCGCGGCGGGTGTCGCACCCCCCCGCCCCGAGAACCCGCCACCCCCCCACACCCCCCGCGGCGGCAGCGAGACCACCCGCCCCGCCCACTTCCCCAGCACCCCTCCCACACCCGTTCCCCGTTCGCGCAATCTCGGAACGGGAGGCTAGAAGGGGCTGCCGGGGCCCGCAGCAGGTGGTCCGACCACCACCGCCGCGCACCCCCTCCCCGGCAACCCCTTTGGATTATGGATTTTTGCAGAAATCCTAATCCGTTTCTGATTGGTCATTTTTAATACTTGCTTGTACATTAACCAATCAGATTCTTAAAGTTCTGAAATCTGATTGGTAATGTAAAGCAAGTATTAAAATTGACCAATCAGAAACGGATTATGGATTTCTGCAAACCTATATAAAGAGGAGCTTTCCGCCGCGGAACTCAGATGCCATCGCAGTAGATGGCTGAAGAAAGAAGAAAGAAGCGGCTGGCAACATCGGCTCCGCTGAGGCCGGCGGTGCCAGCGGGCTCACTGGCGGCCGCAGTGAGTCTGCCTGGCATCGGCGACCTGAGTGGGGTTGGTGTCGCCAGCCCGAAGACCGCCGATCAGACGCTCGGCACGTCGGCGCACATCGCGCCTCGTTGAGGTCGCCGGCGCCAGCCGGGGACCCCTGGCGCCGCAGGGGTACCTCCGGGGGTCGGCGCCCTCGGCGGAGCTGTTCGCCGGGACTGGAAGAAAGAAGACGTCGCCCAAGGGCTCTTTTAAGAGCCGCACTGGGGGTCCCGGTTTCAGCTGCGACCCCCGCCAAAGGCACTTGTCAGTGCCGCAAGGCCCTTGTAAGCCGGGGGGGGGTCCCGTTCGAGCTGCGGGACCCCCTACGCCCCAAAAGGCCCTTCTCAGGGCCCCCGCTGGAGGGAGCCTCCACCCCCCCAGGGCTCCCCCCCGTCCCCCCCCGGGAGCGGCGGGGCGGGGGCTTGGAGGGGTTGCCGGGAGGGGGTGCGCGGCGGGTGGGGGTCGCGACCACCTGCTGCGGCCCCTTCCCGGCAGCCCCTCCTAGCCTTCCGTTCCGAGATTGCCGCAACGGGGAACGGGTTGGGAGGGGCTGCTGGGAAGCGGGGCGGCGGGCGGCGGGTGGTCGCCGCTGCCGCCGCGGGGGGTGTGGGCGGGTACAAGATTAAGGCCAATCGGTTATTCAATAAAAGTTCTTCAATCGTTAAAAATGGTGCTAATTTTGCCCCAACCATCAGATTTTAGCTTTTTAATGTTAAAAAAGATCTGATTGTTGGGACAAAATTAGCACCACTTTAAACAATATGGGGCATATTTAAAGGTCGTTAACTTTTCGCGGGCCGTTTTCGCGGCCATAACGCATAATCGCGTTTACCGCGATTTATAAAGGCCGAAAACAAAACGGCCGCGAAAGTTAACGAAGCGTTAACCTTTCGCGCCGATACTTACCCGTTACCGCCGCTTCTATTTATAAAGCGGCGGTACTGGTTTTCGCTCGGCTAGTATCGGCTGTTTTATACTTCGCCACCTTGAGGAGGCGAAGTCAGCCGATACTAACCTCCCGCGCGGGATGGGCAGGCAACCCGCGGCGGGTGGTCGACCCCCCGCCCCGGTAGACACCCACCCCGCCCACACCCCCCGCGCGGCAGCGGAGACCACCCGCCGCCGCCACTTCCCAGCAGCCCCCCTCCAACCCGTTCCCCGTTCGCGCAATCTCGGAACGGAGGCTAGAAGGGCTGCCGGGAAGGCCGCAGCAGGTGGTCGCGACCACCCCGCCGCCACCCCCTCCCCGGCACCCCTTTGGAATGGATTTTTGCAGAAATCCTAATCCGTTCTGATTGGTCAATTTTTAATACTTGCTTTACATTAACCAATCAGATTTCTGGAAAGTTCTGAAATCTGATTGGTTAATGTAAAGCAAGTATTAAAATTGACCAATCAGAAACGGATTATGGATTTCTGCAAACCTATATAAGAGGAGCTTTCCGCCGCGGAACTCAGATGCCATCGCATTAGATGCTGAAGAAAGAAGAAAGAAGCGGCTGGCAACATCGGCTCCGCTGAGGCCGCGGTGCCAGCGGCTCCACGGGCGGCCGCAGTGAGTCTGCCTGGCATCGGCGACCTGAGTGGGGTTGGTGTCGCCAGCCCGAAGACGTCGCGTCGGATCAAGACGCCGGCACATCGGCTCGTTGAGGTCGCCGGCGCCAGCCGGGGTACCCCTGCGGCCGCAGGGTACCTCTCGGGGGTCGGCGGCCTCGGCGGAGCTGGTTGTCGCCGGGACGGAAGAAAGAAGACGTCCCCAAGGGCTCTTTTAAGAGCCGCACTGGGGGTCCCGGTTTCAGCTGCGGGACCCCCGCCAAAGCCTTGTCAGTGCCGCAAGGGCCCTGTTAAGGGCCGGAGGGGGGTCCCGGTTCGAGCTGCGACCCCCTACGCCCCAAAAGGCCCTTCTCAGGCCCCCGCTGGAGGGAGCCTCCACCCCCCCAGCGCTCCCTCCCGTCCCGCCCCCCTCCCCGGAGCGGCCGGGGCGGGGGGCTTGGAGGGTTGCCGGGAGGGGGTGCGCGCGGGTGGTCGCGACCACCTGCTGCGGCCCCTTCCCGGCAGCCCCTCCTAGCCTTCCGTTCCGAGTGCCGCGAACGGGGAACGGTTGGGAGGGCTGCTGGGAAGCGGCCGCGCGGCGGGTGGTCGCCGCTGCCGCCGCGGGGGGTGTGGGCGGGGTGGAGCAGCTTCGGAAGGGATTTTACGTCCCTTCGCGGCGATCCTATACAGTATCGCCGCGAAGGGGCTTAAAATTACCGCAGCACATCGCGGCCGCGATAGGTATCGCGGGAATAGCGCTCCGCGTTATAAATAGGCCGATAGCGCTATTTTCGCGGCCGCGATGTGCGGCGGTAATTTTTTTTGCGCTAGCATCGTTCCTTTATAATATGCCCCTAAGAACTTTTTATGAATCTTCCTGAATGTTTACAAAACGTCACCAGAAAAAGGTATTGAAGTCAATGGGTGGAGATATTATTGTTGCTCAATAGTCATGCCAAGCACCCTACTGGTATGTGCTTGAGGAAATGCCATGCAACATATAGCCTAAAGCCAAATAACCTATATCTGTAGAAGTAACTCAAAATTTTACCCAAAAATAGCTCCCATATGGTACAGCAGCATATTAAAACTAGCAGCACCCCAAAGAGTCTACCAGCAACAGCAACAATTGGAGGTCTATGGTACTGCAGCAGCTGAAACAACTGGGAGAAGTGCCCACAGCTGCAGAAGGGACCCAGCTAAGACTCACCCCTGCACTGTATAAATACAGACAGCTATTGGTTTCAAATCGCTATTCCAAGTGTGCCTGAAAAAAATAAGAAGTGTGTGATCTTTTATTTCTATGTGAGAAAAAAGAAGAATCTCTATTTAAGTCTCTTAAAATGCAAAGCTGCTTCCAACCTTCCCTATTGAGAAATGCATTGCTAAAATCAGATTCACTTAATTATGCTGTACTGCAGCTCTGCCCTTATAAAGGATCATATTTACAATTGTACTAGGGTTGCCACCTTTTCCCTTTAAGACCCAAACACATATGAAACTGACATGTTGCAGTGCTATTGCATTAAATACATGCTGTATGTATGCAGTGCACAAATACACACAAAACACAGGTGCTCATTTATGGGGAGGTGCTTTGGTACCTTTAGAGATAAAGTCATAGTTAATGATTCAATAGAGTCTGTGGAGCTTCATTTGTATTTTGGATTAATTTGTTCCCCCTTAAAATATTGTTGGCTAGATATCTCTGCTTTGCAATATGCAAGGGTAAATTCTTGCTGGGTTCCCGCTTCAGCTGGTGGGAGCTTTCTGGGTTATTTTCCCAGTGGTTCATGCTGCTGTATCACACGGGTGCTTTCTGTGTTACCTTATCCTGCAGGCTGTTACGTAGGTACTTGGTTAGGGAGTGCAAGGGCCTTTGGCCAAGTTTTTGCTAGGCTATTCTTTAAAGTAACACACAATAATAGAAAATTGGGCTATTGTACATCCATATTAAAGTGCAACTAGAGACCAAAATATAATACATACAAAAAACAGAATTCTAGTGCACAAACAATTCTAATTGTATATTGGCTACCTCCATAAGGTTACTACAACAGCCTGCTAAACCCTGGATAATAAAAGCAATTACCATATACTCGAGTATAAACCGAGTTTTTCAGGCTGAAAACTCGGACTCGGTTTATACTCGAGTCACTCACCTTTGAAGATCACGTCCTCTCCATTCCGGCAGCAGCGTCCTCTCCATTCCGGCACCGCACGATCAGTCCATGTACTGGCCGCGCCGGCCGACGTCACTGCCCGCGCTAATTGTGACATCACGCCGGCGCGCCAGTACATGGACTGATCGTGCGGCTGCCGGAATGAGAGGACGCTGCTGCCGGATGGAGAGGATGCTGCTGACGGAATGGAGAGGACTTACCACACACAGTCCCAGGAGCCCTTGGATGGAGGAGAGCCCACAGATCCTGGATGAAGAGCCCCAGGTACACACTTAACTGGGTTTGAGGGTGAGGGTGGCATTCAAGATTTTTTGGAACTACAACTCCCAGCATGCTTTATAGCTGGGAGTTGTAGTTTCCAAACATCTTGAATGCCAAGTGAGGGTGGCATTCAAGATGTTTGGAAACTACAACTCCCAACTAATAAAGCATGCTGGGAGTTGTAGTTTCCAAACATCTTGAATGCCACCCTCACTGGCATTCAGATGTTTGGAAACTACACTCCCAGCTAATAAAGCATGCTGGAGTTGTAGTTCCCCAAAACATCTTGAATGCCAAGTGAGGTGGCATGCAGATGTTTGGAAACTACAACTCCCAGCATGCTTTATTAGCTGGGAGTTGTAGTTTCCAAACATCTTGAATACCAAGTTCTACCCTCGTTTATACTCGAGTCAACAACTTTTTTAGATTTTTAGGTGAAATTGGGTACCTCGTTTATACTCGGTCGGTTTATACTCGAGTATATACGGTAGTTCAATATTGGCCAAATTATTTTAAGCCCAGTCACCAGTCAAGGTTGCTTTCTTTAACTGGGTCTAACCTACTGGTACTTGCCTTTTTGGCTACATGAGCTGACAGCTTCTCCTATGTGGCCTGGATGCTGAAGCTGACTCTCTAGTTTAAAGTACTTTGCTCAAACGAGCACATGACCTAACTCTGGGTGGAGTACAATTTCCCAGAAGGCTTGATCCAACTTTCAATTGTAAAACACAATATATAAGAAATTGGGCTGTTGTACATCCATATAAAGTGCAACTAGAGACCAAAAATATAATACATACAAAACAGAATCTAGTGCCAAAACAATTCTAATTGCATATTGGCTACCTCCATAAGGTTCTACTACAAACAGTCTGCTAAACCCTGGATAAATAAAAGCAATTAGTTCAATAAGTTGGCCAAATTATTTTAAGCCCAGTCACCACTGATCCCTCCCACCTTCATTTCCCAATTCCAAACGTCTGATTGAAGGCCTTTTATGAGACCTAGGACCAACAAAATGGATGTGTACAAAATGTCTACATTAAAATAATATAATAATTTAGTGAACCAAACTCTTAGGTTTAAAGGGTATCTGCACCCCCTCCAAAAATGGACTTCATCTACAAGTGGGGCAAATTTTAGTGAGAGGGGTGGACATGCCCTTTAAAGGAACCCATCATCTTTGTGAGAAGTAACACACCAACTTTATAGAATAAAAATCCGGATCTCCCACAAAGCAAAGCAGTGGCAAAAACAGTGACAAAGGACAAGGCTAAATAAAAAGGTTTAGGCTGGGTAACACACGATGATATTTCAGTCTCAATGGTCGATCAGGCCAAATATCGGAATTTGTGTACACGCCTTAGAATAGTGGAGAAAACTACAGAGAACTGGTGAGATCGTCACAGAAACCATATTGACATGTAAAAGGACAAAAGTAATCAAGGGGTGGCTAAAGTTCAAACAATCAGCAAAATAGTTTTAATACCAAGCAAGTTCAAATACCAAAATTTACCTTAGTTAAGTGAAACCAGAGACATCGAAGCCTGGAAAGTGTAACTTTACAAGCCTATAACTTAAAGGTTATTCCCCCACCCCAAATCCTAAAACATAAATGTAGTGAACCTTTCCAACCCTAAACGCTGGCTTGAAAACTGCCCTGAAATGTACTTACCACACTTTGTTCCCTTGGACAAGGTCTCTTCTGCTACTTTCGGAAGAGTAGTAGGGTCCACACAGGCAGCCACGTCTGTAATTGGCTATAGTTTGGCCAATCACTGGTGCTGATTTTAAAGTTTTCAAGCTAGTGTTTTGGGCTAGGGGGGTCCCATTATTGTATGAAGTTTTTGTTAAAAAAAAATACAGATGTAGCGCCGAGGGATCTGGGGGGAGGGAGAGCTCCACTGCGCTGCCAGAGTCCTCTAAGAGTAGCAGAAGTAACAGGCACTGGATAATACACAGAGAGGCTCCTACTCTTCATTTTTTTGGACTTTTAGCAGGCACTGCAGGCAACCTAAAGACAGAGGAGAAAGGTAAGGATTTTTAACACTACACAGTAGGTCCACAGTGGGGAAAATTTTTAGTAAGGTAAGTGTACATGCCCTTTAAGAACCAAATAAGCTAGAGACACCATCCCAGGCTTGTTTTAAATGTACGAGAGTGCTATTTTAAATAGAGGACACTTGTATGGAACCACATTTACCCTTTAAGCAATTTTCATTTTATGAGAACTAAAATATATTTCAGAGATTAGAAGCATTGTTAAAATTATAAAATTTGACATTATATAATAGACAGTATTCACCTAAAGTCTCATCACTCCATTTTTCAATTCATGTAGGTTTTGTTTACACTGCCAACTGTTTCCTACGATTGTTACAAAGATACTGTGTGTGGTGAGTGTGTGAGAACATAGTATTTCCCCGCAAGTGCATTTAAATTACCATTCATCTAATGAAATGTACTGGGAATAGCATGTGTTTTTACTGTGTGATGATTATATAATGTGTTTAAATCTTTACAGCAGCTTTAAGAATCGGAAAGACAATGTTACCACCTGCAAAGCCAAAGCAGTTTTGGTGTTAACACCATGTAAGAAGGATTTGCCATGTTGTTTTCAAGTTTTCAATATTGTTTTGGATCACTTGTGTTTTGTGATCCCCAATGATGTTCCTGTTCTAATGCAAATCACGAAAGCCAAGGGCGCTGTGTCCATGGAGTAAGTTTAAAATCTTGCTTAGGACCTGCAATAAAGACTATGGGTGATTACAGGAGCACTGTCCATAGTGAATTCTGGGTGCTGACAATTGTTTTCTCTAGCAGATCCCGCTATTTCATTCTTTCCCTATTCACTATTTTACTATCTATGCAGAACAGATACAACGGTGACAACGTATTACAATGCAATTTTT
Organism: Hymenochirus boettgeri; assembly: GCA_019447015.1. Classification (NCBI taxonomy): domain Eukaryota; kingdom Metazoa; phylum Chordata; class Amphibia; order Anura; family Pipidae; genus Hymenochirus; species Hymenochirus boettgeri. The sequence continues at coordinate 124,679,043 of CM033477.1, forward strand.
GTGCATTTTTTTTCCAGGAAAATATCCGGTAATGTCCTGTCTGCTTCCTTTGAGGACGAGATGTGCTGAGATGAAGGAGTCTGGAATGAGAGCAATGTATATAGAAGTATAATCATTGTGTTATAGAAAATGGCAAAAAGTCATATTTACTTACCGTATATACTCGAGTATAACCCGACCCGAGTATAAACCGAGGTGCCCATTTCACCCTAAAAATCGTAATAAGATATTGACCCGAGTATAAACCGAGGTAGAAACTTGGCACTCAAGATGTTTGGAAACTACAACTCCCAGCTAATAAAGCATGCTGGGATTGTAGTTTCCAAACATCTTGAATGCCAGTGAGGGTGGCATTCAGAGTTTGGAAACTACAACTCCCAGCATGCTTTATTAGCTGGAGTTGTAGTTTCCAAAATCTTGAATCCACCCTCACTTGGCATTCAAGTGTTTGGAAACTACAACTCCCAGCTAATAAAGCATGCTGGGAGTTGTAGTTCCCAACATCTTGAATGCCCCCCTCCCCCTCAGTTCAGTTGTACCTGTGGGCTCTTCTCCCTGTGGACTCCTTGTGGACTCTTCTCTTCTCCCTGTGGACTCTTCTCCTGGACTCTTCTCCCTGTGGACTCTTCTCCTGGACTCTTTCTCCTGGACTCTTCTCCCCTGTGGACTCTTCTCCTGGACTCTTCTTCCTGTGGACGACTCTTCTTCTTCTATCTTCCTCCATCCATCCCGGCAGGTACGGTATCAGCATTCCGGCAGCCGCCGCCCATTCCTGTACCGGCGCTCCGGCTGATCACTGCCCGCGCCAGCTTGCGCCGGGCAGTGACATCAGGCCGGCGCGCCAGTGCAGAAAAGATCGCGCGGCTGCCGGAATGCCCGGTAAGTGGTTGACTCGAGATAAAACGAGTCCGAGTTTTCGGTATATGGCACGAACAACAACATTTTTATCTGATAAATAGAAATTAAAAATTTTTACACATAAGTATGAAAATAAACAATTATATCCATGTTGCCATGTACTGAAGCTTCAGGGGTGTTAAAGTGTAGGTGTGGCAAAGTACCCATGGAACAATCCCCCCACAGCAAAGAGAAAGCCCAGACACAACTTTTGTATATTTGTAAATATGCCCTATCTATTGGGACAATGTTGTTTGGAGACTATTACTTCCTTTAATATTTTCAACTTTAATTCTGCATTTCAAATATAATTCTATTAGGTATTAGCTGGTTATATGATCTACTTAGTTTTAAATCTAAAGGTCACTAATCTTTGCTCATTCTTCTTGATCTGTCCTCTGCTTTTTGATACTGTTGATCCCTCTACTTCTCAGACCCTGGCCTCCTTAGGCATTCAGAACACTGCCCTTCCTTGGCTATCCTCCTATCTCTCTGGTAGGACCTTTAGTGTTTTCCTCTCTGAATTAGCTCTACCCTCCGCCCCCCCTTCTGGGGTTCCCGCAAGACTCATTCCTCTCTTTTCTCCATCTACAACCTATGGCCTTGGACAACTCATTAGTTTATTTGGATTCCATATCACCTGTATGCGGATGATACCCAAATTTACATCTCTGCCCCTGATCTCCCTACACTGACATCCCGGGTCCCCAACTGCCTTAGTGCAATCTCTGCCTTCATGTCCTTCGCTTCCTCAAATTCACATGGACAAGACTGAACTTATCCTTTTCCCACCCTCACAATCTGTTTCCTCCCTAGTCTTACTATTAATATAATAACACACACCTTTATCCTCATGTCCCGCCCTGGGAATATCGCTAGATTCTGATCTTTCCTTCAAAGCCCATGTCATTTGCTTGCCAACTCGTGGCGGCTCCAACTCAAAAACTTTCCCGCATTCACCCTTCCTCTCGAAGGAAGCTACACAAAATCCTAGTCCATGCCTCTAATCATATCCAAGCTAGACTACTGCAACACACTCCTGTGTGGTTTACCAAACAACCCGCCTGCGCACCGCTTAATCCATCCTCAACTCTGCTGCCCATCTCATTCATTTCTCTTCTTGCTTCTCTAATGCCTCCCCTCCTATCAGTCCCTCTACTGGTTGCTCACCCAACAAAGGATCCAGTTCAAGCTACTTACCTTATCCTATATCCAACACAAGCCCCTCCATATATCTCAGAGCTGATCCAGCAATACCGTCCAAGGCGCAACTTCTGTTCACAAACAATATCCTCCTCTCATCCACCCTTGTCACCTCTTCCCATGCCGTTGTGCTGCCTCTCTGCTCTGGACTCCCTTCCTTCATCTTCCGTCACTCACGTCCCTTCACACCTTCATATGTAACTTTAAAACCACCTCTTCAGGCAAGCATATTACCTGGCCTAGACCATTACCATCTAACTCCAACCACCTCTCACACTTCACTTCCAATCTTTCACAGCCTACGGATCCCTGTCACCTTATTTCTCACCACCCATTTACTCTAGTCTGTAAGCTCTTTGGGCGGGGGTCCTCCTCCTATTGTATCACAGTATTGCTGTAAGAAACACTCATCACTCTGTTTACTTATATTATGTATTACCTTTGTATGTAATATGTATGCTTTGTATAATATGTATTACCCTGTATGTAATGTATGAAATGTAATTGTAAACGCCCCAGAACATGTTGGCGCTATTAAATCCATAATAATATTAACATACTAGCTGGATCTCTAGCCTCTGAATTATGCAGTTTTCTTTGTTTTTACATATGGGTCCCAGACCCAGACACACACTGTTGCACATCCTCGTGAATTCTCTAGTCTCCTCCCATCTCTTTGCCAGGTTCGGAAGCAATACTGGCTAACCTGTCTGTCACTTCTCTGCAATAGAGACTGAACCAATTGTAATTCACTGGAAAGGGGGGCTGTAGAATCAGAGTGCTGTATTTCACATAAATATCTTTTGACAGTGATGGATTGAATACCATTTCCTGTCTCTCTTTCTAGTACTCTTTTGCTCTGTAGAAATCAGGAGAAGCTACAACTTAATAGTTAATTTACAAGTATCCCACCCCTCCCAGGATTTGTGGTAGTCTCCCGTATTTTCCTTACATGTCACACCCAACACCACGTCCCTAACTCTGCTCCGCCCTCTCTTTGAGGACGTTTTGCAAGTCCCGCCGGCTTCGTCACTCCTCCTTCTCTCCACCCTGCTCGGAATCCACATTTGCAGGTGGGATGTCTTTAATTTATAATCTGAAGTCATAGATGTATCAAGCAGTTTTCTTTCACATAACCATTATAAAATTATGTTTTTTACATTTGACCTTTAGTTTACTAAAGTACAGATTATTAAGAAACTTATTGTAAGGCCTAGTAACACGGTCGATCCAGTATCCACAGCTGACAATTCTACCATATGATAAATTGATCTGAGGTCTGTTGTTTGGAATTAAAGAGTACACTTAAGGCTCGTACACGCGCTTGATTTTCGACGGCAGAGCGGTACACCCCAAATTGTTTACCAGTATACAATGTGCAAAAACCTTGCACATGTATATATTGTATAGATATAAATGTTTTTTGGAACAGGTTGTCTTCCTAAATTACTTAAAGACATTGAAATATCCCATAACTGCTTTTCTTTTTAGAATATCAGCTGTGCAATGAACTTCTTCCATTCCTCCAAGCTAAGTATCTATTTTTTCCAGAACATTTACAAAATATGCAACAAAGCAAGGACAGAGAGAGTTTCTGGATTTGGCATACAAAATATAACATGAATGTATTCCCCTAACTCATGGTACATTCTAGGGACCAAAATTGTGGATTGGCAAGGGTAAAGATGTCTACATTTTCATGCTACCCAAGGAGGCTTTGTAAAACCAGCATAGGAACTGTTTCTATGGATTTAATAAATGGTGCTTAGGCCTAGGCCTTACTCATTTCTAACATTTTGCGATCTGATCGCATGCGCAATCTGCATTGCCTATGCCATACATGCATTTCCTTATCCTACGATATGATATTAAAATGCATTTATTTAAAAATTTTTGGTGCAGGCCTATAGGGATAAGAAGGAATGCATGAAGGACAGAGGTACAAATGCAAACAAGGGTTGAGATAGGAATGCAACCAAAAGGATAGACATGAATGCAAACAAAGAGAGATAGGAATCACAATGGCTTTGAAAAATGATTTACTGGTTTAACGTGCATTAGTATTAGAATGTTTCAATATAAAACTGTCGCTAATAACGTCACAGTAAAGTAATTTTTTTAACCAGGGACAAATAGTACTAGAACTTGTACAGTACGCTCAGCGTCGCCATGATAAATGGTCCTGTTTTAGGCTAGGCCCCACTATACCCAAAAGGTATGCAATGCTGTGTTTGTTCAGATCGACACTGGCAATAGAGAAGGGGAGGGTGTTCTGCTGGTTTATGGCGACCTGCTGTTTTGGCACCTCAAGATCATCAAAAATTGTAAGGCTGGGTACACACCAGGCAATATTTTCGGCCAACCGACCGATTCATGGCACTTTTGGTCGATCGTCCGAAAATATTGTCTGGTGTGGGGTGGGCGGCCACGACAGACATGAGACGTTCATTCGTCCCGGATCGGACGACGATCGGGCATGTCGGAAAATTCCGATCAATTGGTGGTTCCCTATGGACCGCACGATCGATCGTTCGCAAATTCGCTTGCGGACGAATTTGCCAAGACCGAAAGATTTGTCCCGGCCGAAAAGTCCCTCCGTGTGTACCCAGGGATGTCAGTGTGAAAGGCGGTTAAAACAATGGAGCCAAGATGCAAACATGAAAAAGTGTTGTTGTTTAGGGACAGTAAATATATTTTTATATTTTTTTTTTTTCATGGATTTTATTGAATATTTTATAAATTGATAAAGAATTATCAATATAAACTTAAATATTTTTGTATTTTTGAAATAATGGGGAGCATTATCATGCGCAAAAAGTCTAGGGGCAAGAAATGTAATATAATTTTACTTTAGCATGGGTGTGGCCTTGAAAAAGGGGTGTGCTAAAATGGTAGCGCTATGCTGAGCTGTCCCATGATAATCCTTTGAAATTTCCTTTGGAAAACAGACAAAGTGGTAGAACTGGACTGGAAACATAAAAAAAAAGTAAAGTTCGGACCGTGGTACGTGTTGTGGGTATACAAAAAAGAAAGATGCTAAATGTCATTCAGAAGCCGATTTCTATTAAAAAATGGGTGGTGCATTATTGTCTATAATAGACAAGTTTCATGACTCATATGAATGAGGACATCACTAAGCACTGATTATAAGTCTAGGGAGCAGACCTCTCAATAACTCCCTCATCTGCTCCTTAGACATTAGTATTACATTTTATCACTAAAAGTTATATTACAAAACATCATAACTATCCTGTAATGTGGGGATGTCAAACTCGAAGTCATCCAGAGTTTTTGAAAACTACAACTTCCAGTGTACAATCCTTTATTACAACCCCTGCTGTAATGTATCACCTAGGCCTCGCTCACATGTATGATGTTGAACCTGACGAACGGCTGTTTCGGACAATATCGCACGTATGCATGTTTCGGTCAGCGTAGTTCGTTGATCCACCAAGGCGAATAAACGAATGACCCTGAAGTACCGCATACACACGTGCAATTATCGCCCGTTCGGCGTCCGTGTGGTTGTCGTTCGTTCGCCGGGTTTGACATCGTACGTGTGTATGAGCCTTTACTAAATCCAACAAATCATGTGACCCTATGCTGAGATGTACCAATGGCCTTACAAATGTTTTGAAACTACAATTCCAGAATTCCCCTTTGCATTCCCAACATCTCACAGTGTGAGCACCCTTTTCCATGGTAACCTTATTGTCACCACTTGGTCATGTAATAACTTATATTTTATAATGGGGGGTACACGTTTCACACTTCATATTTTCTTACCCCTGTGTCTGTATGAATCCTTCCATTCCCTGGAACTTTCTAACAGTTGCGTGAGACACACAAAAAAAAAATTGGACGGCTCGCTCCCGCGCACAACACCCAGCATTGAACGCGCCTTGGGAACTTCGCTCTTCCTTTCTCGGCAACGCGTTCTAGCTCCTGAAAACAATGACACTCTTCTGACCTCTCTCTCCTCTCTGCGCGCCCCCCAGACGGAAAACGAATGATTGGCTCGGGTGCGCGTGCTTTGTGCCCGCCTCACGTTGAGTGATCTGGGAAGAGAGAGAAACTGGAAGAGACGGAGCCCGAAGCGGGAGGAGGAAGAGAAGAAGAAGAAGCGATGGTGGCTCCGGTCTCACGTTAAACCTCTTGGTCCTTGTTTTAACCGCCTAGAAGGTCAGTGAGCAAAGGGGGAAGACGTGGTGAGGGAGGGAGAAATTTCAAGTAGTTTAGGAACTCTCCCCCCCGCCTGGGAACTTGGTTTGACCCAGTGGGAGTTTTATTGAAGGAGGGAGTGTGTGGCTGTGAGTGTGTATGTGTAGGGAGGTGAGTGTTGGGAGTGTAAATGTGTTGGAGGGTGGAGGGGGGGGGGGCTAAAGTGGCACACACCTTACAATCTGAATGTTCTTTCTTACCACTGTGTGGCAGGGCCCCTTGCGTTTTGCATAATTGACTGAGCAGGCTCTAGCATAGAGTGATATGATTGTACAATCAGATTGTATCTTAAGGAGAGGGAGGGGCAGACAGATTCCATAGGGTTTAAGTTACAGTGTAACTATTGTTTGTTTTACATTTACACAAATTACCTCCTTTTAGGGTTTTATTTATTAGGGGCCATGATGTGAAATAAAACACAAATAATATATTTGTTGCTGTAGTACAGTGATGTCAAATCTTGTAACTCCAGATATTTTGGAAACTCCCAGCTAGCATGGTTGCAGAATCTATGCATTCTGAGAGTTTAGTTTACAAACATCTGGAGTGCAAGGTTCCATTCATTACTAGTACATGAAAGAGAAACTGTCACCAGTCTTCTCTCTTTTTATAGTCTGTGGCTGTGATTCTGCTTTGTATACTATACACTGTACATCGACTCTCCACACTTCTGTGGTTCAGGATCTATAGAGGGATGCTAAAATTGTGGTTTTAGCAGAAACGAGGGTGTCATTTTTCTGGGATTTAGTAACAAATAAAATGTTCTTATTGTTAGTTTTTGATTTCTGATTTTCGATCCGTTTGCACATTAGAAATGCAGAGCAGTGCATGTCAATCTTGGTGAATTGTGCTGTGATCCGTTTTGGATGACAATGCCCCTGGTGTGGCCTTAGACTTAGTGTGGCCATCTTTCCTTCCTGGTGTGACATGTATAGGATCATACAAATCTACCCCTCTAAATAATAAAAAAAAAAATGAAAACTTTAGAATTTTGTTTGAAGTAACTTTTACACTTGAAAAAAGGATTCTATTGTTATTTTTAAAGGGCATGTCCACCCCCAAACCTATAATCCCCCACTACTGGCCCCACTCGTAGTGAATAAAAATCCTTCCCTTACCTCCCAGCCTCAAATGGGTTCTCCAGTAATTCCCCCCAAAGTCCCCAAACTCCCACCAGGATAGCAGAGTCCATTAAGACTCTGCCTCCTGTCTCCCCTCCGGGAGATGTTGGCATGTGCACTGCAGCCCTTCTCCCCCTCCCTCCCTTTTGTGATCCCTCCCCCTAGTGTATTTCCCTTTGCCAAATAATAGTTTACCTTCCCCCAGCCCGAACCGCTATAAATGATTTCCTAGAAAGTGCCCAGATAGTTACTTACCTCCCTGTATCCTACGCGTTCTGTGCAGCCGCGTCCGTGATTGGCTGCCAGTCCTGCCCCTGCTTGCAGTTCTATGCAAGCCGCAGATTGTGCGGCAAGAAGAAAGGGGTAACTAACTTCTGGGCACTTTCTAACAAATCATTTATAGTGGTTGGGCTGGGGAGGTAAACTTTTATTTGGCAAAAAGTTAGTGAAAGGCTGGACGTGTCTTTAAAGAGAAATAAACTTAAAATAACAAAGCAGAAAACAAGTTTAATACAATCTAAACAATTCTTCATGTTCAGTGTGGTGATGTTGCCAATGTCCTGTACCCTATAGACTCTGTATAGTCACTATAAGTAAAGTACAACAGGTGAGTACAGAGCTTGTAAAAATATATTACTTAACTAGTTTTTGCTTTTAAATTTGTGTGGTGCATCTTTTTGTGCTGTATTGGGTTAGATACCGGGTATTAGACATATGTATTGGATTTGGAAGGGTGCATGTAAGTTTGAACATTGTTATATTACCATAGCTTTTCTTTATTTCTTGGGATTAGTTAGTATTTTAATGAACAGAATATCATTGCATATTCCAAGTACTTGTTAATATGTATAGTAGCCATCCACCTTGCCCACACCAATACGTTTATTACCTATATATTTTTCTTGCTGCAGCAAACATGGGTGTGTATGTATCCATTTTTTATTGCAGTAAAGTTCAACACCTTTACTGCCAATAATCAAGTTTTAAGCTTGAATCAATTGGAATATGAGATCATGGAAATGGTTGATTCTTCATTTAATTCTTTTTCTTCTGGCAGATGGCAGTCATGTGGCAATGACATTACTCGACAGTGTTTTGTGGAGGGGTGATTCATTCCTTGGGATTTACCATACACTCAAACAAACATACATTTATGGTTCCAGTGGCCTATGTTAACTGGTAGTGACATCACATAAAAGGAGGTCTTGCTAAAGGAAAAATATTTGTTGTTGAAGAAAATGTTAAAAACAAAGAAGAAAAGGGGATAGGGCTCTGAGAAGTGCTTCCCCACACAGAAATGCATACAAGTCAGATTTCCATCTATAAAGTGCTCATTTGATGGTGGAAAGCCAGAAATTTCCCTAAGCCAGTGTCTTTGACTTTAACACTAATGGACACCAGCCGACATTACTCGCGGACGGGCGTCATATGGTAATCGGTTCACAAGATTAAGAATATGTTCATGCAGATGAGCTCACCCCCAATGAAATTGAGCCCAAATTATAAACCGAATTATCTTCTGTTCCTGCACACAACAGCTGTTGTAAGTTTTCAAAGAAATAATGCTTTAAATTAAGTCTTGATCCTCCATCCCCTGAAAGGTTATCCGAACTGGAGATGAAGGGGACCTGGATAAGGTAGCCTTAGCAAAAGTTTACTGAAACTAGAAAACTATTTGAAAGGAGCCTTAACCGACAACACAACATTGTGAAAGTCTTCCCCAACAAAAGATTACAAGCTAATGGTCAACATCGACATGGATCTCTGATGTAGAAAGTTCCAGTTCTGAACAAAGCCTGTCCAATTCATTGACCAGAATAACCCAAATCCCTTCTCCTTCATTTAGAATTGACCAACAATCCGTTATGTCAGAGGTCAAGTTCATCAACTTCTTCTACCCTTAATGCAGGTCCTATATAAGGAGGCTAGAAAGCTTTCTAACCGATAGTGATGGAGATGAACCCAAGGACTACCAAAGAATGATAATTCAGAAGTGTTCAGCAGCCCAAGCTTATTGTCTCAGTAAATGGGGCACAAGATCACTTCCCAATTATCGCCAAAGACCAAACATCAGAACAAAAAGGAAGTGATGATAGGGAAGTACATGCAAATAGTACCGTTGATGATGACCAGCACCATTTCAGATAACACATATTTGTACATCAGCTGAAGATTCTAATCTTCTAACAAAGAAAAAACAGCAACAGAAATGGTCAGAGCAGAGTTGGTTGTTTTACGAAACGAATCTTCAGAAAGTGATAATGAAGAAAACATTAAAGATGAGGTGTTTGAGGAGTAAAGCCTACCAAGTGAAAACATCTGCCTTGATGTAGAGAGTGAGGTAAAGGGAGAAAATGAACAATTATCTGAGCAGGCTGGCACAGCAGCATCTTTAGAGAATAGTATAAATCCGCAGATGACACAGATGATGAAGATATTGAGGAAGAAAATGAAACTGAAATTGAACCAGCAAAAAGCAAATCTTTATAGTTTATTCCCCAGTTCTCTTGGAATTGAAAATGCAGCATTTGATGATGATAGAGATGCAGAAGACCGGAGTGTGGGTTCCAAGCCGTATTGACGTTGAAGAGGATGATTATGGGTTTAATAGTGATTATGAGAAGTGCCTGGACTGTCTGAAGAGGAGCCGAAACCTTCCGGAAGGTTAAGTTTTCCAGTGCTCTCCATAGGTATTTCATTTTTATTACTCCAATAAAAGTATTTCTATGTTTTGCCATACTTGTCTTCCAAAGTTTTGATCCGCTGTGATGTACCCAGGCTTTAAAACTTTGCAGTTACATGTATGTCACAAAGGATTTTTAAAAATGTCTATCTAAAAACTTTTGGTATCAAACTATTAATCATGATACCCCAGAAAAACAATGAGAATTACAGCAGCTTCCAGGGGGATCACAGAAGCTGTCCCTGTATCATTTGAAGGTAGAGTAGAATTCAGGGCCCCCATGGACTCAGAACCTAATGTCATAGGGTGCTATCCTGTTAGTCATGCTTCTGTTTATTTTACTTAGAGTTTGCAATATGTATCGTTCAGTATACCTTTATTCGAAACCATTAATCAGATGAAACTGCTTTTTTGTATTAGGAGGGCAAAGGTGTCAAAGTTGAGAGAATTCTGAGTGTAGAAATTGATAAGAGGTTATAGGAAAAGTTTGCAATTATTGTGCATGTATCGTAGCTTAGCTTATTTTATAATTGTTTTGTAATGTAAATAGTAAGTAACCATATGAGAGGTATTTTGATAAGCACATACTGTGTAACTGGTTACTTCACACAGAGAAAAGATTACAGAGTTAAATCAGTGTTAGTCCGCTAACATTTACTCTGCATTGAAAACCTCTATGTGGTGTTTGGGGAGCAAATGGTTAATTTATTACACTATGGTGCTTTTATTATAAGTGTTTTTCTAACTGTAGTAGGCTTGTAAACAAAGAAAATCTGATTGCCTGTGCTGTAAATTTGCAGCAATCATTTTATTTTTTCACCTTTTATTAAATGGATGATGTATCCTTTCTCGGGTATAAACTTATATTAATGCTACCTATATTGAGTATTCCAAAATCTTTCATGGAAATCTTCAGTAGCTCATTGTTCTCCTTAGGGACTTTTAGCCGGGCGGGCCACACACTACCTTTTTTTCATCTATCTGGCTGGAAAAAAATCTTGAGAGAACTCTTGTGATTTAATAAAGAATTTAGATGTAGGTTAAACAGGTGTGCCAATAGGTCAATAAAAACTCCTGCCAAAACTGCCTGGTCCAGACCCCCCTTCCAATCGCTACTTACAACCTCCCCGTTCCAGTGCTTTTTCAGGCAGCCGTGGCTGTGATTGTCTGCCTCTCAACCAATCACAGCGGCTGCTGCCGGCCCCCCCCCTGCTTGCAGTTCCGCCGAGCAGGGGAGCCGGACCAGAACATCGCAGAAACGAGGAGTGGAAGTAGTGATTTGAAGCTCTTTTTAAGTTATGAATAGAGCATTTGGGGATGGGAGGGTCCCCCTGCATGGGGGCAAAGTTTTTTTAAAAGTATGGACATATGCAAGCAATAACATGCGTCAGTATACGCTTAATTGCAGAATTGCAGACATAATAAATTTTGGATGTGATTATACCAGGACTAGTCAAATCCAAGGACCAATGTAATAAATGGAATATTGTTGCTACATAAAAGTTTTATCGGCTACTCTGTATTTATTATTATATAAAAAGATCTGAAATATTTGTAATTGGGTAATAATCGGGCTGAATTTAAATGTTATTTTTAAGATGATTATTATAGTAAATATGCTTTTCAGGCTTAATTTCTGGAAGAGATGTGTTATTCATTACCCAACCCTAAGGCCATAGATCTGGCCAGACTGATCTGTTTATTTTAACCAGCTACAGCTTTATTTTTTTGAATATATAAAGCAACTGGAAGCACACCCTACACTTTTGTATATATGTAGTTTATTTCTAGTAATAGCGGAATACATGTTCTGCAGAGTTGCATTCTTTATTTTATCTCTCACATACACCTATCAGTAGGTCTTTAAAGGGCATGGCCACCCCCAGAACTAAAATTTAAAACCCTTACTGGCCCCACTCTGTGGTGGTAGTACTTACATCTCTGCTCCTTATGGTTCTCCTGATATGCCTTTAAAATTCTGGAAAGTGCAGAGTAGCTGTCAGTGACTCATCCGGTGCCTGTTTTTTCCTTACCTCAACAAGGCAGTGACATGCTCAGGGAGCCATCCACTCCCCACCCCCACACCATCCAGATCTATCCTCTGCAGCTGTGGCACCTATACCTTTGGTATAGGTAAGTGATCCCTGCCCACCCCCAACCGCCTTAGTAGTATTTTTTTGATAAAAATCCTTAGATCGTTACTTAAAGAGCCTTCTCCCCCGCGGCGTCTTCAATGACATCAGCTGCGTCTGATTGGCCGCTGCTGATCGGTCCCCTCTCGTTACTTACAGCCTGTGCACGACAGAAGGTTTTGTAAGTAATGATCTGAGGCTTTTTTTAAAGAAATATTACGGAGGTTGGGGGTGGCAGCTGGCACCTACCTTAGGAGAAAAGATAGTTTGGTGGGGGACCAAAGAAAACAGAGGAAAGCCCAGGGAGAGAATACAAGCTCCTTGCAGCTATGTCCAGGGAGGATTTGAACCTAGACTTCAGTGCTACAAGGCATGTCTATCACTCTTGACATGTCTCCAATCTAGTTATCTAAAAAAGTGATGCACACCATACCCCAATTCACTCTACAGTAGTGTGTGTGTGTATGTATTTCTGCTTTTACAATTTGCAGCATGACATTTTTCCAAAGTGCTGCTCTACTGTTAAAAGTCTAGTAAGTTGACTGTGCTGAATATGTTCTGTTGGTAACATTAAAAAAATAAATCTTATGTTGAAAAGACACTACATTCTTTTACCACGCAGATCTTAAACTGGCAGATAGTACTATGGTTACTTCACTTTCTTTTGTTTATATTGAGGGATACAGTGACTATATACACTGATAATATAGAATGCTTTCCAGTAGAATTTGCACACTTCTGTAAACTGTAATCGGAGCCATGCCAGAGATGGTGCACATGGAGACACAGATTGTCCACCTGCAGCCTTTCTGATGTTTGCAAACTACATATATGATAGATGACTGTACGCTTCTATCCGTTCACCCCCATTATCATCATTTGATCGGACATATCATTAAATCGTGATAATCATGAAATCGATATTTTTAGTGTAAACAAAACGGTCGGTCCAATGCCGTCTTCTTGCTTCCTAGTGATTCTAGTAGGTAGGACACGGGGCTGGAAATGCCTTTGTTTACCAAGCCTAGGGGTTGAAATAGTGTCAAGTTATGTCTAAAAGAGTGTGGCACAATAAATGGTTAGTCTTTTTGATATTTATTTGTACCGTCCTTTTTAAAAGCCTCCAGAAAATGATGCCATCTGGTAACCAAATGAACGTTATGCAATAATCATGTTATCTACTTTTAAATGCACTAAGCTTAAAAGGCCACTGTCAAATAATCTGGTGCCGCACTTTTCATGTTCACTGTTCAAATTTTAAACATTTGGAAAATAGGGCAGCTACCCACAGTGGGATTTTGAAAGCATATCCATTCAGAATAGTAATGTAGTATACCTTATACGTCCATCTCGCTGTATATATGAACACTTCATGGTGCTTGTTTGTGAAGTCCTTTCTGTATTTGACTGTTACATATTTGGCTAGAGACTTCTATGCTATAAACAAGCTCCCGGAGAAGCACAAACTTGCTATGTTTATAAAAAGGCCATACATGCACCAATCCTGGTCGTACAGTTACTGAATATTCCGATATTGTACGAATGTCCAATTGTGATCTGTGTTTTTTCTTCCTTTTAGACAGTTTTTAAAATTTTTGGACCAATGCCAATCATACGAGCGGAATTGGTACATGTATGGTCTTCTTAAGAAATAAAACACCTAGTACTAAAATTTTTGTGTCAGTTAAACTGGAATGCTGAGAACGAAGGCACCTGACCCACGTGTTATTAAGGTACTTATAATGAGAATTGTTAAAAAGTACTGTTGATTTCATTTTGTTTTGGTGCTTAGGTTGTCCTTTTACCATTGTACGAAAGCAAAGTAGATATTACCATTAATGTTTAATACCTTTCGTTAAAGTAGAATTGTGTGGTAAAATGTAGTTTTGGTGTAAATGGAAGCCTAGAAACTATTTTCTATACGGTAATATATTATTAGATTTAGATTAAATGCTTTATACTTTTTGATAACAAGTTAGTTGAGCTTTATTGTTCCAGCATTTAAGGAATCTGAGTCACTTCCTCTTTCATTCATCCCACCCCCAAACTTGTAGGTTGAGGCATGCCATACTGAATTGATGATTAGAACGTCCTTAAACTCTACACACCTGATTTAGATTGTCTGAAGTGTTAGCATACCATGCATTAATCAACACCCAAGATGCCATACCAAGGGTAATAAAAGAAAAATGTCTATGTTCTAGGGGGCGACACTGCAATGTTCAATGGGTGCAATGGGTGCGACACTGAATGTTCTTGTCACTCATCCCTTCTTAGTATGTCTGAGATGCCCTCTGTTACCCCATGGTCTAAATTTTGTCATCTCTAAATGTAAACATGTGCATGCATCTACTTTTTTCCGAGCTTGTGTGAACTGCACGCTGACTTGGGACTGTTTAGAGAGAACATTATCCCTATATCCTTTGCCGGTCATTCAGGCTAGGCAAGAAGACATTGTGAGGCACTTTATTTTTCCTTGACAGGAGCAGTACTGTCCTTAATGGCTACTTTATTTTTGATGCAGGACAACGGTTCACAGCTCTGTCTTAGAGGGGCATGTGTAATGAGCTATGGACTGGAGTAGGATTGGTGAGTGCTAGAGAAGTACATTACTACAGGAATTGGCAATAAGTTTTAAGTGAAGATTTACTAAGTTTGAACTGTTTTAAAAATGTGTAGCCAAGGGAACCAAATTGCATAAAACGACTTATTACAAGTAAATATTTTTGCAATTATTGTCCAAGATAGGGTACTGGAGGGCACAAAGGTTAGGCATAGCATAGGTTAATATTTCAGCCAGGTTAACCAAATATCATCTTCTGTAGTCAATTGACCATGTATTGGCTGTAATTTCCAACTGATCTTTAGGCAATAGGTGTTTGCCAGAACAAGCAGACATGTCTGAAATCACAACCGATTGTGATTCAATGCCCACACATATTGTCACACCTACTGCTTTTATTCATATCAAAAACTCCAGTCAAGTTGATGACACTGTCATGGTCAAGATTGACTGCGTGAAGCCTGAGGCTGTGAGAAAATTGAGCATTTAAGGGCTTATGTCCCTCACAGGAGACGGAGGTTTTACTAGGGGGGACATGTCCTTTAGTAACATTTGTATCCCTCGTATTGAAACTATATGCACGAAGATAAAAGTTTCTGGAGCTCCTGTTTAGAGATTCAGACTGTTGTAACCACTAAATCTCTGGGTAGGCCGTCAGGACCGGAGTTTTACCATTATTTAGCTCTCCAATTGCTTCTTCTACTTCAACCATAGAATGTCCATCTCTAATTGGGATTGTTTGTGGGATGAGAGTCTAGGAAAGCTATATTTTCAAGATATTTTTGAATTTGTATTTGTGTGCTATGAGTTTATGATTGATTAAATGTTGGTAAAAATGCGTGAATGTTGTGATATTTTTTCAGGAGTGCTTGTAACGGTGCCTGGGTCTCTAATTGGCAATATTTGTTGGAGTCTCGTGGTCCATGCGCCAAACTGTGCCAATATTTGTCCGATTGACTTCTGTGCTCAAAATTTATTTTTTTCCTATGTTTTTTTCAGAATTGCAGTGTTATACAGTATCTGTGCTGCATTCCGTCAGTTTTAGTTTGGATCTTAGGGTTTTAGTGTGTAGTCATTTTCAGCTTGTTGTAGACTGGGGACAGGTCTGTTTCTATTTGGGAGGCTTGTTTTTTTTTTATATATTAATGGTGCTGTTCAAGTGTCCCCTAAGGAAGGCCTTGCCTTGAAGGCATCCATTGGGTCATATATGGTAAGGGGTTGTGGTCACGTGATATATAGACATCTGTTCAGGAATGGGGTTGGGTTTTGCGGAAAAAGGGTAACCAAATGGTGTATTCTTGTAGTCCGAGTTGGAGAGACACCCATCCCTTTTTTACCAACTCTGCATTTGGGAATGGTCTGATATCCCCCTAGGTAGATGTGATATCCCGGTAACCTGAAGACTTATTGTTTGTTCACAAAGAAGTAGTCTATACATGATAATGGCTGTGTGTGGAAGAGTGACATTATATCCTTTTGCCATAGGATATGTAAGTGCCATATGTCCACCCACTGAAGTTCGTTATCAGCCTATATCTAGTGGGTAGTACCATTATGTGGGAGGGATGGGAACTGTGTCTTGTGTCACCTCCATTACTGCGTTGAAATCATCCATACAGATTAATCTAGCTTGTGTGGATACTTAATATGAATGGGTGCAACTGACCGGATTGGTTATTGGGTTTGCTGTGTGGTGAATCGTATATTCCTATCAGCACGTATAGAATGGATTCTATGTCTAATGCTGTACAACATATTTCCCCCTTGCATCAGTATAACCTTATGAATATTGAAGCGTATATTATTATTATCTTAGGGATACTCCTCTTGAGTATGATGAGTGGTGCTATGACGCCCATTGTCCCAGGGTTTTGTTTAAGTAGAGCGTGGTTCAGTAGAGATGCGTCTCCTGTAAACAAACATAATTTGCTTGTGTGTTACGGATCTGGTCGTGACTGCCATTTGTTTTTGAGGGTCATTAAGGCCCCGTACATTCCAGGACAGAACTTTTAGTTGTTCAGCCATCTTCATGGTTTTAGGGGGTGTAGAGTTTTAATATTTGTATGTACAGTATTTAACCCAACTGGAGCACCACTGATTAGCAACAACAAGTTTGTGGGTAGTAAAATATATTCTCTTTTATTCGCTTGGTTTTAAAGAGATTGGTTTGGGTTGGGGGAAGGGGTGAATACATACATTTTAACTTGTAACTCAATTTGCATAAACTTCTTCAGGATTAACCTGAGTATTTAGGGGTTGCACTAAAAGTGCTGTTTTCGCTGAGGTGGAGACACTCTGCTCACCGACACCAACCTTTACTTAACATTATATCTATTGTTCTGTCTGACTTTTCTACACTCATGTCTAGAACCATCGCTGAAGATATCACAGTATTAGGGGAAAGGGGGGAGGGAAAGAAGAAGATACGGTTAGGAGACTAGAGGGAATGAGGTAATGTACGAAATTGGGATATTCCGTTTGTGCAATTATACCAACTGTCTGCCATCTACAATGCTGTTTTGACACCTTACTCTGGGCATTCCTAATAACACCTCTTAGCCATATCCAAATCACACCCTTAAATTTGGCTGAGATATCTAATTGGGATTTTCCAGGGTACATAATTGCCACAGATTCTTGTACAAGCCATTCTGAATTGAGAAGCCAGTCGGATGAGAACTAAACTTCAAGTCCAGTTGATCTATTGAATACACAGATAACTTCATTCCCACCTCCCTGGTAATAATAGAACGCCCGGGGGACACTGACACTTACCTAACTGCCGCTCCACTCGCAGTCCTTCTGCACTGACAGCCACGCTGCCCGACCACCACCTCTTGGTGCTATCCCGCTAATACAAAGATAGGCGCGATCGAGCACAGCTGCTGTCCGTGCAAAGGAACTGCGAGGGAAGCGGCAGTAAGGTAAGTTCGCTGGTCCCCCGGGCGTTCTTTATTTCACAGGGAGGTGGGAATAAGCGTTCTCACCTCCCTGTGAATAATAGAAACATATGGATGTAGTAAAAAAATACCATTTTTAGTGTCTTTTAGAGGGCAAGAGGAAGTTTAGAGTATCTAATAGATTTTAAGAAGCAAATGGCGGGAAAACACCATAAATACATTTTAGCTCCATGCATTGCCTTTTTATTACATTTCAATTGTGTCGTTCCCATAGTTTGTTGAAGCAATTTGTGACCCTGTTGAAAGGGATGAACGAGAGGATAAGGAATATAGGCACGGCCTTAGTCACAGATCAGTGGAAGGGCAACTACATATACATTTTAGTTTCACAACCTTGGTCATTTACTAGTTTACTTTGAGCACTTTCAGTTATACTTTTCAAGAATTATTTTGTTAATTTGCATTTATATTCGAAAGATAGCAAGAAGGGCCAAGCGAAGAGTATAGAGCAGAATTTAGAGACAGAATAGTTGGATTATTAAACATTGGCTTAATCCTGCTTATTTGCTCATTTGTATTAATCTTTTTCAGTTGAATACACCCGTAATATATACAATAATTATACTCATTATTGAACGGAAAGGTGAAATAAGGAAAGAAATATATGGGGAAAGTTTAGGGCAGAGTAGTGGAGAGACACTATATTCAGTAGTTAAACCTATGGCCTCTTAGTCCGATTGCAGGGGGGGGGGGCATCCCTGCGGTAACGAGCATATATGACTAGGTATCTGATTGACCCGTGTCCATGCTGATAGGTTCATTAGTCCTTGGTTGGAGGAAAAGGAATAGCTTGTGGGATGGGCAGAGGGAGGTAGATCTGGGATGTGAGTAGGTATGACACATCGGGTTGGTACAATATACTTGTAGCCTCCAATTAGGGTAGTCAGATATTCACGTTCCAGTTTAGAATGGCAACATTTAAATTACTGTTCCAGTATGAGTGTCTGCCAATGCTTTATGGTACCTTCAATATTCCAATATACAGCACTTTCTATGTTTATCAGACATTTAAATTTAGTTTGGATTGCCATGTGAGTGAGAACTGGTTAGTTCTTCTGCAATGTTGCAGATCAATTGGCAATGCCACATTGGAACAAGAGTCTCCTTGCTGAATGAAATGTACTCTTGGTCTACGGTAGCATAATATCAGAGTGCGGGTGCTACTATCTGATCAAGTGAGGGAGGGGAGAGGTTCAGGGGAGGGGGGCAGTGGGAGTTGTGTTCAGTGATGTGACAGTCTAGCTTGCGATTGGGCCAGCAAAGTTACCAGAGTCGCTTGTTCTATCTGGAGTCTACCCAGAGCGCATCTTCCCGGATTTTCAAAGAAGTAGATCCTCCCTTCTGCAACCATCCGCAATCTTGACGGGGTAAGCCATGGAATAGTGATTCCTGCTGCATCTACGCACTTTTTAAATATCCATGGTGGCTCACTTCACTTCCAACGATAGTCAGGATATATACAGGTGTGGATTTTTTCATGATTGAAGTCTGTGGATGTTCGGGCCTGGCGAGGATCCAGTCCCTATCCTGGGCGTTCAATAGCTTGGCGATGAAGGATATCGGCGGGTTTCCAGATCGAGGTTTTCTGGGATCCGGTGTGCCCTCTCAATGGTAAATTGTGGATTAGACCTTCTGTGCAATATGGGTGTGATTCACTCTCACAGAAATTTGGCCGGTTGTTGTGTTCCACTCACAAAGTGGTGTTTTTGTCTCCGAACCGTTTTTTGAGGTCATCAATATTTACTTCTTGCCAGCTTGGAGTTCTTGTTGGAGAGGTGGTAATGAATTGGTCATTGGTCTCACACCGTTCTTCAACTTCAAGATTCCGAGTTTCTGTCTCTCCAACACCTCTGCCTTGATCTTCTGCATTTAAATGGCCGCAGAACGAAATGTCTGACTTCATCCTCTTCCAGGATTGTAGTCAGGCTTCATTTTGCTCTCTCCTATTGTAGGCTCCAGTGGGAGAACTCTGCTGCCGTGGTAGCTTGATTTGTCCTCCGTATTTGGAACTGCGTGTTGAGCGTAGGTTTGCAGGAGGCGTCATGGCGGCCTGTTGGGCCGGAGATCCAGTTTTTTGCCTGCTCCCGTCCATTTCTGGTTCCTTAGGTTTGTCATTAGCTGCACTATGTTTGCCAGGCTCAATTTATTGAGTTTCGGTCCAGAATTAGCCTTGTTTTCTGTGGTGTGTCGGGAGCGTCTATAGTGCGAACTTACTCCATCAGGCTCCAAGCTCGCCCCTTAGGTATATTATTTAAAGTGGTGTGCACTGTTTGGATCTCATTTGTGTGTGCAGCTGCACTATTTTGAATTGTACTGATGTGTTTGTTAGTCAGAGTTTGAAATGACTGGTGTGATCCATGTGGGTTCTGCTGCAAGGAATAAGTTTTGGTATCTATACTATGTAAGATGGTTCAGGGACAGTATTTACCAGTATTCGCAATAGACCGAGGCTTAAGTTTTTTTTATTATTTGCTGAGAGTACAGCTGTTCCTTAGGGTGTGTATGCATGCATTGTTTACCCTCACATTGTGTTCTGCTGGCGTTATTTTTGTTGTAAGCAAAAGCTTATAACAGTTAAATGTTTGTATGGATTAGTGTTTGTTGTGTAAATTCTACCCTGTTGGATTCTGTTGGAATTTGCATGTTTTTCATATGCCCCCCCATGCTTCCTATAGCGCTGTATATGAGTGGTTGTTCTGGTGATATTCATCACCGTGATCGCTACCTACTACTCTCCTTACTGAGGCTAGCTGGAGTTCAGTAATGGATTCACTTAATTTTTTCATCTGCTTTAGGATTGGTTGTTTGGAGCCATACCCGTGCTGCATACTCTGCAAATCCAGTCAATCAACAGGATTTGCTTGTTAATTGGCATGTGTAAATAGTTATCAGTAGCCCAAGTCAATATGGTTCCATTGTTACCATGTCTGTCCTTTTAGCCTGATGCCACAAGGACTTCTTTATAAAATATTTTAGCTTGTTCCTTGTGGAGCTGGATTAGAAGCCTTTGGCTCAAATCAGGGGTGTCCAACATTCAGTGACCATGCCACAGGTGTAGCCCTGCCCCAGCACTGGTTTCCGTGGGCTGCAAAATATGTGGTTCGGGCACCACTGATGCAAATTCTTCTTGGCCCTTCAGCAAAGAGTTTGTATTCTCTCCCATGCTTTGCATGGTTCTGGTTCTCCCACATCTTAAATGCTTAGATTGGTAATCTCTGGCCTGATGTGAATGATTGGAAAACTGTAAATACTGTAGAATATATAAGAAGATAAATAACACATACAATGAGGTGTAAAATTTTTTAACAGGGACGAACACAATCACGCCCAGTGTCTCTATCCAGCAGTTTTCTTGCCCCAATACACATTATAATGAAACATTCTTCTTGAAAGGTTGTGTGATGTCCTGTGTTTAATGAATAATTGGTTGAAGATTTATTGTGTTGAGCCGTTTGTTCTTGGTAAGAAAACTTAAAAACTAAAGAAATATACCCTGATCACTAGGCCACACTGCTTTGTAAGGGCTAGGCCACACTGCTTGTTTTTGTGCGTTTGCGCTTGCGTTTTTCAGATATTGAATACGCAGCAACCACCGAAACTCCCGTTTTGGTGCGTTGGCGATTTGCGTTCCGCATTTAATCGCAATCGCATGCGTTTCCTATACCTAAGAAGAAAACGCAATGAAATCGCATGCGATTCCATTGCACGCGCAGTGTGGCCGTGCCCGAACCGTTTTTTAGATTTAGGTAAAGTAATTTTTTTTAACATTTAAAGAAATACCGATATACTCGAGTATAAGTCGAGGTTTTCAGGCTGTAAAACCCTGAACTCGAACCTCGACTTATACTCGAGTCAGTCACTAACTAACCTGAAATGAGGAATCCAGCGTCGATGCACTGATGGTCGCATCCACTGACGTCACACACTCGGCGCCGGGAAATGAGACAGCATTGCTGCGGACGCTGGATTCCTCATTTCAATGTGGCTGGTCTCTGACTCCTGTGCGGATGCTGGATTCCCTCATTTCAGTTTACATTTCAAGTTGGCAAGTCTGAATGGGACGAAGCATGCACTGGAAGGTAAGGCATGGAGGAGGCTGGATGAGAAGATTGGTGCAGGGAGGGAGAGTAATGGGGCAATTTGGGTCCAGGGACATGGATAGTTTGGTTCAGTGTTGCAAGTTCCCTGTAACTGTTTGTAAACTACAACTCCCAGCAACTAACAGCATGCTGGGAATGTGCGTTTACAAACCTCTGGGTGCCAGGAATCATGAAATGCAGTAAGTTGGGTCACTAATTCCTAACCTCGACTTATCTCGAGTCAATCAGTTTTTTAAACTCCTTTTGGTGTAAAATGGGTACCCTCGACTTATCTCGGATCGACTTACTATTTGAGTATTAAACGTGGTAAACCAATTGTAGGTATTCCATTTAGGTTGCTGGTGGATACGTATTTGAGCCTTGGTCCTTTGGTTCCAGCTTTTTCTAGAGTAGTTTGGGGGTATATTATTATTATTATTATTTCAAAGGTTATTATTCTTTGTTTAATATAGACTCAAAGGGACAGTTCAGTGGAATTATCATCTTGGTTAAATTTGTGTTAGTTTTGGTGTAATGCCCTTCTTAGTTATTTCTACATATTTTCTCCCCTATTTTGAAAAATCAGTTGCATTTCATTCCTTTTTGCTATTCCCTACTGTTGACATAGTAGCTGACATTTCAGGTTCTAACGTTCCGTTCTTCTTCCCAGGATGCCCCACTCCTTGAATGTTTCCTAACAGTAATTTCACTGATTTGCTGTTGGTGGGTCAAACATGCTCGATCTCTACTGCAGCAACTGAATCAACCCGTGGCTGGGTCCAAGGGTCAAGACCTAACACGGTCTCTACTTAGTGGTCCCTGCAAACAGGAAGTCAGTATATTTCGGTTGCATTTTAATTTATACACAGACAAAGCTGAATTGTAAGGTTAGATCATGATGAGAAATACTGCTCTTTTTTCTGAAAAGCATATGTAATTTGCACTGAACTTTCCCCTTTAACATGGTTCCCCGAGATACTGACTCTACTTTTGCTCCTTGTTTCTTTCCTTTCTGCGCTCCGTGTCCTGTAAAAGCCATGCACGAGCACAAAGCTGCAGCGTAAATTTCCCCCTGGAATAAATTGGTAGGAGCAGCGTCGGGAAGGGATTTTAAGTCCCTTCGCGGCGATACTATACAGTATCGCCGCGAAGGGGCTTAAAATTACCGCAGCACATCGCGGCCGCGATAGGTATCGCGGGAATAGCGCTCGCCGTTATAAATACGGCGATAGCGCTATTTTCGCGGCCGCGATGTGCGGCGGTAATTTTTTTGCGCTAACATCGTTCCTTTATAAATATGCCCCTAAGAACTTTTATTGAATCTTCCTGAATGTTTACAAAACGTCACCAGAAAAAGGTATTGAAGTCAATGGGTGGAGAATATTATTGTTGCTCAATAGTCATGCCAAGCCTAACCTACTGGTATGTAGCTTGAGGAAATGCCATGCAACATATAGCCTAAAGCCAAATAACCTATATCTGTAGAAGTAACTCAAAATTTTACCCAAAAATAGCTCCCATATGGTACAGCAGCATATTAAACTAGCAGGCAACCCAAAAAGAGTCTACCAGCAACAGCAACAATTGGGAAGGTCATATGGTACTGCAGCAGCTGAAACAACTGGGAGAAGTGCCCACAAGCTGCAGAAAGGGACCCAGCTAAGACTCACCCCTGCACTGTATAAATACAGACAGCTATTGGTTTCAAAATCGCTATTCCAAGTGTGCCTGAAATAAAATAAGAAGTGTGTGATCTTTTAATTTCTATGTGAGAAAAAAGAAGAATCTCTATTTAAGTCTCTTAAAATGCAAAGCTGCTTCCAACCTTCCCTATTGAGAAATGCATTGCTAAAATCAGATTCACTTAATTATGCTGTACCTGCAGCTCTGCCCTTATAAAGGGATCATATTTACAATTGTACTAGGGTTGCCACCTTTTCCCTTTAAGACCCAAACACATATGAAACTGACATGTTGCAGTGCTATTGCATTAAATACATGCTGTATGTATGCAGTGCACAAATAAACACACAAAACACAGGTGCTCATTTATGGGGAGGTGCTTTGGTAGACTTTAGAGATAAAGTCATAGTTAATGATTCAATAGAGTCTGTGGAGCTTCATTTGTATTTTGGATTAATTTGTTCCCCCTTAAAATATTGTTGGCTAGATATCTCTGCTTTGCAATATGCAGAGGTAAATTCTTGCTGGGTTCCCTGCTTCAGCTGGTGGGAGCTTTCTGGGTTATTTTCCCAGTGGTTCATGCTGCTGTATCACACGGGTGCTTTCTGTGTTACCTTATCCTGCAGGCTGTTACGTAGGGTACTTGGTTAGGGAGTGCAAGGGGCCCTTTGGCCAAGTTTTTGCTAAGCTATTCTTTAAAGTAACACACAATATATAGAAAATTGGGCTATTGTACATCCATATTAAAGTGCAACTAGAGACCAAAAATATAATACATACAAAAAACAGAATTCTAGTGCACAAACAATTCTAATTGTATATTGGCTACCTCCATAAGGTTACTACAAACAGCCTGCTAAACCCTGGATAAATAAAAGCAATTACCGTATATACTCGAGTATAAACCGAGTTTTTCAGGCTGAAAACTCGGACTCGGTTTATACTCGAGTCACTCACCTTTGAAGATCAGCGTCCTCTCCATTCCGGCAGCAGCGTCCTCTCCATTCCGGCAGCCGCACGATCAGTCCATGTACTGGCGCCGCCGGCGACGTCACTGCCCGGCGCTAATTAGTGTGACATCAGCCGGCGCGCCAGTACATGGACTGATCGTGCGGCTGCCGGAATGGAGAGGACGCTGCTGCGGAATGGAGAGGATGCTGCTGACGGAATGGAGAGGGACTTACCAGCACACAGTCCCAGGAAGCCTTGGATGGAGGAGAGCCCACAGATCCTGGATGAAGAGAGCCACAGGTACAAAAATTACTGGGTTTGAGGGTGAGGGTGGCATTCAAGATGTTTTGGAAACTACAACTCCCAGCATGCTTTATTAGTGGAGTTGTAGTTTCCAAACATCTTGAATGCCAAGTGAGGGTGGCATTCAAGATGTTTGGAAACTACAACTCCCAACTAATAAAGCATGCTGGGAGTTGTAGTTTCCAAACAATCTCCCGAATGCCACCCTCATTGGCATTCAAGATGTTTGGAAACTACAACTCCCAGCTAATAAAGCATGCTGGGAGTTGTAGTTTCCAAAACATCTTGAATGCCAAGTGAGGGTGGCATGCAAGATGTTTGGAAACTACAACTCCCAGCATGCTTTATTAGCTGGGAGTTGTAGTTTCCAAACATCTTGAATACCAAGTTCTACCCTCGGTTTATACTCGAGTCAACAACTTTTATTAGATTTTTAGGTGAAATTGGGTACCTCGGTTTATACTCGGGTCGGTTTATACTCGAGTATATACGGTAGTTCAATAAGTTGGCCAAATTATTTTAAGCCCAGTCACCACGTCAAGGTTGCTTTCTTTAACTGGGTCCTAACCTACTGGTACTTGCCTTTTTGGCTACATGAGCTGACAGCTTCTCCTATGTGGCCTGGATGCTTGAAGCTGACTCTCTAGTTTAAAGTACTTTGCTCAAACGAGCACATGACCTAACTCTGGGTGGAGTACAATTTCCCAGAAGGCTTGATCCAACCTTCAATGTAAAACACAATATATAGAAAATTGGGCTGTTGTACATCCATATTAAAGTGCAACTAGAGACCAAAAATATAATACATACAAAAAACAGAATTCTAGTGCACAAACAATTCTAATTGCATATTGGCTACCTCCATAAGGTTCTACTACAAACAGTCTGCTAAACCCTGGATAAATAAAAGCAATTAGTTCAATAAGTTGGCCAAATTATTTTAAGCCCAGTCACCACTGATACCTCCCACCATTCATTTCCCAATTCCAAACGTCTGATTGAAGGCCTTTTATAGAGACCATAGGACCAACAAAATGGATGTGTACAAAATGTCTACATAATAATAATAATAATAATAATTTAGTGAACCAAACTCTTAGGTTTAAAGGGTATCTGCACCCCCTCCAAAAAATGGACTTCATCTACAAGTGGGGCAAATTTTAGTGAGAGGGGTGGACATGCCCTTTAAAGGAACCCATCATCTTTGTGAGAAGTAACACACCAAATCTTATAGAATAAAAATCCAGGATCTCCCACAAAGCAAAGCAGTGGCAAAAACAGTGACAGAAGGACAAGGCTAAATAAAAAAGGTTTAGGCTGGGTACACACAGATGATATTTCAGTCTCAATGGTCGATCAGGCCAAATATCGGAATTTGTGTACACAGCCTTAGAATAGTGGAGAAAACTACAGAGAACTGGTGAGATCGTACACAGAAACCATATTGACATGTAAAAGGACAAAAGTAATCAAGGGGTGGCTAAAGTTCAAAACAATCAAGCAAAAATAGTTTTAATACCAAGCAAGTTCAAATACCTAAAATTTACCTTAGTTAAGTGAAACCAGAGACATCGAAGCCTGGAAAGTGTAACTTTACAAGCCTATAACTTAAAGGTTATTCCCCCACCCCAAATCCTAAAAATCATATAATGTAGTGAACCTTTCCAACCCTAAACGCTGGCTTGAAAACTGCCCTGAAATGTACTTACCCACCTTTGTTCCCTTGGACAAGGTCTCTTCTGCTACTTTCGGAAGAGTAGTAGGGTCCACACAGGCAGCCACGTCTGTAATTGGCTAATAGTTGGCCAATCACTGGTGCTGATTTTAAAGTTTTCAAGCTAGTGTTTAGGGCTAGGGGGGGTCCCATACATTGTATGAAGTTTTTTTAAAAAAAAAATACAGATGTAGCGCCGAGGGATCTGGAGGGGAGGGAGAGCTCCACTGCGCATGCCAGAGTCCTCTAAGAGTAGCAGGAAGTAACAGGCACTGGATAATACACAGAGAGGCTCCTACTCTTCATTTTTTTGGACTTTTAGCAGGCACTGCAGGACAACCATAAAGAGCAGAGGAGAAAGGTAAGGATTTTTTAACACTACACAGTAGGTCCAGCAGTGGGGAAAATTTTAGTTTAAGGGTAAGTGTACATGCCCTTTAAGAACCAAATAAGCTAGAGACACCATCCCAGGCTTGTTTTAAATGTACGAGAGTGCTATTTTAAATAGAGGACACTTGTATGGAGACCACATTTACCCTTTAAGGCACATTTTCATTTTATGAGAACATAAATATATTTCAGAGATTAGAAGCATTGTTGAAAAATTATAAAATTTGACATTAGTATAATAGACAGTATTCTACCTAAAGTCTCATCACTCCATTTTTCAAATTCATGTAGGTTTTGTTTACACTGCCAAACTGTTCCTACGATTGTTACAAAGATACTGTGTGTGGGTGAGTGTGTGAGAACATAGTATTTCCCCGCAGTGCATTTAAATTACCAGTCATCTAATGAAATGTACTGGGAATAGCATGTGTTTGTACTGTGTGATGATTATATAATGTGGTTAAAATCTTTACAGCAGCTTTAAGAATCGGAAAGACAATGTTAGCCATACCTGCAAAGCCAAAGCAGTTTTGGTGTTAACACCATGTAAGAAGGATTTGCCAGGTTGTTCAAGTTTTTCAATATTGTTTTGGATCACTTGTGTTTTGTGATCCCCAATGATGTTCCTGTTCTAATGCAAATCACGAAAGCCAAGGGCGCTGTGTCCATGGAGTAAGTTTAAAATCTTGCTTAGGACCTGCAATTAAAGACTATGGGTGATTACAGGAGCACTTGTCCATAGTGAATTCTGGGTGCTGACAATGTTTTCTCTAGCAGATCCCGCTATGTTTCATTCTTTCACTATTCACTATTTTACTATCTATGGCAGAAAAAGCAGATACAACGGTAGACAACGTATTACAATGCAATTTTTTGTGCATTTTTTTTCCAGGAAAATATCCGGTAATGTCCTGTCTGCTTCCTTTGAGGACGAGATGTGCTGAGATGAAGGAGTCTGGAAATGAGAGCAAATGTATATAGAAGTATAATCATGTGTTATAGAAAATGGCAAAAAGTCATAATTTACTTACCGTATATACTCGAGTATAACCCGACCCGAGTATAAACCGAGGTGCCCAATTTCACCTAAAAATCGTAATAAAGATATTGACCCGAGTATAAACCGAGGGTAGAAACTTGGCACTCAAGATGTTTGGAAACTAACAACTCCAGCTAATAAAGCATGCTGGGAGTTGTAGTTTCCAAACATCTTGAATGCCAAGTGAGGGTGGCATTCAAGATGTTTGGAAACTACAACTCCCAGCATGCTTTATAGCTGGGAGTTGTAGTTTCCAAAACATCTTGAATGCCACCCTCACTTGGCATTCAAGTGTTTGGAAACTACAACTCAGCTAATAAAGCATGCTGGGAGTTGTAGTTCCCAAACATCTTGAATGCCCCCCCCCCTCAGTTCAGTTTGTACCTGTGGGCTCTTCTCCCTGTGGACTCCTGTGGATCTTCTTCTCCTGTGGACTCTTCTCCTGGACTCTTCTCCCTGTGGACCTCTTCTCCTGGACTCTTCTCCTGGACTTTCTCCCTGTGGACTCTCTCCTGGACTCTTCTCCTGTGCGACTCTTCTTCTCTATCTTCTCCATCCATCCCGGCAGGTACGGTATCAGCATTCCGGCAGCCGCGCGCCCATTCCTGTACCGGCGCGCCGGCTGACGTCACTGCCCGGCGCCAGGCTTGGCGCCGGGCAGTGACATCAGGCCGGCGCGCCAGTGCAGAAAAGGATCGCGCGGCTGCCGGAATGCCCAGGTAAGTGGTTGACTCGGTATAAACCGAGTCCGAGTGTTCGGTATATGGCAAGAAACAACAACATTTTTATCTGATAAATAGAAATTAAAAATTTTTACACATAAGTAAACTGGAAAATAAACAATTATATCCATGTTGCCATGGTACTGAAGCTTCAGGGGTGTTAAAGTGTAGGTGTGGCAAAGTACCCATGGAACAATCCCCCCACAGCAAAGAGAAAGCCCAGACACAACTTGTTGTATATTTGTAAATATGCCCTATCTATTGGGACAATGTTGTTTGGAGACTATTACTTCCCTTTAATATTTTCAACTTTAATTCTGCATTTCAAATATAAATTCTATTATGTAGTTAGCTGGTTATATGATCTACTTAGTTTTAAATCTAAAGGTCACTAATCTTTGCTCATTCTTCTTGATCTGTCCTCTGCTTTTGATACTGTTGATCACCCTCTACTTCTTCAGACCCTGGCCTCCTTAGGCATTCAGAACACTGCCCTTTCTTGGCTATCCTCCTATCTCTCTGGTAGGACCTTTAGTGTTTTCCTCTCTGGAATTAGCTCTACCCTTCGCCCCCTCCTTCTGGGGGTCCCGCAAGACTCATTCCTCTTCTTTTCTCCATCTACACCTATGGCCTTGGACAACTCATTAGTTTATTTGGATTCCAGTATCACCTGTATGCGGATGATACCCAAATTTACATCTCTGCCCCTGATCTCCCTACACTGACATCCCAGGTCCCCAACTGCCTTAGTGCCATCTCTGCCTTCATGTCCTTCCGCTTCCTCAAATTCAACATGGACAAGACTGAACTTATCCTTTTCCCACCCTCACAATCTGTTTTCCTCCCTAGTCTTACTATTAATATTAATAACACACCTTTATCCTCATGTCCGCTGCCTGGGAATATCGCTAGATTCTGATCTTTCCTTCAAAGCCCATGTCAATTTGCTTGCCAACTCGTGTCGGCTCCAACTCAAAAACATTTCCCGCATTCAACCCTTCCTCTCGAAGGAAGCTACACAAATCCTAGTCCATGCCCTAATCATATCCAAGCTAGACTACTGCAACACACTCCTGTGTGGTTTACCAAACAACCGCCTGGCACCGCTTTAATCCATCCTCAACTCTGCTGCCCATCTCATTCATTTCTCTTCTTGCTTCTCTAATGCCTCCCCTCTCTATCAGTCCCTCTACTGGTTGCTCACCACACAAAGGATCCAGTTCAAGCTACTTACCTTATCCTATATCCAACACAGCCCCTCCATATATCTCAGAGCTGATCCAGCAATACCGTCCAAGGCGCAACTTCTGTTCAGCAAACAATATCCTCCTCTCATCCACCCTTGTCACCTCTTCCCATGCCGTTGTGCTGCCTCTCTGCTCTGGAACTCCCTTCCTTCATCTGTCCGTCACTCACCGTCCCTTCACACCTTCATATGTAACTTTAAAACCCACCTCTTCAGGCAAGCATATTACCTGGCCTAGACATTACCACTCTAACTCCAACCACCTCTCACACTTCACTTCCAATCTATTCACAGCCTACCGATCCCTGTCACCTTATTTCTCACCCCCATTTACTCTAGTCTGTAAGCTCTTTGGGCAGGGTCCTCTCTCCTATTGTATCACAGTATTGCTGTAAGAAACGCATCACTCTGTTTACTTATATTATGTATTACCTGTGTATGTAATATGTATGACTTTGTATAATATGTATTACCCTGTATGTAATGTATGAAAATGTAATTGTAAAGCGCCCCAGAACATGTTGGCGCTATATAAATCCATAATAATAATAATAACATAGCTGGATCTCTAGCCTCTGAAATTATGCAGTTTTCTTGTTTTTACATAGTGGGTCCCAGACCCAGACACACACTGTTGCACATCCTCTGTGAATTCTCTAGTCTCCTCCCATCTCTTTGCCAGAGTTCGGAAGCAATACTGGCTAACCTGTCTGTCACTTCTCTGCAATAGAGACTGAACCAATTGTAATTCACTAGGAAAGGGGGCTGTAGAAATCAGAGTGCTGTATCTTCACATAAATATCTTTTGACAGTGATGGATTGAATACCATTTCCTGTCTCTCTTTCTAGTACTCTTTTGCTCTGTAGAAATCAGGAGAAGCTACAAACTTAATAGTTAATTTACAAGTATCCCACCCCTCCCAGGAGTTGTGGTAGTCTCCCGTATTTTCCTTACATGTCACACCCAACACCACGTCCCTAACTCTGCTCCGCCCCGTCTCTTTGAGGACGTTTTGCAAGTCCCGCCGGCTCGTCACTCCTCCTTCTCTCCACCCTGCTCGGAATCCACATTTGGCAGGGTGGGATGTCTTTAATTTATAATCTGAAGTCATAGATGTATCAAGCAGTTTCTTTCACATAAACCATTATAAAATTATGTTATTTTACATTTGACCTTTAGTTTTACTAAAGTACAGATTATTAAGAAACTTATTGTAAGGCCTAGTGAACACAGGTCGATCCAGTATACCAGCTGACAATTCTACCAAATGATAAAATGATCTGAGGTCTGTTGTTTGGAAATTAAAGAGGTACCACTTAAGGCTCGTACACGCGCTTGATTTTCGACGGCAGAGCGGTACACCCAAAATTGTTTACCAGTATACAATGTGCAAAAACCTTGCACATGTATATATATGTATAGATATAAATGTTTTTTGGAACAGGTTGTGCTTCCTAAATTACTTAAAGACATTGAAATATCCCATAGAAACTGCTTTTCTTTTTTAGAATATCAGCTGTGCAATGAACATTCTTCCCATTCCTCCAAGCTAAGTATCTATTTTTTCCAGAACATTTACAAAATATGCAACAAAGCAAGGACAGAGAGAGTTTCTGGATTATGGCATACAAAATATAACATGAATGTATTCCCCTAACTCATGGTACATTCTAGGGACACAAAATTGTGGATTGGCAAGAAAGGGTAAAGATGTCTACATTTTCATGCTACCCAAGGAGGCTTTGTAAAACCAAGCATTAGGGAACTGTTTCTATGGATTTAATAAATGGTGCTTAGGCCTAGGCCTTACTCATTTCTAAACGCATTTTGCGATCTGATCGCATGCGCAATCTGCATTGCCTATGCCATACATGCATTTCCTTATCCATACGATATGATATTAAAATGCATTTATTTAAAAAATTTTGGTGCAGGCCTATTAGGGATAAAGATAGGAATGCAAATGAAGGACAGAGGTACAAATGCAAACAAAGGGTTGAGATAGGAATGCAACCAAAAGGATAGACATAGGAATGCAAACAAAGAAGAGATAGGAATCACAATGGCTTTGAAAAATGATTTACTGGTTTAACGTGCATTAGTATTAGAATGTTTCAATATAAAACTGTCGCTAATAACGTCACAGTAAAAGTAAATTTTTATAACCAGGGACAAATAGTAACTAGAAACTTGTACAGTACGCTCAGGCGTGTCGCCATGATAAATGGTCCTGTTTTAGGGCTAGGCCCCACTATACCCAAAAGGTATGCAATGCTGTGTGTTTGTTCAGATCGACACTGGCAATATTAGAAGGGGGAGGGTGTTCTGCTGGTTTATGGCGACCTGCTGTTTTGGCACCTCAAGATCATCAAAAATTGTAAGGCTGGGTACACACCAGGCAATATTTTCGGCCAACCGACCGATTCATGGCACTTTTGGTCGATCGTCCGAAAATATTGTCTGGTGTGGGGTGGGCGGCCACGACAGACATTGAACGTTCATTCGTCCGGATCGGACGAACGATCGGGCATGTCGGAAAATTCCGATCAATTGTGTGGTTCCCTATGGGAACGCACGATCGATCGTTCGCAAATTCGCTTGCGGACGAATTTGCCACGACCGACAGAAATTTGTCCCGGCCGAAAAGTCCCTCCGTGTGTACCCAGGGATGTCAGTGTGAAAGGCGGTTAAAACAATGGGAGCCAAGATGCAAACATGAAAAAGTGTTTGTTGTTTAGGGACAGTAAATATATTTTTATATTTTTTTTTTTCATTGATTTTTATTGAATAATTTTATAAATTGATAAAGAATTATCAATATAAACTTAAATATTTTTGTATTTTTGAAATAATGGGGAGCATTATTCATGCAGCAAAAAGTCTAGGGGCAAGAAAAATGTAATATAATTTTACTTTAGCATGGGTGTGGCCTTGAAAAAGGGGTGTGGCTAAAATGGTAGCGCTATGCTGAGCTGTCCATGATAATCCTTTGAAGAATTTCCTTTGGAAACAGACAAAAGTGGTAGAACTGGACTGGAACAATGAAAAAAAAAGTAAAGTTCGGACCGTGGTACGTGTTGTGGGTATACAAAAAAGAAAGATGCTAAATGTCAGTCAGAAGCCGATTTCTATTAAAAAAATGAGGTGGTGCATTATTGTCTATAATAGACAAGTTTCAGTGACTCATATGAATGATGACATCACTAAGCACTGATTATAAGTCTAGGGAGCAGACCTCTCAATAACTCCCTCATCTGCTCCTTAGACATTAGTATTACATTTTATCACTAAAAGTTATATTACAAAACATACATAACTATCCTGTAATGTGGGGATGTCAAACTCGAAGTCATCCAGATGTTTTGAAAACTACAACTTCCAGTGTACAATGCATTTATTAACAACCCTGCTGTAATGTATACACCTAGGCCTCGTACACATGTATGATGTTGAACCTGACGAACGGCTGTTTCGGACAATAATCGCACGTATGCATGCGTTCGGTCAGGCGTAGTTCGTTGATCCACCAAGGCGAATAAACGAATGACCCTGAAGTAACGCATACACACGTGCAATTATCGCCCGTTCGGCGTCCGTGTGGTTGTCGTTCGTTCGCCGGGTTTGACATCGTACGTGTGTATGAGCCTTTAGCTAAATCCAAAGCAAATCATGTGACCCTATGGCTGAGATGTACCTATGGCCTTACAAATGTTTTGAAACTACAATTCCCAGAATTCCCCAGTTGCATTCCCAAACATCTCACAGTGTGAGCACCCTTTTCCATGGTAACCTTATTGTCACCACTTGGTCATGTAATAAACTTATATTTTATAATGGGGGGTACACGTTTCACTTCATATTTTCTTACCACTGTGTCTGTATGGAATCCCTTCCATTCCCTGGACATTTCTATACAGTTGCGTGAGACACACAAAAAAAAAAATTGGACGTGCTCGCTCCCGCGCACAACACACAGCATTGTGAACGCGCCTTGGGAAACTTCGCTCTTCCTTTCTCGGCAACGCGTTCTAGCTCCTGAAAACAATGACACTCTCTCTGACTCTCTCTCTCTCTCTGCGCGCCCCCCAGACGGAAAACGAATGATTGGCTCGGGTGCGCGTGCTTTGTGCCCGCGCTCACGTTGAGTGATCTGGGAAGAGAGAGAAACTGGGAAGAGACGGAGCCCGAAGCGGGAGGAGGAAGAGAAGAAGAAGAAGCGATGGTGGCTCCGGTCTCACGTTAAACCTCTTGGTCCTTGTTTTACCGCCTGAAGGAAAGGTCAGTGAGCAAAGGGGGAAGACGTGGTGGAGGAGGGAGAAAGTTCAAGTAGTTTAGGAAACTCTCCCCCCCGCCTGGGAACTTGGTTTGGACCCAGTGGGAGTTTTATTGAAGGAGGGAGTGTGTGCGTGTGAGTGTGTATGTGTGTAGGGAGGGTGAGTGTTGGGAGTGTAAATGTGTTGGGAGGGTGGAGGGGGGGGGGCTAAAGCTGGGCACACACCTTACAATCTGAATGTTCTTTCTTACCACATGTGTGGCAGGGCCCCCTTGATCTTTTGCATAAATTGACTGAGCAGGCTCTAGCATAGAGTGATATGATTGTACAATCAGATTGTATCTTAAGGAGAGGGAGGGGCAGACAGATTCCATAGGGTTTAAGTTACAGTGTAACATATTGGTTTGTACATTTACACAAATTACCTCCTTTTAGGGTTTTATTTTATTAGGGGCCATGATGTGAAATAAAACACAAATATATATTTGTTGCTGTAGTACAGTGATGTCAAATCTTGTAACTCCAGATATTTTGGAAACTCCCAGCTAGCATGGTTGCAGAATCTATGCATTCTGAGAGTTGTAGTTTACAAACATCTGGAGTGCAAGGTTCCATTCATTACTAGTACATGAAAGAGAAACTGTCACCAGTCTTTCTCCTTTTTATAGTCTGTGGCTGTGATTCTGCTTTGTATACTTTACACTGTACATCGACTCTCCACAATTCTGTGGTTCAGGATCTATAGAGGGATGCTAAGAATTGTGGTTTTAGCAGAAACAGAGGGTGTCATTTTTCTGGGATTTAGTAACAAATAAAATGTTTCTTATTGTTAGGTTTTGATTTCTGATTTTCGATCCGTTTGCACATTAGAAATGCAGAGCAGTGCATGTCAATCTTGGTGAATGTGCTGTGATCCGTTTTTGGATGACAATGCACCCTGGTGTGGCCTTAGACTTAGTGTGGCCATGCTTTCCTTCCTTGTGGACATGTATAGGATCATACAAATCTACCCCTCTAAATAATAAAAAAAAAAATGAAAACTTTAGAAATTTTGTTGAAGTAACTTTTTACACTTGAAAAAAGGATTCTATTGTTATTTTTAAAGGGCATGTCCACCCCCAAACCTATAATTCCCCCCACTACTGGCCCCACTCTGTAGTGAATAAAAATCCTTACCTTACATCCCAGCTCCAAATGGGTTCTCCAGTAATCCCCCCCAAAGTCCCCAAAACTGCCCACCAGGAGGATAGCAGAGTCCATATAAGACTCTGCCTCCTGTCTCCCCTCCGGGAGAAGTTTGGCATGTGCACTGCAGCCCTTCTCCCCCTCTCCCTCCCTTTTGTGATCCCTCCCCCTAGTGTAATTTCCCTTTGCCAAATAATAGTTTACCTTCCCCCAGCCCGAACCGCTATAAATGATTTCCTAGAAAGTGCCCAGATAGTTACTTACCTTCCCTGTATCCTACGGCGTTCTGTGCAGCCGCGTCCGTGATTGGCTGCCAGTCCTGCCCCCTGCTTGCAGTTCTATGCAAGCAGAGGGCCAGGATTGTGCGGCAAAGAAGAAAGGGAAGGTAACTAACTATCTGGGCACTTTCTAACAAATCATTTATAGTGGTTGGGGCTGGGGGAAGGTAAACTTTTATTTGGCAAAAAGTTAGTGAAAGGCCTGGACGTGTCCTTTAAAGAGAAATAAACTTAAAAATAACAAAGCAGAAAACAAGTTTAATACAAATCTAAAACAATTTGCTTCATTGTTGCAGTGTGGTGATGTTGCAATGTCCTGTACTCCTATAGACTCTGTATAGTCACTAATAAAGTAAAGTACACAGGTGAGTACTAGAGCTTGTAAGAAAATAATATTAATTACTAGTTTTTGCTTTTAAATTTGTGTGGTGCAATCTTTTTGTGCTGTATTGGGTTAGATACCGGTATTAGTACATAAATGTATTTGGATTTGGAAGGAGTGCATGTAAAGTTTGAACATTGTTATATTACCATAGCTTTTCTTTATTTCTTGGGATTAGTTTAGTAGTTTTAATGAACAGAATATCATTGCATATTCCAAGTACTTGTTAATATGTATAGTAGCCATCCACCTTGCCCACACCAATACAGTTTAATTTACCTATATATTTTCTTTGCTGCAGCAAACAATGGGTGTGTATGTATCCATTTTTTATTGCAGTAAAGTTCAACCCTTTACTGCCACATAATCAAGTTTTAAGCTTGAATGCAATTGGATATGAGATCATGGAGAAATGGTTGATTCTTCATTTAATTCTTTTTCTTCTGGCAGATGGCAGTCATGTGGCAATGACATTACTCGGACAGTGTTATGTGGAGGGGGTGATTCATTCCTTGGGATTTACCATACACTCAACAGAACATACATTTATGGTTCCAGTGGCCTATGTTAACTGGTAGTGACATCACATAAAAGGAGGTCTTGCTAAAGGAAAAATATTTGTTGTTGAAGAAAATGTTAAAAACAGAAGGAAAAGGGGATAGGGCTCTGAGAAGTGCTTCCCCACACAGAAATGCATACAAGTCAGATTTCCATGCTATAAAGTGCTCATTTGATGGTGGAAAGCCAGAAATTTCGCCTAAGCCAGTGTCTTTGAACTTTAACACTAATGGAGCACCAGCCGACATTACTCGCGGACGGGCGTCATATGGTAATCGGGTTCACAAGATTAAGAATATGTTCATGCAGATGAGCTCATCCCCCAATGAAATTGAGCCCAAAATTAATAAACCTGAATTATCTTCTGTTCCTGTCACAACAGCTGTTGTAAGTGTTCAAAGAAATAATGCTTTAAATATAAGTCTTGATCCTCCATCCCCTGAAAAGGTTATCCGAACTGGAGATGAAGGGGACCTGGATAAGGTAGCCTTAGCAGAAAAGTTTACTGAAACTAGAAAACTATTTGAAAGGAGCCTTAACCGACAAACAACATTTGAAAAGTCTTCCCCAACAAAAGATGACAAGCTAATTGGTCAACATCGACATGGATCTCTTGATGTAGAAAGTTCCAGTTCTGAACAAAGCCTGTCCAATTCATTGACCAGAATAACCCAAATCCCTTCTCCTTCATTTAAGATTGAGACCAACAATCCGTTATGTCAGAGGTCAAGTTCATCAACTTCTTCTACCCTTAATGCAGGTCCTATATCAAGGAGGCTAGAAAGCTTTCTAACCGATAGTGATGGAGATGAACCCAAGGACTTACCAAAGAATGATAATTCAGAAGTGTTCAGCAGCCCAAGCTTATTGTCTTCAGTAAATGGGGCACAAGATCACTTCCCAATTATCGCCAAAGACCAAACATCAGAAACAAAAGGAAGTGATGATAGGGAAGTACATGCAAATAGTACCGTTTATGATGACCAGGCACCAATTTCAGATAACACTATATTTGTACATGCAGCTGAAGATTCTAATCTTCTAACAAATGAAAAAACAGCAACAGAAATGGTCAGAGCAGAGTTGGTTGTTTTACGAAACGAATCTTCAGAAAGTGATAATGAAGAAAACATTAAAGATGAGGTGTTTGAGGACGTAAAGCCTACCGAAGTGAAAACATCTGCCCTTGATGTAGAGAGTGAGGTAAAGGGAGAAAATGAACAATTATCTGAGCAGGCTGGCACAGCAGCATCTTTAGAGAATAGTATAAATCCAGCAGATGACACAGATGATGAAGATAGTGAGGAAGAAAATGAAACTGAAATTGAACCAGCAAAAAGCAAAATCTTTATAGGTTATTCTACCAGTTCTCTTGGAATTGAAAATGCAGCATTTGATGATGATAGAGATGCAGAAGACCGGAGTGTGGGTTCCAAAGACGTATTGACAGTTGAAGAGGATGATTATGGGTTTAATAGTGATTATGAGGAAGTGCCTGGACTGTCTGAAGAGGAGCCAGAACCTTCCAGGAAGGTTAAGTTTTCCAGTGCTCCAATAAAGGTATTTCATTTTTATTAACTCCAATAAAAGTATTTCATGTTTTGCAATACTTTGTCTTCCAAAGTTTTGATCCGCTGTGATGTACCTCAGGCTTTTAACTTTGCAGTTACATGTAATGTCACAAAGGATTTTTAAAAATGTCTATCTAAAAACTTTTGGTATCAAACTATTAATCATGATACCCCTAGAAAAACAATGGAGATTACAGCAGCTTCCAGGGGGATCACAGAGCTGTCCCTGTATCATTTGAAGGTAGAGTAGAATTCAGGGCCCCCGTGGACTCAGAACCTAATGAGGTCATAGGGGTGCTATCCTGTTAGTCATCTTCTGTTATTTTACTTAGAGTTTGCAATATGTATCGTTCAGTATACCTTTATTCGGAAACCATTAATCAGATGAAACTGCTTTTTGTATTAGGAGGGCAAAGGGTGTCAAAGTTGAGAGAATTCTGAGTGTAGAAATTGTATAAGAGGTTATAGGAAAAGTTTGCAATTATTGTGCATGTATCGTAGCTTAGCTTATTTTATAATTGTTTAGTAATGTAAATAGTAGAGTATACCATATGAGAGGGTATTTTG
The DNA here is from genome assembly GCA_019447015.1 of Hymenochirus boettgeri. Lineage (NCBI taxonomy): Eukaryota > Metazoa > Chordata > Amphibia > Anura > Pipidae > Hymenochirus > Hymenochirus boettgeri. The sequence continues at coordinate 124,717,765 of CM033477.1, forward strand.
ATAAGCACATACTGTGTAACTGGTTACTTACAACAGAGAAAAGATTACAGAGTTAAATCAGTGTTAGTCCGCTAACATTTACTCTGCATTGAAAACCTCTATGTGGTGTTTGGGGAGCAAATGGTTAATTTTATTACACTATGGTGCTTTATTAATAAGTGTTTTTCTAACTGTAGTAGGCTTGTAAACAAAGAAAAATCTGATTGCCTGTGCTGTAAATTTGCAGCAATCAATTTTATTTTTTCACCTTTTATTAAATAGGACTGATGTATCCTTTCTCGGGTAATAAACTTATATTAATGCTACCTATATTGAGTATTCCCAAAATCTTTCATGGAAATCTTCAGTAGCTCATTGTTCTCCTTAGGGACTTTTAGCCGGGCGGGCCACACAGCTACTTTTTCATGCTATCTGGCTGGAAAAAAATCTTGAGAGAACTCTTGTGATTTAATAAAGAATTTAGATGTAGGTTAAACAGGTGTGCCAATAGGTCAATAAAAACTCCTGCCAAAACTGCCTGGTCCAGACCCCCCCTTCCAATCGCTACTTACACCTCCCCGTTCCAGTGCTGTTCAGGCAGCCGTGGCTGTGATTGTCTGCCTCTCAACCAATCACAGCGGCTGCTGCCGGCCCGGCCCCCTGCTTGCAGTTCCGCCGAGCAGGGGAGCCGGACCAGAACATCGCAGAAACGAGGAGGTGTAAGTAGTGATTTGAAGCTCTTTTTAAGTTATGAATAGAGCAGTTGGGGATGGGAGGGTATCCCCTGCATGGGGGCAAAAGTTTTTTTAAAAGTATGGACATATGCAAGCAATAACATGCGTCAGTATACGCTTAATTGCAGAATTGCAGACAATAAAATTTTGATGTGATTATACCAGGACTAGTCAAATCCAAGGACCAATGTAATAAATGGAATATGTTGGCTACATAAAAGTTTGTATCGGCTACTCTGTATTTATTATTATATAAAAAGATCTGAAATATTTGTAAATTGGGTAATATCGGGCTGACTTTAAATGTTATTTTTAAGATGATTATTATAGTAAATGCTTTTCAGGTCTTAATTTCTGGAAGAGATGTGTTATTCATTACCACACCCTAATGGCCATAGATCTGGCCAGACTGATCTGTTTATTTTAACCAGCTACAGCTTATATTTTTTTGAATATATAAAGCAACGTGGAAGCACACCCTACACTTTTGTATATATGTAGTTTATTTCTAGTATAGCGGAATACATGTTCTGCAGAGTTTGCATTCTAATTATTTTATCTCTCACATACAACCTATCAGTAGGTCTTTAAAGGGCATGGCCACCCCCAGAACTAAAATTTAACCCTATACTGGCCCCACTCTGTGGTGGTAGTACCTTACATCTCTGCTCCTTATGGTTCTCCTGATATGCCTTTTAAAATTCTGGAAAGTGCAGAGTAGAAGCTGTCAGTGACTCATCCGGGGGCCTGTTTTTTCCTTAACCTCAACAAGGCAGTGACATGCTCAGGGGAGCCATCCACTCCCCACCCCCACACCATCCAGATCTATCCTCTGCAGCTGTGGCACCTATACCTTTTTGGTATAAGGTAAGTGATCCCTGCCCACCCCCAACCGCCTTAGTAGTATTTTTTTGATAAAAATCCTTAGATCGTTACTTAAAGAGCCTTCTCACCCGCGGCGTCTTCAATGACATCAGCTGCGTCTGATTGGCCGCTGCTGGATCGGTCCCCTCGTTACTTACAGCCTGTGCACGACAGAAGGTTTTGTAAGTAATGATCTGAGGCTTTTTTTAAAGAAATATTACGGAGGTTGGGGGTGGGCAGCTGGCACCTACCTTAGGAGAAAAGATAGTTTGGTGGGGGGACCAAAGAACACAGAGGAAAGCCCAGGGAGAGAATACAAGCTCCTTGCAGCTATGTCCAAGGGAGGATTTGAACCTAGGACTTCAGTGCTACAAGGCATGTCTATCACTCTTGGACATGTCTCCAATCTAGTTATCTAAAAGCAAAGTGATGCACACCATACCCCAATTCACTCTACAGTAGTGTGTGTGTGTATGTATTTCTGCTTTTACAAATTTGCAGCATGACATTTTTCCAAAGTGCTGCTCTACTGTTAAAAGTCTAGTAAGTTGACTGTGCTGAATATGTTCTGTTGGTAACATTAAAAAAAATAAATTCTTATGTTGAAAAGAACACTACATTCTTTTACCACGCAGATCTTAAACTGGCAGATAGTTACTATGGTTACTTCACTTTTCTTTTTGTTTATATTGAGGGATACAGTGACTATATACACTGATAATAGTAATGCTTTCCAGTAGAATTTGCAACACTTCTGTAAACTGTATCTGGAGCCATGCCAGAGATGGTGCACATGGAGAACAGATTGTCCAACCTGCAGCCCTTCTGATGTTTGCAAACTACATATTTATGAGATGACTGTACGCTTCTATCCGTTCACCCCCATTATCAGTCATTTGATCGGACATATCATTAAATCGTGATAAATCATGAAATCGGATATTTTTAGTGTAAACAAAACGGTCGGTCCAAATGCCGTCTTCTTGCTTCCTAGTGATTCTAGTAGGTAGGACACGGGGGCTGGGAAATGCCTTTGTTTACCAAGCCTAGGGGTTTGAAATAGTGTCAAGTTATGTCTAAAAGAGTGTGGCACAATAAATGGTTAGTCTTTTTGATATTTATTTGTACCGTCCTTTTAAAAGCCTCCAGAAAATGATGCCATCTGGTAACCAAATGAACGTTATGCAATAATCATGTTATCTACTTTTAAATGCACTAAGCTTAAAAGGCCACTGGTCAAATAATCTGGTGCCGCACTTTTCATGTTCACTGTTCAAATTTTAAACATTTGAAAATAGGGCAGCTACCCACAGTGGGATTTGAAAGCATATCCATTCAGAATAGTAATGTAGTATACCTTTAACGTTCCATGCTGCCATGTATATATGAACACTTCATGGTGCTTGTTTGTGAAGTCCTTTCTGTATTTGACTGTTACATATTTGGCTAGAGACTTCTATGCTATAAACAAGCTCCCGGAGAAGCACAGAACTTGCTATGTTTATAAAAGAGGCCATACATGCACCAATCCTGGTCGTACAGTATCTGAATATTCCGAATATTGTACGAATGTCCAATTGTGATCTGTGTTTTTTCTTTCCTTTTAGACATGTTTTAAAATTTTTGGACCAATGCCAATCATACGAGCGGAATTGGTACATGTATGGTCTTCTTAAGAAATAAAACACCTAGTGACTAAAATATTTTGTGTCAGTTAAACTGGAATGCTGAGAACGAAGGCACCTGACCCACGTGTTATTAAGGTACTTATAATGAGAATTGTTAAAAAGTACTGTTTGATTTCATTTTGTTTGGTGGCTTAGGTTGTCCTTTTACCCATTGTACAGAAAGCAAAGTAGATATTACCATATAATGTTTAATACCTTCGTTAAAGTAGAATTGTGTGGTAAAATGTAGTTTTGGTGTAAATGGAAGCCTAGAAAACATTATTTTCTATACGGTAATATATTATTAGATTTAGATTAAATGCTTTATACCTTTTGATAACAAGTTAGTTGAGCTTTATTGTTCCAGCATGTTAAGGAATCTGATCACTTCCTCTTTCATTCATCCCAACCCCAAACTTGTAGGTTGAGGCATGCCATACTAGTAAAGGAATTGATGATTAGACAGTCCTTTAACTCTACACACCTGATTTAGATTGTCTGAAGTGTTAGCATACCATGCATTAATCAAACACCCAAGATGCCATTACAAAGGGTAATTAAAAGAAAAATGTCTATGTTCTAGGGGGTGCGACACTGCAATGTTCAATGGGTGCAATGGGTGCGACACTGCAATGTTCTTGTCACTCATCCCTTCTTAGTATGTCTGAGATGCTCCTCTGTTACCCCATGGTCTAAAATTTGTCATCTCTAAATGTAAACATGTGCATGCATCTACTTTTCCGAGCTTGTGTGAACTGCACGCTGACTTGGGACTGTTTAGAGAGAACATTATCCCTATATCCTTTGCCGGTCATTCAGGCTAGGCAAGAAGACATTGTGAGGGACACTTTATTTTCCTTGACAGGAGCAGTACTGTCCTTAATGGCTACTTTATTTTTGATGCAGGACAACGGAGTCACAGCTCTGTGCTTAGAGGGGGCATGTGTAATGAGCTATGGACTGGAGTAGGATTGGTGAGTGCTAGAGAAGTACATTACTACAGGAATTGGCAATAAGTTTTAAGTGAGATTTACTTAAGTTTTGAATGTTTTAAAAATGTGTAGCCAAGGGAATCCAAATTGCATAAAACGACTTATTACAAGTAAATATTTTTGCAATTATTGTCCAAGATAGGGGTACTGGAGGGCACAAAGGTTAGGCATATGCATAGGTTAATATTTCAGCCAGGTTAACCAAATATCATCTTCTGTAGTCAATTGACCATGTATTGGCTGTAATTTCCAACTGATCTTTAGGCAATAGGTGTTTGGCCAGAACAAGCAGACATGTCTGAAAATCACAACCGATTGTGATTCAATGGGCCACACATATTGTCACACCTACTGCTTTTATTCATATCAAAAACTCCAGTCAAAGTTGATGACACTGTCATGGTCAAGATTGACTGCAGTGAAGCCTGAGGCTGTGAGAAAAATTGAGCATTTAAGGGCTTATGTCCCTCACAGGAGACGGTAGGTTTTTACTAGGGGGGACATGTCCTTTAGTAACATTTGTATCCCTCGTATTGAAACTATATGCACGAAGATAAAAGTTCTGGAGCTCCTGTTTAGAGATTCAGACTGTTTGTAACACTATAATTCTACTGGTAGGCCGTCAGGACTCGGAGTTTTACCATTATTTAGCTCTCCAATTGCTTCTTCTACTTCTACCATAGAAATGTCCATCTCTAATTGGGATTGTTTGTGGGATGAGAGTCTAGGAAAGGCTATATTTGCAAGATATTTTTGAATTTGTATTTGTGTTGCTATGAGTTATGATTGATATAAATGTTGGTAAAAATGCGTGAATGTTTGTAATATTTCAGGAGTGCTTGTAACGGTGCCTGGGTCTCTAATTGGCAATATATTGTTGGAGTCTCGTGGTCCATGCGCCAAACGTGCCAATAATTTGTCCGATTGACTTCTGTGCTCAAAATATTTATTTTTTCCTATGTTTTTTTTCAGAATTAGCAGTGTTATACAGTATCTGTGCTGCATTCCAGTCAGTTTTAGTTTGGATCGTAGGGTTTTATGTGTAGTCATTTTCAGCTTGTTGTAGACTGTGGGACAGGTCTGTTTCTATTTGGGAGGCTTGTTTTTTTTTATATATTTAATGGTGCTGTTCAAGTGTCCCCTAAGGAAGGCCTTGCCTTGAAGGCATCCCATTGGGTCATATATGGTAAGGGGTTGTGGTCAAGTGAGATATATAGATCAATCTGTTCAGGAATGGGGTTGGGTTGCGGAAAAAGGGTTAACCAAAATGGATGTATTCTTGTAGTCCGAGTTGGAGAGACACCCAGTCCCTTTTTTACCAACATCTGCATTTGGGAATGGTCTGATATCCCCCTAGGTAGATGTGATATCCCGGTAACCTGAAGACTTATTGTTTTGTTCACAAAGAAGTAGTCTATACATGATAATGTGCTGTGTGTGGAAGAGTGACATGTATATCCTTTTGCCATAGGATTATGTAAGTGCCATATGTCCACCCACTGAAGTTCGGTTATCAGCCTATATAGTGGGGTAGTACCATTATGTGGGAGGGATGGGAACTTGTCTTGTGTCACCTCCATTACTGCGTTGAAATCACCCATACAGATTAATCTAGCTTGTGGATACTTTAATATGAATGGGTGCACTGACCGGATTGGTTATTGGGTTGCTGGTGGTGAATCGTATATTCCTATCAGCACGTATAGAATGGATTCTATGTCTAATGCTGTACAAACATATTTCCCCCTTGCATCAGTATTAACCTTATGAATATTGAAGCGTATATTATTATTTAACATTAGGGATACTCCTCTTGAGTATGATGAGTGCGTGCTATGAGCGGCCCATTGGTCCCAGGGTTTTTGTAAGTAGAGCGTGGTGTCAGGTAGAAGATGCGTCTCCTGTAAACAAACATAATTTGCTTGTGTGTTACGGATCTGGGTCGTGACTGCCATTTGTTTTTGAGGGTCATTAAGGCCCCGTACATTCCAGGACAGAACTTTTAGTTGTTCAGCCATCTTTATATGGTTTTAGGGGGTGTAGAGTTTAATATTGTATGTACAGTATTTAACCAAACTGGAGCACCACTGATTAGCAACAACAAGTTTTGGGTTAAAATATATATCTCTAGTTTATTCGCTTGGTTTTAAAGAGATTGGTTTGGGGTTGGGGGAAGGGGAATGAACATAAACATTTAACTTGTAACTCAAATTTGCATAAACTTTCAGGATTAACCTGAGTATTTAGGGGTTGCACTAAAAGTGCTGTTTCTGCTGAGGTGGAGACTACTTGCTCCACCGACACCACCTTTACTTAACATTATATCTATTGTATCTGACTTATTTCTAGCACTCATGTCTAGACCATCGCTGAAGATATCACAGTATTAGGGGAAAGGGGGGAGGGAAGAAGAAGATACGGTTAGGAGACTGGGAGGGGGAATGAGGTAATGTACGAAATTGGATATTCCGTTTTGTGCAATTATACCAACTGTCTGCCATCTACAATGCTGTTTTGACACCTTACTCTGGGCATTCCTATAACACCTCTTAGCCACTATCCAATCACACCCTTAACATTTGGCTGAGATATGCTAATTGGGATTTTCCAGGGTACATAATTGCCACAGATTCTTGTACAAGCCATTCTGAATTGAGAAAGCCAGTCGGATGAGAACTAAACTTCAAGTCCAGTTGATCTATTGAATACAACAGATATACTTATTCCCACCTCCCTGTAAATAATAGAACGCCCGGGGGACACTGGAACTTACCTAACCGCCGCTCCACTCGCAGTTCCTTCTGCACTGACAGCCACGCTGCCCGACCAAGCACCTATCTTTGGTGCATGCCCGCTAATACAAAAGATAGGTGCGCGATCGAGCACAGCTGCTGTCCGTGCAGAAGGAACTGCGAGTGGAGCGGCAGTAAGGTAAGTTCGGCTGTGTCCCCCGGGCGTTCTATTATTCACAGGGAGGTGGGAATAAGCGTTCTCACCTCCCTGTGAATAATAGAAACATATGGAATGTAGTAAAAAAATACCATTTTAGTGTTCCTTTTAGAGGGCAAGAGGAAGTTTAGAGTATCTAATAGATTTTAAGAGCAGAATGGCGGGAAAACAACCATAAATACATTTTAGCTCCATAGCATTGCCTATTTACTTAACATTTCAATTGTGCTTTCCAATAGTTGTTTGAAGCAATTTGTGATCCCTGTTGAAAGGGATAACCGAGAGGAGTAAAGGAATATAGGCACGGCCTTAGGCACAGATCAGTGGAAGGGCAACTACATATACATTTTAGTTTCACAACCTTGGTCATTTACTAGTTTACTTGAGACACTTTCAGTTATACTTTTCAAGAATTATTTTGTTAATTTGCATTTATTATTCGAAAGGGATAGCAAGAAGGGGGGACAAAAGCGAAGAGTATAGAGCAGAATTTAGAGACAGAATAGTGGATTATATAAACATTTGGCTTAATACTGCTTATTTGCTCATTTGTATTAATCTTATTCAGTTGAATACACCCGTAATTATTACAATAAATTATACTCATTATTGAACGGAAAGGTGAAATAAGAAAGAAATATAGGGGAAAGTTTAGGGGCAGAGTAGTGGAGAGACAACTATATTCAGTAGTTAAACCTTATGGCCTCTTAGTCCAGATTGCAGGGGGGGGGTGCATCCCTGCTGGTAACGGAGCATATATAGACCTGAGGTATCTGATTGACCCTTGTCCATGCTGATATGTTCATTAGTCCTTGGTTAGGAGGAAAAAGGAATAGCTTGTGGGATGGGCAGAGGGAGGTAGATCTGGGATGTGAGTAGGTATGACAATCGGGTTGGTACAATATACTTGTAGCCTCCAATTAGGGGTAGCAGATATTCACGTTCCAGTTTAGAATGGCAACATTTAAATTTACTGTTCCAGTATGAGTGTCTGCCATATGCTTTATGGTACCTTCAGACTATTCCAATATACAGCACTGTCTATATGTTTAGTCATTAGACATTTAAAATTTAGTTTGGGATTGCCATGTGGAGTGAGACTGGTTAGGTCTTCTGCAATTGTGCAGATCAATTGGCAATGCCACATTGGAACAAGAGTCTCTTGCTGAATGAAAGTAACCTTGGTCTCGGGTAGCATAAATATCAGAGTGCGGGTGCTACTACTGATCAAGTGAGGAGGGGAGAGGTTCAGGGGGAGGGGGGGCAGTGGGAGTTGTAGTTCAGTGATGTGACAGTCTAGCTTGCGATTGGGCCCAGCAAAGTTACCAGAGTCGCTTGTTCTATCTGGAGTCTAACCAGGAGCAGGCATCTTCCGGATTTTCAAAGAAGTAGATCCTCCCTTCTGCAACCATCCGCAATCTTGCGGGGTAAGCCATGGAATATGTGATTCCTGCTGCATCTACGCACTTTTTAATATCCATGGTGGCTCACTTCACTTCCAACGAATAGTCAGGATATATACAGGTGGTGGATTTTCATGATTGAAGTCTGTGGATGTTCGGGCCTGGCGGAGGATCCAGTCTCTATCCTGGGCGTTCAATAGCTTGGCGATGAGAGGCATCGGCGGGTTTCCAGGGATCGGAGGTTTTCTGGGGATCCGGTGTGCCCTCTCAATGGTAAATTGTGGAGATAGACCTTCTGTGCCAATATGGGTGTGAATTCACTCCACCAGAAATTTGGCCGGTTGTTGTGTTTCCACTCCAAAAGTGTGTGTTTTGTCTCCGAGACCTGTTTTGTAGGTCATCAATTTTACTTCTTGCAGCTTGGAGTTCTTGTTGGAGGGTGGTAAGTGAATTGGTCATTGGTCTCACCGTGTCTTCAACTTCAGATATGCGAGTTTCTGTCTCTCCAACACGCTGCCTGATCTTCTGCATTTAATGGCGCAGAAGCGAAATGTCTGACTTCATCTCTTCCAGGATTGTAGTCAGGCTTCATTTGCTCTCTCCTATTGTAGGCTCCAGTTGGGAGAACTCTGCTGCAGTGGTAGCTTGATTTGCGTCCGTATTTGGAACTGCGTGTTGAGCGTAGGTTTAGCAGGAAGGCGTCATGGCGGCCTGTTGGGCCGGAGATCCAGTTTTTTGCCTGCTCCCGTCCATTTCTGGTTCTTAGGTTTGTCATTAGCTGCACTATGGTTTGCCAGGCTCAATTTTAGGTGAGTTTCAGTCCAGAATTAGCCTTGTTTTCTGTGGTGGTGTCGGAGCAGTCTATTAGTGCGACTTACTCCATCAGGCTCCAAGCTCTGCCCCTTAGGTATATTATTTAAAGTGGTGTGCACTGTTTGGATCTCATTTGGTGTGTGCAGCTGCACTATTTTGAATTTGTACTGATGTGGTGTGTAGTCAGAGTTTGAAATGACTGGTGTGATACAACTGTGTTCTGCTGCAAGGAATAAGTTTTGGTATCTATATACTATGTAAGATGGTTCAGGGACAGGTATTTACCAGTATTCGCAATGAGACCGAGGCTTAAAGTTTTTTTTATTATTTGCTGAGAGTACAGCTGTTCCCTTAGGGTGTGTATGCATGCATTTGTTTACACTCACATTGTGTCTGCTGCGTTTATTTTGTTGTAAGCAAAAGCTTAGTAACAGTTAAATGTTTGTATAGGATTAGTGTTTGTTGTGTAAATTCTACCCTGTTGGATTCTGTTGGAATTTGCAATGTTTTTCATATGCACCCCCATGCTTCCTATAGCTCTGTATAATGAGTGGTTGTTCTGGTGATATTCATCACCGTGATCGCTACCTACTCCCTTTACTGAGGTAGCTGGAGTTCAGTAATGGATTCACTGTAATTTTCATCTGCTTTAGGATTGGTTGTTTTGGAGCCATACACGTGCTGCATACTCTGCAAATCCAGTCAGATCAACAGGATTTGCTGTTAATTGGCATGTGTAAATAGTTTATCAGTAGCCTCAAGTCAATATGGTTCCATTGTTAACATGTCTGTCCTTTTAGCCTGATGCCACAATGACTTCTTTATAAAATATTTTAGCATTGTTGCCTTGTGGAGCTGGATTAGAAGCCTTTGGCTCAAATCAGGGGTGTCCAACATTCAGTGACCATGCCACAGGTGTAGCCCTGCCCCAGCACTGGTTTCCGTGGGCTGCAAAATATTGTGGGTCGGGCACCACTGATTCAAATTCTTCCTTGGCCCCTTCAGCAAAGAGTTTGTATTGTCTCCCATGCTTGCATGGTTTCTGGTTCTCCCACAATCTTAAAATGCTTAGATTGTAATCTCATGGCCTGATGTGAATTGATTGGAAAAATGTAAAGTACTGTAGAATATATAAGAAGATAAATACAACAATACAATATGGAGTTTAAAATTATTTTAACAGGGACAGAACACAATCACGCCCCAGTGTCTCGTATCCAGCAGTTTTTCTTGCACCAATACACATTGTAAATGAAACATTCTTCTTGAAAGGTTGTGTGAAATGTCCTGTTGTTTAATGAATAAAGTTGAAGATTTATTGTGTTGAAGCCTTTTGTTCTTGGTAAGAAAACCTTAAAAACTAAAAGAAATATACCCTGATCAGCTAGGCCACACTGCTTTGTAAGGGCTAGGCCACACTGCTTTGTTTTTGTGCGTTTGCGCTTGCGTTTTTTCAGATCATTGAATACGCAGCAACCCACCGAAAACTCCCGTTTTTGGGTGCGTTGCGATTTGCGTTCCGCATTTTTAATCGCAATCGCATGCGTTTTCCTATACCTAATGAAGAAAACGCAATGAAATCGCATGCGATTCCATGTGCAGCGCAGTGTGGCCGTGCCCGAACCGTTTATTTTAGATTTTAGGTAAAGTAAATGGTTACTTGCTGATTATTGTAGCTGTCTGTAGCTGGTTTTTTTTTTTAACATTTAAAGAAATACCGTATATACTCGAGTATAAGTCGAGGTTTTCAGGCTGTAAAAACAGCCTGAACTCTGAACCTCGACTTATACTCGAGTCAGTCACTAACTAACCTGAAATGAGGAATCCAGCGTCCGCATGCACTGATGGTCGCATCCACTGACGTCACCACTCGGCGCCGGGAAATGAGACCATCAGTGCATGCGGACGCTGGATTCCTCATTTCAAGATGATGGCTGGTCTCTGACTCCTGGTGCGGATGCTGGATTCCTCATTTCAAGTTACATTTCAAGTTGGCAAAGTCTGAATGGGAGAAGGCTGCATGAGAAGGTAAGGCATGGGAGAAGGCTGGATGAGAAGATGGGTGCAGGGAGGGAGAGTAAGGGGGCATTTGGGTCAGGGACAGGATAGTTGGTTCAGTGTGTGCAGTTCCACTGTAGATGTTTGTAAACTACAACTCCCAGCAACTAAAGCATGCTGGGAATTGTAGTTTACAAACATCTGGAGTGCCAAGGAATCAGAAGGCAGTAGTGGTCATAATTCTACCCTCGACTTATACTCGAGTCAATCAGTTTTTACTCCTTTTTAGGTTAAAATGGGTACCTCGACTTATACTCGGATCGACTTATATTCGAGTATATACGGTAACCAATTGTAGGTATTCCATTTAGGTTGCTGTGGGATACGTATTGAGCCTTGGTCCTTTGGTTCCAGCTTTTTCTAGAGAGTTTGGGGTATATTATTATTATTATTATTTACAAGGTTGCATTTTATTTGTTTAATAGAGAACTCAAAGGGACAGTTCAGTGGAAATTATCAATATTGGTTAAATTGTTAGTTTGTGTAATGCCTTCTTAGTTATTCTACATATTTTCTCCCATTTTGAAAAATCAGTTGATTTCATTCCTTTTGCTATTCCCTACTGTTGACATTAGTGAGCTGACATTTCAGGTTCTAACGGTCCTTCTTCTTCCCAGGATGCACCACTTCCTTGGAATGTTCCTAACAGTAATTTCTACTGATTGGCTGTTGGATGGGTCAAACATGCTCAGATCTCTACTGAGCAACTGAATCAACCCAGTGGCTGGGTCAAGGGTAAGACCATAACGGTCTCTACTAGGGGTCCTGCAAACAGGAAGTCAGTATTTCGGTTGCATTTATTTATACACAGACAAAATGCTGAATTGTAAGGTTAAGATCATTGGGATGGAAAAATACTGCTCTTTTTTCTGAAAAGCATATGTATTTGCACTGAACTTCCCCTTTAACTGGTTCCCCTGAAGATACTGACTTCTTGCTCCTTGTTCTTTCCTTTCTGCTCTCGGTGTCCTGTAAAGCCAGCACGAGCAGCAAAGCTGCAGCGTAATGTCCCCTGGTATCCCCCATTGAATGGGCATTGTGTATGCACAGCCTTTTCAACACTCTGAACTCCAGAGTTAAAATAAATCAACCATATTTTGGTTTCCCTCCAAATGGTGACCTGAGTGTATCTAATTATTTGCAACATTTAAACCACTCTTCTATATTTCTTTCTTACTATTGCATGTTGATAAAAAAAAATAAAAAAACCTGCTGCTTTTCAGAGAGGGTACAATCTTAAAGGGCATATCCACCCCCAAAACTAAAATTTAACCCACTGCCATTGTATTGTGTTAAAAAATCCTTACCTGTCTCCACTACAGTGGAGACAGTGCTTAATCAAAGTCCCAGAAAGTGAAGAGTAGGAGCTGTCTCTATGTGAAAAGGTTTCTGACACTTAGGCTGGGTACACACTGCAGATTTTTCGTCTCAATTGACCTATCGACTAAAGACTGGTGTATCCCATATTAAATTGTACCGTATATACTCGAGTATAAACCGAGGTTTTCAGTCTTTAAAAAAAAGCCTGAAAATCTTACCCCGGTTTATACTCGAGTCAGTCTTTCTCCTACCTTGTCTGGCGGCCGTGCGATCCGCACCTTCAGTGCGCTTCCGGATGACGTCACTACCCGGCGCCTCTCACTTTGCGGCGCCGAGTAGTGACATCATCCTGAAGTGCAGAGGATGAGGAGCGAGCGGCCGCCGGACAAGGTAGGAGAATAGCACAGGGACACCAGGGCACACAATACTTAGAAATAAGAGTAAAACCTTCTTTATTTGTGCATACTGTATGCACAAATAAAGGAGGATTTACCCCTATTTGTTTGCCACTTAAGATGTTTGAAAACTACAACTCCCAGCAATAAAGCATGCTGGGAGTTGTAGTTTCCAAACATCTTAAGTGGCAAATACTAGTAGGGGTTACACCCTCGGTTTATACCCGAGTCAGTCTATTTTTCCCCCTTTTTTAGGTAAAATTAGGTACCTCGGTTTATACTCGGGACGGTTTATACTCTAGTATATACGTATGTAATATTTAATCTTGCAACATTTCCGCACATCCCATTTCTGCCATCTGTATAACTAACATGCAACGTTACAGCTTTTACAAATCCTAGTAGCCATGATGCAACTGTAAAAGGTGAAGAGCCACAATTTGGACATACCTGATATAGGAATAATCTGATCGGCAGTGTATAATGAATGTATGTAAAATATTATGTATCTACCCTGACCATGCTTTTCCATCGTGTTTTAGTCCCTCCCTAAACACTTTGGAGTGTATTTAAGGGAACACCCAAAGCAAGATTTCATCCTCTGAGGAAGTGACTTTACATCCCGAAATGTGCAAGGCCATCTCTTGCTGCCTGTTCTTTCCTTTTCCCCTCCTCGTTACATGTGTATGTTACTATGTTGCTACATTTGCACCTACTGAATATGATGTTTTTATGCTACTAAAAGTAAAGTTTAAATACGGTCCTACACAGTGAGACGTCTGTCTTTCATTTTGGTGGATGAAATATTATTTATGTACCCTGACCTTTACCGGCCTAATATTGTCTGAAACGTCCTTATTTGCATTCTACAAAGAATGCAGAAATGCCACTTAATTTAGAATAGCATTCTATTAAAATGTGAATTTTCCCCAACTGTGCTAACCTCTTAGTATGGTGGGAGAAGGTCCATCTATGTAACTTGTTCAGAAGCACACTTGTATCTGTATTTTGTCCCTCCCACTTGTAAGCTCTTTGGGGCAGGGATCTCAATTTTTTTTCTCCATCCCAATGACCGTAACCTTACAATTCAGCATTTTGTCTGTGTATAAATAAATGCAACCAAAATACTGACTTCCTGTTTGCAGGACCCCTAGTAGAGACCGTTATGGTCTTACCCTTGACCCAGCGCCCAGGTTGATTCATTTTGGTGGATGAATTATTATTTATGTACCCTGACCATTACCGGCCTAATATTGTCTGAAACGCCCTTATTTGCATTCTACAAAGAATGCAGAAATGCCGCTTAATTTAGAATAACATTCTATTAAAATGTGAATTTTCCCCACCTGTGCTAACATCTTAGTATGGTGGGAGAAGGTCCATCTATGTAACTTGTTCAGAAGCACACTTGTATCTGTATTTTGTCCCTCCCACTTGTAAGCTCTTCAGGGCAGGGATCTCATTCCTAATGTGTCAAGGCTTGTTGCACTTATATCATTTTATACATAATTTATATATATGCTTTCTTAACCGATGTATGAAATTGCATTTCCTTTCATTTTTATCTATCTGTATAATAGTTTGCACTTATCCCCTTGTTTGTATACTCTGGTATATGTTCAGCGCTGCGTACCTTACATACATACATACATACATACATACATACATACATGTTGGTTGTTTCCCAGACACTGGGTAGGTGCAATTCTCCAACCATCTGCTCCAAGGGTTCAGATAACCCAAGCAAGAAACAAACACGGAAGAGCACACTACAGGTATAGTTCAAAATTTAAATGTATAAATAGGGAAAGACCTAGAACAGAACCCCCATAGACAGCACTCTATCCCTTGAAACCCTAATTTAAATAAACCATCGGTCACATAGTCCCCGTGTGAGGAACCAATAAGAGACTAGCGGATCCATAAATATCTATAAATAAAAACACAACTTTATTATCACACAATATATATCAAAAACACCATAGCTTAAAAATCGGGCGTCCCCGATTGTGGGCTAGACTGACAACCTAACCGCAATTGCTGCATTCCGGACCCAATAGTTCATGACTCATATACACGAGGAACCAAGTCCTATATTGTTGTCTTGTATAACCATATGCAGGGGAATCCTTTTAGATTATTAATGTCCAATTCACAGTAAACCATACATTCAAATCATCTATATTTAAATAGGGGATTCCACGTTATTCTGAAGTGAGATGTCACTAAAACTGTTTGTACGTGGAACAGTGGAAACAATCTTCCAATTTACAGCATATATCGGGACTTATCCTGGCATACAATTCAATAGTCAATTTTATAATCCACCTGGTATGTGGAAACCAAATTTAGCTGGTATACTTGCAACTCAGCCGGCGATAGAAGCACTCATCCGACTCCCAGCATATATCGGCACTTAGTCCATCACATGTAGCCTCTTCACCCGAATGATTTAGCTGTATTGGTACATAGTTTCCTCGATATCCAAGCCGTTTCCCCTCTCTCTCTTATGGTTCACTACGAACTCCTCCTAGGTAATTTGGTCCGGTCCTTCAGCAATTGCGTCAATCGACGTACGTTTTGCCGTAGTTCAAAATTTGAATGTGAAAACAATGGATGCTAGGCCCGAGGAAGGGTCATAGAGCTGCCGAAACGCATCACATTGTTTTTACATTCAAATTTTAAACTAAACCTGTAGTGTGTTTCTCCGCTTTTGTTTCTTGCTTGGACCATCAATGTAACTGCCCCAAGTTTTTCACTATAGCCTCTGCACTGTTGAAAGATGGATATTCAATCTAGACACAAACGTACGTAACAGTCTTAACTTAATTTTAATAACTAATGGCATTAGACAACCAGAAAGGTTTCACTAGGAGACTCCATCACCATTTCCACTCACATTCCATTCCCTTCTATTGCAATTGCTTAATAGTGGGAAATGGAAGGATTCGTAGTAATCTGAATGTCCAGGTTAATAAAATATTTTTTTTATATGTACTCTGATTCTCTAGTAAGCAAACATTGTTGAGATTTATTAAAGGGCATGTCCACCCTTATAAAAAATTTCCCCCATATCATAGTATATCTTCCCCCAGCCCCAACCGCTATAAAATAAATTTAGGAAAGTGCCCCAATGTTTACTTACCTTCCCTCTCTCCTCCGACGCCCGGCCCGGCCTGGCCTTCTGCTTGCAAGACACTGCAAGCAGGGGGCAGGACCGGCAGCCGCGTCCATGATTAGCTGAGAGGCAGCCAATCACGGACACGGCTGCCGGCTTCTCAGAATGCTGGGGGAGAGAGGGAAGGTAAGTAGAGTTCGGGGTTTTTTCTTAAAATTATTTTTTAGCGGTTGGGTCTGGGGGAAGATATACTATGATATGGGCAAGGAGTTTTATGTTAGGCGGAGGGATCGCAAAACGAGAGGGAGGGGGAGAAGGGCTGCAGTACGCATGCCAAACTTCTCCCGGATGAGACAGGAGGCAGAGTCCTATATCCTCCTGGTGGGCAGTTTTTGGGACTTTGGGAGGGGACTACAGGAGAACCATATGGAGCTGGGATGTGAGGTAAGGATTTTATTACACTATATGGTGGGGCCATTAGTGGGGGGGATTATAGTTTTGGGGGTGGACATGCCCTTTAAAATCAATGAGGGAGGTAATCAAGTGTAATTGGGAGATTGTCTCCAGTGACTGGTCTCTGCCTTTTACAAAAGTGAGTCTGGTGTTTGCCCACTGACGAGGCAAAAACTTGAGAAATCTATTGGTCAAAACAGATTTAAAATCAAATAACATGCAACAACCTACTACATGGTTGTCCAATGGAAAATAAGGATATTTTTTAGTGTGGTTGTCAAGCTTGCAGGTATATTATGACTGGATTTTTTTCCCCTCAACCATATACTGGTAAGCGCAAAAATATCAAATGGTGTCTGTTGTTTGTGGGAACACTCATGTTATATATTATAATGTGTCCTAGTGGTTTATACCATCACAACCATCACACTTAGAGAAAGAATGGCCAATCATCGACTTGCTCTTTGGCAGTGCCTAGCTGGTAGTTACTAACAACACAAATTTCGTGAGACATCGGTAGCTCGACATTACAAAGAAGCAGGTCATTCTCTATCTAGCTTTAAATGGATGGACAGCGAGCCCAGTCTGGAGGTTATTGACCGGAATCTTTTCAAAACAGGTGGAGCAAAATCTAGGAATAAAGAAGCTCTAAATTCTACCTGTGGTTGTATTTTTAGTGTACACCGCAATTTCTTTTGATCCAATATTTATACTTTTTGGCAGATTTGAATCTACACCAATATTTAAGCTGCTCAGAATCTTTGTGCTACGGAAGATGTTGGCGCTATATATAAGGGATAATGCGCCCCTTACAGTGTAATATAAGGATATTACACCACCGAGGAGTTCCCTGATCATATAGAAGCACGAGACAGTAGGCCGAGTGCTTTTATACAGGACAGGGAACTCCGAGATGGCGTAATGTCCTTATATTATAATGTGAAGGGGCGCATTATTTCTTATAATACATAAGTATTGGATTCCTTCACCCCATTCACATTTTAAATTCTAGCCTTGTCCCTATTTCCACCTTTAATCCCCCAAGCTACCTTCTGTAACTTAAACCCAGTAGAAAGGAATATCCTAGCCCAGCATCTATATGGTTAAACAAATTTTTGTGGAGGAGGAGAGAGACATTGGTTATGAAGTGACAGTAAGCAGCTCCAGCAGGTTCTGTTAGTGAAGTTAAACACTGCAACAAATGCTGAGTCATTGTCCAGACATGAACACTGGAATGGGCGGAGTAGTGGGATATAAGAAATGTTGACACATAGCTGAGTGATTTTTATAAGGATATATACCACTGCAGCTCCCATTATAAAATGTCACACTTATGTATTATAAATCCATAATAATAATAAGAACAAGTTTTTACATTGACATTACCAGGCTTAAGCACCTGGTGGGTTGCCTGTCGGTGAGCCTTCTGCAGTACCAAAGCAGATGTCAGCAGGATGCTTGCAGAGATCACATTGCTCCATTATACTATTCTTCTGTACTATCATCTATCATGTACCAGCTACTAAGCTGGCAATGTACACTATGCCATCATCATTTTTTTTTAATTCTTTGCAGAAGCAGCAATCAACAGGGGCTGGAATTCAGCTTTCAGCTGTGCCAAATATCTACTGTAAAGAACAGTCATCAACAGATGCTCATTTATCCATTTAATAATGTGCTTCATAACAGTGTGATCATAACAAACCCCTTTAGTTTGCTTACCATGTTAAGGCTAGAGCATTTTTTTCATTGTGTATCAATAATGTTTTACTCAATGGTATATTACTTTATTAAAAAAAGAGTTGCAGTGATTTCAGGGCATCCTTCTAATTCAGTGAAGATATTTACTTCAGAAAATAAGGCTCAGAAGTGCTTCTACCATGATCAGAATGTCCTTCCAAAGCAATACCAAAAAGGAAACCAATGATAAATCCTGGGCTCACAACTAGTACTTGACAGAAAATCCCGCAGATCCTTAAATGTTGCTGTAGGCTTCTTGGTGACCTCCCCAGCAAGTTTCCTCCTAATCTTAAAGCAGCCCATACATGTTAGATGGCTGCAGCCAACTAAGAACATACGGCTCAAAAGTGCCTCTAACATGACCAGGGTGTCCTTCCAAAGCCTTGGTTAACACTGGGCAATATTTATGATCAGTTTGATGGAGTTGATCAGAAATATTGACCTGAACATGACCATCTGCTCCGATTAACTGTCTGGCGATATCAACCAGTCTATCATTCAGAATGGCATTGGACCAGTAGGAAAATGTTAACAATGTTCCCATCCATGGCTGCATTACCTTGGGAAGATATCAAGCTAAAATCTTCACAATATATGGTAGGTGGTGCAGAAAGGTATCGTACGATCTGAACTCGGAAGGTACCAATTGGCTGCAGTCATCTAACATGTATGGGCTGCTTTAAAACTTGTCGGGGAGGTCACCAAGAGGCCTACAGCAACATTAATGGAGCTGCAGGTTTTTCTGTCAAGTGCTAGTTGTGAGGACAGGATTTATCTTTGGTTTTCTTTTTTGTATTAAAACACATTCTTGGTCAGGGTGATAGTGTTTAGCCTGATAGAAGAATCATTAGAACCAAAGGACATTATACATGTAATCACACACTGACAGTACAGTTTCTGCAAACCTACGAGTGATATTTGGCCACTGGTCTGCACCCCACTGGCATTATTTATTGATATGGATCTAGCTCCTTTCTGGTTCATGCTACATCTGAATAGGAAGTAGATGCAGTTGTATGTTTTTAAGATTTCACCATCTGAAATGTGTGGATTAGGTGGCAAATACGTATGAAAATGGAAAATGAGATGGACAAAAGAGTATAAATGCAGGCTGCCTTTTTTGTGTAAGGGCATTTTTGTCTTTTAAATATAAAACTATTTATTTCCAAGCAGCTTTATTTCCGGTAGGATATGTATCATTTAAACCATTTGCATTCTTCCTTGAAAAATGTTACTTGTACGGTATTTGAATCTTTTCACAGATAAGACTGCAGAGGACATCTGTGCTGTATTTCCAAATCCACCCCCCCCCCCCCCCCCCCCCCCCCCCCCCTCCCCAATTAAGACTCATTTTGTACTTGCACTAGCGGACTCTGTGAAAGAAGAGCATATAATTTGGGATTTGCTTGGCTCACTTACTAAGAAGCTTTTTATAAAAGAAAGGGGCATTGTATAGTATAGCGGAGGTATTCATTAGCATCCACACAAACTCTTTCAAAAAGGGAAAAAAATTTTTTCAATATATTTGCAATTCAGTTTTTAGAAAGGACGGTCAAAAATTGTGTTCTTTTTGTGTTGGTGTATTTTGCAGACTTGATAAAATAGCTACAATTCTTTAAAACACAGGAGGTTATTTACAAACTTAAAAATGTATTCTAGTTTAAGACTACTATAAATGGCAATGTTATCAGATGATTGGAGCCGAAAATATCTCAATGCAGCTTTTTTTTTTTTTTTTTTGCTATGTCCTATATATAAAACGGACCAATATCTATTGTACCGTTTATTTGTCCGACACCACACAGGAAGCAATAATCTTACCGGCTGATAATATGGCTACATGTAAAGAAATGGTTATTATTAATATGTGAATTAATGCCAGTACAGAGTTTGCCTTTAAAAATTTTATAACAACAAGGTGTTAAAACCACACTAAAGCCCCCCCCCAAACACAACATGGATATTCCAATCAAATTTGGCAAATTGGAATATCAAAGATATTTTCCCGTGTTTTCAATAAACCAATCGGCAATACCGATCAGTTTATCAAAAATCTGAAGATTGGCAAGGCGGAAGATTTTCCATCTACCCCATCTTCCAGAACATATCTTCTGTAGTTTTCAACGTGAAAAGTTATAGCTAACTTGAGCTTAAGTCAAGGCCCCTAATTTAATGCAAGTCCTTTTCTGTTAGCATTCTTAAATTAATACCCCCAGCCAACTATGTAATCGAGTAATAGGATAATGTTGCAGTCACCAATAGAAGTTATAGTAGGAAGGCAAGTAGCCTTTAAAGGACAATTCAAGATGACTTTGCTGGGCTTGAATTAAGGCAAGACCGTGTGTACTTGTGACTGGGGGGAGGGTTGTATGGAAGGGTATAATAGCCTTTAAATTACAATCATTTAACAACTATGAGTAGTTTCTTATTCTAAAAGCTGATTTGCGGCTAGCCGCAATGGTGTATTTGGCTATATTTTGTACACTAAACACAGGTTACAATCCCCAGAACAGCAAGCAGTAGACAATTCCCCAAGAGATTCTTGTTTACAGCTAGCTGCCTGTACAGTCTCTCGACCTCAACTTCTTGCACAGTGCATGCAATAAAAGGATAGAGGGTTTGAATCAGATCAGGCAGCTATGACTAGAAAGCTCTTAAACTTAAAGGGTAACAGAGTTCCAAAAATGACATTGGGTAAATTAACAGGAAATGCTTTCCTGAGTATTTTTGCAATTTACTTTCATTATTTTTTTTACATAGTTTTGAAGATATTTACAGGGAGATTCAATAAAAGTTCTTATCATTTAAAATGGTGCTAATTTTGCCTGAACCAATCAGATCTTATTTAACATTTGAAAGCTTACATCTGATTGGTTGGGGCAAAATTAGCACCATTTTAAGCGATAAGAACTTTTATTGAATAACCCTGTTAATTTTTTATATGGTTGCAGCATCACCAGATCCCCTGCACTTCCTGCTCTGAAACCACGTGATAGTCCCTGTGACATTAAAGTTAAACTTACAGACCTTACACACTCCCTGATGTGGGCTGTGCTGTGCTGTTTCCCCCCCACGCACACACCCTTAAAGTCCAACAGTACTTGTGCAACGGTACATGTATAAAATACAGTATACAATGAGGCCATTGGACCTACAAATCTATACAGTTAATACATAAGTTTTATATAGTAACGATGGGACACTCAGTGTCTGTTATGGTTCGGGTTCCTCTGCCCCGATCCCTTTGCTATTGCGTCTTTAACATGTGTTGTATATCTACCTCTTAATCATTACACTTTTAGCTTATAAAAGCTTGTAGGGTAAGTGGAGTAAAAGACTTTTTCTAAAAGATCCCTAACCTGGGTCTGGACTAAAACTATCTATATACAGAGAGTCCGATAATCCCATGTGCATACTAAGAACATAATTTTTTCAGAAATAGGAAACGAAGTAAGCTCTCAATGGCAACAAAAGTAGCTCTTTAAAATCTTATACATAGTATACATATATTAAGTACCTTCACTATCATTATTATTATGCAGGTTCTGTTAAAGTGATGAGCTGCCACAGAGGATGTATATCCATTGTATGTATAAACTTATATGTTTACTATGTATAAGATTTTGAAAAATGTAAAGTCACACTGCGGGGAGCTGCAACCACGAATGGCTCTTTAGTCTTCATGGAGTTCCGGCGAGCACTCTACCCATTAGTACCGGTCCAACCTCCCCTCCATTATAACCTCAACAATGTAGCCTTCCCCGTACAGTCTACATTGTTTATGTATAAGATTTTAAATAGCAACTTATGTTGCCATTGAGTGCCTAATTCGTTTCCTATTTCTTAGAAAATTATGTTCTTGGTATGCACATGGGATTATAACTCGGACTCTCTGTATATAGATACTTTGTAATTTTTTAACTTTAGTTTTAGTTCTGACCTGGCCCTGGGTTAGGGGTCTTTTATCCAGTTAGTGGTTTACTTGTGCTGCACTTGACACCTGTCGCAGCCCTGCATGGGTGAACCATGCAGTCAGTGGGAGTGGTCTTCATACCCCCCTTTTTAAGGAAGTTGTGTGAGAAGCCAGCAGCACGCCTATGATTAAGGAACGGGAAGTGTTCAAAACTCATTAGGCCATTAACAAGTTTTTTAAAGGGGAACTGTGGTCTCCAAACAAGTTGTGTTTAAATTAAAGTCCAGTTTCCTACCTTTAAAACGAGCCATCAACCACCTCTCTACGTGCTCCACAGCCCAAGATATAAAGAAATGACTGACCAGAAAGTTAATGGGTGGGAGGCTGACATGTGACATTCCTAAGGCTTCTCCTGCACAGTGCCGCCGGGGAGCACAGCCTCAGACTCCCTCAGTGTGTGAGGGAGACAGGAAGTCCCCCCTCCTTTCTGCTGTGTGAAGGCCTGAAAGTAGGTAGGTAGGAGTAGGTAAGGGAATCTACAGCCCTTCTTTACCACTATGTAAAAACAGCCTTTTCAAGCAGAGTGCTTTCTCTGCCTGAAAAGGCTGTTTCCACAGAGTTTTCTGGAGTGTCCTACGGCACCCAGAGTTGGTGGGGCTTATGCACCCACGGGTGGGCAGAGCTTATGCACCCACAAGTGGACGGGGCCATCGCACCCGCGGGTGGGTGGGGCAACACAGGGCTGTAAGAGAATGGGCCAAGTGGGGCCTGCAACTGGAGGGTCCATGAGTGGGAGGGACCAGGGGGGCTGCAAAGGGGAGGAAACATAGGGCAGATTGACTGACATGGTTTCAGAGCAGGAAGTGCAGGGGACCTGGTGATGCTGCTGCCATATCACACACAAAAATATAAATATCTTCAAAACTATGCAAAATAAACAATGAAAATAAATAGCAAAAATTCTCAGGAGAGCAATTCCTATCAATTTACCTAAAGTCATTTTTGGACCACAGTTCCCCTTTAACCTGTGTGTATTGCCATCCGATGCACAAGGAATCAGGAAGGAGCCATGCAACTCGGAAACACCCCGAAGACTCCCGTAAAATAGTTACTTTTTTCAATATTGCATATACATATAGACACAAACGTCCACCTGACGCGTTTCATGTGGGACCACACTTCATCAGAGGCATGACTTTATAGATTACAACTTCCTTATAACAGGGGAAAGTTATGACACACCCCCTAGATTCGCATATAACAATTATAATAAAATTCTCTGGGTACTATAAACAAAAAACGGCTAAAAAAAAATTATAAATATGAAAAAGAAATATACAACAAAACTTAGAACAAACCGTAATAATAATCATAATACCATAAATATGATCAAAAATAAATGGTGTAAATAGGCAAATGCTTTAAAGTCAATCGAGTATATATCCGTAATATGCATAGTACAGTATATGATATAAATTTAAAATATAGAAATAGATCTTCTATGGACCTACTGACTAGAAACTCAAGAGACTTTGTATTGCCATCTGATGAGATGAAAAACAGATTAGCTGTGAAGATGACCGACTTAACCGAATGATTATTTTTTACTGAAAGTAGCGGCATTTAGGGCACGGCCACACTGCATCACACCGGAAGCTCTTATGCAATTGTACCGATTGCATATAGTAATG
Organism: Hymenochirus boettgeri; assembly: GCA_019447015.1. NCBI lineage: Eukaryota > Metazoa > Chordata > Amphibia > Anura > Pipidae > Hymenochirus > Hymenochirus boettgeri. Next base: position 124,741,854 of record CM033477.1, read on the forward strand.
AGATGCGCAATCACAACGCATCGAAATCTCGTGGTTTTGTTGCCTTGAATCCAGTTTTAGAATAAAAATTACCAGTGCAAACGCATGGAAACCTCGCTAGTGTGGCCAAGCCCTCAGTCCTTTTCTTGTAGAGCTCTCTGTGTAGAGTTGTCTCTTCCTGGTTTATTCTGCTTTCTCCTGAACCGAGCATGTGTCAACCGCAGATTAGAAGGAGGAACTAGAATCTGTGCCTGCAGATTCAGAACCTCCCACTCCCTTTCACTCACTTTCTAATCTGTGATTTCTTCATATCTTGGGCTTTGCAGCATGTAGAGAGGTGGTTGATGACTCATTTTAAATGTAGGAACCTGGCCTTTCATTTAAAAACAACTTGTTTGGAGACCACAGTTCCCCTTTAAAGCTCAAAACATAAATATAGCTATTTTGCCTTAACATTAACATTGCAGGTTTCTCGCTTCTGTTCTGCAGCCCTCTTACCAGAGTGTGTTCTGGACACTGTATTATATCTGCACATTCTACTGGCTAACCTTACTGCTTCCTGTAGCTAGGAAGGAATACTGCAAAAACTGCAGAATTACAGATAAATCCTACTAGAGCAGCAAATATAGTAGGATTTAGAGTGCATTCAGGTGTATTTATACAGTGCATCCAGAAAGTATTCATAGCGCATCACTTTTTCCACATTTTATGTTAGGCCTTATTCCAAAATGGATTAAATTAATTTTTTTCCCTCAGAATTCTACACATAACACCCCATAATGACAACATGAAAACTTTACTTAAGGTTTTGGCAAATTAAATATAAAAAAACTAAAATCACACATACATAAGTATTCACTGCCTTTGCTCAATACTTTGTCAAAGCCCCTTTGGCAGCAATTACAGCTCCATCAGGTTGGATGGGAAGCATCTGGTGCACAGCCATTTTAAGATCTCAAGTAAACTTTTTTCACATTGTCATTATGGGGTGTTATGTGTAGAATTCTGGGGGGGAAATTAATCTGTTTTGGAATAAGGCTTACTTTAACAAAATGTGGGAAAAGTGATAAGCTGTGAATACATTTTGGATGCCCTGTATCTTACCTTTTTTATATACAGTGGGTTTGCTTAGAATAATGAAGGAATCACCACTGACATTTCAACAAGCAACATGATTGCAGGCTTTCTGACTTGAAGCTGGGCACACACATTACTGATAAAGGGCCAATCTCATTGGTACCTTTCCTATGCCGACGAACGTTCAGTGTCTGCATCGATAACAGTTAAAAACAGTTGTTATGGATGGAAAATCTTTCAAAGTTGCTGTCCGCTCCAACTTCTGCTCTGCTTAAATATTTGGGAGCAATGTTTACTTTGATTTAATATCGGCTTTTAACCCATGTTCAGGCCTGTTAAAGGAAACATTAATTCGGGGGGGGGGGGGGTATTTTATTTTTTTCTATAATGCTTTGTTTTCAGTGTATCACATTATTAAGCGGCAGATCGCCACCCTGGATTTTCATTTTCATTATTTTCAGATTATGTTTCTCAGTATTGTGGAAGAAGTCAGTATTTCGGAAGCATTTATTTATACATAAACAAAATGCTGGATGAGCAGATTAAGGTCATTGGAATGTGAAAATTCTCCTTTTTTTTCTTAGCAAGCATATGTATTTGCACTCAACTTCCCTTTTAAATGAAACAGGACAGTCGGGGTTTGGCGTCAGTGGGTATTCAACCATATACAGTGGTGTGAAAAACTATTTGCCCCCTTCCTGATTTCTTATTCTTTTGCATGTTTGTCACACTTAATGTTTCTGCCTCTCAAAAAACCATTAAATATTAGTCAAAGATAACATAATTGAACACAAAATGCAGTTTTAAATGATGGTTTTTATTATTTAGTGAGAAAAAAACCTCCAAATCTACATGGCCCTGTGTGAAAAAGAAATTGCCCCCTGAACCTAATAACTGGTTGGGCCACCCTTAGCAGCAATAACTGCAATCAAGCGTTTGCGATAACTTGCAACGAGTCTTTTACAGCGCTCTGGAGGAATTTTGGCCCACTCACTTTGCAGAATTGTTGTAATTCAGCTTTATTTGAGGGTTTTCTAGCATGAACCGCCTTTTTAAGGTATTCAGGTCAGGACTTTGACTAGGCCACTCCAAAGTTTTCATTTTGTTTTTCTTCAGCCATTCAGAGGTGGATTTGCTGTGTTGTTTTGGGTCATTGTCCTGCTGCAGACCCAAGATCGCTTCAGCTTGAGTTGACGAACAGATGGCCGGACATTCTCCTTCAGGATTTTTGGGTAGACAGTGAATTCATGGTTCCATCTATCACAAGCAAGCCTCAGGTCCTGAAGCAGCAAAACAACCCCAGACCATCACCACTACCACCACCATAGTTTAACTGTTGGTATGATGTTCTTTTGCTGAATGCCTTGTTACTTCTACGCCAGATGTAATGGACACGCACCTTTCAAAAAGTTCAACTTTGTCTTGCCGGTCCACTAGGTATTTTCCCAAAAGTCTTGGCAATCATTGAGATTTTTTTTAGCAAAATTGAGACAAGCCTTAATGTTCTTTTTGCTTAAAAGTGGTTTGCGCCTTGGATATCTGCCATGCAGGCCGTTTTTGCCCAGTCTCTTTCTTATGATGGAGTGTGACACTGACCTTAATTGAGGCAATTGAGGCCTGCAGTTCTTTAGATGTTGTCCTGGGGTCTTTTGTGGCCTCACGGATGAGTTTTCTCTGTGCTCTTGGGGTAATTTTGGTCGGCCAGCCACTCCTGGGAAGGTTACAAGTTCCATGTTTTGCCATTTGTGGATAATGGCTCTCACTGTGGTTCGCTGGAGTCCCAAGCTTTAGAAATGGCTTTATAACCTTTACCAGACTGATAGATCTCAATTAAGTTATTTTTTTAACTTATTTTATAAGGGGGGGCAATCACTTTTTCACACAGGGCCATGTAGATTTGGAGGTTTTTTTCTCACTAAATAATAAAAACCATCATTTAAAACTGCATTTTGTGTTGAATATGTTATCTTTGACTAATATTTAATGGTTTTTGATGAGCAGAAACATTTAAGTGTGACAAACATGCAAAAGAATAAGAAATCAGGAAGGGGGAAAATAGTTTTTCACACCACTGTATTATAAGGATATCATTTTCCAAGGAGGCAGGAAGCCAGTGTATGTAGAAATTTACACCTGGCAACTTTATTAAAATAACTTATACAGAAGGTTATTAAATGGATCAAAGATGATTTGTCCATCTTTGATTTAAAGGGCATGTCCACCCCAAAAATGAAAAACTCCCTCAAGGCTAGTGACCCGTCACGGCTTAATTTCAGAGTAAGCCCAGAAGTCTGTGTGTGCACAGAGAAGGTGGTGAGGGGAGAAATTTATGGGAAAGGTGAGTATAAGATTTTTACATGTTAGGAGAGCCTCAACCTACAGGACATGCCCTTTATAGTCTGTCCATGGCTCTTACATGTTAGGAGAGCCTCAACCTACAGGACATGCCCTTTATAGTCTGTCCATGGCTCTTACATGTTAGGAGAGCCTCAACCTACAGGACATGCCCTTTATAGTCTGTCCATGGCTCTTGTGTATGTTTTAGGGTATTATCGCTGTAAACTACAGCGATTTAAGATCCATGTAACCCTTCTAACATTTTATATCATCTGTCTAGGTTTTTCCTACTTTTTCAAATGAGGACTATGACAGACGAAATGAAGAAGTTGATCCAGTTGCTGCCTCTGCTGAATATGAATTGGAGAAGAGAGTTGAAAAAATGGATGTTTTTTCAGTAGAAATTGAAAAGGGTAAAATGAATTTAAACTTTAATGTTTCTGAAAGGGCAATTAACCCCCCTCTCCCTGTAATTTCCCAGTGTGAGGACCTAAAGCACAAGGTCCTCACCCCAGGGTCTTACCTAATTAAAAAGGAGTCCTGCAAAATATGCTTTATAAAGCCGGTTCTGGACCTGTCCCCACCACTTCCTGGTATTTTATCAATCCTTGCAGAGCGTGTTTTCCCATTAGTCATTTCTGCGATAGTCTGGGAGCCCAGAAACTGGCTTCATAAAGATGCTTTTGCAGGGCTTGTTTTAGGAATATGATAAGACCAAAGGGTGACGACCCCACAGTTTTCTGGGTACTATTAAGTGTGTGTGGTGTGTCGGTTAAATAGGGTTGATTTCCCTTTAAAATTTTACAATTAACAAGCATTCTTCATACAGGTACTATGGGGCTAAAGCAATAAGAGGTGCAAAAGATTGTCCATGCTATTTTCTGCAACCATTTAGATTTTAAAGATTTACTGGGTTACTGCAGTAAGAAAACATTTGATTGGTTGCAGTAGATTAATAGCACAGGCAAACCTTTGCATCTTATTGCATTTTCTCCTGTGTGTGTGTGTGTGCTGACATTTGCTAATGTTATTTGCTTTAGAAGATCCCAGAATGTTCACAAAGAGGTGATTGGGATAATATCCTACCTTTAAAACGAGCCATCAACCACCTCTCTACGTGCTCCACAGCCCAAGATATACAGAAATGACTGACCAGAAAGTTAATGGGTGGGAGGCTGACATGTGACATTCCTAAGGCTTCTCCTGCACAGTGCCATATCACACACAAAAATGTAAATATCTTCAAAACTATGTAAAATAAACAATAAAATAAATTACAAAAATTCTCAGGAGAGCAATTCCTATCAATTTACCTAAAGTCATTTTTGGACCACAGTTCCCCTTTATGCTTGGTACACGTGCCAAGCATGGCCGAACTGCGAAGCACGATGGTGTATGGATCGCCGTTTCAGGCAAGAATCGGTACGTGTATGGGCACTCGGTCGGGGCCTTGTTTATGATCTGCAATGCCCAACTGAATGGCCACTCTGCAATAGTTTGCTGAAGCATTTTCAGTCACCTGTATCTGATTTAAGCTACCTGCTTAAATAAATGCAGCTTGTCTTTAACAGACTCCCTTGAATTTTTTAGGTGATAGTGGTCTCGGCATTAGTATAATCGGAATGGGTGTTGGTGCAGACCAGGGTTTGGAGAAGTTGGGGATATTTGTAAAAACTATTACTGAAGGAGGAGCAGCACAGAGAGATGGACGGTAAGTTTACAAATTGATTCAAATTATTAAGATTTGCTTACCCTATGTAACTTCATGCTCAAATGTACCCCCTTAAAAAAGAATAGTATAAAAATAAGTTATGTCTGGGATATTTATGCAATCATGTTGCCATCTAAAGAATCTAAAACAATATGCACATAGACAACTTTTCATTAAGCTCCTGTTCTGATTGTACCTGACAGTCTTAATTGGTTTATTATAGGTCTAGGGTCCCTATTGCTGACATTGAGCTGTTCATCGTCCTGGGAGAGGGAGAGACATGTTCTGACTTGCTTTTAATTAAAAAAAAAAAGATCTTTACTTTTTGTCTGTGCAAAAATCAAATTTCAGCGGCTGTTAATGCCATTTCATTTTTGTTGTATGCACTAAGAGTTACAGTTAAGGATCTTTCCCCTATATACTCTATAGGGATTGATCATTCATTCAGCCACAAACTTTGTAATGCTATCAGCTTTCTCTACTTTAGTAAATGGAGCCAATAGCTCCTGAATAGCAGTGATATATCAGCATTGGTATCTGTAGTTTTTTTGATGGAATTTGCTGAATTTAGCCCGTGTGTATGGTTGGCTTATAGAGAGCCTGGATATCTGTACATTAAGCTAGGTACACACATTACCGATAAAGGGGCAATCCCGTCGGTGGTTAACTTACACCGTTGGCCTTGACGAATATCTTTCTGTGTGTACCCAGACTTAAGTTTTATACACACGTTTTATGGCAGGGGCTGACACACAATTTGTATGCACGGCTAGAATGGGCATTCGGTTAGAGCTCGTTGATGACCTGGCTGGTGAATTGGTCAACCATGGCTAACAGAGAGCCCATACACAGAACACGAAAGGACATGCGTGTACATCTTGTGTCGCAGGTCGGCCCCTGCTAATGCATGTGTGTATGAGCCTTTAGGGTACAGGGCAGGCTGCTTGTTTTGATCTGCTGTGCATAAGGCTTGGTACACACGGGGGGACTGACTCTACTGACTGTTCGCTACTAGTGAGCACTCGGCTGGGACAAATGACTGTCAGTCTCGGCAACAGGCCGGAGCGTCCATTTATCCTATCTAGATGAACAGGCGACCGATCTCTGTGGCGGCCACCCACAACATCAGATATTTCCAACACATGGCACAATCGGTCGGTTGGCCAGAAATATCTGATGGTGTGTACCCAGCCTTAGACAGCATGTGTAGAAGTTTAAACATACATTCCCTGCAACACAGAGTGATGAATTATGGGAGCTGACCACTAGAACCCACAGGTTAATAAAGTAAAACAAGAAGCAGCCACAGGAGAGGGAGAGGTGTGATCCACAGCATCTGTTTATACAATGTTATCAGGTGGCTTTTGTTCCCTTTTTAATCTTAAAGTGTGAGAATGTATTATGTGCCCAAAGACTATGGGGATGACAAAGGGCACGGTCACCCCAATGAGTGGAAAGCCCACTCATGAATTGATACTATCCCAACATGTATCCAGCAGTCAGCATATTCTGTGAGCAAAAGAGCTTGTAACATCATTAGCAAACCTCACCTAACAAATAATACAAATAGTTATTAGAAGAGGATGCTTTGCTGCTACATTTACTAAAATATAGGCCATGTAGCATTGTTAAACATATATTCTCTTTATAAAACCTGCCAAAAATATGACTGGCTGTTCCAGGCCAAATTTTAACAAAAGTTCACTTTGTCCAGGGAAAGTGTTTGGCCAATTAACAGAAGGTGGCGGTGTTCAGTTTGTTTGGCAGTGTAATGTGACCATGAAACAACACTGCTTAACTTATTTGCAAATATTTATTTTGTGACTTCATCTTGAATCTGCAATGTTCATGGACATAAAGCTCCATTCCAAACCACTGTTGCATTTAAATATTAACTTGAAAGTGTGTTCAATGTTTTCTGTAAAACAATTTATACCGTTTAACATTTGTAGGATTCAGGTTAATGACCAGATTGTTGAAGTTGATGGTACAAGTTTAGTTGGGGTGACACAGCTTTTTGCAGCAACCGTCCTTAAAAACACCAAAGGCTCAGTCACGTAAGTAGCGATCCTTTGTTCCATTGCTGCTTGCATAGTATTTGCCAAATATCAAACTTTTTAATGTATGATTTTTTAGAGATTATAAAAGTTTCTTAACTAGATTTTGTGATTACAGTAAATGCTGTGTTACAGATATAAACAAAATTACCTTTCAAACAAAATTTATTAGCTTGTTTAAACTGTTTGACTGTGGAGTGATATCCGGTTTCTACACTGATACTGCAGCTACGACAGGTGTTTAATAATTTATCTCTATAAGGTACCAACGCACAATGACATTTGTTTGAGTTTCGAGTCATTGTATGAAACCCGTATTTCACCCCGGTAACATTAGATTTTGCAGGAAGGTTCACATTGTAATTCCTGGTCACAGGATTTCTGATTTGGTTGAAATCCACCAGGATTTTTCACATCATTATATGAGAATACCAGTTGGAGAAACTGTGCCTGCTGAAATGCCTAGTTCAGGGATGTCAGGCTTGCAGGCCTCCAGATGTTTGAAAACTACAACTCCCAGCATTCACTGGTTGCAGTGAACCTGCGGCCTAGTTCATGAGCTTTAACATTAAAACACACCAATCTACATTTTTTGCTATATTCTAAATTTTTTTGCCATATTTCATGTGAATGTGACTGCAGAATTCCTCATTTAGGGGCTTTAGTTGACCTATCACCCTATGTATCTGGAATCCTCAAACAATGGCTCTCCAGATGTTTTGAAAACTACAACTCCCAGCCGAATTGAATTCTGAGTTGAAGATTCTCATACAAGTCATTCTGAATTGAGAAATGTCTTCAAGAACTAAACTTCAGGTCCAGTTGATCTAACTCAATACAACAGATATACAACTCCCAGCATTCCTCAACTAAATAGATGAGACAGGGAATGCTGGGAGTTGGTTTTCAAACATCTGGAGGGCTGTACTTTGAGGATCCCTGAGGATCTTTTGTGTAATATATATATATATAAAATCACTAAACCCAAAAAGTGATTGTTTTCTCCTAAACTCCTTAATCTATAATTGTATGTCATTAAAGTTATTGGCTTTAGAGTGTTTATTATATGGGCCAATAAAGCATTTGTATAAAGTGGTCATATCCCCACATAAGCGCTGTTTCTCCAGTGTAAAAAAAAACTGTTTAATCTTTTATGCCCCTCCATTCCCTTTATTAATTTAGTTGCCCTTCTCTCAACTGGTTCTCTAGCCTTTGCTGTCTGGCACTGTTTGCTACAGCTAAGTCTGTTGTATACTAGAACAAATCTTTTTCTCCATTAGAGATTCACTTGGCACAGAGACTTTATGGTATAGACCACACAAGGATTATTAAACCCCCAAATACATTACTTTACATTAATCTTATCTGCCACTCTGCTTACCATGTTGGCAGTCTATTTGGGCCCACCTTCACCAATTGCACATCATTTGTTCTACATAGAGTTTTGTAGCAGCAAACGCAGACGTTGCTATCAATACCCACTTCTCAGTTGTTTTAAACAGATAAAATATAAGTTGCCCCAGCACTGAACCCTGAGACACCCTACTTAAGGTGCCCATACATTAGTTAAATATTAGATTGTTTAGATGTTCTTCTATACAGAAACACATTTACCGTATATAAGCTGGCTGACCAGAGTATAAGCCGAGGTACCTATTTTTACCTCAAAAAATAGGAAAACTTGATTGACCCGAGTATAAGCCGAGGATTGAAATTATGATCACTACTGCCCTCTGATTCTGTATTGTTTTGAGGCTTTAGTTGGCCTTTAAATGGACAGAAGAATTCCCATACAGTAGTCCCATAAATCCAGTATGGCTATTACTGTATGGGAATTCCGTTTAAAGGGCAACTAAAGTCTCAAAACAATACAGAATCAGAAGGCAACAATAGATACCATCCTCCTTCTGATTCTGCAGTGTTTTGATGCTTTAGTTGCCCTTTAAATGGACAGCAGAATTCCCATACAGTAATAGCCATACGGGATTGGCTATTACAATATGGGAAATCTTCTGTCTATTTAAATTCAACATGCTGCAAACTACAACTCCCAGCATGTTTTTGTAGCTGGGAGCTGTAGTTTTAAATATCCACAGTGGCACCCTGCACTCCCAGTTCCATGGAGGAGAAATAGGCCCAGAACCTGTAAAGTTGTGTAGGTAAAGTAAGAAGCTGTCACCTCACTCACTCTGCAATCTGGCTGCTGCTCGCTCCGCCTCCATGCTGCCTGACGTCACTTGCTCAGTGCCGGACGTTAGACAGCGCCGAGTAGTGACGTCATTGGATGCAGAGCGAGTGGCAGACAGATTGCTGCGAGTGAGGTGAGTATATACGGTATCTTAATATCTATAGTGCTGGTGGTTTCTCACCTTCTGACCGTCCTGCCTGGCCCATTTATTTTGCAATCACAAGTCGGTCACAAAAAAAAGCTTTAGTCGTTTCCTTTAGCAACTCTGGAACGTCGAAAGGCGAGTTCGTAATGTATGGTCACCTTATATAGGAAGGTCCATTAATTAATCCTCTTTGTACACAATTCATCAACCAATTCTCTATCTATGTACAAATGTGTTTTGCAAGACCAACACACCTATGTGGCACAGTATAAAAAGCCTAAGCAATGTATACCACATCCATTTATATGCCATAGATTTATAGATAAACGTATGCGTTTTAATCTTACCTTAAAGGGCATGTTCAGCCCAAAAATAACTTGTCTTCAAAATGTTTATAAACACCCCCCCCAAACCCCACTTTCGCAAGCTTGATACATTGCAAAGATCCCCCGAACTTGCTTACCTGAGACGGTCCCTCGCCACTTCTACTCCACGGCTGCTTCTGACAGCCACTCCACTTCCTGGTTGCGGCTGTCAGTTAAGGCGCGACGTGATGTCATGCCCAATTGCCTGACCGCCGCTACCAGGAACTGAATCCGCTGCCGGCGCAGAAGTCCACTACTCCTGTTTTTGCTCGAAACAGGAGCAGGGGGAGGATACTTGACGGCGAGAGACCAGTTCAGGTAAGTAACTTTTGGGGGATCTATACAATGTATAAACCTTGCGAAAGTGGGGTTGGGGGGGTCTAAACATTTTAAAGACAAGTTATTTTTGGGCTGGACTTGCCCTTTAATTTGACGCTCCCACTCTGAGATTTACTAACTTTTACCTCAGCAGATCCCTCGCCGGAAATCCTTCCTCCAGCTTTCTGTTTTCAACCTGGTTACGAGCACGCAGGAGCAGAGCTTGCTTCCGGGTATGGAGTGTCTGGCATTGGCTGTGATGTCACCATTGCGGCCAGGACTGACAGTACATACCAGGAAGAAGGCAGGAGGCAGGACTTGCAGTGAAACGTCAAGGTAAAAGTGAGTATATCTCAGCGTGGGAGCGTCGCTTTAAGGTAAGATTAAAACGCATCTTAAACCACTTGGTTATTTTTTTGATAGACATGCCCTTTAAGGAAAACAGTAGGTAGGAATGCTACCTGCTACGGAATTAAAGATTTCACTCACTAGTATAAAAATCATGGAAAAAAGCCTTGAAATGCAATTTAGAAATAGTATTGTTTTTTTTTCTCTCCAAACTTTCTAAATATACATGTGATTCTTTAAAATGAATGAATTAATAAGGAGCAAATTATAAAAATATAGACATCTGTCAAAATATTCTATCAAATGTTTTTCCATTTAGATTTCTTATTGGGAGAGAAAAACCTGGCACACAGAGTGAAGTTGCCCGTCTTATCAGTGAAACGCTAGAACAAGAAAGATGTCAGCAACAATACACTGAGCCTCACTACTCCGAGGGCAGTACTGGGCAGGTAGCGGCTGGTATCTTTTTGTAATTTGTTGATAAAGCCTTCATATTTAGTACACAGGCAAGCGGACTAAACACAGTAATCTTACTGCTGGATAAACATCCTACAAGAAGTTATCAGCTTTGAAAACTTCTGCATTTGTGAGGTCTAAAGTTTCTATCAGCACCAGCAATGCACGATCCTTTAGTGCCGATATTTCAAAAATTAACATGGGATCTACCCATTATTGTGAAGGTGTATGGGCCGGAAATGACCAACGGTGATGCTGATGAACTACCACCCTCTGCATCATGGCTGTTTGCTACCATGAAAAAAAATTCCCTAATGGCTCCCATTATTTTAAGTAGCAGGAGCTGGTATGAGTGAATGTGTATGGGGAACTAACCGAGCGAACCCCATGCAGAATATGGGAGTTTGTTCTGGTTTGTGTACAGTATGTAGCTAACACCTCGTATTGCTGATAAATTGCATGTAATCGGTCTGCATTTATGCAGTGGTAGTCATGTGTATGAGGGGCCGTTATTTGATGGGCAATTGAGCAAATGAGAACGTGGTCTGCAGGAAGCGTATGCCTTGATTTGTGACTCCTTGGCACAGTGTAACATTTTAATTAAAGTATATTAACATTCCCTGCTTAGGAAAATAAAAAATTTGCCTCTAGAAACTCAAGGTCTAAATAGATGCCTTAGGCTGCGTGCATATTGATAACAGATAAATGCTACACTGCTAAAGTGTGCCATATCTATAGTGCCGTATAAATTTCCAAATACTGCACTTCTACCTATTGACTGGTAAACACATGCTGATAATTCCGACTGATACATATACAGTTCAATACACCGATAACAGTTGGTATATGTTGTTAGTCAGCTAATTTGCAAGAAAGAAAAGTTAGTTTAATAAGAATTAAAGACTGATCACCTGTCTGATCAACCAAAATATGTGTGTCCCCGGATATACAGTGTTAACTGTCATAAATCTTGATGCCCTTAATGCCAGGAACCAGATACTTTAAACAAGTATGCACAACCATGGCCTTACCCATACATACACCCCACAGATGTGGTTGACAGATAATTTCAGTTTGATTACAAATTAAGGTGAATTTATATGCACCTTTTTCTAGGAAGAAGATTTTGATGATGATGATGATGATGATGACGATCTAGAAACAAATTTCCATGGTGGAAAGTCAGTTGAAGTTTTTGACCTCTCAGAAATTGAAGACCCAGATCTTTCTCTAGATATGGATAAATCACAGATGGCTCTTAAATTCCGAGAGGTATGTTTCCGGTATAATTTACCGTATATTGACCTCTCTGGCTGTGATATTTTTTTTTGTATTAACAAGAAAGTACCAAAAGCAATTGAACCATATTATAATTTAAAATACATACTGTATTGGAGGTCCTTAACCTATAAAGATTGTTGATCAGAGAGTGGATCAGAAGTAGGGGAACCTGAAGTGAAGGAGCAGAGCCCACATTGTATCAATTTTAAGTAACTAATAATATTTTAAGTTTATTATAACCGGTTACACTATCTATTCCTGAAATAAGCAAATTACACTGTATGTTATGGACCAGCTTGGAAAGCACCACAGTTCCTCACGTCTGTGAGACCTGCTGAAGTCCATATTGATGGCATGGGAATCTTGGCCCCTGCCATTCAGATGTGTTTTGTGTGGCCTGTAAGTAGTTAAACCAACCACATCTAAATAGATCAGTGTCTGGTACCTAATGCACATGTGTTTATACACCAAGCACAAGATCTTGACTTTAAGAAGAGGCCTTAATGGGTCATTAGAGCATTGGGTTTCCACTGCAGCTGCATGTGACAGCAGAGATGCCCAGATCAGTGTTGTCAGCCCTATTTTTGACCACATTTTAAGCAGCTTGGTTGATTGGCCAAGATTTCGTCCACTTTATGTGATTTCATGTGATCCATTGGTTTTATGAGCAGATTGGGCTGTGCCAAATGACGATCACACTTTGTTTTACAATAACTGCTGCAAATGTGTATTGAGCAAAGTAAGTCATTTTACCAGATGTGTGTATATCTAAACGTGTTTCAGCCTCTATTCACTTTATTTCTGTATTCATTTTAGCTTCAATTCAAGCATGCTGTGACTATGGCAGAAGTGAATCAATTAAAAGAAAGGGTAGGTCAATAAATGTAATGGATTATGAATTTTATTTTATGAAACAGTTAGTGTAGGTTTTGCTTTTTTATTACTATTATTTTAGCTTAGATTGTATTCCCGCACATCTGCACCGAATTTTGTGTCTCTTGCTCAAAAACTGTGGGAGGAGTTACAGTCCAAAAAAGCAGAAGAATAAAAGAGAAGAAGAAAGAGAAAGAACAGTAATTTGTCAATGTAAATCAATAGAGTAATTCAGCCAGAATTTGGCAATGCTTTTCACAATGGGCAAAGGCCAACATGTTAATTGGGACCAGCTATTAGACCAGAACTCCCTGTGACAATATTCACTAAGATAGCAATGGGGTTCTGAGAATAACAGCAGTATCTCAGCTTATAGGTAAATAAAAAAATAATAAAAATATACCACTTGTTCCATCCATACTAGTAACTTTTTATTTGTTTTTAAACCAAGAAAGCCATGTGTAGAAGCAGATAAACTGTGAGTACACACATTACAGATGTTTGAAAGATGACAGACAGGATCTGCAAGATCCTGTCTGTAATTTTTCAAAGGTCAAGGTATACACATTCCCGAGAGTTCTCCCTATACACAGCATAGGGAGAACGCTTGGGACTGTGCGTTTCCCACAACCACAGCCGACACCCTTATTCTTTAGCACAGGCCGTCGCCCGTGGCCGACGGGGATGTTTGTCGGCCTTGCGAACGTTCGGAATATGTGTTACACACAGTGACAATAAATCCCTGTTACAGTCTGACCCGATGGAATCCATCACTGTGTGTACCCAACTTAAAATAGGGGGGGGGGTTTATTTATTTTTTTAATCTGGTTTGTAGTCCATAATATAACCGGTGTTTTTATTTCACATTCAAGATAAAAACAGTCGATGCTGAGAAATTAGACTGGGAGTCAAATAAGTTAAAATATCAACATTCTGTAGAGGAGAATAAAGAAAAGATTAAAAAGTTGGAGACTTACTGGCTGGAGGCTCAAGCACTTTGCAAAACTGTCAATGAACATTTGAAAGAAACCCAGGAACAATATGATGCCTTAGAGAAGAAATACACTAAAGCCAAAAAGTTATTGAAAGACTTTCAGCTAAAGTAAGTAGTTTTTCACCACTTAGGGCTAGGCCACACCAAAGTGTTTTAACACTTCATGAGATTGCGGGTTAAAAATCTCACACTAGTGTTGGCCAGTTGGACTGGCCACACAACAGCGCTGGGGCCCGTTGCACTGTGATCTTATGATTGGAGCGCATGCGATCACCCATTTTGGTACAATCACATGCGCTTCAATCGCCAAAAAATGACAGGGAACACAGCACAAGTGGGCACTAACCCGCACAAATCACGTACACATGCACAATTATTTATGTGCACACTCAATGTGGCCTTGGCCTAATTTTTATAAATTATTAATTATATCTATGACTAAAATATTAAAGGAATAGTTCACTTGAAAAGTGAACTATTCCTTTAATGTATTGATTGAAGTCCGGGAGGTTGAGGAGCTATGCCTTACCTCCCGTTCTTTAATCAATAGTGGAGGGTCTGGGAACAAAGGTAAGAAGAAACTAACCTTTTGCACGATCCACAGCGGCCACACTAAAATCTCTGTCCGATTCTGTGGGGTGTACAGCTATAGCGCGCATGTGCGATAATGCGTGCTATAGCTGTACAGGAGAGGGAAGCGGTCTGAGATTTCAGTTTGGCCACGGTGGATTGCACAAAGGTAAGTTTCTTACTTTCGTAAGGCAGCACCAATTACTGAGCCACTGTGCTGCCACGTGCTTATATGTTATATTAAACATGCTTATTTATGATTTGTCCTACCACTGATTTGAAGAAGAGAGGAAGTAATAGATTTTCCAATTGGCTAGACATCAGGGCTTCCACTTACTCATTCAGAAAGTAGGAAAGAGTTTAACAGTTTTTTTTTAGGGAAGTAATGTCATGTACTGTGTTCTCGCCTATCCTTTAGCAAAGCCTAATTTTGGAATATATTTCTATTTTCAAGTTTTTATTAGGCTGGTGGTATCTTTTTAAGCTTTCAATGATTTGTTATTGTTAGATAATAAATAAACAACTCTTGCACAATTGCACAGATCTCTTACCAATTCAATTTCTTACAGGGAGCTTGAGTTTGGGAAAAAAGAAGAGGAACATAAAGTATTCTTAAAAGAAAAAGACAGACTACATGCAGAACAAATTAATATGCTAAATAGCAGGGTAAGCAGCACAGGAGGATCGTCATCATTTTACTGTTCCTTATACTTGCGTAAAGAGTGTGCTCTGTAAATAATTGAACTTGCTGGTCTACATAAAGGTATCCATACAATGGCCTATAATCGGCATCTGGATGTCATAGTATTTGTGGTGTATCGGCAAAGTTTGATGGCTGAAAATGACAATCATCATCACCGTCAGCATTGTACATGATCATTCCAGATGGAACATATCCGTTGGGTCATGATCAGCTCCCAGTAGAGGGACAGAGAGATGGTTCCTGTGTATATAAATGCGAATACGGGCAAATTTACATTCAGATTCCACTGGAATTTTATGGGAAAAGCGGGACTTAAGGTGCCCATCAGGGTTGTCAGAATTTTGTCCCCCCCCGAATGGGATGGGGAGTGGTAGTGACGTCACAATAATGTCACAAGACATCAGAAGTCAGGGAGTTCTTGGAGTTGCAGTTTTCAAATATCTGAGGCACGCCGTTTGAGACTCTGGTCTATATAACCATGGGAAATCTGTCTCTCTAGATTAACAGGGAGCCAGCTGAAATCCTTTGTGATTTAATTACCAGCATCTCCATTTGTTTGTGGTAGTCCAGTAATGTGACAAAATGGGGTGGGAATGATTGGTCGGCTTTGGTTGGATTGATTAAGCAGGAAATATAGGCCTGTCTGTACCAGGTCCAGTCCTCTGTGAATGTTCACTTATCGGGATCACATTTGTTTTCAGATTTCAGATCTTGAAAACAAATTGTGCAGCTATGATCTAACCGCACACACAGTTCCAGATCGTGATGTACCAATGATTGACGAAATCTGTTCAGTAACAGGAGATGGTGAACCATATGTGTTACAAGCTAGTGAAGCTCTGGAAACAGAAACCTCCCCAGTTGGTGGTGACTCCGTAATACCAGGTAAAAAAGTGTTTTTATACCATGAAAGTAGGTTTCATTTTGCACAATAACCTTTTGGCTACCATTTAAATGCTATAAGAGAGAAATCTGTCAAGTCCCAGTCTAAGGGTAAAAAGTTATACAGTATTACTTACTGCCACTGGTGAAAATTAGGAGTCCAGTCTTAATCAATTCTCGGTCCATGTTTATTTGCCCCTCCTCAAAAATCTCTGCCAAGAAAAAGTTAAACTGGATTCATATATTAAAGGGCATTTCCACCCCCCAAACTAAAATTTTACGCACTACTGGCCCCACTGAGAAGTTTTAAAAAATCCTTTCCATACATCTCTGCTCCTTATGGTTCTCCTGCAGTTCTTGTCCAAAGTCCAGGAAATTGAAGAGTACTTCGTAAACAAATCCATTAAAGTCAATGGGGAGATAATAGTTTGAAAAGTTTGTATAAATAACAGTTTCTGCACACTACATTTGAGGGTTACGGCCAATTTGAGGGTTACTGAACAATACTTTCAAGTGTTTCCGAAATTGACCACAGCATTCGAGGGTCACCGAATGATTCATTAGATGGTTACCGAACTATTGATTAGAGGGTTATCGAACGATACATTAGAGGGTTACCGAACGATTCATTAGATGGTTACCAAACTATTGATTAGAGGGTTATCGAATGATACATTCGAGGGTCACCGAACGATTCATTAGATGGTTACCGAACTATTGATTAGAGGGTTATCGAACGATACATTAGAGGGTTACCGAACGATACATTAGAGGCTTACCAGTCGATACATTAAAGGGTTACTAAATGATACATTGGAAGGTTACGAAATCGAAGGCTACATTTGAGGGTTATCAATTCGAGAATATATAATATATAATTATCGAAAATAGGTCCATGAGTTCGGGAAACAGAACTAGTTCGGATAGTTCGAGTTCGTCCCAACTCATAAAGTTAGGCCCGAACTTGGCTTCTGGTCCATCACTACTGAAAAGTAGGCGCTGTCTTCCTGTCAAAAGGTTTCTGCCTCTAATCTGTCTTCCTGGAGGGATTGTTACATGTGCAAGGGAGCCCTTTCCGCCCTCCCTCCCACCCTCAGGATCCTTCCCTGTCACCTAGCATAAAAACCTTTTCTGTATTGTAGGCCACCCCTGCCCTCCCCCAACCGCTATGTCGGATTACTAAAAAGAATCAGAAATCTACTTACAGCCCTTCACTCCCACGGCACCCTGCATTGCCTCTCAGCCAGTCACAGACGCAGCTGCCAGTCCAGCCCTTGTTTGCAAGTTCCGGCAAGAAGGGAGCCAGATCGGAGTGCCGTGGGAGCAAAGGGCTGTAAGTAGATTTCTGATTATTTTTAATAATTTGACATTGCGGTGCAAGGGTGCCCTCCAATGTATAAAAAGTTTTTATTTAATGTGGACATGCCCTTTAAGTCGCTGGTTAAGTGATTGATAAGGAACTGTAGTTTTATCAGCTGCTCTTATTATTGCTTATATTTATTACTTAGTTTTTTGGTTTTATTAGCCTTTACATATCCTTTATGAGAGAGACTTTAAAGAGTTTAAACATTAAAAAGTGTTGCATTTGCCTGAAAGAGTTTTAACTCAGACATTCTACTTCCTGTTTGGTGCAATTTTCTTTCACTGCTGAAAGACTGTCCTACAGCCACTGGCTTCTATTTTTTTATTTATCAGAAAATGGGGAATCATATTGCAACTTACTGTATTAGTTTAATGCTCATCTGCCTCTATCTGGACATTACAATGTACAAATACCAACCTACCTGCTTTACCTCTGTCTTCTTTTCTAATAGATTTCGACAATTGTGTTGTGGAAACGCCACGCTTGGACACTAGCGTACATAAGGCCAAAGCACAGCTTGCACTTAAAGTAAAGCGACAGCGTCCATCTCGAAATAAACTAAAGGAGCATTTCATTAGCGGGGATCAGAATGTTACAATAGAGGTAAGAACACTGGTTTGTGTGGTTTCTCCCTTATGGTTGTTCAACAATATCAATTCATTACATTTTTGGTGCTCAAATTAAAACTATTTCAGGAGGTTACACAGGCTTTTACTTACTATTCATGATGACGTTCACAGTAAGATAAACAACCCTATGACGCACTTATCATGTGCCATTGAGGAAGTCCAGACCCGTGGACAAAACGTGTCTGGCTGACCACAATTTTTAATAGCCTCCAGTCTACTCTCCCCCTCCCTGTAGATCCCCTTTGAGACCCAGTCTGGTGTTGTATAGTAAGTGGTTCTTTTCACTAGTGTTATTGACTAAGGTATACAATGTGTTTTCTGATTATGTTTAGTGAACCTATTGAATTACTCTTATTGACAGTGTGCCCTATAGGACCATTCTTTTTTGCCTTTTAATGGTGTACACCCTAAAACTAACACAGTACATTGTAGAACTTTACACTTAAACAAATTTATAAATCATTTGCAACAGTGGCGTTGCAACTAGGAATCACTGCCCCCCCCAGCAAAACTATGATGTGGCCCCTATATCTGTCATAGGAGAAATAAGAAGATGGGGCCCCATTGGCTCCAAGGACCCCCTGCAGTTGCTCCCTTGGTAGTTACTCCACTGCTTTCCAGTGTACGCATTGTAAAGGCTATTGGGAACCTGACACAGGAACAGCGGAGGAGTGAGATCTCTGGTAGATTTTGTAACTTCGCTTCAGTCTCTTGCTATTTTAATTGAGGAACAGGGTGTAAGACGTTGCTCTTTTACCTCCCGTTCTTCAATTAAACTGGAAAAGGGGAAGTTTACTTTTTTTGAGTGGAGGTACCCTTTAAATATTTTGTTTGAGATTTTTTTTTTTCATGTTTTTGTATCCTAAAAGAAGTAATAGAGAATTGACTAACAATGAGATGATAGATTTCAGGTTTACTGAAATTCACTGCAAATTCCTCTTGCATATCTGTCTATCAATCTATCGATCTATCTTGGCAAATATAACTGCAGATTTGTATTTGAAAGTCATTATTTCTAATTGGTTTGGGGAAGATTAGAGAGAATTTCTGGGCTTTAATTTTGTGTCATCTGACAGGAGCCCCAAGAGATAGTAATAGCAGCAAACAACTGAAAAGATATGAAAAATCACTTTGTGCAAGTTCCTTTATACTCATCAGAAAGCTGTTAGAAGCAAGTTCAAAGAGCACCATTTGTTCTACTTCAAAACAGATTTCTTTGTGATTTTGCTTTTGAGTGCACTATTTACGTTGTGTTCTAATGTAACCAAAGCTTTCTCTGAAAAGTAAACATGAACTTGCCTTCAAAGTTATCCTGAAAATATGAGCTTAATAAACTGCACAGTACTGTATGTTCCTTACATTCCATGGTAACAGGGATTCCAAAACACATTTTAGTAGCCAGTCTAATAAAGAATTACATCTTTATGTGATCGTGTGAGCTCGGTACAGAAATCTGGTATGCGTGACCTGGTAAAGTATGAGTGTTGAATATTGGGTGATCTATTATAATATGGTCATTGTGTCGACCAGCTAAAAGGTATTTAGCTTGTACTATTCCAGTGTAATGCAATGTAAACAAACGGCTCATTAGTTCCTGTGGCATATAGGACAAGGGCAGGGATGGTCCTTATTACTTCATAATGTGCTTATTTGCTATGTATAGTCAGTGCTTCTAATATTCATACATTTCTGTCCAAATATACAGGATAAGGATACAGTAAACTTCACCCTACAAACAGAAAGTTCCGTTATCTGTGAGAAGAAAGTTAAGGATACAGAAGAACATACTGTTGAGAGACCATCTGAAAATGAAGGTCAAATAAACGAAAAGATTTTGGAAGCTGAAAGTATAGGTAGCCTTCTGGAATCAAATCCATCTATTTCATCCTCCTCCTTACCAACATTAAGGACTAACACTGAACCCGCTCTAACCACAAGTCAGGTTCCCTCTGGGGAAAGGGTAGATCAGACTTCTCCAGAAGGATTCATTAGGAATACCAAACCAAGAGAATCTAAAGGCAAAGTGGCTAAAGGTAAGCTTAGGTGTAATAAACACCTATGAGAATTAAAGGGCATATATAGTGGAAACATTTATTTATTTATTTCCATGTGTTCTTTAATTCCCCCCAACCCCCAGAGTGTCTTTACTTTCTTCAGTTTTCCCACTGTCCTGAGATACACAAATTTAGAAGTAGATGGATTTCAGTCCTCTAGTCCTACTTGTACTGTCAATCAAGTCCCTGTGATGTGACCCTCTTCCCTGCCAAGGGGGCCCCATCTTCTTATTTTTTCTATGACAGATATAACCTCCTCCCAGAAAACCTTTGTGGATGAAGCAAGGATAGGGGCCCCTATGACTGCAGAGATAAGGCTGCACTTGACAACACTTGCACAGAGGGAGATCATTCTCCTTCTTCGTTTTCCTTCTTCCGTGTCTCCAGGACAGCTTGCTTTCTATTGGCCACTGTGCGTGTCTTTTGCAGGAGGTTAACTTTTAACTCTTACTCCACATGAGAAGGTTGTCGGGCAGCCAGAGTTAAGACATGGAGGAGGGGAGGGGGAAGGGGTTACTGACATAGGTAGGAGAAAGGTAGCACAGAGTACATTAATTTAAGTTGGCAATGTGTTTTTTTCACTATAGATGCCCTTTAAAAAACTATTTACCCTGTATTTGTACAAATTTTATTTATTCATTATTGAAAGAGAGAGCAAGCTGCTTTGCATAAGAATGACTACATCTCTTAAACAGGAAGAGAGAGGGGCCAATAAAATACCTGATCTTAAAGGAGAACCATAATGCGTATAAACGTTTTTCAAAAATGGTTAAAATGAAAAGTACCTGGGGAGGAAGGTGAGATTGATACTTACTACCTTGCAATAAAATTCCTATCAGGAGTGGCAGAGGTGTAACATCAGGGCCTGCGACTGCGGAGGGGCCCAGGAGGTAAGAGGGCTCATGATCATCTCCCCAAACCTCCGCGATCAACTTTTTTTAAACAGCTGATTACGCATATGTTTACTTCATATACGAGATCAGCTTTTTAAAAGACTGAACTGGAACTGAACCAGAAGTTCGGCTCCGGTCTATTAAACAGCTGATCACATGTATCTTCTGATCAGCTAATCGGGGACCTCTATAACCTGGCAGATGAAAACTGTACGTGCTGTAACTCTCAACAAAGCAATATTGGGAGGTAGGAATAATCAACCCTACCTCCCTGTCCTAGATACTTTTCATTTCTAAAAAGTAAATTGCAACAATATAGTTGTCCTTTAAAGGTTCGAACACACGTGCGATTGGGGGTCCCGACCAGTGACGCACAATGTGTCCGAACGTTCATTTCGCCCGATAATCTTCCCGTGTATGGGCACATTATCGGCCGAAACGGCTGTTCAGTCGGGGATCGTTTCCTGACCGACCGGGCGGATCTCTGAACGACCGGACATTTTGGCCGATAAAGGGCCATACACGGGCCGATTATCAGGTGAAACAAGCAATCGGACACCTCGTGCGTCACAGGTCGGTACCCGTGATCGCACGTGTGTACGAGGCTTAAGGTGCTAAAACCACATAATTATTATATTAGGCTAATAAATTACGAAGCTGCAGTATGAGTTAAAGGTCATTTAATTTGGTAAAATCCATGTGATTACCTTTATTAGCAATGCCCCTGTAGAAGTAGGAAAGTCTGTGTTGGAGTTTTTGCATAATCCATACACATCCCACTGTCATCCCATATTAACTTCCTGTGCATTGCATGCTGGTATCATTTTACTTACTAATTGGTTAGCATGTTTAACAGTGTTAACTTCCATTTGTATCTGAATAATGAAAATTTGGCTTAATTCGTGGGTCTTAACCAGGATATCTGCAAAAAAACTTGCTCATGTAAATAAATGCCATGGACCCCAAGTATTCAAATATACAGGAAACCAGGCGAGCAATAAAAATTCTCTTAAAAAAAAGCTTCTCGCCCCAAGCGCCCCCCCCCCCCCCGTCACCATGGCTGTACTTCACTAAGCTTGGTAGCTCCTTCCTTTTCCGACTAAAGCTACATACAGACATAAAATTTCCCTCATGACCGGCGATACTCCGCGGCTCCCGAAGGGCCTGCAAACATCTTTTTGGGGTGGCAATCGCTTTGTGTTTGGACAGATCATCCATGACACCCTTTTGAAGGCCCATACATGATGCGGTTTTGTCGGTATGTCTGAAGAAGGTGTTACACTCACCGAAATGTCACAATAAATATTATTTGATTAAGACTGGAAGTGCACTTTATAGCAATGTTTTCTATTTGTACACAAAGCAGTTGTCGCCCGAAACAGAGCGTCATAGGTCATGAGTAAAATCTGACATCTGTAGGTAGCAGGTCCTTCACTCAAATATTTGCTTTTTATTTGCAATGGATCCCTTGAATTTCCAAATTGATTCCTTAACTGACAGCTGATACCCGGAATAAAGTGAGCAGAGTTGAGAGCTGCAGCAAGGTCTTTGTCTTTGAAAGTAAGTTTACTAGTGTCAGATCTCAAGGTAAGTATTGCGGTTTTTCAATTTGGGGGATTGGGGGCTTCCTGGTTTCACAAAAAATGTTTCATTATGGTGGTGGACATGCCATTTTAAGAATATTTTTACATTAGCAATTAAAAATATTAAACCCTACGACTGGAATATATAGAATGTCCTGGATGTTTTATTGGTATTAAAATAAGTCTGTAACCTGGGTACAATTTTGTCTTGTCAGATGAAAAGAAAAATGAAGAAAGATCTGTAGAATCCAATGAAAGCACAGGGAAGCATAAAAGGAGGTTTCCGGACTTTGGGTAAGATAGCGCAACTGAATGAGAGAATCTTGTTAGTATTGAAAATTGGGAACTGTGCAAAGTGAGCCGTTAAGTCTATTAATTAACCCAGCTTACCTTGGTTTTTATTAATTGGATGAGGGTTAAACTCTTATCGGAATCTATTTTATCCTTTCAGAGGACTGAGAAAGTCTGGAGGCAAAGGGAAAAAAATCGATAAAGAGAACATGAGGTCATCCCTGGACAGTCGGTAAATATCACGGGAAACTTACTCATGGACAGTTTTGTTTCTGTTACTGATTTCCCCCTTTCGGTACATTATTTACTTTTTATGTACATATGTGATACTATCTATTCCTTTGTAAATGGGTAAGTGTAACTTAAAGGCAAGAGCTGAGCACTTGTGGCTTGCAGTACATTTCTCTGGTTGTGTAGACATAATTGGGGCAGTGTTATTAAATGTTGAAGTTTGGTTAATTCTGCAGTGCTTTTTCAGTTTGTGACTTCCTGCCCTGTAGAACACATGATATAGTGCCTGAGGTGCCACATTCCAAAGCGTTTAAATCGGCCTTTCAGGAAATTAATCACTTTGCCTCTTCTTCTTAAATAAAAAAAAAATACAGTTAATGTCTGTGATTGAATGAATGGGATTATTAAATTAGTGGTTATTATTGGCATTAGCTTGTACTTGTTTCTATAAATATCACTATGTTCCAAACTTTTTTGCCATTGTTATACTTTTACAGAAATCCATATAAATCCACATCAAGTATGAGCTCTTATTTCTATGGGAATGTATTTTTTGTAAGATTTAATTAAGTTCCTCGCTATTTGGACACGTAGTGTTCTTGTCAGAGGAGCTTACAATCATAATTACCCAGTGAGACTAACAACCAGCCAGTGGGATTGTTTTTAGATTGTGGAAGGACAATGCAGTACAAGACCAGCAAGCACAGGGAGAGCATACAGACTCTGCAGATGTAGCCTAGGGTGGAACTGTGCTAATCACTGGGCAACTGTTTTGTCCTGATTATCTTAGGGTTGCAGATGTGTACCAAACACAAATATTTAAAAAAATATGTATCTGTATCTATTATTCACAGGGAGGTGATATTGCTTATTCCCACCCCCTGTGAATAATAGTACGTCTGGGATAAACTTACCTACCAGTGATCCAATCAAAGCTTCTCACCAGGTGATGAGTGTGCTGTCCTGATCTCGCTTGTGTCTTTATTATAAGTGAGTATGCATAAATCATAGGAGAGTGATCGAGACTGCTGGTGAGAAGCTACAAGTGGAGCGCCAGTTGGCAAGTTTAACTGTGGAACCCGGACGTTCTATTATTCTAAAATGCAAGGTACATGATTTTATCAGTTAGTGTCCCTTTAAACTTTTGTTTCTTATTCCTTAGTTTGAGTTAACAAAATAAAAATAGTTGAAATGTTCCAGCAGCTAAATGGTGTGTGTGTGTCATCTATATTTGTACAGTGGGTCCAGAGACTTGTTGGAGGATCCTGATAACCAGTCACTGTCAGATTCAGATTCGCCAGTACCTACTTGCATGCCGTTTTCTTGGTTTGGAGACAGCCACAAAGAATCTCCCTCCAGTGGAAGTCTAAACTTCCCACAGAGCGGATCTGACCTTGCAGTGGAGCAGAGCCAGGAAAGAAGGAACAAGGTAAGCTTTCACAAAGGCAACATTGTGTTGTTTTTATACAGAAGGCTTTGTGTACTCGGGCCTTGAAGACTGCTGTATCATATGTCTAGTGCTTAGCTGGGAAGCTTTCAGTTGATGCTACTATGAGAAAACTGTTTTCCCTCTGTAAAATCATATGCCCGTTAATTGACAAGTATGAAACCTTTCATCAGATACAGTGCCCCAATTTTATATTAGTGCTTCAAAACAGACAGGAAAATTAATATTTGTTACATAGGTTCCTTCATTGATTTTTTAAAGAGATTATGTCAGAACAATCTGGACCCAATTCAACACTAATACAAGATGAAAACCCTACATGAAACCATTGCAACATGGAAAATGTATGCAATACAAAAAGAGGGGAGACTGGAACTTTAGATCATAAAGACTAACATGGTTCTGCCATCAAAAGATGAAGACAATCTGGATTTCCAGATAGCTCTACTCTCCCAGCAGAATTCCAATCTGAGGAGCCATATAACCTCCAGAATACTTAAAACCCAACAAAGAAACTGTACCATGGACATAATGGTGGAATCTTTCTATGCCCTCTCAGCTCTATATTATTTTTATCTCCGATATATAAAAGTTCAGGTATCCTGAGAAAACTGCTATGAGATTGTATTTTGACAAAGATGGCAAAAATGAGTATTAAAGCTGGAAATATGTTGGGTCTTGTGTCAGGTCACAGAAAGTGTGTCCAAACACTATAGTAAAAGGAAATACAAGCTCCCCCACCACACACACTCCAGTCTCTCGATTCAGCACCAACAACAACAAGCACACTGCAGATCTTGTTTACATAGACATTCTAACTAGTAGATTTTACATATACAAGTACCTCACCTTATACAGTTTGGAGGTCTAGAATCCGAAGCAGAAATAACATATGAAGAAATGTGTATGTGCTCTGTAACCATGAATGAAATACCCCATTGTAATGATCCTGTATTGTTAATATACAATGTTACATGTGGACGTTCTCCTTGTGAAAATTCTTGTAGAAGGGAATAGTTAACAGAATGTTATTTCTACTTGTTTTCAGAGTAGAATTGTCATAGATGATTCATACAATTACAGCCCATGTTCTGATCTGTCAGGGTTAGTGACAGAGCCTACTCTTTCAGGGCGCTCACACACTTTCACTTTCTCTTCCAATGAGGTGAGTTCCAAAGTGTGTACATGGTGTCTTGTTAGTATTCCATGTGTGTTTCATCATAAGGACCAGTAACCCCAAAAATGAAAATGCTTCTTATTTTTAATATAATGTGTATGAAGGATCTAATTTTTGGCTGCAGAGTCGTTACAAAGAGTCTACAAGCTCTGGGTTGTCCAATTCTATTGTGTTCAAATTTGCATAAGCAATGAAACCCTTAATTAGTGGCTCTTTAAGGCTGGGTACACACCAGCAGATATTTTCGGCCGACTGACCGATAGTGCCCATTTTTTTGGAAAGGTGAATAGGTGGTCTTTTCTGATTTTGGTGATACTGGCCCCTTTAAGGCATGTCTTTTGTGTTGAAGTAGTTTTAGATTGAGTGCATAGGGAAAACTGCCTTAATAAGTGTGAAGTTACATAACTTTACCTTACTAAATCTTTGTTTTAACAAAAATATCTTATCCTTCAAGGTGATTTATGTATTGCCTCCTGAATCTCTTCCATAACAACATACAACAGCATAAAGAATTTACACGTGGAATGAAAAGTAGAAAACCTGATCAATTTTTAAACTGACAATATATTTTTGTTTTGCTAAGCTGTCCTTGTGGATACAATCAAATGTTATATAACTGCAGTAAAAACTACTAACTAACATCTCCCTGTGTATCTGTTATTTATATTAGCACAGAAAACACAGAAAGTATCGAAATATAGATAGAGTGATAAAGAGACAGTATAATTCTCTCAGAGGTAGGTGTTGAGTATTCCTACCTTCCCGTTCTTACTTTAATGTGTGATAACCATGACAGCCAGCAACAAAACTGTATGAGACTGGAATGCTGGGAAATAAAGCACATGAACTTCGTGTTACTAACATTTTGAGCAGTCACAGCAAAAGGAATGGTGAGATAGATTTTATGTCAAGGTGATCTGTATTTTGATTGTTTTTAGAGGCTTTAGTTGTCCTTTAAATAGGATTTCACCTCCGTTAATAAAATGTTCAATTGTCGAATTTCAGCTGCTGTGCAAAATCCACTTTGCATCATCCCCAGCTAGTGCCACCCTCTAGTTTAGTTAAGCAAACAGCAGGGGGAGCTGATCTGCATATTCTCCAGCTCTTTCTTTGCTGCAGATGACTGCGTTAATGGCATGGCTTCTGGGCCTAAGCTGGCCACAAACTTACCACCCAGTGTTCCAATAATCGCTGGGCCTGATCATTTTGCGATTAACATTACAATCGTAACAGCAATCACAAACCCGATCCAGCAGGGAAATATATTAACATATGGCTTATACACTACCTCACTAGAAAATAGCTGTGGCTTTCACCTGATTAGGTGCTGATTAGTTTTCTAGCAGATTGTACTTAGTAATTAGGATTTCATCAGAAAGGCAAGCAATGTTTTCAAAACATTTGGAGGGCGGCAAACTTGACATCCCTGATTTATAGCTACAACTGCATACTTGCTAGCAGTTTAGTGATATTTGTTATGTGAGCCTATTCATTCATTCATTCATTCTTGTACGTGCCTGTTGCTTTTTCTGTAAGGTCTCAGTGTATATGTTCATTATAGGATATAAGAAAAACTAAAGCTGATCAGTCACATGTCTGAGAACCAGCCAGCAATGTATTGGCCTCACTTTATTAGCATGGTGGGAATAAATTAGTCTGGCTTAAATGGTTCTTAGTGGGATGGTATTGGCCTGACTGTAATGGCTCATAGTGGGGCTGTATTGGCCTGACTGTAATAGCTCGTAGTGGCATTGTATTGGCCTGACTGTAATGGCTCGTATTGGCATTGTATTGGCCTGACTGTAATGGCTCCTACTGGGATTGTATTGGCCTGACTGTAATGGCTCATAGTGGAACTTTTTTTGCTTGACTGTAATGGCTCCTACTGGGATTGTATTGGCCTGACTGTAATGGCTTATAGTGGGACTTTATTAGCCTGAATACATACAAAGGAATACAATCTGTTTCATCCATTTCTTCATTCTTTGGGTTCTGTTCAGAAAGATCACAGCTGCTCTAAACTACACAAAAAGACCAGTGTTTTACTTTGCACTAAACATGACATGAATGTTAAAGTGAATTACAGGATATTTCTTTTATATAGAATAGATTGCTAATTTACACTGCCAGTGAGATCTTTTTGGACATTTACACTACAGACCTGCTGCTCCTGTGTGGCCCTTCATTGGTTTAGTTCACACTAGATGTGGTTTATTGTGTTTTTGTGAACTCATACATTTGGGAGAAAAAAACAAGGAGCTGGCCTTTGTGTCATGGACCGTATTACAGAGCACTAATAATGTGCCCTTTAGAGAATCACTCCTATGATTGACAAAGTGCCTTTAAATATCATGATTGTAGACAGTGCTTTTGTATTTAGATCAGTTAATTAGTATTAATAACGGTAAACATGGCTTCCAGCCCTTAAATAGTAAGAGAAGAACACTATCTCCTCCCCTATATTTTTGAGGGGTATAGCCAGAATCTTGGTCATAGTCTGTAAAGTCAAAGTGCAAGCATATGGTAGACAGACAAAATAAACTACTACTTTTCTTGGTCATTATTCATCTTAAAACTCTGCCACGCATATTCACCCCAACTGAATGGAAATGCACTTCTAAAGCACACTGTTTTCTCATTTCAGACCTTAGATGAAGATTGCAGCACCACTGGGAAGCAAAATCAGTGGCTCAGCAGACCTGTGTCTGATTGGACGACTCAACAAGTTTGCCATTGGTTAATGGGAATGAATATGGAGCAATACATTGGAGAGTTTACTTCAAAGAACATAGATGGGCATCAGTTAATGTTGTTGGACAGTGAAAAATTGAAGGTATTTTAGGATTTATTTAATGAACTATTTTAATTTAAATTTGTGTGAAACAGCGAGTTAGTTACCTCTCTTCAATTTCAATCTTAGAATAAAATGATAAATTCTTTCTAGTTGCCCATCCAAAGTGTTTGTAATTTCCAAGGGCCCAGTGTTGGTTTCTGTGTTGGTAAGCTGCTATCTCAATTCTAACCCATGCATTTAAATGAATACGAAGAATTGCATGCTATTACTTTTCATACAGTTTTTCTTCCCACTAAATGTTAAGCATCTTGGTGCCATCTACTGGGCAGTTATAATTACTGCGTTTAATGCTGTATAAAGGAAAGTTAAAACATGGTCAATTCTAAAACTTGCTGCTCTGAAGATTTTTTTTCTAAATTCTGCTAAATGCTACATTATTGTAATTATGAAAGCAAAATCATTAAACAACTTATATGGACTGTAAGTCGCTTCACAAAATAAGTGGGACTGACCAGCAGTGTTGGGATGTTACTGGCAAATAAGGGAATTGTGTGCTGGGACCAGTGGAAATATGACTGGCATTGTTAAAGGGCATGTTCATCCTTAAAACAAAAAACTGGTCAGTTGACCGTTGCCTACCCCCAAATTATATGTAATTGCACTTAATTACCTGCATTACTAACCAGATATTTAAGGATTATTATTGTCACCATTCTGGCAGAGGAAGCTGACTCCTCCCTCCATGCAGTCAATCAAGGATGTGACTGCTGACAAGAAGATGGAGCAGAAGGAGGAAGATGATTTTGCAGGGACAGAACTTATTATTAAACATCTGGTTACAAATATATAAAATAAACTGGGGAAAATCTCATTTGGGATTGTGGGCAGATAACTGACAAGTCACCAGTTTTTTGTGTTAAGGATGAACATGCCCTTTCAATGTATAAAATCCGTACAACACTCGCTTGGATCTTAAGGTGACCATCAACTAATTCCAAACTGAAGGTATGTAACATTATTACATAAAACACATTACATGGGACATGTCTCCTTTAACTTGACTTGTTTTTCTCCCCCTTCCCTGTATAGGCAATGGGAGTTTCTAGCCAAAATGACAGAGCAACAATCAAAAAGAAGATTAAAGAAATCAAAAAAGCCCAAGAGAAACTGGAAAAGCAAAAAGAGAAAATCCTGAAGAAAGGACCAAGGGCTAGTGGGAAAGTAGGAGCTATTGTGGAATCAAACTGCTAAGAAAGCCCTGGGATATGTCCTTCACCTGTTCAATATGTAAATATATGTAAAATGCTGGAAATGCTTACAGATAGATCATTGTCCTGTGTCACTTCCCTGGTAATCTAATTTCTATATGTAAGTAGCAGAGGATTTTACACATTAATATTAATCTTTAGCGTTTAGTCCTGGACTGACTGTACTGGAATGTATTTGGATCTGTGGGTGTAGTGAAAAAAGATTAAAATATTATGACCACTTACTAATAAAGGTTCCATGTGGTTTGAGGCTTTGCATGAGAGAATTGGAACCATCCATTGCTAGTTGGGTGTGTGGCAGTTTTATATTGTTTGGGGGTTTTTTTTTTTTGGAAATTTCTATCTTAACCACTTCTAAACCAAGTCTTACAGATGCTATTTTTTTTAGTCAGTAAAAGGGTAAACGTCACATAACGACTGACCAAATGCAACAAGTGTAGAATAATCAGCTATTGATGTTGTTTCAAACAGGAACAGTACAGTAATCTATACTTGTATGTGAAAGGACCAGACTTGAAGCTTTGGTCTAAAGCTGCTCTATAGTTGCCTAGTGAGCATTAGGCTGTTTTGCTACATTTAAGTTTGTTAACACACAATCTTTAACATACTACTTGGTCTTTAACTTTGCACTTATTGCTTCACAGAACACCTCGATCCTTCTGAATTGTTCAATGTATATATATATGATGTCTTAATTTTGTGGATTGCCTTTTCTATATTAATATATTCCAGAGGAGTTGGTACATGTTAGGGGACATTCTGCAGCTAGGTAGCTTTTTATGGTACTCTCTCTCTCTCTCCTAAATGATCACTAAAATGGCAAAGCACATTTCTTGAATGGATCAAACACTAACTGAGATTAACTCAGACCTGCAGTTTTGCTGCTATGAATTGTAATTCAGCGACCACTATAGTAAAACCACGGGGGTTAATGTCTTATTGTCTAGAGATTGATTGTCCCCTCCTTTTTAACGTTGTCCAATGAACTTACCATGTATGTGTCTTCAGAGTAAGAGCGGGAATGGATGTCCGCACTGGGCAACTTAACAGGGTTTTGTGAATAGCAATTTTATATGTTTTCATAGAGTATTTGCTATTTTGCTCCATTTGGTATGGGGGGGTACAGAATTGTATTTTTGTACTTGTAGTGTAAAGCAGGCAATGTCTTGTGAAAGAAGCAATATAGTTCTAACATTATCAGAGTGTAGCCTCCTTCCTCTTAAAGGAACAGGTTCCAATTTAGGGGGACATAAGATTTTCACTAAAGTAAATGATTTTAGGTATTGAATCCAAAAGTTTATACAGCAAACAGAGTAATACAACACTATTTTTTTTTTTTTATTTGTACTTAAATGGCTGATTATGGACCAACTTTCCCTTTAATTCTTTTTCTCCCATTAATTGTACCTGTTAACAAAATCATGAAATTTATTAGAACTTTTTTGTAAAAGTTTTATATAATAAAACTGACTTTTCTGAGCCTGTGTGATGGTTTATCTTGTAATAATTCTTATCTTCATTTTTTACTGATCTAAAATTCCCTACACATGTCAAATAGTACAGACGATGCAAAACACCTGTGCGGTGTACAGCTGTTTCAGCCAATTGTTGCGCATATATTTGTGCGACTGTCCGAAATGGCCGTTTGACAGGCCATTCCTCTGTGTATGAGGCTTTACAACCAGTTATTTAAAGTAGAATTACTGGAACGTCTAAAATAGATTCAGACTGACTTTATAACCTAGAAACCACTGATTAAAATATACCACTTGTCTTTCTTAGCAATCCTTTAATGCTCAATGAGCTATAGTAACAGTAGAACTGCTTTAGATTTTTTTTACTTGTTGAAGAATTATTTAATTGACTTACAAAGGACGACTACCTGTCTAGTTTATACCCAAGTCTTTTAGATCACTTTTTTTTTTTTTACAGACTCATTTTTTATGTCTGGAAAAACTGGGGATCCTGGAAAAGTAAAATTCGAAGTACGCAGGTTAATTCACAGATGTTTTATCATCATAGGTAAATGGGAGTTGCTATAGTCTCAAGATTGCTTAAACATTTTAATATGGGTAAAGAAGGCACATAAGACCTTATTTCTGCTAGACACTAGATTTCCACTAGACTTGAATGTTAAAACTGATCATTAGACGATCGGTCAGACAGTCTGACACTCGATTGGTTCTGTTCTATAGCAAGCAAAGGGGGAACAAGCAGAAACTAACCTCCTTTTCAGGAGGTTACTCAACAAAGATATGTGATCCACAGGGGGAGACCACACTTGCCAATGCCGATGGGAACCTCCACACATTAGATCAGGGATGTTAAAATACTTTCAAACTTCTGGAAGGGCGCAAGTTTGACATCCCTGCAATAGGCTGTCAGCCAACAATGAGCTCACGTGTAACTGCCAAGCATAATGAGGGTGACATAAAATAACGGAGTATTCCCATTGGTGGCCAGTTTGTTTTTTCTCTGTGCGCACTGGATTTTACGATCCTGAATGTGACATGGTGGCTATAAAGTACCAACAACATAAGACTGATGTCCCTTATACAAACCTGTGGTAATGGTCGCTAATAAACAAGTGATATTTTACAAAAATGCACTGGCACGAACAGGATTGTAGAAGATTAGACAATTCTTATGACAGTAAGGGCTAGGCCACACCACAGCGCTTTAACGAGTGGTACAATCGAGATTGTGACCTGTTCGCACGTTAAAAAGAGCACACTAGTTTTGACCAATTGGTCTAGCCACACTTGGTTCGCTGGAGTCTGTCGCCCTGCAATCTGCATTTTTTTGCGGATCACATGCTCTCCGATAGCGCAACATTATCGTCCGGTCAAACGTGGCCTCACATTAAGTTAGAAAAGAATGAGATTTAAAAGAAATTTACCTACATTAATTTTGCTAAGAAACAAAATGAAAGAAAACAGATTCAGATGCTAGAGTTTATTAAGTGGAATCACAAAATGACAAACTCAATTTTTTTGTGTGCAGATTATATTATTTATGACACAAAGTGAATGTTAAAGTGAATATCTATTGCAGCTTTTGGATGCATTAGACTATTGAAATAGACTACAATATACCTATAACAGTTATGCAGTGTAAAAGATTTTAATCATGAAACAGACAATTCATACAAGTTTTAATATGGTTCAACCTCACACACAAAATATAATATTTTACCATGTCTTTTAAATCTTATCACAAAAATTATCAAAAATAAAACATTCTGTAAATGTTACACACTTTCTCGTATTGCTAATGCTTTGTTGCACACCCTTTACCAAACCAATGTGTTAGGCAATGCACCAACTCTTAATTTAAAAAAATAAAATGCCTTTCAGAAAATTAGTGAGTACTCCTACCTCCTGATTTAGTCTCAAGGGTTAAATTTAGTAACCCACAGTATAGGAAACTTCTGATAACAGGGATTATTGTAAAAGAATGTCTGCACATTTACAACCATTGGCCTGTACTACCGCATGGTATTGTATAGCCTATCGTACAATTGCGATCATAAATGTAAGATCACAGTTGTAAAAATACAGATTGTTAGGGCACGGCCACTCTGCAACGCAATCGCATGCGATTTCATGTGAGGTTTCGTTGCCTTTGCGCATGCGTTTTCAATAGGTATAGGAAAACGCATGCGATTGCACAAATTGCAAGCACAATCGCAACGCACCCGAAAACGCGTGTTTTTGGTGTGTTGTCGTGTTTTCAATGATTTTTTTAAAAACGCAGGAGTGTGGCCTAGCCCTTAAAGGTGCAAAATTGCAATACTGCGCCTTTTTAAATATGGCCCAATGAGTTCTGTTTGTGCACTTCTGTACAACTGCATTAAATGTTCTCCATTGTGTTCTAGGACTGCCTGAGAGCCAGTATTAAAGGATAAGTGATTTTGTCTTTTTAAACCCACCTCCTACTTAAATCGTTATTGGGCAAAAGGGAATTGTAGAATGATCAGTTAACTTGTTGGGAGTACGTATTGCCATTGGTCAGTCCTAGACTGTGGGAGGGTAGACATGCTGGACTTGCTGGACTTCATGCAGTTTAACAATGGATCACAATGGACTAGGAGATGCTATCAGTATATTACATCACAAGTCCGATAATGTATGACATGTACACACAGACTTTTTAGACTGAGAATCACTGTTTTGTAGACTGTATTTTACTTTCTCCAGCTTGTCTTTCTGTTCTGTCACACAAGCCATTGACACAAGAACATGCTGTATGCATCCATGGCTGCACTCCTCTGTACAAACATGCATGCAGATGTTACTATTGAATTAATCAGCGCCATCTGAAGGGAATGGTTTAAACAGCAGGCTGTATGTGAGCCGCTAGCATCAGTCAGGGGGAAAACTGCATAAGACTATTATTTACAGGTGGATCCCATTGGGATCAAATGATGGGGTGGATCAGAAGGCCATTTTCACACTCATTTTGAATAAGAGGCAGTGTAGCAGAACCATGCATATGGCACAAAGCTACTGTGCCAGGCTGGCCATGGCTGAGCGAAGACAGTCAGGGAGATTAAATAAAAATTCTTATCGTTAAAAATGGTGCCAACCAATCAGATATTATTTAACATTTGATAACTAACATCTGATTGGTTGGGGAAAAATTAGCACCATTTTTAACGATAAGAACCTTTATTGAATCTCCCTGATTGTCTCTACATGCAATATATTGAAATTATAACAAGTATTTTGTGTTTTCATAAATAATAAAATATATATATATATAAAGCACAAACACAAATGGTATTTGGAGTCAGAAATCATTGTTCCAAAGCATGTTTAAAATATAGGAAATCTATAACTGATATCTGTAAATACCGATATTGCTTCATTATTTAACAACGCGGTAAAATTCCGTTCGCATTATTTTACTAGCGCTGTAAAAATTACAGAGCAGTCAAAAGATAACCATGCATTGTTGATATTATGCACGCCAATATATTTTAGTGATACCACTTGTATATATTGTTGCAGAAGTACAGAATATAGCAGCCATCAAATAAATGAAAATATACACAGTGTTGACAATAACTTAATATATTACAGTATGTATATTCTCACAGAAAGCCTTTAAATATTTAGGGGAACTTAGGTCCTTATACAAGTGCCCTGCATTGTAAAGAGCACACTTCTACCTTTAAAATGAATCCAGGATCATGCTTCAAGCAGAAATATATCCAAAGTTACAGCAGTATAAATGGTGGTGCTTTCTGCTTATACTGTGCGGTGTGATATTACCAGTAACACCTTGCTACACCCCCTTGACAGCTTGAGCGTGCCTACTTGAATCCTACTGCTGGGACAAAAGGGAAGATGCGTACTCCACTTAACATACTGCTGTTTCAGAAGCCCCACCCCCAGAATTTGTGATAGTTTTCAAAGCTACCCACAAGCCTGAAATTGAAAATGTACTGCTCTCCTAAGGCATAGGAAAGCACAGAGAATGATTGCAATGCTGCAACTAGTTTTTTAAAAAAAAAATGTGGGGGGGGGTGCTTAGACACAGCTTAATATTATGTGTCTGTTGCATCAGTGGAGAGAGTGCAAACTTGCAAACCAGGAAGTCACACTTTAGCTACTGTGAATCTAAAGTTACAGGCATGCAGAAGCATCATCCTTGGCTTGTTTAAAAGGTATCAAAAAGTTGTTGTATTGAGGCCACAGTTCCCCATTAAATACAACAGTATTTCTTTTACATAATAGATTGTCCTATATTATAATCAACCTCAAGGACTGGCAAATTGGGAATGTGACAATTTGAAATGCTACTGGTTTCTTTTTAACAAAAATAAGGCCACATTAGAAAATTTGATATTTCGATAAGTTCTTAAAAATATTTATCCAAGAGACCATTTAATGTCCATTGTGTATCCGGCGCCTTCATATTTAATTTCCAACCTGTTACACTGAGGACTAAGAAAACATAATTAAGGCATTAAATATGGTTGACTGCCCCTATATGTATACTGCATAAACTGTGCACAGTCACAAAAACTAACATGCATAGTAATCAATCCAGATGTTACAGAGCAAGAAAAAACAAAAACCACAAACTCAACCTGAAGGATCAAAAGACCATTTTATGCAACAGCAAACCTGAAGGAATTGAAATTAAAAGGATTTTTCTGTTTTTATGGATTGGTTCCAGATTACACTCGATTCCTGAACTGGCGAAGCTTCATCTATTTCTTGTGGTTAGGGCCGGTTGATAGAGGAGTTATTGGCTTCAAATGGTAAATATGGTGTCTTGCTTGGTACATAAAGGCAATGCCTTATTGTGGATCTGGCATTTAATAAATATTACTGAGCTTTAGTTGCTGCGGAAAGTGGTCATGTCTTTGGGTTCACTGCTTGGAACACACCAGTCGTCAGCTTCATGGCTTGTTTTATAATGTTTCCAGGCTGATTTATTATACACAGGAAGCCTCTCTACCGACTCAGTTGACAAAGCCTGTTGGGAACAAAATTCAAAACATACAGTAACTATTTCCCTCGGTTTATATGGAACATTTCTGATCAGCTAGTGAAGGTGATCATCTAGTGAAGGTAAACAGGTTTATCTGAGAATAAATAGGAAATCTCAAGGTCACCTTGCAAATCTGAACAATGGGATCACGTGTCTAGAACAGTGTCTATAAAAGGTCTGACTTTGGGTCCATTCCAAGTAGGCAAAGAGAAAAAAATGCTTGATAAAGCAACAGATATTTAATGCAAATGGCTGGTCATTAGACCATATATGGATACCATGTTTTTAATAGCTATTAGCAAAGGATAATCAACAGGAACTGGTGTGTGTCAAAGAACCAGGTAACAAGAATACAGGAGAGGGCAATGTCACCCATATGTACCGTATATACTCGAGTATAAACCGAGTTTTTCAGGCTGAAAATCAGCCTGAAAACTCGGACTCGTTTATACTCGAGTCACTCACCTTTAAAGAAGATCAGCGTCCTCTCCATTCCGGCAGCAGCGTCCTCTCCATTCCGGCAGCCGCACAATCAGTCCATGTACTGGGCGCGCGGCTGACGTCACTAATTGGCGCCAAGCCCGGCGCCAATTAGTGACGTCAGCCGGCGCGCCAGTACATGGACTGATCGTGCGGCTGCCGGAATGGAGAGAAGCTGCTGCTGGAGAGGAACTTACCCACCACAGTCCTAGGAAGCCCTTGGATGGAGGAGAGCCCACAGATCCTGGATGAAGAGAGCCCACAGGTACAAACTTAACTGGGTTTGAGGGGGGCATTCAAGATGTTTTGGAAACTACAACTCCCAGCATGCTTTATTAGCTGGGAGTTGTAGTTTCCAAACATCTTGAATGCCAATGAGGGTTGCATTCAAGATGTTTGGAAACTACAACTCCCAGCTAATAAAGCATGGCTGGGAGTGTTGTAGTTTCCAAACATCTTGAATGCCAAGTGAGGGTGGCATTCAAGATGTTTGGAAACTACAACTCCCAGCATGCTTTATTAGCTGGGAGTTGTAGTTTCCAAACATCTTGAATGCCAAGTTCTACCCTCGGTTTATACTCGAGTCAACAACTTTTATTAGATTTTTAGGTGAAATTGGGTACCTCGGTTTATACTCTGGTCGGTTTATACTCGAGTATATACGGTATATATAAACATCAGCCTGCTGCTTAATATTCAGCAGAACATTTTATAACCGGAAAAAGACATCCATAAAATGACGCTACTATTCCACATTATATTTAGTTAAGAAGTGAATAGCAGAGAAAGGAAAATGCAAAACTTAATACTATTTCCTGAATTTCGATTAATGAAGCTTATAATCACAATGCATCTCTGGGCAGCATGGGGGCACGGTGGTTAACGCTTTATTCTAGGATAGCCATCATCAGCTTTATGTGATCTCCCTGTGCTTTCTTCTGTGTATTTCAATTTTCCAACCATGATCCTAACTAGGAAAGGACACGTCTAGCAGGTATTGTCTCCGCTGTTGGTTTTGTGGAAACACGCTACATTCCTACAAACATTTCAAAGGTCGGAACTGAAATTCCTCAATGAAATTTTGACCATACAATCATTTTGTTATAATTTTGGTCAGTAGGTTCCGGTAGTTCCGCCCATATACCAGGTTTGTAAGTAAACTACAGTAGATCCCTAATCATGATGATTATAGTACTATATAAAAAGAAAATGATATGATTGCCATCTCTCAGTTAGGGTTGGTATACACCATCAGATTCCACTAGCGAGCGGTCAGTATAGGGAAAAAAATCACTGTCAGATGTGGCAAAATAAGCCATGGCTGACAGTTTGCTATGACCCATCGTGCTGTCCAAAGGAGACCACCATGGCTGACATCATTTGAGGCCACCTGCAAAAACACCACTGATTTTTCACAGCCGACAGACCAATACACGGAAATATCGGTTGGCTGGCGATTTGTTAAGCTAAAGGTACACTATAATTCCATTTTATTCTCTTTGTTTTGGTAAATTTAATTAGAAATGATCAGTCAGATATTTTACTGCCATTTCAGTTAAAGGGTATATAAACCCAGAAAAACCTTTTTATACTGTAGCCCCCCAATTTCATCTTCTAAAACAAGCAGCAGAAATGTACTGCTCCAGCTGTCTGCTTGCTGGAAGTTGCAAACGGGGGCCGAACTGGCAGCCCTGTCTGTGATTGGCTGCCTCTCATGCAGATCGCAGAGGGAATGAAGGAGCGCAAGTACATTTCTGCTGCTTATTTTAGAAAATGAAGTTAGCGGTTGCGAGTGGGCTACAGTATTCAGTGGGCTACGGATGACATACAGACAGCTCCTACTCTTCACTTTTGAAATTTTGAATGGGCACTGCAGGAGAACCATAAGGAGCAGAGATGTACGGTAAGGATTTTTTTTTTACCCTACACAGTGGGGCCAGCACTAGGGCAAATTTTAGTTTTGGGGGGTGGACATGCCCTTTAAATGCAATGCCTCCTAGTTTATGACAATAACTGAAACATCTGGTTCTATACCTTTATGTAGATGACTGCATCTGTTCCATATCCTTCCAATGAATATAACTTCAAATCTCCTTGGAAATACTTTGCATAGAGTCGAGATATTGGTAAACCATAACCAAATCCAGCCTGCAGACAGATACACTTCATAAAACATCAAATGTGAGCAGGACAGCCAATGTGTCAGGTACTAATGAATGAGTATGGCAGAAACCTAGCATACTGGATTGCTCTCTCATGCTTTTTATTATTGTCACCCAGCTCAGACAGTCAGGAAGTGCTATACCTCCCCTGTAATTCTATTGGCAGTAAGGCAGAACTAGTAATTGAGGTTGAATAAAGACATACGTCCATCTAGTCCAACCTTTACACCCTACTCTTAAACCCTACCTAACTGTTGATCCAGAGGAAGGCAAAAAAAATAAAACAGCTAAAAATAGATAAGAATTCCTCCCTGACTAGTGGCAATCGGAAAGTATCCCTGGATCAACCAGAACACCAGTTTATATATTAATACTAGTAATTATCAATTTTATTTTGTTTTAGAAACTTATCCAGCCCACTTTTAAAGGGCATGTCCACCCCCAAAACTATAATCCCCCCAACTACTGGCCCCACC
Source organism: Hymenochirus boettgeri (assembly GCA_019447015.1). Taxonomy (NCBI): domain Eukaryota; kingdom Metazoa; phylum Chordata; class Amphibia; order Anura; family Pipidae; genus Hymenochirus; species Hymenochirus boettgeri. The sequence goes on from CM033477.1 coordinate 124,781,490, forward strand.
ATGTAGTGTAGTTTAATCCTTACCTCACATCCCAGCTCCATAGTGTTCTCCTGTAAACCCCCCCCAAAGTCCCAAAACTAACCACCAGGAGGATAGCAGGGCTCTGCCTGCTATCTTGCCTCCGGTAGATATTTGCCATGCGCACTGCAGCCCTTCTCCCCCCTCCCTCCCCCTCCCACTCTCCCTCCCGTTCTACTATCCCTCCCCCTAGCACAAATCCCCCTAATATGCTGCTCCCGCACATGTCCCCCCCCAACCGCATATTTTTTTTTCTCAAAAAGCTCCCCAAACTCTTACTTACCTCCCCTCTTTCCTCCGCTGCACGAATGACCGGCGGCCGCGTCCGTGATGGACTGCCACTCAGCCAATCACAGACGCGACTGCCGGTCCCGCCCCTCTGCTTGCAATCTCGCAAGCAGAGGGCCGGCAGTGCGGTGGAGGAACGAGGGGAGGTAAGTAAGAGTTTGGGGGGCTTTCTGGAAAAAAAATGATGCGGTTGGGGCTGGGGGACATGGGGGAGCAGCATATTAAAAATTATTTTTACTGGTGGACATACCTTTTAAAGCTATTCAATGAACTTGCCATTACCACATGTGCAGGAAGACAGTGCGTCCTCTGATATGACCTATTAGTGAACAATGCACCAGAGAGGTTCTTATATGGCCCATTAATTAACTTGTCTAATCTGCCTGCATAGTCAAGCCCCTCCATTCCCGTTACTATTTTAGTTGCCTTTCTCTGAACTTCTTCCATTTCCAAGATGTCCCTTTTGTATATGGGATTCCAAAACTACACTGCATATTCCAAATGAGTCCTTTACCTTGTAAAGAGGGAGAATAATATTTTATCCCTTGAATCAATTCCCCTCTTTATACAATATGATATCCTGCTAGCTCTAGAGGTTGCTGCCTGGTGTTGTTTGCTACAGCTAAGTCTGTTATCTACCAGAACGCCCAAATCTTTTTCCATTAGCAATTCACTTAGCACAAAGTTATTTATGGTGTAATGCTGCTTCCAGCTCCATTTAAGCTGAGGCATAGTACTTCCTGGTAGAGTAGAGCAGGGCAGTTTGTTAGGTCTTTGGAAATCTTTGATGGTATCTCCAAAAACATGAAGTTTGTAAATTATAGGACAGTTGATCTAGGGTCTTATATCCCCTACAGTTTATCATTATATAGCAGTAAAGTATGCATGAATCCATTTAACTAGACATTTTCTATTGTCTACTAGTCGGTGACAAGTAAAATTCTAGAATTACTCTATACAGAATATTATGAATATTAAAACCTTGACACCATATCTGCAGATATCTCACAAATATAGGAAGATGATGTAAACACTTCTAGTTTAAGGGCCTCGCTACTTCTAGATTTGTTTGTAGTCTTTATTTAATTGAAGCAGATATTGCGCTGTCGCTACTAAGCCCTAATTATTTATAGTAATAATAATAATCCACCTTTCTGGACAAAGTGTATTCTGTACTCTGCGTAGGAAAACTAATAGAAATGGGAGAATTAACCCTACAATAGCTTTTGTAACATTTGATAGGGAATGTCCCATTTTTCTTACAAACTGTAACAGCTCAGATACTTTGGCCTTCCCTACTTGATAAAATATACATTAAAGTCACAGACCAATGGCGTCGCTCTGGAAGTCTCAATCCGAGGAAGAGGTGCAGTTGAATACATGTAGTTAAACAGTCGGTCTATTTTTCTCAGGGGAACCCCACCACCTCGATCACTAAGCTGTAATGTAGAACAAATACAAAAATAAACAATGGACATTTTGGATCTGAAACCTTATCAAATCTACTTTTTTAGAACCTTTTATAGGGAATTTTTTTAAAAAAAAAGAAATGTTTGTATAAATGAATGCTCCATTAGAGAACAGTCTAATGCTAGGCCAAGACAGCACCTTTACCAGCAGAACAGATCTTAACCCAGAACAGGTGTGTTCCTTACTGGACTTGTGCCTGAATACCACCTATTTCAAATACAGGGATAGGTTCTATAAGCAAAAACATGGATGTGCTATGGGATCTCCAGTTTAACTCATTGTGGCCATGGAGGAAGTGAAAACACAGGCACTTAATACCTTTAAGGGCATAGCACCCAGCCACTGGTTCAGATATGTGGATGACACCTGGGTTAAAATCCACCTGAAGGAAGTACAAGCTTTCACAGAACACATTAATGCTGTAGACCAAAACATCAAATTTACAAGGGAAGAGGTACAAAACAACACACTGGCTTTCTTGGACTGCTTGGTAGAAGTCAGGGAGAATAGTAAACTGGAAGTAGAGGTTTACAGAAAACCAACACACACAGATCAGTATTTGATGTTTCCACAATGAGTTAAACTGGAGATCCCATAGCACATCCATGTTTTGGCTTATAGACCTATCCCTGTATTTGAAATAGGTGGTATTCAGGCACAGTCCGGTAAGGAACACACCTGTTCTGGGTTAAGATCTGTTCTGCTGGTAAAGGTGCTGTCTTGGCCTAGCATTAGACTTTTCTCTAATGGAGCATTCATTTATACAACATTTCTTTTTTTTAAAAAAAATTCCCTATAAAGGTTCTAAAAAAGTAGATTTGATAAGGTTTCAGATCCAAAATGTCCATTGTTTATTTTTGTATTTGTTCTACATTACACTTAGTGATCGAGGTGGTGGGGTTCCCCTGAGAAAATAGACCGACTGTTTAACTCAATGTATTCAACTGCACCTGCACCTCTTCCTCGGATTGAGACTTCCAGAGCGACGCCATTGGTCTGTGACTTTAATGTATATTTTATCAAGTAGGAAGGCCAAAGTATCTGAGCTGTTACAGTTTGTAAGAAAAATGGGACATTCCCTATCAAATGTTACAAAAGCTATTGTAGGTAATTTCTCCCATTTCTATTAGTTTTCCTACGCAGAGTACAGAATACACTTTGTCCAGAAAGGTGGATTATTATTATTACTAAAAATAATTAGGGCTTAGTAGCGACAGCGCAATATCTGCTTCAATTAAATAAAGACTACAAACAAATCTAGAAGTAGCGAGGCCCTTAAACTAGAAGTGTTTACATCATCTTCCTATATTTGTGATATCTGCAGATATGGTGTCAAGGTTTTAATATTCATAATATTCTGTATAGAGTAATTCAGAATTTTACTTGTCACCGACTAGTAGACAATAGAAATGTCTAGTTAAATGGATTCATGCATACTTTACTGCTATATAATGATAAACTGTAGGGGATTAAGACCCTAGATCAACTGTCCTTAATTTACAAACTTCATGTTTTTGGAGATACCATCAAAGATTTCCAAAGCCCTAACAAACTGCCCTGCTCTACTCTACCAGGAAGTACTATGCCTCAGCTTAAATAGAGCTGGAAGCAGCATTCACCCATAAATAACTTTGTGCTAAGTGAATTGCTAATGGAAAAAGATTTGGGCGTTCTGGTAGATAACAGACTTAGCTGTAGCAAACAACACCAGCAGCAACCCTAGAGCTAGCAGGATATCATATTGTATAAAGAGGGGATTGATTCAAGGGATAAAATATTATTCTCCCTCTTTACAAGGTAAGGCCTCATTTGGAATATGCAGTGGGTTTTGGAATCCCTATACAAAAGGGACTCTGGAAATGGAAGAAGTTCAGAGAAAGGCACTAAAATAGTAACGGGAATGGAGGGGCTTGACTATGCAGGCAGATTAGACAAGTTATTAATGGCCTATAAAGAACCTCTCTGGTGCTTGTTCACTAATAGGTCATATCAGAGGACGCACTGTCTTCCTGCACAGGTGGTAATGGCAAGTTCATTGAATAGCTTTAAAAGGTATGTCCACCAGTAAAATATTTTTAATATGCTGCTCCCCCATGTCCCCCAGCCCCAACCGCATCATTTTTTTTCCAGAAAGCCCCCCAAACTCTTACTTACCTCCCCTCGTTCCTCCCGCCGCACGGCGGCCCTCTGCTTGCGAGATTGCAAGCAGAGGGGCGGGACCGGCAGTCGCGTCTGTGATTGGCTGAGTGGCAGCCAATCACGGACGCGGCCGCCGGTCATTCATGCAGCGGAGGAAGAGAGAGGTAATTAAGAGTTTGGGGAGCTTTTTGAGAAAAAAAAATATGCGGTTGGGGCTGGGGGACATGCGGGAGCAGCATTTTAAGGGGGATTTGTGCTAGGGGGAGGGATAGTAGAACGGGAGGGAGAGGGAGGGGGAGGGAGGGGGGAGAAGGGCTGCAGTGCGCATGGCAATATCTACCGGAGGCAAGATGCAGGCAGAGCCCTGCTATCCTCCTGGTGGTTAGTTTTGGGACTTTGGGGGGGTTTACAGGAGAACCCTATGGAGCTGGGATGTGAGGTAAGGATAAACTACACTACATGGTGGGGCCAGTATTTGGGGATTATAGTTTTGGGGTGGACATGCCCTTTAAAGTGGGCTGGATAAGTTTCTAAAACAAATAAATTGATAATTACTAGTATTAATATATAAACTGGTGTTCTGGTTGATCCAGGGATACTTTCCGATTGCCACTAGTCAGGGAGGAATTCTTATCTATTTTTAGCTGTTTTATTTTTTTTGCCTTCCTCGGGATCAACAGTTAGGTAGGGTTTAAGAGTAGGGTGTAAAGGTTGGACTAATGGACGTATGTCTTTATTCAACCTCAATTACTAGTTCTGCCTTACTGCCAATAAATTACAGGGGAGGTATAGCACTTCCTGACTGTCTGAGCTGGGTGACAATAATAAAAAGCATGAGAGAGCAATCCAGTATGCTAGGTTTCTGCCATACTCATTCATTAGTACCTGACACATTGGCTGTCCTGCTCACATTTGATGTTTTATGAAGTGTATCTGTCTGCAGGCTGGATTTGGTTATGGTTTACCAATATCTCGACTCTATGCAAAGTATTTCCAAGGAGATTTGAAGTTATATTCATTGGAAGGATATGGAACAGATGCAGTCATCTACATAAAGGTATAGAACCAGATGTTTCAGTTATTGTCATAAACTAGGAGGCATTGCATTTAAAGGGCATGTCCCACCCCCAAAACTAAAATTTGCCCTAGTGCTGGCCCCACTGTGTAGGGTAAAAAAAAAATCCTTACCGTACATCTCTGCTCCTTATGGTTCTCCTGCGTGCCCATTCAAATTTCAAAAGTGAAGAGTAGGAGCTGTCTGTATGTCATCCGTAGCCCACTGAATACTGTAGCCCACTCGCAACCGCTAACTTCATTTTCTAAAATAAGCAGCAGAAATGTACTTGCGCTCCTTCATTCCCTCTGCGATCTGAATGAGAGGCAGCCAATCACAGACAGGGCTGCCAGTTCGGCCCCCGTTTGCAACTTCCACAAGCAGACAGCTGGAGCAGTACATTTCTGCTGCTTGTTTTAGAAGATGAAATTGGGGGGCTACAGTATAAAAAGGTTTTTTCTGGGTTTATATACCCTTTACTGAAATGGCAGTAAAATATCTGACTGATCATTTCTAATTAAATTTACCAAAACAAAGAGAATAAAATGGAATTATAGTGTACCTTTAGCTTAACAAATCGCCAGCCAACCGATATTTCCGTGTATTGGTCTGTCGGCTGTGAAAATCTTGGTGTTTTTGCAGGTGGCCTCAATGATGTCAGCCATGGTGGTCTCCTTTGGACAGCACGATGGGTCATAGCAAACTGTCAGCCATGGCTTATTTTGCCACATCTGACAGTGATTTTTTCCCTATACTGACCGCTCGCTAGTGGAATCTGATGGTGTATACCAACCCATGAGGATGGCAATCATATCATTTTCTTTTATATAGTACTATAATCATCATGATTAGGGATCTACTGTAGTTTACTTACAAACCTGGTATATGGGCGGAACTACCGGAACCTACTGACCAAAATTATAACAAAATGATTCTATGGTCAAAATTTCATTGAGGAATTTCAGTTCCGACCTTTGAAATGTTTGTAGAAATGTAGCGTGTTTCCACAAAACCAACAGCGGAGACATACCCTGCTAGACGTGTCCTTTCCTAGTTAGGATCATGGTTGGAAAATTGAAACACAGAAGAAAGCACAGGGAGATCACATAAAGCTGATGATGGCTATCCTAGAATAAAGCGTTACCCACCGTGCCCCCATGCTGCCCAGAGATGTATTGTGATTATAAGCTTCATTAATCGAAATTCAGGAAATAGTATTAAGTTTTGCATTTTCCTTTCTCTGCTATTCACTTCTTAACTAATATAATGTGGAATAGTAGCCGTCATTTATGGATGTCTTTTTCCGGTTATAAAATGTTCTGCTGAATATTACAGCAGGCTGATGTTTATATATACCGTATATACTCGAGTATAAACCGACCGAGTAATAACCGAGGTACCCATTTTTCACCTAAAATCTATAAAAGTTGTTGACTCGAGTATAAACCGAGGGTAGAACTTGGCATTCAAGATGTTTGGAAACTACAACCCAGCTAATAAAGCATGCTGGGAGTTGTAGTTTCCACCATCTTGAATGCCACCCTCACTTGGCATTCAAGATGTTTGGAAACTACAACTCCCAGCATGCTTTATTAGCTGGGAGTTGTAGTTTCCAAACATCTTGAATGCCACCCTCACTTGGCATCAAGATGTTTGGAAACTACAACTCCCAGCTAATAAAGCATGCTGGGAGTTTTATTTTCCAAAACATCTTGAATGCCCCCCTCAAACCCAGTTAAGTTTGTACCTGTGGGCTCTCTTCATCCAGGTCTGTGGGCTCTCCTCCATCCAAGGGCTTCCTAGGACTGTGTGCTGGTAAGTTCCTCTCCAGCAGCAGCGTTCTCTCCATTCCGGCAGCCGCACGATCAGTCCATGTACTGGCGGCCGGCTGACGTCACTAATTGGCGCCGGGCTTGGCGCCAATTAGTGACGTCACCGCGCCAGTACATGGACTGATTGTGCGGCTGCCGGAATGAGAGGACGCTGCTGCCGGAATGGAGAGGATGCTGATCTTCTTTAAAGGTGAGTGACTCGAGTATAAACAGAGTCCGAGTTTTCAGGCTGATTTTTCAGCCTGAAAAACTCGGTTTATACTCGAGTATATACGGTACATATGGGTGACACTGCCTCTCCTGTATTCTTGTTACCTGGTTCTTGACACACACCAGTTCCTGTTGATTATCCTTTGCTAATAGCTATTAAAAACATGGTATCCATATGGTCTAATGACCAGCCATTTGCATTAAATATCGGTTGCTTTATCAGCATTTTTTTCTCTTTGCCTACTTGGAATGGACCCAAAGTCAGACCTTTTATACACTGTTCTAGACACGTGATCCCATTGTTCAGATTTGCAAGGTGACCTTGAGATTTCCTATTTATTCTCAGATAAACCTGTTTACCTTCACTAGATGATCACTCACTAGCTGATCAGAAATGTTCCATATAAACCGAGGGAAATATTTACTGTATGTTTTGAATTTTGTTCCCAACAGGCTTTGTCAACCGAGTCGGTAGAGAGGCTTCCTGTGTATAATAAATCAGCCTGGAACCATTATAAAACAGCCATGAAGCTGACGACTGTGTGGTTCCAAGCATTGAACCCAAAGACATGACCACTTTCCGCAGCAACTAAAGCTCAGTATATTTATTAATGCCAGATCCACAATAAGGCATTGCCTTTATGTACCAAGCAAGACACCATATTTACCATTTGAAGCCAATAACTCCTCTATCAACCGGCCCTAACCACAAAAATAGATGAAGCTTCGCCAGTTCAGGAATCGAGTGTATCTGGAACCAATCCATAAAAACAGAAAAATCCTTTTAATTTCAATTCCTTCAGGTTTGCTGTTGCATAAAATGGTCTTTTGATCCTTCAGGTTGATTTGTGGTTTTTGTTTTTTCTTGCTCTGTAACATCTGGATTGATTACTATGCATGTTAGTTTTTGTGACTGTGCACAGTTTATGCAGTATACATATGGGGCAGTCAACCATATTTAATGCTTAATTATGTTTTCTTAGTCCTCAGTGTAACAGGTTGGAAATTAAATATGAAGGCGCCGGATACACAATGGACATTAAATGGTTCTTGGATAAATATTTTTAAGAACTTATCGAAATATCAAATTTTCTAATGTGGCCTTATTTTTGTTAAAAGAAACCATTAGCATTTCAAATGTCACATTCCCAATTTGCCAGTCCTTGAGGTTGATATAATATAGGACAATCTATTATGTAAAAGAATAACTGTTGTATTTAATGGAACTGTGGCCTCAATACAACAACTTTTTGATACCTTTTAAAACAAGCCAAGGATGATGCTTCTGCATGCCTGTAACTTTAGATTCGTAGCTAAAGTGTGACTTCCTGGTTTGCAAGTTTGCACTCTCTCCACTGTGCAACAACACATAATATTAAGCTGTGTCTAAGCACCCCCCCCACATTTTTTTTTTTAAAAAACTAGTTGCAGCATTGCAATCATTCTCTGTGCTTTCCTATCCTTAGGAGAGCAGTACTTTCAATTTCAGGCTGTGGGTAGCTTTGAAAACTATCACAAATTCTGGGGTGGGGCTTCTGAAACGCAGTATGTTAAGTGGAGTACGCATCTTCCCTTTTGTCCCAGCAGTAGATTCAAGTAGGCACGCTCAAGCTGTCAAGGGGGTGTAGCAAGGTGTTCTGGTAATATCACACCGCACAGTATAAGCAGAAAGCACCACCATTTATACTGCTGTAACTTTGGATATATTTCTGCTTGAAGCATGATCCTGGATTCATTTTAAAGGTAGAAGTGTGCTGTTTACAATGCGGGCACTTGTATAAGGACCTAAGTTCCCCAATATTTAAAGGCTTTCTGTGAGAATATACATACTGTAATATTTAAGTTATTGTCAACACTGTGTATATTTTCATTTATTTGATGGCTGCTATATTCTGTACTTCTGCAACAATATATACAAGTGGTATCACTAAAATAATTGGCGTGCATAATATCAACAATGCATGGTTATCTTTTGACTGCTCTGTAATTTTTACAGCGCTAGTAAAATAATGCGAACGAATTTTACCGCGTTGTTAAATAATGAAGCAATATCGGTATTTACAGATATCAGTTATAGATTTCCTATATTTTAAACATGCTTTGGAAAAAATGATTTCTGACTCCAAATACCATTTGTGTTTGTGCTTTATATTATATATTTTATATTATTTATGAAAACACAATACTTGTTATAATTTCATATATTGCATGTAGAGACAATCAGGGAGATTCAATAAAGGTCTTATCGTTAAAGTGTGCTAATTTTTCCCCAACCATCAGATGTTAGTTATCAAATGTTAAATAATATCTGATTGGTTGGCACCATTTTTAACGATGAATTTTTATTTAATCTCCCTGACTGTCTTCGCTCAGCCATGGCCAGCCTGGCACGTAGCTTTGTGCCATATGCATGTGTTCTGCTACACTGCCTCTTATTCAAAATGAGTGTGAAAATGGCCTTCTGATCCACCCATCATTTGATCCCAATGGGATCCACCTGTAATAATAGCCTTATGCAGTTTTCCCCCTGACTGATGCTAGCGGCTCACATACGCCTGCTGTTTAAACCATTCCCTTCAGATGGCGCTGATTAATTCAATGTAACATCTGCATGCATGTTTGTACAGGGAGTGCAGCCATGGATGCATACGCATGTTCTTGGTCAATGGCTTGTGTGACAGAACGAAAGACAATGGAGAAAGTAAAATACAGTCTACAAAACAGTCATTCTCAGTCTAAAAAGTCTGTGTGTACATGTCATACATTATCGGACTTGTGATGTAATATACTGATAGCATCTCCTAGTCCATTGTGATCCATTGTTAAACTGCATGAAGTCCAGCAAGTCCAGCATGTCTACCCTCCCTCACAGTCTAGAACTGACCAATGGCAATACGTACTCCCAACATTTACTGATCATTCTACAATCCCTTTGCCCAATAACGATTTAAGTAGGAGGTGGGTTTAAAAAGACAAAATCACTTATCCTTAATACTGGCTCTCAGCAGTCCTAAAACAATGGAGAACATTTAATGCATTTGTACAGAAGTGCACAAACAGAACTCATTGGGCCATATTTAAAAAGGCGCAGTATTGCAATTTTGCACCTTTAAGGGCTGGCCACACTCCTGCGTTTTTAAAAAAATCATTGAAAACACGACAACACACCAAAAACAACGCGTTTTCGGGTGCGTTGCGATTGTGCTTGCATTTTGTGCAATCGCATGCGTTTTCCTATACCTAGGAAAACGCATGCGCAAAGGCAACAAACCCACTCACATGAAATCGCATGCGATTGCGTTGCAGAGTGGCCGTGCCCTAACAATCTGTATTTTTAACAACTGTGATCTTACATTTATGATCGCAATTGTACGATAGGCTATACAATACATGCGTTAGTACAGGCCAATGGTTGTAATTTGCAGACATTCTTTTACAATAATCCCTGTTATCAGAAGTTTCCTATACTGTGGGTTACTAAATTTAACCCTTGAGACTAAATCAGGAGGTAGGAGTATTCACTAATTTTCGGAAAGGCATTTTATTTTTTTAAATTAAAGTTGGTGCATTGCCTAACACATTGGTTTGGTAAAGGGTGTGCAACAAAGCATTAGCATAACGGGTGTTATTTACAGTGTTTTTTTTTTGATTTTTTGTGTTTTAAAAGACATGGTAATATTATTTTTGTGTGTGAGGTTGCCCATATTAAAACTTGTATGAATGTGTCTGTTTCATGATTAAAATCTTTTACACTGCATAACTGTTATAGGTATATTGTAGTCTATTTCAATAGTCTAATGCATCCAAAAGCTGCAGTAGATATTCACTTTAACATTCACTTTGTGTCATAAATATATATCTGCACACAAAAAAATTGAGTTTGTCATTTTGTGATTCCACTTAATAAACTCTATAGCATCTGAATCTGTTTTCTTTCATTTTGTTTCTTAGCAAAATTAATGTAGGTAAATTTCTTTAAATCTCATTCTTTTCTAACTTAATGTGAGGCCACGTTTGACCGGACGATAATGGCGCTATCGGAGAGCATGTGATCCGCAAAAAAATGCAGATTGCAGGGCGACAGACTCCAGCGAACCAAGTGTGGCTAGACCAATTGGTCAAAACTAGTGTGCTCTTTTTAACGTGCGAACAGGTCACAATCTCGATTGTACCACTCGTTAAAGCGCTGTGGGTGTGGCCTAGCCCTACTGTCATAAGAATTGTCTAATCTTCCAATCCTGTTCGGCCAGTGCATTTTTGTAAAATATCACTTGTTTATTAGCGACCATTACCACAGGTTTGTATAAGGGACATCAGCCTTATGTTGTTGGTACTTTATAGCCACCATGTCACATTCAGGATCGTAAAATCCAGTGCGCACAGAGAAAAACAAACTGGCCACAATGGGAATACTCCGTTATTTTATGTCACCCTCATTATGCTTGGCAGTTACACGTGAGCTCATTGTTGGCTGACAGCCTATTGCAGGGATGTCAAACTTGCGCCCTTCCAGAAGTTTGAAAGTATTTTAACATCCCTGATCTAATGTGTGGAGGTTCCCATCGGCATTGGCAATGTGGTCTCCCCCTGTGGATCACATATCTTTGTTGAGTAACCTCCTGAAAAGGAGGTTAGTTTCTGCTTGTTCCCCTTTGCTTGCTATAGAACAGAACCAATCGAGTGCCAGACTGTCTGACCGATCGTCTAATGATCAGTTTTAACATTCAAGTCTAGTGGAAATCTAGTGTCTAGCGAAATAAGGTCTTATGTGCCTTCTTTACCCATATTAAAATGTTAAAGCAATCTTGAGACTATAGCAACTCCCATTTACCTATGATGATAAAACATCTGTGAATTAACCTGCGTACTTCGAATTTTACTTTTCCAGGATCCCCAGTTTTTCCAGACATAAAAAATGAGTCTGTAAAAAAAAAAAAAAAGTGATCTAAAAGACTTGGGTATAAACTAGACAGGTAGTCGTCCTTTGTAAGTCAATTAAATAATTCTTCAACAAGTAAAAAAATCTAAAGCAGTTCTACTGTTACTATGCTCATTGAGCATTAAAGGATTGCTAAGAAAGACAAGTGTATATTTTAATCAGTGGTTTCTAGGTTATAAAGTCAGTCTGAATCTATTTTAGACGTTCCAGTAATTCTACTTTAAATAACTGGTTGTAAAGCCTCATACACAGAGGAATGGCCTGTCAAACGGCCATTTCGGACAGTCGCACAAATATTCGCACAATTGGCTGAAACAGCTGTACACCGCACAGGTGTTTTGCATCGTCTGTACTATTTGACATGTGTAGGGAATTTTAGATCAGTAAAAAATGAAGATAAGAATTATTACAAGATAAACCATCACACAGGCTCAGAAAAGTCGTTTTATTATATAAACTTTACAAAAGTTCTAATAAATTTCATGATTTTGTTAACAGGTACAATTAATGGGAAAAAAGAATTAAAGGGAAAGTTGGTCCATAATCAGCCATTTAAGTACAAATAAAAAAAAAAAAAATAGTGTTGTATTACTCTGTTTGCTGTAGAAACTTTTGGATTCAATACCTAAAATCATTTACTTTAGTGAAATCTTATGTCCCCCTAAATTGGAACCTGTTCCTTAAGGGAAGGAGGCTACTCTCTGATAATGTTAGAACTATATTGCTTCTTTCACAAGACATTGCCTGCTTTACACTACAGTACAAAAAACAATTCTGTACCCCCCCCATACCAAATGGAGCAAAATAGCAAATACTCTATGAAAACATAAAAATTGCTATTCACAAACCCTGTTAAGTTGCCCAGTGCGGACATCCATTCCCGCTCTTACTCTGAAGACCATACATGGTAAGTTCATTGGACAACGTTAAAAAGGAGGGGACAATCAATCTCTAGACAATAAGACATAACCCCCGTGGTTTTACTATAGTGGTCGCTGAATTACAATTCATAGCAGCAAAACTGCAGGTCTGAGTTAATCTCAGTTAGTGTTTGATCCATTCAAGAAATGTGCTTTGCCATTTTATTGATCATTTAGGAGAGAGAGAGAGAGTACCATAAAAAGCTACCTAGCTGCAGAATGTCCCCTAACATGTACCAACTCCTCTGGAATATATTAATATAGAAAAGGCAATCCACAAAATTAAGACATCATATATATATACATTGAACAATTCAGGATCGAGTGTTTCTGTGAAGCAATAAGTGCAAAGTTAAAGACCAAGTAGTATGTTAAAGATTGTGGTTAACACTTAAATGTAGCAAAACAGCCTAATGCTCACTAGGCAACTATAGAGCAGCTTTAGACCAAAGCTTCAGTCTGGTCCTTTCACATACAAGTATAGATTACTGTACTGTTCCTGTTTGAAACACATCAATAGCTGATTATTCTACCTGTTTGCATTTGGTCATCGTTATGTGACGTTTACCCTTTTACTGACTAAAAAAATGCAGCATCTGTAAGACTTGGTTTAGAAGTGGTTAAGATAGAAATTTCCAAAAAAAAAAAACCCCCAAACAATATAAAACTGCCAACACACCCACTAGCAATGGATGGTTCCAATTCTCTCATGCAAAGCCTCAAACCACATGGAACCTTTATTAGTAAGTGGTCATATATTTTAATCTTTTTTCACTACACCCACAGATCCAAATACATTCCAGTACAGTCAGTCCAGGACTAAACGCTAAAGATTAATATTAATGTGTAAAATCCTCTGCTACTTACATATAGAAATAGATTACCAGGGAAGTGACACAGGACAATGATCTATCTGTAAGCATTTCCACATTTTACATATATTTACATATTGAACAGGTGAAGGACATATCCCAGGGCTTTCTTAGCAGTTTGATTCCACAATAGCTCCTACTTTCCCACTCCCCTTGGTCCTTTCTTCAGGATTTTCTCTTTTTGCTTTTCCAGTTTCTCTTGGGCTTTTTTGATTTCTTTAATCTTTTTTTTGATTGTTGCTCTGTCATTTTGGCTAGAACTCCCATTGCCTATACAGGGAAGGGGGAGAAAAACAAGTCAGTTAAAGGAGACATGTCCATGTAATGTGTTTTTATGTAATAATGTTACATACCTTCAGTTTGGAATTAGTTGATGGTCACTTAAGATCCAAGCGAGTGTTGTACGGATTTTACATTGAAAGGGCATGTTCATCCTTAACACAAAAAACTGGTGACTTGTCAGTTATCTGCCCACAATCCCAAATGAGATTTTCCCCAGTTTATTTTATATATTTGTAACCAGATGTTTAATAATAATTCTGTCCCTGCAAAATCATCTTCCTCCTTCTGCTCCATCTTCTTGTCAGCAGTCACACTTGATTGACTGCATGGAGGGAGGAGTCGCTTCCTCTGCCAGAATGGTGACATAATAATCCTTAAATATCTGGTTAGTAATGCAGGTAATTAATGTGCATTACATATTATTTGGGGGTAGGCAACGTCAACTGACCAGTTTTTTGTTTTAAGGATGAACATGCCCTTTAACAATGCCAGTCATATTTCCACTGGTCCCAGCCCACAATTCCCTTATTTGCCAGTAACATCCCAACACTGCTGGTCAGTCCCCTTATTTTGTGAAGCGACTTACAGTCCATATATAGTTTTTAATGATTTGCTTTCATAATTACATAATGTAGCTTTAGCAGAATTTAGAAAAAAAATCTTCAGAGCAGCAAGTTTTTAGAATTGACCATGTTTTAACTTTCTTTATACAGCATTAAACGCAGTAATTATAACTGCCCAGTAGATGGCACCAAGATGCTTACATTTAGTGAGAAGAAAAACTGTATGAAAAGTTAGCATGCATTCTTCTTCGTATTCATTTAAATGCATGGGTTAGAATTGAGATAGCAGCTTACACACAGAAACCAACACTGGGCCCTTGGAAATTACAAACACTTTGGATGGCAACTAGAAAGAATTTATCATTTTATTCTAAGATTGAAATTGAAGAGAGTAACTAACTCGCTGTTTCAACACAATTTAAATTAAATAGTTCATTAAATAAATCCTAAAATACCTCATTTTTCACTGTCCAACAACATTAACTGATGCCCATCTATGTTCTTTGAAGTAAACTCTCCAATGTATTGCTCCATATTCATTCCCATTAACCAATGGCAAACTTGTTGAGTCGTCCAATCAGACACAGGTCTGCTGAGCCACTGATTTTGCTTCCCAGTGGTGCTGCAATCTTCATCTAAGTCTGAATGAGAAAACAGTGTGCTTTAGAAGTGCATTTCCATTCAGTTGGGGTGAATATGCGTGGCAGAGTTTTGATGAAAAATGACCAAGAAAAGTAGTAGTTTTTTTTGTCTGTCTACCAATGCTTGCATTGACTAACAGACTAGACCAAGATTCTGGCTATACCCCTCAAAAATATAGGGAGGAGATAGTGTTCTTCTCTTACTATTTTAGGGCTGGAAGCCATGTTTACCGTTATTAATACTAATTAACTGATCTAATACAAAAGCACTGTCTACAATCATGATATTTAAAGGCACTTTGTCATCATAGGAGTGATTCTCTAAAGGGCACATTATTAGTGCTCTGTAATACGGTCCATGACACAAAGGCCAGCTCCTTGTTTTTTTTCTCCCAAATGTATGAGTTCACAAAACACAATAAACCACATCTAGTGTGAACTAAACCAATGAAGGCCCCACAGGAGCAGCAGGTCTGTAGTGTAAATGTCCAAAAAGATCTCACTGGCAGTGTAAATTAGCATCTATTCTATATAAAAGAATATCCTGTAATTCACTTTAACATTCATGTCATGTTTAGTGCAAAGTAAAACACTGGTCTTTTTGTGTAGTTTGAGCAGCTGTGATCTTTCTGAACAGAACCCAAAGAATGAAGAAATGGATGAAACAGATTGTATTCCTTTGTATGTATTCAGGCTAATAAAGTCCCACTATAAGCCATTACAGTCAGGCCAATACAATCCCAGTAGGAGCCATTACAGTCAAGCAAAAAAAGTTCCACTATGAGCCATTACAGTCAGGCCAATACAATCCCATGGAGCCATTACAGTCAGGCAATACAATGCCAATACGAGCCATTAAACAGTCAGGCCAATCACAATGCCACTACGAGACTATTACAGTCAGGCCAATACAGCCCACTATGAGCCATTACAGTCAGGCATACCATCCCACTAAGACCATTTAAGCCGACTAATTTATTCCCACCATGCTAATAAAGTTAGGGCCAATCATTGCTGGCTGGTTCTCAGACATGTGACTGATCAGCTTAGTTTTTCTTATATCCTATAATGAACATATACACTGAGACCTTACAGAAAAAGCAACAGGCACGACAAGAATGATGAATGAATAGAATAGGCTCACATAACAATATCACTAAACTGCTAGCAAGTATGCAGTTGTAGCTATAAATCAGGATTTCAAGTTTGCCGCCCTCCAAATGTTTTGAAAACATTGCTTGCCTTTCTGATGAAACCTAATTACTAGTACAATCTGCTAGAAAACTAATCAGCACCTAATCAGGTGAAAGCCACAGCTATTTTCTAGTGAGTTGTATAAAGCCATATGTTATATATTTCCCTGCTGGATCGGGTTTGTGATTGCTGTTACGATTGTAATGTTAATCGCAAAATGATCAGGCCCAGCGATTATTGGAACACTGGGTGGTAAGTTTGTGGCCAGCTTAGGCCCAGAAGCCATGCCATTAACGCGTCATCTGCAGCAAAGAAAGAGCTGGAGAATATGCAGATCAGCTCCCCCTGCTGTTTGCTTAACTAAACTAGAGGGTTGCACTAGCTGGGATATGCAAATGTGGATTTTGCACAGCAGCTGAAATTCGACAATTGAACATTTTATTAACGGAGGTGAAATCCTATTTAAGGACAACTAAAGCCTCTAAAAACAATCAAAATACAGATCACCTTGACATAAAATCTATCTCACCATTCCTTTTGCTGTGACTGCTCAAAATGTTAGTAACACGAAGTTCATGTGCTTTATTTCCCAGCATTCCGTCTCATACGTTTTGTTGCTGGCTGTCATGGTTTATCACACATTAAGTAAGAACGGGAGGTAGGAATACTCAACACCTACCTCTGAGAGAATTATACTGTCTCTTTATCACTCTATCTAATTTCGATACTTTCTGTGTTTTTGTCTGTGCTAATATAATAACAGATACACAGGGAGATGTTAGTTAGTAGTTTTTACTGCAGTTATATAACATTTGATTGTATCCACAAGGACAGCTTAGCAAACAAAAATATATTGTCAGTTTAAAAAATTGATCAGGTTTTCTACTTTTCATTCCACGTGTAAATTCTTTATGCTGTTGTAGTTGTTATGGAAGAGATTCAGGAGGCAATCATAAATCACCTTGAAGGATAAGATATTTTGTTAAAACAAAATTTAGTAAGGTAAAAGTTATGTAACTTCACACTTATTAAGGCAGTTTTCCCTATGCACTCAATCTAAACTACTCAACACAAAGACATGCCTTAAAGGGGCCAGTATCACCAAAATCAGAAAAGACCACCTATTCACCTTTCCAAAAAACAATGGGCACTATCGGTCAGTCGGCCGAAAATTCTGCTGGTGTGTACCCAGCCTTAAAGAGCCACTAATTAAGGGTTTCATTGCTTATGCCAAATTTGAACCAATCGAATGGAATCAACCCAGTCGGGATATCAACAAGTATAAGGGCTCCTTGAGATGTTTCATTTCTTTAGCCTTCGCCTCTGTGCTAGTGGGGATGTTCTCAGCTCTGTGTTGCAGGGTTCTGATGACACCAGCTTGTGATCTAAAGGGTGGTGGGAGTCAACATGGAGGAGGTAGAAACACAGGCGCTTAATACCTTTAAGGGCATAGCACCCAGCCACTGGTTCAGATATGTTGATGACACCTGGGTTAAAATCCACCAGAAGGAAGTACAAGCTTTCACAGAACACATTAATGCGGTGGACCAAAACATTAAATTCACAAGGGAAGAGGTACAAAACAACAAACTGGCTTTCTTGGACTGCTTGGTAGAAGTTAAGGAAAATGGTAAACTGGAAGTAGAGGTTTACAGAAAACCAACACACACAGATCAGTATTTGATGTTTGACTCCCACCACCCTTTAGATCACAAGCTGGGTGTCATCAGAACCCTGCAACACAGAGCTGAGAACATCCCCACTAGCACAGAGGCGAAGGCTAAAGAAATGAAACATCTCAGAGGAGCCCTTAATACTTGTTGATATCCCGACTGGGCCTTTGTCAAAAGAAGCAGAAGGAAAGAAAAGAACACGAATACCAACAGTGAAGGGGAAAAGCAAGACAGGAGGAAGAACATGGTCATCCCATATGTAGCAGGGGTCTCTGACAAGTTAAAGGGGAACTGTGGTCCAAAAATGACTTTAGGTCAATTGAGGTAAATTGATAGAAATTGCTCTCCTGAGAATTTTTGCTATTTATTTTCATGGTTTATTTTACATAGTTTTGAATATATTTACATTTTTGTGTGTGATATGGCAGCAGCATTACCAGGTCCCCTGCACTTCCTGCTCTGAAACCTGCCAGTCAATCTGCCCTGTGTCTCCTCCCCTTTGAAGCCCCCCTGGTCCCTCCCACTCATGGTCCCTCCAGTTGCAGGCCCCCCTTGGCCCATTCCCTTACAGCCCCGTGTGACCCTGCCCACTCGCGGGTAATGTTGCCCCGCCCACTCAGGGTTATGTGGCCCTGCCCACTTAAGGTGCCGTGGCCCCGCCCACTCAAGGTGCTGTGGACCACTCTGACACCCCCCCCGAAAACTCTGTGGAAACAGCCTTTCCAGGCTGAGTGAAAACATAGTGACAGTGAAGGGCTGTAGATTCCCTTACCTTCTCTGCAGCTGCATGTCCTTCACATAGCAGAGAGGAGGAGGGACTTCCTGTCTCCCTCACACACTGAGGGAGTCTGAGGCTGTGCTCGCTGGCAGCACTGTGCAGGAGAAGCCTTAGAAATGTCACGTCAGCCTCCCACCAATAAACTTTCTTTATATCTTGGGCTGTGGAGCACATAGAGAGGTGGTTGATGGCTCGTTTTAAAGGTAGGAAACTGGCCTTTTATTTAGACTCAACTTGTTTGGAGACCACAGTTCCCCTTTAAGAAGAATTTTTAAAAAACACTGTATCCCTGTCTGCTTTAAACCGAACAACACACTGAGGCAGCAATTGGTACATCCGAAAGACCCAATACCGAAACACAAGAAAAGCGACATCATATACGCAGTGCAGTGAACAATGCTCTGATTTGTATGTGGGGGAGACCAAACAGCAACTGCATCAACATATCGTCCAGCACAGAAGAGCCAATTCCTCGGGTCAGGACTCAGCCGTGTACCATCTTAAGGATAAAGGACATACCTTTGAAGATTGTAATGTAAACATATTGGCAAAGGAACGTGACTGGTTCAAGAGATGTGTCAAGGAGGCCATTTATGTGAAAATAAAGAAACCAAGCCTAAATAGAGGTGGGGGGGTTTGACACCAACTGTCTGCCATGTACAATGCTGTTTTGATGCCTTACCCTGGGCGTTCCTATAACACCTCTTAGCCACAATGCAATCATGCCTTGCATTCATAATCTCATTAACACCTGACTGTGATATGCTAATTGGGACTTTAAAGGGTACATAATTGCCAGCAGATTCTTGTACAAGTCATTCTGAATTGAGAAAGCCAGTCGGATGACTTAAGCTAGGTACACACCTACCGATTTTTCCTCCTGACCGACCGTTCGATACTTTCGACCGGTTGGCCAGGAGGAAGGACTGTCGGTCGCGGCAAAAGCAGCCGCGTCCGATAGTCACCATGTCCGATCGTCCTTTCGTCCGATTCGGACGAACGGTCGATCGGACATGGGCACATTCGGATGCGATAATTTTAGTCCGATCGACCGATACACTGAACTATCGGTCGATTGGACCGAAATATCTCATCGTGTGTACCCAGCTTAACTGAATACAACAGATATACCATGACCTGGATGAATGAGAACCCCCACAAGCAATAGTTTAATAGGTATTCTCAGTATTTTACCATTATTTAAATGCCATTATTAAATTCAATTTGCTCTAGTTTGGAAAATGAGTGACTTTACCATAACTGTGAATAGACAATACATTAACTGCACTTACCTTTACTGTCAAATCCTCACTGCCCAAAACCACATTCACTTTGATAGGGGGATAAACCCCTTTATCTGCATGGAATTCCATGGTGGCCCTCATTGCATTCTGGAAACAATTCCAAAAGAACAAATAGTTTTATGTTTATAACTTCGCCTGTCAGTAACTAAGAGCAGATCATTAATTCTGCCCATTACCCGTCCGAATATTTAATCGATCAAATCCATCTAATTTATCTGCTGTATAATGGAATCAGTTGCAACATTCCCCGGTTTCAACAATTTATTGGGCATCATATATCAACCTCAAAACGATTATCCCAGGCAGTTGGCAGAATATGGCTGGAATATCGCCAGGTAAGTTGACTAGTGTATGACCAACTTTTAGACACAATCAGGATAATAATATACATAATCAGTCAAATATCAGTCTTATAAACCAGAACACCAGCTATATTAATAAACAGGTTTCGTGAGCGCTATCTTGTGGAAAGGTCAGATATAATCAGTGCAATAGTTAAAACATGAGACAGATTAATAACGCGGAAAATGCTAAAAGGGCAAGTTCACCCCTCAAATAAGAATTAAATATAGTCAAATCACCTAAAAACTGCAATAGTACGAAATCTGAGAGGTGTAAGTCTAACTTGAAATGCTGCCTGGTATTCTGTTACCTTTCCCTGCTTCTTCCAGTTAGCAGATGTCAATCATGTATATAACTGATGGCATCACAGGCAAAGACTGAATGCGGTTCCTCTAGCAACCTCCCATCAGCATGTGAAAGCTTGTAAAAAAGCTTGTAGAGCTTAAAGAGGAGGCGGAAACTTTTGAGGGGGAGTAGGAAGGGGAAGAGCATAACTTTGCTGCATAGCAGATTAGCCAAAGTCAACTTTCTAACTGTTGTAGTTCTAGAAGTGGATTTACCTATATATAATTTTTCACTTGTGGGGTGAACTTACCTGTTAAATAAAGTCTATCTATAGCTACAAATTTTCCGTTTGCTGCATTTTTCCACCGTTTCATCTGATTTTTTGACACACATCATTAAAGGGTAACTGTGGTCTCAAATTCTTCCAAACTAGTAAGGATTATATAAAAAGCCTTCCATTATACCATGAAAATAAAACCTAAATTATATCTCTAGATAAAATTAGTGAGTATTGCTGGAAAGGTTCAGCAATATTACTTCCTGGTTGAACTCTTACTGTTTTTAGCCATGTGACCAGTTTGTAGTCATGTGACCAGCCTGTCTGCATTAATAAGCTCCCATCCTCAACGGTCAATTTTTTCCTCAGGTACTTCCTGATTTCCCCAGCAATAAGTCTCAACTGAGCATGCTTCTCCCCCGGGGGAAAAGGGCCGGCAGAGGTCAGGTGATGTCACTCAACCTACTGGAAGCAGGAAGTTTGAACATTCACCCCAATGTAATTTCTCACAGGCTCCAGCCAGAGATGTGATTGTTGGCTCAGTGTAAAGGATATACTGCAGGCTTTCATTTAACTCTAACTTGTTTTGAGACCACAGTTGCCCTTTAATTAACATTTTGTAATTTTAAACATGGTGAATAATGTAATGTTATGAAACTGTAAATTTGCTAAAAATAAGATAAGTGTCCAGGGAGTGCCAGGCTATTTTACAGAATTACAGAAATGTCTCCTGAGTGTTTGACATTCATTTTATTAAGGGCTGGTACACACGTGCAACTTTTTCAACCCGGTTGACTGGTCGGCGCTAACTACTTAATTAACATTAGCAGCCCCTCATGTTTTATTTGGCTTTGATCTGGTCTGATTTGGCATATTGCCAGAATTTTTACCATCTGCCTGAATTCATAGTTTCAATGCTACTTTTCTTGTCCTGTCTGTACAATTTGGATAAACACCCGGATGTTCTGTTTTTAGTAAAAATAACATCCAAATTTGTCTGTAAAAAAAATAAACAAACAATGCTGCATCATTAATCTAGGGGACAAAACCTTTATTATTAATGTATTGTGATAATATACATGTTAAACATGTATCACAGCCTTACAGATGATAGAGTGTCTGTGTGTGAGTGTGTGTAGGACAGGACGCGAGTAATGGCGAGTAGCAAACGGATTCTACAAACCTTGAAAAGTTCAAAAACCATGTGGTAGAGATGAGACGGTACATACACCACCTGGATAGGCTGTCCTGGAGATTCAGCTAAACACAGCAAGATAAAATAATCAATTCCCTGCATTAAAAAGTAACTAGGGCTCTGAAAATTACCATAACATTCCCTTTTATTAAGAGATAAGCAGTGCCGTACTATTTTACTCAAGTGGTTTGTTTTACTGGTAGGCAAGCTTAGTCCCCTGAAGTCATCTACAGTGGGTGCAGCTTGGTCCCAATTAAGTGAATATGTGTGGTGGCACAACATTGGTCCAAGTGGGTTAAGAATTTAATAGACAAACTCCATACAGAGGAAAGCAGCAAATCTGCACTGCCAGATATTCATTACTGCCAGATATTCATTCAAGTCTGACTGCCTAATGCACACAGCTACAGTAATAATGGTAACACTCCTTTCCCCATTGTCTGTACTTCCTCCCTCGAGCTCCCTGTGATTTATCTTGCACCCTTAGGGTGTAGGTACCAGCTGGAAGAAGGACGTTCACTTCACCTGGTGTGTGAGACATTGCAGGGCAGTTTTCCCACATACACCTTAACGCATAGCAGGGAACCAATCTGCTTTTGGGCATAAACAACTTGTATTTCTGTTAATAGCAGGAGACTTACCGTTGAATTCTGTGAGCTCTATTTCAGGTGAACTCATGTAATACAAATCACATAGATGTTTTGCATTTTCATATCCATCTGTAACAAAAGAAAGTAAATAAAAAATCACCCAAACCAATGTTTTCATATATACACATTGAGAATGTAAATTTATAGATATATAAGAAGTCTGACAGGATACGAACTATATCTCCAAGGTGTATGGGCCTATAACGATCCTCCATGATGCTGCCAAATAACTGACAGTCCGCCAATGGCATTGTGGAGAATAGCATTAGGCCAGAAGGAAAATTACCCCCGGACCTCAACATCTCCCCTTACTTAATGTAGACAGGAACGTTATTTGCATCTGTCCGTCCTTCCCCATAAAGAATGTGGGAGGCTTGACTGTTGTGTGCATGCAGCTGTCATTGCAAATTACAGGTGTATCCTGATGATCTGTGCTGCCATGTATAACAGCAGTCACATGTGTATGGCCAGATTTAATGCCCCCTCCAGTCATTCAGCCCCATCATTCCCACAGAGTTCCTGGATTTATGGTTTAACTGCCCATTTTTCCTCACATCCATAAATCTCCAAGGCACACACTGAAGATAGATTCATATTAGTATATAAAAGGAGAACTATGATCCAAAACACATTTTCCCCATTGTTTATACCAGAAACAATAAATTAAAACTAGAAAGGGAAAGTTTAAGTATAAACTTTGAATTTATGCCAATAATAATGCCAATGATGAGGACAACACTTTTTTTACTTTCCCTTTAAATATGGCTGTCACATGAATTAAAATTAGGTCAGTTGGTGTGAGTTCTCGTGTCAGGTTGGGGGATAAAAGACAAAACTTCTTTGATGATTGGTCAAAATGTGTTTTTTTTTACTATACTTACCCTTCAAATATGGTTGCCACATGAATGAATGGGTAGCTCAGTTGGTGTGTGTACCTGCGTCAGGTTTTAAGTTAAAAAAACAAACTTTTTTGATTATTGATCAAAATTAGTTTTTTTGACTTTAGTTACCCTTTAAGTATGGCTCCCACAGAATTGGAAGGGTAGGTCAGTAGGTATGTGTACCTGGGTCAGGTTGGGGGTTAAAAAAAAACGTTAATTATTGATCACAATTTTTTTTGTTTGACTTTAGTTACCCTTTAAGTATGGCTCCCACAGTAATGGATAAGTAGATCAGTAGGTGTGTATACCGGTGTCGGGTTGGGGGTCAAAAAAAAACAACTTTTTTGATGATTGGTCAAAATTTTTTTTTTGACGTTAGTTACCCTTTTGGTATGGCTGCAACAGTAATGGAGGGGTAAGTCAGTAGGTGTGTGTACCTGTGTCTGGTCTTCATTCATGTGATCACAGTAATGTATACTAAAACCCCTTTGATTATAAAGTATGCCAGTGTGCAGATAATATGATATTGTATGGGGCCTAGGAATGTGCATTGATTATCTTTTCTATGTTTGTATAAATGTTTGACCAGATCAGTAGCACTTCTGCTAAATGTAGCTGTAAATTAGCCTAATTGGAGTGCTTCTACAATCCTTGTATTGTATGTGACTGGTTGGGGGTTAAAAAAATAACTTTTTTATGATTAGTCAGAATTAGTTTTTTTACTATAGTTACCCTATTAGTATGGCTGCCACGGAAATGGGAGGGTAGGTCAGTAGGTGTGTGTACCTGGGTCTGGTTGAGGGGATTTGTCTTATTGAGGATATATCAAAATAGTTGTTTTTTTTACTTTATTTACCCTTTAATTATGGCTTCCATGGGAATGGAACGGTGGGTGTACCTGTGTCGGGGGAAATAAATGTACCGTAATTTGCCAATAACACCGTAACGCTTCCGGGGATTCCTTAGCTAGAAGATAGCATACTTCTCCTATATGCCCTCACATCTGTACCGAATTTCATGTCTCTAGCTCAAAAACTGTGGGAGGAGATACAGTCCAAAAAAGTGGAAGAATAAAACGGAAGAAAAAGAAGAAAAAATAGAAAGGACAGTGATTTGTCTCTCATTTTTCTAAGCAATTTCTTACCAAAAATACACATGTGAGACTAGTGAAATCTTTATTTCCCTACTTTTCTTCTCCCCATGGGACAGACATGCTCAGTCCATCATCCAGGGAAAAGGTGTAATACTTTTGAAAAGAAACATAAACAAAAGTGATGTCAACGTGATACCTTTATTGGCTGAGATGATAAATATAGCAAGCTCTATTGGCTAACTAAGAAAGCCATAGCAGGCTTTCACAGCCTATAGTTCCTTTTTGAAGCGGATTACAAAAAAACATATTACCGGTAAGTTAGTGCTATTTATACAGAACTTTTCTATACACAGCATGTGAAGTTCAAATTAATTAAATAAGGACAGACATTTGGAGGGGGGAAGAGAGATATTCACAGTATAGATTAATTATGTTACATGTGTCTGATACTAATGTGAAGTAAATGACTTTACTTATTCTACAGATATATTATTGGTTATGTATAACAAGTGATATTTTAATCAGCATTTTTTTGGCTGTTTTACAGGAAAAAAGGAATTTTAGACTATATCACTTTTAATGTGATATTGCAAACATTATTAGAATAAAGGAACAAAGACTTCTGGGAATTAATCATGTTTATACATGGAAGCTCTTAGGTACATTATGTCTTTAAAAAATACTTTTTTCAAAGCTTGAATTCTCTACCTACCCTATTTAATGTATTCGAAACATTATTGGAGCATATGTAAATTATAATATTAGAAATACACATCTAAAGTATTATTCTTTAACCAAATACTATCCCTTTAACAAGGTAGAATTTGAAGGGCAAAACTTGTGTCCTTGTCTTGGCAACAGCTCTTTCTTGGCAGACATCTCCCTTCTGGAAAGTTGGAAAGAGCCCAGTGGCATTAAACCCCCAACCGTCTGAGAGTATTTAGAATGGTAATACAGTAACACGTATTTATTATTATTACAGGACAAAGGTCACTTGGGATCAAAATTAACAATTTCTATTTTTTTTCTTTTAAATAACAGCCAAAGGAATCCACTGTAAATTTGTTACTAGACATAGTATATATACCTGAAAATTATTTAAAGGTCTTTACCCTGATCTGCTGGCAGATGCCCTCATTATATAGTCTCAATGACTGGGGCACAGGCACTCTGGTGCAAGGTTAAGTAAGGAGACACTCACTATGGTGCAGGTTTGAGTAAGGAGACATTCAATATGGTGCAGGGTTGATTAAAGCACTCTGGTGCAAGGTTAAGTAAGGAGATACTTACTATGGTGCAGGGTTGAGTAAGGAAGACACTCACTACGGTGCAGGGTTGAGTAAGGAAAACACTCACTACGGTGCAGGGTTGAGTAAGGAAAACACTCACTACGGTGCAGGGTTGAGTAAAAAGACACTCACTACGGTGCAGGTTTCAGTAAGAAGACACTCACTACGGTGCAGGGTTGAGTAAGGAAGACACTCACTACATTGCAGGGTTGAGTAAGGAAGACATCACTAAAGTGCAGGGTGAGTAGAAGACACTCACTACGGTGCAGGTTTCAGTAAGAAGACACTTACTACGGTGCAGGGTTGAGTAAGGAAGACACTCACTACATTGCAGGGTTGAGTAAGGAAGACACTCACTACATTGCAGGGTTGAGTAAGAAGACACTCACTACGGTGTAGGGTTGAGTAAGGAAGACACTCACTACGGTGCAGGGTGAGTAAGAAGACACTCACTACGGTGCAGGGTTGAAGTAAGACACTCACTACGGTGCAGGTTTCAGTAGAAACACTCACTACTGTGCAGGGTTGAGTAAGAAGACACTCACTACATTGCAGGGTTGAGTAAGGAAGACACTCAATACATTGCAGGGTTGAGTAAGAAGACACTCACTACGGTGCAGGGTTGAGTAAGGAAGACACTCACTACATTGCAGGGTTGAGTAAGGAAGACACTCAATACATTGCAGGGTTGAGTAAGGAAGGCACTCAATACATTGCAGGGTTGAGTAAGGAAGGCACTCACTACATTGCAGGGTTGAGTAAGGAAGGCACTCACTACATTGCAAGTTTGAGTAAGAAGACACTCACTATGGTGCAGGTTTTAGTAAGATGACACTCACTACGGTGCAGGGTTGAGTAAGGGGAGACTCACTATGGTGCAGGGTTGAGTAAGGATACACTCATTACGGTGCAGGGTTGAGTAAGGAGACACTCATTACGGTGCAGGGTTGAGTAAGGAGACACTCATTACGGTGCAGGGTTGAGTAAGGAGACACTCATTACGGTGCAGGGTTGAGTAAGGAGACACTCATTACGGTGCAGGGTTGAGTAAGGAGACACTCATTACGGTGCAGGGTTGAGTAAGGAGACACTCATTACGGTGCAGGGTTGAGTAAGGAGACACTCATTAGGTGCAGGGTTGAGTAGGAGACCTCATTACGGTGCAGGGTTGAGTAAGGAGACACTCATTACGGTGCAGGGTTGAGTAAGGAGACACTCATTACGGTGCAGGGTTGATTAAGGAGACACTCATTACGGTGCAGGGGTAGTAAGAACACTCATTACGGTGCAGGGTTGAGTAAGGAGACACTCATTACGGTGCAGGGTTGAGTAAGGAGACACTCATTACGGTGCAGAATTGTGTAAGGAGACACTCACTACAGTGAGATTACAGTTAAAACAAAGTGTTCTATCTAAGGAGAAATATATATCTAAACACAAGACACAATATAAATGATCTGTTATTACCTTTAACTACATCAACCACATTGCAGACTGGGTCAATGCTGCCGATGTGCTTAGGGTGCGCTGGGTTCACTTTCACTTTCCCTCCAAAGAGCAAGGCTGAAATTCAGAAGGAGAGATCCAACATCAGGGTACTAGTGTTCACAACATATCGATGCAGGAAGGAATCTTCAATATACAAATGTTTCAGTGTAGCCCCAAGGAATGCAGACACCATTCTATTTCCTATCTCCACTTAAAACAAAAACTTAAAAGAAAAATATGCAGCAATCCAGCACAACACACTTTCTTAAATGTTAAGTTTAGTTCTCCTTTTTGTAAAAAAAACAGTTAAAATGAAAAGTACCTGGGGTAGGGAGGTAGGATTGGTAATTCCAACCTCCTGAAATGGTTTCTATGAGGAGAGCCAGTACAAAGAAAACTGCTTCTGTCAGTCTTCATCGGTGCTTCAACACTATCTTTAATAAAGAACATTAACCTGGCAGATGAAAAGTTTATGCTGTTGATCCTAAACCAAAGTATATTGGGAGGTAGGAATAATCAATCCCTTTCTTTTTAAAAAATTATTTTTTTAAAGTTTAGTTTGTTTGGTATCACACATTTCACACTCTACAAGTTGTTTCAGTAATTTGGACCATTAATATTTCTGTTTCTCACATATATTTAAGTTAAAACATCTGATCATAAACCCAGGGACCCGGTTGGAAAGGTTTGTTTGTGTTTGTTTTCAATTCCAAAGGAAAACAAATCACTTTCTAAACTCTTTCAGTCTAACTTGACTTTACCAATGTTTATAGTAAACACCACGTTATAAACCACACTGCCAAACAAAGCTAGAGTTACACTTCATTGCTATCAACAAACTAATCTATTTAGAGGGAATGTTCGCCCTTAAAACAAAAACTGTCAGTTTCCTGCCCCCAACCCAAACAGACATATTTTGCACTTTATTACCTGCATCATTAGCCAGATATTTAAGGATAATTATTGTCCTCCATTCTGGCAGAGTAAGCTGGCCCCTCCCTCTATGCAGTCAATCAAGGCTGTGACTGCTGATATCACAACCAATGATTGTCTGCTGCCTCCTCTGCACATGCTCAAGCACATCAAAAGCTCTTTGAGCAGAGGGAGGAGGCAGTTACCTTTTACCAGAAAGAAACAGAACTCTGGTAACTACTTGCACTGTGAAATCAGTTATATCCACACAAATTCAATATTCAAAATTAATTAAGGAGCTAAGAGGGGTAAGAAGAAAATAAAGTTTTACTTAAAAACATCAAGAAGCCTATCCAGCCTTTCGGGAATGGGGATAAAATCCAAATAATGGACTGTGTGCTTAGAATCCAGTCTGGCACTAACAACATACAAGAGATATCCTGAGAGCATTGTTTGTTTCACCCTTTTGACTTTTTATCAAATCCAAATTTACCCAGAGTTCTTTGTAAATTCCCTCCTTTTCTACACACAAGCAGACATTTTAGGCCATTTTCAGAATTTCCGTGACAGAGACGGTTTTCAATTCATTTTCAGAGGAAAGAATGACTGGACATGGATTATGATCTGAGGTTGCTATATAATTTATATAGGGAGAACGCTTGGGACTGTGTGTACTCCCACTTGTCAAAGATGACAGACAGAACCTTGCTGATTGGTATTGTGTGTACCCACCTTTAGATACTTTGGGGTCATTCATAATGAGTTTTCTGTGTCAATAAATAGTAAGACCAGGTCCCCAGCAGGTGTTACCAGTAAATATTTTGACAAAAAATAGCGCAATGTCACAGCAAAACTGCAGCAGGATTTTCACAAAGACGAATCTTGGTATAATAAAATATCTTACATGTTCTAATCTTATTTAACTGCTTCTTACCACATTAAAACATTTTTTTTATAATTTTCATAGCTACTTACTGTGCTGATTTAGCAGCATTCTAATGGATATGCGACTCATGTAAAAACGGTCTAAAAAATACTGTACATTCTGTGAAGTTACTGGATCAACGCCAAAGCTGTCTTTATATTCAACAACCCCCTGAGCCATAGTCGGAATGACATCATTGTGCCGATTCCTAATTGTTATAACTGTATCTGCAAACCTGTTAAAAGGAACAAAGATAAGGTTTCTTTACTATACACAATAATATAGGTTTGAATAAGTTCTCATTTGAATTTCTGTATCGCCGTGTGTGCTTTATGTGTGGTCTTAGCTATAATACATTCTCATTAGGCATGTTCCAATGTTAATCAGCATGCTTCATGATGTCATCAGCATAGGACACGAGGAAATGGACCTATTAAGACACGACTGATAGCAACAGCCTTCATGATCACAAAAACTAACATACCTCCTGATTTGTACGTCGGTCGTGTAAGTTACGCACCTACTGTCAGCCCTCACCGGACATAATGGCAGACCAAGTAAGGAATGTGTCCTCTGACTCTCCTTTTAGCCCTCACTTCTTCCATAGTAGCAGAGCCGGTTGGAAGCTCAAACAACTAAGTGCCTCTTCTTCTTGGGGGTCTATGGGGGGGTTTAGAGGTAGGTTGGAGTATCTTTTGTTGAAAAAGATTGCCACGGTTGTTGAACCTTGCCACTCCAGATGTTTAGAAATCAATCAAAGCATACTGGGAGTTGTAGTTTCCAAACATCTGGAGTGCCAAGGAATTGGGGGTTACTGGATTTTGATATTATTATATTGGCACCAATAAGTCTACTACTACTGTATGGGAATTCTGAAGTTTAGGTCCTCACCATGGGTACTCTTTAGATGCTGATGGGAGGTGAGTATAATTGTCCATTAAGATCGCACTTACTTCTGGACTGTATCTGGATGCTCTGCATTCTTGTCCTTAAAGTCAACTATTTCTTGGAAGCTCTGTACATACCTGAAAAATAAAGCCACTTATCTGCACATTGATCCGATACTGCTAACTTATATTAATGAAACATTAAAGGAACACTAAACCACACCAAACGTGTGTTTTTAATTACATTCCATATGTTTCTATTATTCACAGGGAGGTGAGAACGCTCATTCCCACCTCCCTTTGAATAATAGAATGCCCAGGGGACACTGGAACTTACCTTACCGCCGCTCCACTCGCAGCTGCTTCTGAGCTGACAGCCGAGCTGTCCCTACCAAGCACCTATCTTTGGCGCATGCTCGCCAATACAAAAGACAGGCGCGCAATCGGGCAGATCGGCTGTCCGTGCAGAAGGAACTGCGAGTGGAGCTGCGGTAAGGTAAGTTCGGCTGTGTCCCCTGGGCATTCTATTATTCACAGGGAGGTGGGAATAAGCGTTCTCACCTCCCTGTGAATAATAGAAACATATGGAATGTACTTAAAAACATACGTTTAGTGTTCCTTTAATGGTTGAATACAACACACTGCTATTAATTTGCAGCAACCAATCGGATGTAAGCTTTTTGCAGTAAGATAATCTACGATTGGTTGCTGCAGATTATTAGCCTGGGCAAAGGTTTGCACCTGTCATTGCATTAGTCCCATAAAGTAAACGATGAACATTAAGGTGTAAACAGATTCCAAACAATGCGCATGGTTCCTGCGTGATCCTTACCAGCTTTGGACCAGTTTAATGGATGGCATCTTTAAGAGGTTATCCGGAAGTAAATTTATTTCTTTCATAATATTTGCCAACCGCACAGGTAATTCCTGTCTCAGAAATATAAATGACGTCTTTTCACAGGCATTTACTGATCCTGGGAAAGAAAAACAAAAGGCAGAGTTGATGCAGTCAAACATATTCCAATATATAAAATAAAGAATATGGCAGCAGTAAAAGCATTTTATTTCTTCATCAATTTCATTCATTCAATGTCTCCTGCCTGATGATACTAAATTCTACTGGCTCCACTTTTACGATATGTAAATTGCACTTATTCCCAGTACACACGAGGAGATATTTCGGGCCAAACACAACCAATATTTCTGTATTTCAGTCAGTCAAAATATCTGTGGTAATTTTTTGCCTGCGGGCAACTGATGTTGGTCATCCAAATTGAATAAATTATGGACGATCATATGGTCTCCCATATTGCCCAACCGGTCAATAGTGGCGAATCGCTGGCTGGGCCAAAAGATCTGACTGTGTGTGCCCGCCTTTAACAACCTGAGGTGGCCCAGCATGGTCAACCTATTAAAGATTGCCCTGAGTAGCTAGAAGGGGGTAGAATTGTGTTCAGGACACACCACTGAAACAATGAACCAATTAGTATATTAGTCATGTACACAATATCCCAATGCACATCTGGGTAACTAGGCAACCTTGTCTGGCAACCAAAATACAATTTAGCTGCAAACACTTATTATTTATCTTGCTGCTGAAAGGGCATGTTCACCCTTAAATAAGAAATTATGTACAGTAAATCGCCCCACAAACCCAAGCTTCTATAAGTTTTTTTTAAGCTTTCACATGCTCAGAGAAGGCAGCTAGGGGAATCAGACAGCATTTCGTTTAGTCTTACATCTTTCAGATTTCAAACTTTGTCATTTTGGTATTTGGGAGCGATTAACCTATATACAATTTTTTTTATTTGAGGGGGTGGACTGTCTCATATTTACCTTTCCAGTCTGTCCCAAGTTAATTAGGTTAGTTTAACCTACCAGCAACATGTCATTTAAACTCTGATAGCCAACTGTAGATTGTAATAGTTACTGTGTAATCTACACCCGGCATTCTTTGTACATGGGAAAGTAGAAATAGCAATGGGGTATTTCTTTCTTTAAATAGAAACCCTGATTAAGCTGTATTTTGTATTTTCTGTAAGTTAATTGGGTTTTTTGTATCTATATAATAACTTTCACTTATCCCTCCTCTATATTCCCTGTATTTTAGATATATAAATATACAGTGCTGCTATATCAATGAACACATTTTAGCACACTGCTTTTATTATTGTCCTAAATTTACAGCCACACAGGTGAAGTTTGTCATCTGTCTAATGTTAAACTGGAAGACTTCCCAACAGCCAATATACTGAGGGAGTCATGTAAATGTGACATCCAGCACTCAGTCACACCTGCCATCCAGTCACTGGGGGGGATTAATGGTGAGAAGCGATGCAAATTCGCTAAGCTGAGAAATCACTATGAGACAAACTGTCTATGGCGCTACTAGGGGCCATAAAGATGAACAAATATGTAATTACCATTGTACCTTATATAATTCATTGTGAAAGATTAAATATTTCATGTAGGAGTCATAACAAATCCTCTCTACTGCCATAAACTGCTCGGTCATTGTCTCTTATAGAAACACAAAATAGTCTGCACATGTATGTGTATGTATGTAAGTATGTGTGTATGTATGTATATATTCAACAGTCCTCACTCCAACTGCAATTGTAATTTTACCCTTTGCCATTTGAAAAACAAACTGGTGCACAACTAAACATCCGAACCTTGCCATTCACAATGGGAGAAAAACCATCCCTGTAATCTGGCAGTGATAATAAAGCTGTTGCCTCATAATTGAGAACATATGTAATGTTACAGAATGGGGAAGTCCTGCATATCATACTAGCTATGATGTGCCATACACATTGCACAAC
The DNA here is from genome assembly GCA_019447015.1 of Hymenochirus boettgeri. Taxonomy (NCBI): domain Eukaryota; kingdom Metazoa; phylum Chordata; class Amphibia; order Anura; family Pipidae; genus Hymenochirus; species Hymenochirus boettgeri. The sequence continues at coordinate 124,814,716 of CM033477.1, forward strand.
CAGTTATAATCCCCTGTCTCGGAAATGTTATTTTAAAGGAAAACTACCGCAAAAATATGAATAAGTCTTAAAGGATGAGAGACAGAGAGGGGGGAGAGAAGAGACAAATAAACCAAATACTATTTTTTGAGGAATAGAAAGAGATACAAGCACTAGAAGTTGATGACATTTATGAATGAGAGCCTTCACAAGCAGTATTAATAAGCAATAATTTATTCTAAGCAAATCATCACATTACAACATACTGCTCTAGCATCTCTATCCGGGGCACATCTCTTAAAAATTTAGAGAAAACCTACTATAAACAGGAAGACTAAAACAGCTGCACACAATGACAGAACCGCTCCCATCACATCCATACTGCAAAAAAAGTAAATCATAGCTCCCACCCCGACCCATACAGGACATCACAAGCCCATCCATCAGACATCGAATAATGACATCACAGCTCCCATCCATACAGCATCGACATACAATGACATCACAGCTCCCATCCATACAGCATCGAATGACATCACTACCATCCTGTCCATACAGCATACAATGACATCACAGCTCCCATCCATACAGCATCGAAGAATATATGGATGTATTTGGTCATGAGCTTCCTTCTGGGGTTATTCAGTGGTAACCCATCCAGCAATCCCCCCCCCCCCCCCCTTGAAAATCCTGTGCTTGCCCCTGCAGGTGGCATTTAAAAGTTGTTTCAGGTGTCAAAAACCCTAGGAACACCCCTGTCTATATGGATAATTATCTCAGTTATTTATACATTGTTGTAATATTACTAGATAAAGTCAGACTAAATGTACCAAAGCAGACATAATAAACATGACATTATTATATATTGACACAAGAAACAGTTTAGAAAGAGATTTATATTTAGTATAGTATAGTATAGTATAGTATTTGAGGTTGAATAAAGCCAGTTTTAGTTTTTTATCTGCTTCTTACTTGTTTTTATCTGTTTATTATATATATCACTATTTATCTATTTATTCAACACGTGGCACTTTATAAGTATTATTGCACACCCTCGTACCATTGTCGGATTCCAGATCACGATATAACTTTGGTGCCGTGGCTTATTCTTCCTTTTTGGTAGCTGCACTATACATGGGTATACACGGAGTGCACGTTAGGGTTAAAACCCTGTAATTTTGTTGTATGTTGGACACCTGGGGAGGGGCGGGATGGAGGGGCGGGGGGGGGGTGTCCAGGGAGGGCACTCACCTATTTATTGTTATGTACTGATGAATACTGTAACCCTGATGACGGCTCGTTCCTTGAGCCGAAACGCGTAGGTTATGTTTTCCGACTATTGAATAAACCGGAGTTTAAGTTAAGTCCTTGGAGTGCTCTGTACCCCAATGTTGTGTATTATATATTCATACAGAAGCACCCAGGCCACAGACCATTGCTAACGGAGTGCGAAGGATTCCTTACCTGTATATACAAATAAGAAGATAGCTTCCTAAGAATCCTTACAAAGCACTCACACACTTGAATCCAAAATAGAAACTACACGATTTATTGGCACAAATCAATAGAAAAAGCACCCCTTGCTTATATACTGAACCTCCCTCCCCCCATCATCAAAACAATAGTAAAACTAAATATCATAAAGCCGGGCGTCCCCAGCTGAATGAACACGTAGATAGAATAGTAGTAAAGACCGGGAGAAGAAAGAGAGAGAAGAACGGTGAAAGGAAGTGAGAAGATAAAAGTATATAGGATAAGGGTTTAGAAGTACAAAGAGAATAGACCTTATAATTTATTAATATCCTTCAAATAATATAGAGAATAACTTTATAAAAATATGAATACACCTTTATAATAAATATGTATAATATACCTTTATAATTTATTTAATATTTCTTCATAATTAATATATATAATATACCTTTATAATAAAGAGATGAACACCCACCGCACAACAGTCTTAAGAGTGTGATATTTTATTACCAACGTTTGGGGGCAAACATGCGCCTTTGTCAAGGATAGAAAACCAAATGCTACACACATCTATATACCCAAACACCACACACCCACTCCTGTGTCATGGCCACCCCCCATATGGGCTAGCCAATCCATAAACAGCTAAAACAGCTGAAACAAATTCCCTGCTCAGGGTTATGTGTAAAAGGCCATCACAGCTTCCATCCTTAGTTTATCTGCAGGGGTGCCCCTACCATGAAACAAACTGAAACATTTGCTCGGGGCAACCTGTGGAACACTGAAAAGGCGGTAGGTAAAAAAAAAACCTCCTTGCTGCAATACCACATTTCAGCACCAGTCCAACAATCAGTGTTAAGTCAGCCCCCCAATTCACCAGTCAGTGTTAGTCAGCCCAACATGCCCACCTCCACAAGTCACGCCTATGTTCCCTGATGAAGCCGTGCCTGCTTCATGTTCCACCCCCCGTCTGCTTATAGGTATGGGGCATGTTTAGGGGGGGATTCCTGGTGCCTGGAGTCCCCCCTTTCTGGGCTCAGCGCAGTCTGCTGTTCCACTTCTCCTGGTGTACATAGACTGTTCCATAGATTGTTACATTGGGATTGAGCTGGGAGTGAGAAGCATTTGTATGTTTCAAAAATATATCCAGTCTGCCATGTGATTGACAGCAGCATAACTAATAATGATTGATACAAAACTGTGCTGAGATTGTGAGGTGATTGCTGAGACTGGGTTTATATACATTACTACTGTACTACTGCACGTGATGGAGCTTAGTGAGCAGGAATTAGGAAATCCTGGGGTGGAGCTGACTATTAACATTTCATTATATATATTATATATACACAGGAGTGATTGTTCCTATATTTCCATATACAGAATGATTGTTCAATGTGCCACACATGGTCTAATGTTATTGGCTCCCTCAGTGGCGTAACTAAGAATCATGCTTCATCCACAGTGGTTATCTGGAGGGAGGCTTTATCTATCATAGTAAAATAGCAAGATGGGGCCCCCTTGGCTCCTGGGCCCCCTGCGGTTGCTCCTGCTGCTCCCCTGTAGTTACGCCCCTGGACTCATCTACTGTTGTAAAGGGAACTGGAAATGGAAATTTCCTGTCTTGTCCGATAGGTCCCAATACGACAATATTCAGCAATCCTGTCAGATTCAACGTCAGTGTCACAGCTCTGACTTTGAAGGACACTAATGATATTGAAGGGAAATGTGGATTTCTCGGTAAAGGGAACATTAGACTGGGAACAAATGGCCAAATTTTTCATCTCGACCATTCGCCACTACGAGCAGTCGGCCAGGACAAAGCACTGTTAGTCGCAGTAAATGTCTCCTATGGACCGCACAATCTGCGGTGATTTCCGCAGCCGAAATCCCCTCCGATTTTTTAGACCAACCAATCGATACACATAAATTCGGCAGGTTGGGATGAAAAATCTGCTCGTATGTACCCAGCCTTAATGAAGATACTTTATAACAAAAGTGATATTTGGCTAACCGTGATGATAATTATGGCAAGTACAGAATGTATATTATAATATGATGATATATAATAGAATATATGGATGTATTTGGTCATGAACTTCCTTCCGGGGTTGTTCAGTGGTAACCCATTCAGGAATCCCCCCCCTTGAAAATCCTGTGCTTGCCCCTGCAGGTGGCATTTAAAAGTTGTTTCAGGTGTCAAAAACCCTAGGAACACCCCTGTCTATTGGATAATTATCTCAGTTATTTATACATTGTTGTAATATTACTAGATAAAGTCAGAACTAAATGTACAAAGCAGACATAATAAACATGACATTATTATATATTGACACAAGAAACAGTTTAGAAAGAGATTTATATTTAGTATAGTATAGTATAGTATAGTATTTGAGGTTGAATAATGACATACGTCCATCCAGTCCAACCCATCTAGCAATATCCTCATTTCCTGCCTAACTGTGATCCAGGGAAGGCAAAAAAAACTCCACCAGATTTATGAAGGGGGAAAATTCCTTCCTGACTCCAAGTGGCAATTGGAAATTTCCCTGGATCAACTCTACTTTATGTATCAATACCCGTAAATTGTAACATTCCTGTTTGCAGAAACTCATCCAGCTTTTTTTTGAAACAGTAACATCCTCTCAGTTTTATGTCTGTCCCCCCTCTGGGATCAGCTTTCACCTGCTCAATCACCATCCCTCAGAGATCCCATACTTCGTATTGATTCTTAACAAAATGTTTAAAGGGTATGTCCACCCTTAAATCTATTTTTTGATATACCTTCCCCTGGTCCGCCAGCCCCAACCGCATCATTTTATTTTTAGAAAGTGCCCCAAACTTTTACTTACCTCCCCTTTTCCTTCGCCGCGCTGCCGGCCCTCTGCTTGCGAGAATGCAAGCAGAGGGCGGGACCGGCAGTCGCGGCTGTGATTGGCTGAGCGGCAGCCAATCACGGACGCGGCTGCCGGTCATTCAGTGCAGCGGAGGAAAGAGGGGAGGTGAGTAAAGTTTGGGGACATTTCTAAAAATAAAAATGATGCGGTGGGGCTGGGGAACCAGGGGGATTACTATATAAAGGGGATTAATGCTAGGGGGAGGGAATCCGGAGAGGGAGGGGGAGAAGGGCTGCAGTACGCATGCCAAACTTCTCCCGGAGGCCAGGTAGGAGGCAGAGTCCTATATGGACTCTGCTATCCTCTGGTGGGCAGTTTTGGGACTTTGGGGGGGGACTACAGGAGAACCTATGGAGCGGGGATGTGAGGTAAGTATTAAACTACACTACATGGTGGGGCCAGTAGTGGGGGGATTATAGTTTTGGGGTGGACATGGCCTTTAAACACAATAATATACCTGTATAATAAATACAAACAATAACCAAGATGGAGCGGAACTCCTCTTCCACGCTGAACAATGCCCGGGTGCTTCCACGGCAAGATAGAATAGAGAACGACCCCGTTAAGGCCGAAACATGTCGTTATGAGTGCATAGAATATATTCATAGGAAACAGCAAGGAAACGAGGGTCGCAATCCAAAGTAGATAAACTTCAATTTATTGTAAACCACACATATATCACAACGTTTCGGGGGGAAACATGCCCCCTTCCTCAGGTGATGTTTCAACAGTAGTGCAACACATCTATATAGGTCAGCCAATCTTAGGGACGGCCCCTCTGGGAAATCGTCCCTCTGATAGGCTGGGCAAAAAAAGTGACTTCGTGCCATAAATTAGTGCAAAAATGCATTCTCGAGGCAATAGAAACAGAGAAGAGGAACGAAACAAGCGGAAAAAAGGAGCAGCGGAGGAGGAGGCGGACCTAAAAGGGGGCCGGGCGGAACGTCGCGAGACAAGATAGGAAAACAGGGGGGAAGAGGAGGCGAAGAGGGAGAAAAAGAGAGAAGGACCGTAGAGGGGGTAAAACCGAGGGCACAGGAGAAGACCCAAAGGGGAGAGCAAGGGCAGGGAGTAAAAGACAAGAGAACAGGGGAAGAAGAAAGAAAGGGGGCGGGAAGAGGTGCCGCGCAAAAAAACCACAAGAGGGCGCCACCGGGGGGGAAGAGGGAAAGGGAGGGGAAAGGAGGGAGCAACGGGGAAGAGAAGAGAGGCCGCCACGGGCGGGGGAAGCCGGGAGAAGAGAGAAGGGAGAAGAGACCGGGAGAAGAAAGAAAGAGAAGAGACCGGGAGAAGAAAGAGAAGAGACCGGGAGAAAGAAAGAGAGAGAAGGAGACCGGGAGAAAAGAGAAGAGACCGGAGAAGAAAGAAAGAGAAGAGAGCGGGAGAAGGAAGAGAGAGAAGAGACCGGGAGAAGAAAGAGAGGAAATGACCGGAGAAGAGAGAGAGAAGATACCTTATAGAATAAAAGATAATAGAATTACCGGAGAATAAAGAGAGAGAAGATGACTTAAATAATATAGATATATATATATATAGTCTATATAGATAGATATATATGACATTCGTAATAAATTATTGATACTTCATAATACTGATATAATATACATGGGCTTTTGAAGTCTTTAATGGTCCACAAACGTTTTGTGTCAATCAGCAAAAAAAGAACCTTGCTGACAATACCCCACTTACAAATCATTAATAAATAGATTAAATAGAAGCGGCCCCAACACAGAACACTGTGTCACCCCACTTTAGTCCATAATGATGACGCCCCATTAACAACTACTCTCTGCATCCTATTCATTAACCACTTTTCTATCCATGTACAAATGTGACTCCCCAGACCAACAGACGTTAGCTTATATATTAGTCACTTATGGGGGACTGTATCAAAAACCTTTGCAAAATCCAAGTAAACTACATCTACTGCTATGCCAGAGTATATATACTATATATTATATATACTATACCTTCATAATAAATTGTATATATAATAAACCTTCAAAATATATATATATATATTCTTTTCTATAAAAGCAGCAGATCAATGTGTAAAAGAGAAATAACTTTAATTATATAAATCATATAAATCAGTATATCACCATGTTCAAATAATAGCGACGTTTTGGGGATAACCCCTTTATCAAGTATTAAGAACAAAGACATCACACAATCAACCTTAATTGTTACCATATAACCTGTGTCTAGAGGAAACTGCTACAAATAATTTACAAGGTAGTAACAAGGATTTGGATACAGACTGCATAGTGCCCTCCTGTGGCCAATTGGGTAAGTACATACAACACCATGATAAGATATATCCAATTATCCAAATTATAGAAAAACATATAAATCATAATCACGGTTCATTCTTTTGGGGACTAAGGAGTCCTGATGGTTAATCCACCACACCTCAGGTTGTCTAAGGACCCTTTGTCTATCTCCCCCTTTCCTGATCCCATTTCACTTGTTCTAAAACCATGTATTTAAATTGATCGGCTTTATGCCCCATTTCAACAAAATGTTTGGGGACTGGGAGAGTGGTATCTTTTAATTGAATCAAAGATTTATGTTGTGTCATGCGCTGTTTGACCTTCTGTGTCAAATTTACCTGTAAATTGAGGTTAATTGATAGGAATTGCTCCCCTGAGAATTTTTGCAATTTATTTCCATTGTTTATTTTGCATAGTTTTGAAGATATTTACATTTTTGTGTGTGATATGGCAGCAGCATCACCAGGTCCCCTGCACTTCCTGCATCCTGCTCGGAAACTGTCAGTCAATCTGCCTGTGTCTCCTCCTCCCCTTTGCAGCCCCCCTGGTCCCTCCCATTCATGAACCCCACGGTCCCTCCAGTTGCAGGCCCCCCATGGTCCATTATCTTACAGCCCCATGTGGCCCTGCCCAGTCTTGGGTGCCGTGGCCCCGCCCAGTCACAGGTGCCGTGGCCCCGCCCAGTCGTGGGGTGCCGTGGGCTATGTGTGGATACAGTGGATATGAAATCTCTACATAGCCTATAAAATCTCAGGGTTTTGTACAATAAAAAAAGAAAAAAAAAAGCCAAGAAGTTCATAAAGAAATCCAATCAAATCCTTGTTCTATTAGTGTCACAAACCATAAACTAATACTTTGTTGAGCACTTGTTGATTTTATTGCAGTATGCGGTTGTTTAAGAGTTTATGAATTTGGAATATCTGGGCTTGGTAAGTTTTGCCTACAATTTATAGAAATATCATGAGAAATGTTCATTAATGTATAGGGAACCATAATGGCACTAAAGCTTGTGTTTGTATTGCTGAACTGGTATCCTGTTATAGTTCCACAACAAAAAACACCAATGCACAAACATATTTTGTACATGTGCATGCTCTGTAATAGTGTTATATAACACAATTACTAAATAAATTTACGTATGAGAAGAGGCATTTTGCTTGTGTTTGTGTGACTTTGGCTCCATTTATTATAGAAAATCATATGCACACTTCTCCACACACTATCCAAAGGTGAACAAAGAGAACTTAGCCAGGAATGTGCTTCTCTGCTGTTCCTCTGACAGATCCCGACACACCCTTACAATGTACATGCATGCGCATTCAGTGCAACGGAGTGTCATGACCTGTCAGAGGAACAGTGGAGGAGCACGATCACAGGTAAGTTCTCTCTGTTTGCACTTGTCACCTGGCTGATGCACGATGTGTGAAATGAGAATAATTTTTCCTCTACCCCTTTATCTAAAGGTTTTTTGAGATTCTATACATTTATTATGGGAGCACTTGGTTGCCTGTACTGCTGGTTGAAATCCTGGAGATGTTTAAATTACTGAATTGGTATCTTGAGTTGCACAACAACAAACACAATAATTATACTTGGTCCCCCTCTGCAATGTATGGGACATTATAATACATCATTACCAAAGATATTTAAGAATGGGCAGAGCCATTTGGACTTATGCAAGGTAGGTATGGGGCCATTTATGTGGGAATGTGTACAGTCTTTTTACTGGAGATTATTATTTGGGGTTGTGTTTGTATTACTTAACTGGACTGGGCATTTTATTAAAGTTAAACAAAAACAAGGAACTAATGTAGTTGCAAATTGCTTTTCTGGTATTTATTACCAGAAATCCCAGCGCGGCTTTAACACCGACTTTAACAAATTCCGTAACTGAATACCTTGGCTGCGCAGGTGTCTTTTATGATAACTATTTAATAGTGGTTAGCACAACTTTAACCCCTCATTTTAAAACAGGCTACAAATGTTTAAATTTTACATGAGTACTGAACTTTGTAAGTGTGTGTGAGTGTGATTGTGGGGGTGGGTGGGGTGGGGGGTTTACAGTGTTACAGTTGCACAACAATAAACATTATTATTGTACTTGTGCACCCTCTGTAATTTATGGGACATCACTAAAGATATTTACAGTACATGTGTTGAAAGACATCTGGATTTGCGTGATTGGGATATGTGTACAGCCTTTATAAATATTATTACTGGAGATTATTATTTGGCTTGTATTTGTATTACTGAACTGGACTGAGAATTTTTATTACAGCCGGCTGTGTAGGTGTCTTTTGTGATACCCGTGCAGCCGGCGCAATAAAGGATTTAAAGGGCATGTCCACCCCCAAAACTATAATCCCCCCCACTACTGGCCCCAATGTATGTGTAGTTTAATACTTACCTCACATCCCAGCTCCATATGATTCTCCTGTAGTCCCCCCCCAAAGTCCCAAAAACTGCCCACCGGGAGATAGCAGAGTCCATATAGGACTCTGCCTCCTACCTGGCCTCCGGGAGAAGTTTGGCACTGCTACTGCAGCCCTTCTCCCCCTCCCTCCCTCCCCGATTAGGATTCCCTCCCCCTAGGTGTAAAACCCTTTTGCTATAATAATCCCCCTTCCCCCTAGCCCCAACTGCTATATTTATTTATTAGAAAGTTCCCAAACTTACTTACCTCCCCTCTTTCCTCCGCCGCACTGAATGACCGCAGCCGTGTCCATGATTGGCTGCCGCTCTGCCAATCACAGACGCGACTGCCGGTCCCGCCCCTCTGCTTGCAGTTTCTCACAAGCAGAGGGCCTGGCAGTGCGGCGGAGGCAAGAGGGGAGGTAAGTAAAGTTTGGGGAACTTTCTAATAAAATAAATATAGCAGTTGGGGCTGGGGGGACAGGGGGATTGTTATAGCAAAAATTTATTTCAAGGGTGGACATACCCTTTAATATTGGTAACCTTGACTTTAACTCCTTAAGTGCTGCTGCGTCCCTGGATAATGAGCCCAGCAAATGTTCATATTCTACTATGAGTAGTGAACTTTATAAACATGTGTGGGTGGGTGTGTGTGTGTGTGGGGGGGGGACATGATTAATATCATTATGTGCCATATTTATTATGGAAGCACTTGGTTACCTGTACAGCTGATTGGAACCCTGGAACTAGTTATTTAAATGTGTGTTTGTGTCAATGAACTGGTATCTTATATAGTTGCACCAAACATTATTATTTTCTTTCATTATTTAATGGATATGGGCACAGATATCATTACCAGAGATCTTTATATACGTATATCTATGGGTACTGAACTTTAGACCTTTTAGTATTTATATATTTATATATATATAATATATATATTTATATATATAATATATATATATATCTAGATACAGTTCAGTATCTTATAGTGGTGTATAATCAGTGACATACTCTTATCACATGTTTTTATTACATACTTTTATACGTGGTTCTTACAGTTATATACTTTTATTATCTTACACTTAGTCACTCGATATGTATAACATATTAAGCACCTGACACTTTAACTTAGCACTTTATACTTGGCATTTTTTATGATCTCTATATATGACGTGTTTTTTAACTTTGACCTCTAGATGGCCATCTTACACCGTGTGAGACTCTATTTATAGCACCATGCACTTGGATTGTTTCAGTTTTGTTTGGTCTGAGGAAGGAACCGCACAGGTTCCGAAACGTCACTAGTAAAGGACACTTTCCACTACTAAGACTGGTGTGCCTAGCATGTTTTACCTTTGAACTTTAGATTTATGTATGTGTAGGGAGATAGGGACAGACAGAAATAGAAATAAAGAGATAGGGACAGACATACTTATCTCTTTAATAAAGTTCCCTTGTTCCAGCTCTTTCTCCAGGCTACACACATGCACACATGGATGGCTCGATAATTTTGTATAGATTTGTACCACTGTATTGCCTCAATGCATTTTTTTTAAAAAACTGCTTTAAAAAGAGTTAAGGTATGCAGCCCTCCCTACACATTTATTTCCTGATTTCGAGCCTTTCTCTGCCTTCAATTAGCCTTCAATTAGCCATGCTGTGAAGGGGGTGTAACAATTCTGTCTGCCACTGTCGCTCAGAGCTAGCATGCAAGAAAACACTCCTGCACCCACCCTTGATTAGCTTGATTATGTAGGCTGTATTCTAGCAACAGGACAGTTCAAGTTTGTTTGACTGGCAGGGGAGGAGGAGAGAGATTGTAACAGACATTCCCAACAGCCAATGACAAGTGATATGTTAACGATGGCCCCGGGCCGTCTAGGAGGCGGGCTTTTAGCACTCATCTTTGCTGTGTGATATCTAAGGGAGAGCAGCACGGTTGTAAATGGGGGAGATGTTGTTTTTTTGGGTATTGTTGTCCTTTAAAATCCTGACCAACAACCGGTTGGTTTATCAATCAGTGTGTTCCAGGCCTAACATTTACTTGAAGTCAGACACTAACATTCTCAGGTGCGTTTGTTTTTCTGCCAAGGGCTGTTCCAAGAACATAAATGTGCCCATAACATTAATAAGACTGATATCCAACATTTCTGAAAAACCATCAGGCCCAATTACTTTGCAGGAAGGTAACAAGGTAAGACCAGGACAGATCGAATGACAAATTGCTGTAAGGTCGGACAGGTGTATGGCTAGCATAAGTAAGCTTATTATATGCTGCATTGTACGCTCCAGTGTAGTAACCCAACTGCATGGCAACTTGTTAATCAGAATAATGAAACGAAATACCTGATTTTTTTGTTTTATTTTATCACATTGTTGCAAAGGAATTAATTTATACCACACAACTCACCTTTCTTGCACACAAAGCTAATGTAAATGTTTCTATAGATGCATTTGTGTTGTAAATTGGACGGTTTCTTTGGTGCAGTAACCAATACCAACGCACATCTACAAGATTCAGAAATCCAATTAAATGGCAAACTCTAGTGTCCAGAGTGAACCCCCTCTCAGATAGAAATACATTCTATTTTCATCCCCATCATGAGCTTGCAAAAAGCTGCTTGTTCAGTGCCTGACAGGTCACCAATGCTCTCTCAAATGACATACAACAACATTCTCATTCTTAGAAAAGGAGGGAACGAACAGTGACCTGGAAACCATTACACAGATGTCTTTTTCACAGCTCACTGTGAGGCTTAGGGGGCAAAACAGGAGGTAGGTTCAATGTCTCCTACCTCCCTGCTAAATGTATTTTGCCTGCATATATGTATATGGAGGCTGTTTGGGCATCATAGTTGCCCTTTAAAGATATTTTCTGATTGGTTGGTGAGGTTATTAGACCAGAGCATACTTCACCCATGTTACTACAGAAGTTCAATGATTCTTATAAGAAGGGAGACACTTTTTTTTTTTTTAGAAAAACAGCTTTATTTCACATATTCTCTTTTAAAAATATTGACAAACACATTTAATGTATAGTTAGTACAAAATGAACCAGCAAATACAGAGAAAGTGGAATGTATAATATATATATATATATATATATATATATATATACATACACATTCCACTTGTAGCATTTAATATCTGCCAGGTTATGACAATTATTTGATTTGTTATTGTCTTTAGGTGATATTATTCAACCCATGGGTAGGCAATGCTGAGGATGGTTAGTTTAAGATGTATGGCACGATCCCCTGGGGAAATGATTTGTACCTAAAACTAATGGTCACTTCTCTTATATCAAATTCACTAATTCTCTTATCGTCATTGTGATCTGCTTAATTTCCCTTTCCATTTAAACAGACCAGGCTGATTGGCCAATGCAGAGCATCCTGTCTGTTCAGGAACCTTTAGCAATTACCTTTAGACCTGCAACATTCCCCCAGACACCGGGACCAACCACTTTGCAATTGATATTATGATTGCCATTGAGCAGTCTGTGCCAGTAAATGTTATGGCGGACAAATATTTAGTCAATTAATGTCAAGGCAAACATTGACTTAAACAGATCTCACGCCAGTGTGTGACCAGCATAAAAATTAAAAGTGAAAACAAAATAATGAATATATCCAGCACCTTGAATTGCTGCTATATCCTTCTGTATGGCAGTTAACACATGTAACCTGCAGTTCGAATGGTCTGATTATTGTGCTACAATAAATATTTCCCCCTAGTTATTGGACAACGAAAGAGGCTAGATTTTCTGTGATTTTATCATTGGCCATCATACACTAAGCAATTATCATTAACTTGGACATTGTGCCATTATTGTAAAAGTATTATCAGCCAATAATGTCTCAATGACGCTAGCTGTATGGCCCCCTTTAGCTCCCATGATCCATCTGCAACTAATCTAAGAGAGAATTCTCTTAAATAAGAACTAAACCAAATATTTTAGCCCCCTAATCAGAATGCATACCAACTTGTCTGTAATAGGATTGGCTGAATAGTTCTAATGGGCGGTGACTACCACGTGGTATTGTACAGCCGCAGTCTTAATGTTTGATTGCACCTGTAAATGTACAACCGCTGTCGTACTTTAACTTTCCAAATCCCTGGGTTTAAAATACTGGCCTCTGTGACCAAACTTTGTGAGACTGGAATGCTGGGAAATAAGGAACTTAACAAATAACGGCAGCTGGTCTTCTAATTGGTCTTCTAAGTTTAAGTTTTAAAGTTTAGTTCTCCTTTTTTCAACTGTACGTTTTGTCATTTATATATGAAAAGGCAAAGAAAGTCAAGCAGACAAGCCCCCAGGCTATAAACATTGATAGTTCCCATGTGTTAACATACACAATGGCTTTCTAGACAATACATCATTTGTATGATCTATGCTAAAGCAATTCTATTTTCTTGCCACAAACGAATGCCATGGATGTCTATTGCCCTATATATAATCTTACTGATCATGTTTTAAATAAAGTTCTAGTTCTTCCTGCAATCAGTAAGCAAATGAAAATCCAGTGTTTTCTATATCCATAAGTCACTTATTGCACAAAATAGGTCTACAGAATTCCATTTTTTAATAAACTGCACAATATTTACATTTTTATCAAAGCACCAGTTTCAATATTTCTGCATCTAGACCCCTAAACAAATATCTTAAAATATCAGTAATAACAGGCTGGATTTTCTGTGATTTTTACCTCTAAATTATAATCTGTTGCTGTTCTTACATGTTATAGTCAGAGGATACCCTGGAAGAGCCACCCTGACCATTACAGGGTTTGCTGTCATATTAACAAGGAATGTATCCTTAATCAGGCCATAAATGCTACATCTACTTAAACCCTATAGGCAATAGACTGTGTGAAGATAAAACACATGGAATTATAAGGTGTCGCTATCCAATTACTTGAAGCTTTAATCATCATGGCATAAGGAAAGGCCTGCACAGTTTCACTCTTACCAGACCCTTGCTTTATGTGGCTTCTGTATTCCACTGAATGATGATTCTAAACATGGTGTCAGTTAATTCCCTTATTGGGGTAATTTGCAGTATATATTAATAACTCAATACATTGTTAGTGTGAGAGCAGTACCCTTGGTATATCTCACAACATTTTGAAGTTCCAAAAAGGAGCCCACCCCCCTGCCCATCCCATGCAGGAATCAAGACCATTGGAAAGTATTATTACATCCTTCCTCCACTTATAATGAGACTCCCCAACTTGTGCACAGGGCAGCCATTAGAATTCAGCAGCAGTTGAAGGGTGGAAATCATCATCACAATTGTTAATTCAGTGCATTGATTGAATGAAATGAACCTTCACAAATGCTCCACATCTGCCTGTAAACCTGCCCATGCCACAGTGATTCAAATTGCTTTACAATGTCTTGTATGTATGATTAGTAATGGGACATTAACCAAACAATTTACTGCTTGGATAGATCACACCATTGATCATACAAAGTCTATATATATATTCAACAAATACGGAAATGCGGAACAACGCCATGCCTAAAGATCAATTCAAGTAGCAGCAGTTTGTGTTCCATATTGTAATGCAAACTCCACTTGTACTTACACTAGATTCTAAATGAAATATTGTCTGTTCTGCTTTATTAAAGAGATTTACTGCTTGCATATCGGACTTGGGGTAACTGACCAAATCGGCTGACATTTAAATACTTGTAATGTTTCATCAAGAATCCTTTTGACTATGTACACCGAAATAAAAACAAAGCTATTAGACACAGAATTACATGAGACGTTGGCACACAATGTCGTGTTATGATTCAGTAGTTATTTCTCATTTTCCGTGAATTAAAACATTCCATAACACAATTATTAACTATTTTCAGTCATTCATCCTGATTATTTGAATAGTTAAACCCCCAAAAGCAGGAAATGATCACAAATAAATCTTTGGCGTTAACGTCATATCTGAGAATATTGAGGAATCAATAAATAGAAACAATCACTGTTATATACAACTGGTACATCTTGGGAAAAGGTGTTTTTAAGATGGGATGGTAGTGTGTTTAGATGAGGATCTATTGCACATTTTAACTATCAAACAGAATATATGTATGTGTGTGTGTGTGTGTATGTATGTATTCCTCCAAGGATAGCACTGCAACGTGAATAAACAAAATGATATGTATGTATGATGATTTTTGAATTCCAAAAACCAAAAAGCATTTAATAAATACCTACGCGTTTCAGCCTATGCAGATTGCAATGATGACGGCCTCTGTGTAGGCTTTTTGGAATTAAGACCTCTGAGTGCACATGTTTTGACTTTAATATATATAAAAATCATCATACATATATATATATATATATGGTTTAAATCTTATCATGAGCTAGATTTATCATGCCCTACATCCATATTCAAGATAAAGACTATTTGTGTGATCTGGCACAGCTTGCATAGAGGAATACAAATACATTTTTGCATTAAGCAGGCACCAGGATAGTAGGCACTGAGTATAAAGAAAGAGACACCCTGGTATAAACAATCACAGGGGTTATTAAGTAAACCATAGATTATATATA
The DNA here is from genome assembly GCA_019447015.1 of Hymenochirus boettgeri. Taxonomy (NCBI): domain Eukaryota; kingdom Metazoa; phylum Chordata; class Amphibia; order Anura; family Pipidae; genus Hymenochirus; species Hymenochirus boettgeri. The sequence goes on from CM033477.1 coordinate 124,830,315, forward strand.
AAGCTCATTGCGAAGGCATTTGTACAATATATTACAACGTATTACAGCTAACATAGCTTGCATATTAGTAGTCGTGTGCTAAGGCAGAGAAAATACACTGTGTATGGGGTAGAAATGTTCAAGTTCTGGGCAATTCAGTGAGGGTGATGGACTGAAGGCTTCGCTTTGTTACTAGGCCTTGTCGATGGAAATGGTATGCTTCAGTCTGATGGTCAACTGTTTGCTGCCTTTTGCAAGACCCCAAGCAATCCACAACAGATTTGGTAAAAGTAACAAGGTCCAAAGTCAATTGAAATGAAGGCCTAGGGTTCAGTCATACACACAAGCAATTCTGTCTATATTACATGGAAATTCATTTGTTTTTAGAGAAATAGAAACTCCCTAGGAATAGCTTTCATTTTCATTCCATTTGGTGACCCACTGCTTTTTTTCACCGTTTTTACTAATTTTGCCATCTTTGAAGTTGCGTTCTTCTTTGGGAATTCTCACAGCGTGATATCGTGGGACACTATCATCGTACCTGGAGCGTTTGAAGAATCCACACTGTAAGGGTGTAAAAAATGGACACATGTCATTGGATAAGAATAAAGATCAATGCCTTGTGGTTAAATTGTTAATTGTAGTTAACTGACTTGGACGTTAAGAAGGAAATCCATGCCCAGGGAGCAGCAGAAAGCAGAAAAGCAACCGCAAGCAGCAGAAAAAAGAGACATCTCACCATCTCATTAATGCCAGTAGTATAACTGCTGGTGTTGCAGCCCTTGTGACCACGGGGCAGGGAAGGTGAGGGCCTGGGGACAGCTGCTTACACAATGGGTCAAATAGTGACTAAATGAAACTATATGTAAATGATTTTTGTAATATGAATATTGTGTTAGGCTGCAAATGTGTGTGGGCCAGGGATGTCCGGTCTGTGGACCTCTAGATGTTTGCAAACTTCAACTCCCAGAATTACCTGGCTGAGATTGAGATGGATATCCTGGTTGTAAACAACAGACTAACTGGTTGCTACTTGCTAGGTGTGTGGTCACTAATTTAGCTGTCAAGACCCACAGACAGTTCAGCAGACCAAAGTCTTAACATCTATTAAAATGACTTTTGGTTTTCTCTGTGAATATAAAGGGTTAACTAATAGTGACATAATTCAATCCAATGGGAATCACTCAACGTGATTTAGTGACCGAACCCTATATTTACCCATGTTATGCTCACATCAAAATATAAAATATCACAGCCCAATAAAAATATTCAGAATCACCATACAGAAAAGTCGCCTTCTGTAAACACAGACAAAGGAGTTTTCACTTGTTTGCTATGATTTGGCATTTTACTGTTTTACCCCAAGGGGGAATGAACCACACTGAAAGCTCCAAATACCCCATTGCTAAAGCCATAACTAAATTCTTTTAAAATCAGCTCCCCAATAGGGATCTGGCCCTGTGTACTTAATGAACTTGCATGCATGGAAATTATAAAACCTAATTTGTCAGAAGATCAGTGTGTCTCAGAGATTAAAGTCCAGAACAGTCAGAGTCAGCGTTGGGCGGGGCAGAGTAACCCGGATCGGCCCAGTTTCTAACTATCGTGCCATTAGTATGGCCCACAGGTAGGTTGGGAACCCCAGAAGTACAGAAAGAACCCAGAGAAACACATTTACATAGACAAATTAAGTGATTAATAGAATTTTTGTGCAGCAGAGAAACTTGCAGGCAAACCATGTCCCACAGCCAGGAATTCAAAATAATCAATTACCAAATCACAAGTTGTGGATGAGTACTATGCATCAGATGTTAGCCTCTCTTTGTCAGAAGGCTGAGCATGAATCTCTGCCTTGTGATAGGTGGCATCCAACTGATCTTTCTTATTTCTCCTGAAGAAACCACACTACAAAGAATCAAGTGGGATTAAGAAATTGTGCGGATTTGAATGGAAAACTTTTAGCAAAAGCAATGACTGAAATGATGAATATCTGGCAAACGTATTCCTTTCATACAGTTAGGCAATTGTTGGCCTTCTACCTTTCATACAGTTAGGCAATTGTTGGCCTTCTACCTTTCATACAGTTAGGCAATTGTTGGCCTTCTACCTTTCATACAGTTAGGCAATTGTTGGCCTTCTACCTTTCATACAGTTAGGCAATTGTTTTGCCTTCTACCTTTCATACAGTTAGGCAATTGTTGGCTTCTACCTTCATACAGTTAGGCAATTGTGCCTTCTACCTTCATACAGTTAGGCAATTGTTGGCCTTCTACCTTTCATACAGTTAGGCAATTGTTAGCCTTCTACCTTTCATACAGTTAGGCAATTGTTGGCTCTATCCTTAATACAGTTAGCAAGTGTTAGCCTTCTACCTTTCATACAGTTAGGCAATTGTTGGCCTTCTACCTTTCATACAGTTAGGCAATTGTTGGCCTTCTACCTTTCATACAGTTAGGCAATTGTTGGCCTTCTACCTTTCATACAGTTAGGCAATTGTTAGCCTTCTACCTTTCATACAGTTAGGCATTGTTGCCTTCATCTTTCATACAGTTAGGCAATTGTTGCCTTCTACCTTTCATACAGTTAGGCAATTGTTAGCCTTCTACCTTTCATACAGTTAGGCAATTGTTGGCCTTCTACCTTTCATACAGTTAGGCAATTGTTGGCCTTCTACCTTTTCATTCCAGTTAGGAATTGTTGGCCTTCTACCTTTCATACAGTTAGGTAATTGTTAGCCTTCTACCTTTCATACAGTTAGGTAATTGTTGGCCTTCTACCTTTCATACAGTTAGGTAATTGTTGGCCTTCTACCTTTCATACAGTTAGGCAATTGTTAGCCTTCTACCTTTCATACAGTTAGGCAATTGTTAGCCTTCTACCTTTCATACAGTTAGGCAATTGTTAGCCTTCTACCTTTCATACAGTTAGGTAATTGGTGGCCTTCTACCTTTCATACAGTTAAGCAATTGTTGGCCTACTACCTTTCATACAGTTAGGCAATTGGTGGCCTTCTACCTTTCATACAGTTAGACAATTGTTGTCCTTCTACCAGCTGATGGCCTTCTTTGCAGCTCCACAACAGTAAGAAGGACAAAGCTTGTCTTTATTTACATCAATGCAAAGATCTTTATATAAATCTGAATTATCCTCCTGTCATTTTCTGAATTTGATGATCCCAGTACATAACAGCATAATTCTAGAGAGAGTAGACACTGTAATTGGTGAAGGACCCAGAAGGGGCAAAAGGATTAGGACAAGCCAATATGGCACTGTGCGTTTTATAACCCAGTATGTTACACTACACATTGTAACACTGGGGACTGGACACACCAACCGAAACATTTCTGACACTGAGCCAAGCAAATAGGAAATAGTTTTTACTATCTGGAAATATTACCTGTATTGGGTACAATATGAATGTTCAGACTTTAGGGCGGGGCAGAAAAGGCAATTACTAGAAACCAGTGGATTTTTTTTACAACAGTTTTATAAATATGAAAATGTATTGATTGGATTTCTGGCTACAAAGAGTTAAATTAAGGAGTGGGGTGATGATAAATAGTATTACAGCTCCCAATATCCTTTTTGTGCCTGCTTAACTATACTTCCCATCAGCCATTTTGGCTTATATAATTTGGAGAATAAAATGAAATACTTCCACTGAATAAGTCTAACATTCAGGTGATCCCTCACCTAATTAGGAAGTATTCTGCTATATATTTTAATTGTTAAAGCTAACACATACATTAACAACATTCTTTTTGTTTCCCATGGTCCTTTGCTGGTGGTGATGTATGCCCCATTCAAGTCTATAGGGATTGTGCCAAATAAGAATTTGTCTCACAGGTAGGTGTTACTAGAAGCAGAGGAGCATGGGAACAAGAGGAGGAGTAGCATTTTAGGCAACCAATAACATTTTGAACAATAAAAATATAATAGATCAGATCCTCATTACACGAAGAGCCACCTGAACTTCATTTATTGTTAGAACTTTCATTCTCCATTAATATAAACAGTAGTTAGCATATGTTTTTTCAATAATGAACATAAATTGCTTCTGGAGAAAATAGATGCCAAACGTAAAAATGATGCACACATACCTTCCACAAAAGGAACACTAAGAGAGCAAGCATCAAAATCCCAGCAAGGATTGCTACAAGTATAATCCACCAAGGCACACTGGAATACTGAGCTACTGTCTTCTCAGGGAAAACTGTGACTCGCACCTGTAACACAAGGATATCGAATAGCTTATCGTGCGCTCTAAGCATCCTATGTATATTTGCATATAAGTAAAGTAAAAAGGAGAGATTACAGCTCCTTCTGGTTTTATAATTCAAAAGTAACGTGTCTTTCCCCCCAGTCAGTTCCCCCAACACTCCTCCCCATCTTTGACACAGGTGCAACTATATTAGAGGAGGTGGGTTGGACTGCAGGGAAGAGCAGAAAAGCTGTAAGCTACAGCACTAGATGCATGGTATATTGTAAAAATAGGAAGTAAGAGTAGAAGTAGGTAAAATAAAAAAAGTTGTTTGGGGAACTATATTTCCACTTTAACATTATAAATGTATAATGCAATAGTAACATACATACTAACATAGAATTGGAGGTTAAAAAAAAACATATAAATACATATCTGGTTTGGCAAATCATAACTACTAGACTGTTACAATAAGTTTTGTTATGAAGAGTAAATAGTCAAAAACTTTTGTAAGAAAGGACAACTCACTTGGTAACCTTCATTTGACCATTTAATGTTTTGTGGTGCAGGGTCCACACTTAGGAAAGCCTTCACCAGAATATCAAGGTAATTCTTCTTTGAATATTCCTAATGGAAGTTTGAAGAAAGAATTTAATGGAAGAATTAAACCTGCAGATGCCAGTATACACACAGGCATTTGTGTTGGTTACTGAGTCCTTACCTCTAGAAAGGTGCTGTTCCATAGCCTTGCTCTTGCCTTAATGATGGCATTGCTGTCCATACCAATAAGGGGACACTTAATAGTCACACACTTTGCTTGGCTATTGCAGTCCTAAAGTGAACATTAAAAACAAAGAGACTTTCTGTTAATCTGTTTTTATGTTGCCCGTTTTTTCAGTAGAATCTGTAATGCGACCCACTAGAAAACAAAGAGGATGAACTGTGTCTGCGTCTCTCATTAGGTAAATACCCTCATGATTCCATCTGTGCAAGTTCCAATCTTTACTATGTTACATTAGTAATAAGAGTTGGAAGGCTCCTTTTAACCCAGAATAACTAACAAGGTTCAGATTCAATGAGTTTATTAAATGTTAATACAATATATTAATAGGTCGATGCAGCAATGGTGCTTCTAATGTACCAGAGCATTAGGCTGTGTGCACGCAGTCCGATACTTTGGAACTATTGAGGGCCAAACAGAAATATCGTCAGTAAATTTTGGACGTGACAGATCGGAGTTGGTCAAACGGTAGTCCAAATCTTCTGAAAATTCGATTGGACAGACCAATCGTACCGTCTTCAATGGACCACACAATCCATATTTCAACCTGGCAATGGGTTGTTCATACTCGTACCATGTGTACCCAGCCTTAGTGGTTCCTGGTGCATTGCCCTGTTTGTCTTACATTTTCTCCTTCATTCCCATTTTACTATTTACTGCTTAATATACTGCTGTAGTCTCTATCATGGAAACATGTAGTGGATGGATGTAAACAGTTTCATATGCCTGAGGAAGATGCCTTTCAATCATTTTATATCCAAGATTACATAAACATACAAGTCATTTATAATGCACTGGGACTCCCTGGCTCATTCTGTTTCATGAATGAAATTTGCTTTCACGGTGTATAAATAAATCGCTGTAATCACAGGACATTTGCTCTTACCAATGTCAAGTATTTCCTGTCAGAAAACAGAGAAAATGATGGGTCACTTCCTTCATGTTGCTCTCCAATTTCACGCCTGCTTCTTGTCTTACCAGATTCCTGTCAGAAGAGAAAAACAGGTTTGGTTTGGTGACAGTAGAGGGAATTAAAGGGCATGTCCACCCCCCAAACTATAATTTAACCCACTACTGGCCCCACTATGTAGTGTGTAAAAATCCTTACCTCACATCCCAGCTCCAAATGGTTCTCCTGTAATGTCCCCCCAAAGTCCAGAAAACTGGCCAGCAGGAGGTTAGCAGAGTCCATATAGGACTCTGCCTCCTGCTATCCCTCCGGGAGAAGTTTGGCATGCGTACTGCAGCAATTCTCCCCCTCCCTCCCAATTTTGTCTCCCTCCCCCTAGTGTAAAATAATTTTTATATTATGTACTGCTCCTTCCCTCAGCCCCAACTGCATAACTATTATTTACTGAAAGTGCCCCGATCTTTACTTACCATGCCTCTCTCCTTCACCGGTCTGAACTCCCGGCAGCCGCGTCCGTGATTGGCTGCCTCTCAGCCAATCATGGACGCGGCTACCGGTCCCACCCCCTGCTTGCATTTCCGTGCAAGCAGAGGGCTGGGGCAGTGTGGCGAAGGATAGAGGCATGGTAAGTAAAGACTGGGGCACTTTCTGTAAATAAAAGTTATGCGGTTGGGGCTGGGGGAAGGAGCAGTACATTATATAAAAAGTTTATTACAAGGGTGGACATGCCCTTTAAAGGACAGTGAACGTACAGTATTAAATCTAAGAACAGTGAATGTACAGTATTAAATCTAAGAACAGTGAACATAAAGTAATAAATCTAAGAACAGTGAACGTAAAGTGTTAAATCTAAGAACAGTGAATGTACAGTATTAAATCTAAGAACAGTGAATGTACAGTATTAAATCTAAGAACAGTGAACGTAAAGTGTTAAATCTAAGAACAGTGAACGTAAAGTATTAAATCTAAGAACAGTGAACGTAAAGTAATAAATCTAAGAACAGTGAACGTAAAGTATTAAATCTAAGAACAGTGAACGTAAAGTGTTAAATCTAAGAACAGTGAACGTAAAGTGTTAAATCTAAGAACAGTGAACGTAAAGTATTAAATCTAAGAACAGTGAACGTAAAGTGTTAAATCTAAGAACAGTGAAAGTAAAGTATTAAATCTAAGAACAGTGAAAGTAAAGTGTTAAATCTAAGAACAGTGAACGTAAAGTGTTAAATCTAAGAACAGTGAACGTAAAGTAATAAATCTAAGAACAGTGAAAGTTAAAGTGTTAAATCTAAGAACAGTGAAAGTAAAGTATTAAATCTAAGAACAGTGACGTGAAAGTGTTAAATCTAAGAACAGTGAACGTAAGTTGAAATCTAAGAACAGTGAAGTAAAGTGTTAAATTAAGAACAGTGAAAGTAAAGTATTAAATCTAAGAACAGTGAAAGTAAAGTGTTAAATCTAGAACAGTGAACGTAGTGTTAATCTAAGAACAGTGAACGTAAAGTGTTAAATCAAGAACAGTGAACGTAAAGTGTTAAATCTAAGAACAGTGAACGTAAAGTGTTAAATCTTAGAACAGTGAACGTAAAGTGTTAAATCAAGAAACAGTGAACGTAAAGTGTTCAATCTAAGAACAGTGAAGTAAAGTTTAAATCTAGAACAGTGAACGTAAAGTGTTCAACTTAAGAACAGTGAACGTAAAGTGTTAAATCTAAGAACAGTGAACGTAAAGTGTATCTAAGAACAGTGAAAGTAATGTGTTAATCTAAGAACAGTGAACGTAAAGTGTTAAATCTAAGAACAGTGAACGTAAAGTGTTAAATCTAAGAACAGTGAACGTAAAGTGTTAAATCTAAGAACAGTGAACGTAAAGTGTTAAATCTAAGAACAGTGAACGTAAAGTGTTAAATCTAAGAACAGGGGAACGAAAGTGTTAAATCTTAGAACAGTGAACGTAAAGTGTTAAATCAAAGAACAGTGAACGTTAAAGTGTTCAATCTAAGAACAGTGAAAGTAAAGTATTAAATCTAAGAACAGTGAACGTAAAGGTGTTCAATCTAAGAACAGGTGAACGTAAAGTGTTAATCTAAGAACAGTGAACGTAAAGTGTTAAATCTAAGAACAGTGAACGTAAAGTGTTAAATCTAAGAACAGTGAACGTAAAGTGTTAAATCTAAGAACAGTGCTAGGCCCCATACAATATCATATTATCTGCACACTGGCATACTTTATAAACAAAGGGGTTTTAGTATACATTACTGTGATCACATGAATGAAAAGCCTTCCAACCACATCAAGGTAACCCCAGGGTTACCTTGACCTAGGAGGAAGACTGGCAGAATCAGTTTTCTTTGGGGTGGTTCTCCTCAGAGAAGTTCATTTTAACTGTTTTTAAAAAAACTTTATACACACTATAGTTCTCCTTTATTTTTACATAAAGTTTGATAAAATCATTACTATACCAGCAATTTCAATTTATTTATTTCATTGGAAGGTTGACAGTTCAATCTGTCCAGCCCTTCTGAGTCCATCTTCATCAAATACAGAAGCCATTTCCCATTATTGATTTCCTTTGGCCACAGAATGTTCAGGAATGCAGTACCAAGTGATTTTAGTGGACGCCCGAAATTTGTGACCTAAAATGAACATAAACATGATTGGGAATAATATGGATGATTACAACAGCCATACAACCAGGGAAACCAATTTCTTATTAACCATGTGATTCACTTTCATACACAGACGGTGGGAAAAATTCCTGTCTTAAAGACAGGCAAACCACTTCAATATAGGTCATCGTAGGTTTGCGGCAACTGCGGTGGTTTCCAGAAGCGAAATGCGCAACCCCCACAAAGCTAGTTAACATAGCTTTTGCGCTAGTTTTCTGCAAAGGTTTTAAGGGAATGTCCACCCTCTCTACAAAAATCTATATCTTGTACAATACCCTCCAAAACCTGGACATTGTTTTATACAAAATCTTTAATTCAGCTCCCAGCCAGAGATATTATACTTACAAGCTCCTCGATCCACCGCCGCTTCCTGTCTCCTCACTCTGTCTCTACTGTGGCTGCTGTGTTCTTTTTGTGTTCCCGGGGCAGCCACAGTGGAGACTGCTCCGGGAATGGCAGCCAATGATTGGCTGTGATGTCACTGTCACAGCCGACACTGACTGCCTTACCTGGAAATGCAGAGCCTCGATGGAGGATCGAGGAGGAGTATGTAAGTATAATATCTCTGGCTGGGAGCTGAACTAAAGATTTTGTATAAAATGATGTCCAGATTTTCGGGGTATTGTACAAGATATAGATTTTTGTAGAGAGGGGTGGACATTCCCTTTAATACCAGCTATATAGAGAGTCGCAAATGCTGTATTAAATCAGCGTGCGCATTGCTGCATACTGTGATTCTCGGTTAGTGAGCCTGATGATGTTTTCTGTTTGGAATCCTCCAATAGATCCACTGATTCCATTAGTGTATTAATGTATAGAAAACCTTACACGTTTCTCTATCATATTATGACTTAGTGTATATTTGACAAACTCAGACAACCGAATAAACATCTAAAGATTACATTAAAAATGTGAAACATCTTGCATTTCAGCTGTCATTCAAGTGCCCTATTATCATAAACTCTTCTTTTTTTGCTTTATCTGGACTGATGACAGTTGGTATATGTGAATTACACGATGAGAAATTCCCTGTTCCAGTGCTGCCTAGTGATTACTGAAAATAGCTAAAACTGCAGTATTGACTGTATTTACCCACACGTCAGATTGTTTCTGAAATAGCTAGTAAGGAAGGAATCAGTCATTTGGGTAATCACAGCCAATTACTAAAATGTCATCTAAACACCCCCTGTATGTGGATGATACCCAAATTTACATCTCTGCCCCTGATCTCCCTACACTGACATCCCAGGTCCCCGACTGCCTTAGTGCCATCTCTGCCTTCATGTCCTCCCGCTTCCTCAAACTCAACATGGACAAGACTGAACTTGTCCTTTTCCCACCCTCACGATCTGTTCCCCTCCCTAGTCTTATTATAAATATTAACAATACACCCATATCCCCATCTCCTCACGTCCACTGCCTGGGAATAACGCTAGATTCCGATCTTTCCTTCAAACCTCATGTCAAAGTCATATCCCGGCTAGACTACTGCAACACGCTCCTGTGTGGTTTACCAAACAACCACCTGGCTCCACTTCAATCCATCCTCAACTCTGCCACCCCGGCTCATTCATTTCTCTTCTCTAATGCCTCTCCTCTCTGTCAGTCCCTCTACTGGTTGCCCATCACGCAAAGGATCCAGTTCGAGCGGTTTACCTTATCCTATAAAGCACTATCCAACACAGCCCCTTCATATATCTCAGAGCTGATCCAGTGATATCGCCCCAGATGCAACCTCCGCTCCGCAAATGATCTCCTCCTCTCATCCACCCTGGTCACCTCTTCCCATGCCGGTATTTAGGACTTTGCTCCTGCTGCCCCTCTGCTGTGGAACTCCCTTCCTCCATCTGTCCATCATTCCCCATCCCTTAATACCTTCAAACGTAACCTTAAAACCCACCTCTTCAGGCAAGCATATAACCTGGCCTAAACATTACCCATCTTACTACCCAATATGATCCAACCCGCCTTTCACGCTCCACTGCCAATCTATTTACAGCTACCGACAACTGCAACCTTATGTCTCACCCCCATATCCTCTAGACTGTAAGCTCTTTCGGCAGGGTCCTCTCTCCTATTGTATTTGTATTGTGTATTTTGTATTTCCTGTGTATGTCATATGTATGACTTTGTATAACATGCATTACCCTGTATGTAATGTATGACTATGTAATTGTAAAGCGCCACGGAAAATGTTGGCGCTATATAAATCCATAATCATAATCATAATAATAATAACATCTGTCACATAGGGGCCTTGTGTAAACACTGAAGGGATCTGTGGCCATAAATTCTAGTCCTACACAAAATATAAAATACCAGGAAAAATGTTGTCACAATTAATTCTATTAGTTCTATCCACACTGATTGAAAGTGTACAAAATATATAGTAATATTATATTAATAATTTGCAGACTGCCAAAGTAAACACGCATTTTCAAAGTTGTGTATTTCACCCTATTCCCACTAGGGGGCAATCTAAGCATGCATATGTTACTTACTCGGAATTCAAAATCTACCAAGCTTCCAATATCATCCTCTGATTTCATGGCACTTTCTCCAAGGACATTCCCACCAAAATACACTTGGGAAGGTTTAGCAACCCTAAGAGTAATGAAAATAAAAACAGATTTGTATGGGAAGAAAACTTTTGATGGAAGGGGAATCATCTGGAATTCAGGTATTACTGTTAATTCTCTATGTAGACATAGACATGCTCTATACAGACATTATTCTTATGTGCAGGTGTTGCACTGTAACCTTGTGTAAATCAGCAGTGTATGTGTAGCCTGAAGTTGATTATACACTGAACCTTCAATACAGTAATAATGTTGCAAAGCAATCAGTGGGTTAAGATATCTAGGAATTGTCATGTTCTATCATTATAGGCCTGCTTAGCAGAATGAGAGACTGCAACAAAATAAAGCAAACTATGTCATATAAGAAAAGCCAAAGTATCAAAGAGTATCAGATAGACTTACCCCGACACAGACAAGAGCAGTTCAACTAGTACCCGAGCTGATGCCACCACAGGGGTCAAGTTGGACTGGGAACTTGTCCTATAAGAGATAATTCATTGATCAATATTTTAATAAAGTGTAACTAAGGTCGACTGTAAGGTTTATAGAAATAAAGTCATTACAGATACCTACGTTTTCAAATCAAGACCAATATCCAGGTCAGTGGTGTCCACCGATATATCATTGGTGCTCAATATCAGTTGAAATGTTACCTAAAAACAAAGAAAAAAATCAATATCGGCAAAACTCCATAATGTGGAGTTGCCACTGGAATGGGGCTTAGATCTGTTTAACGGATATTTCCTGTCACCATGTTCACAAAGGGTCAACTTGTATTTTTCACAGTTCCTTTAATTGTTAAAATATGTCAGTATAATACGAATCAATCACAGGACCTCAGGAATCAATGTTCCATTCATTACTGATCAATTCTGTATGTTCCATTCATTACTGATCAATTCTGTATGTTCCATTCATTACTGATCAATTCTGTATGTTCCATTCATTACTGATCAATTCTGTATGTTCCATTCATTACTGATCAATTCTGTATGTTCCATTCATTACTGATCAATTCTGTATGTTCCATTCATTACTGATCGATTCTGTATGTTCCGTTCTTTACTGACTGTCTAACAAGTGGACATTCTTGCTAATATGATGGAACAGGAATTGATTGAAATGTCTGATCATGTCTGAACCAGATATCGATTCCTTTTGGTAGATCTAATGCAAAAAAAGGAAATGATTTAGAATAGATTGAAATAGTAGGGTGGATTAACCAATAATGCTGAAATATTAAATAGTATTATTGGCCTCCATTCTAGCTGCTGAATACTGACTGTGCAGAAGACACCATGAGCACCGATGGTAGAATTTTACTACACTTAGGGGATGATGTAATAACAATAATCTGCACCAACCAATCAGATGTTATAGTTTAGGACACAATCGCTGTCCCAGAATGCAGAGCACTCTGTAAAAACCCTACAGACACTTACATTGGCATTTCGTTTGAAAGGGTTTCCCAGATCACAGTCTACCACAGACCCATTGGGGTTTGCCGAGCAAGAAAGAGACTTATCCTAAGGTTAAAAGAAGAATAAAAATCAGTGTGAAACCTCAGCGATAAAATGATCCCCCATTCAGTGGCGCATTACAAGGTACCTACCGCCTGCGCATTCAGTTCTTGAAATTTGGAATAGGACAAAGAGCTTGGCAATGTGACAGTAAGTGACGCTTCGTGGGCATCATCTCCGTCCTTCTTGGGATTGGCTGGATCAGACGGCTTGTTTGTGACACTGACTTCTAGAGCGATATCTTTCTGGTTTTTTAGCGCTAACACCGGAACGCCATTCTCTCTGCGCAAGGATGGAAAATAAACATAAACTTAAAAAAAGAAAAACTCAAACCAACCCACATAGGTTAATAGATAAAGCAAACTCATTTACTTTTTCAGTTCAGTGAATGATTCATGGCTTCCCTCTCTGGTAAGAAACTTGTATTTCATTTGCATGTTGCTATGACAAATGTTATCCTCACCGCATCCTACTTTCAGGAACTGGACCTAGGAAAAAAGCACACTAGTTAACATCAATAAGGAAAACTGACATGAGTTGGCTGATATTTCCCTGGATGCATTTTGGGAATGTCAGTGTATGGCTAGCCAATTGACTGCATGATGGTGCAAAGGATCCATACTGTATGTCTTGACCAGGAAGAAGCAGTTAACGTCCTACCTTACACCATTGATCTTGAGATCTTAGCTTGAAATCTTCTCAAGACACTGTGACTGTGGATGGAATTTATGGGAACGATCTGTCGATTAATAAACTGCTCAATATCAGCCAGCAGTCTATCAATTGGAAGGGGAAACGGAGATCGATTTTTGACCTTTGCATTCTAATCAATCAATATCAATCCATGTATGGCCAGATTTACATTCTGTCATTTGGTAACATTGACAGAGGTGTTATAGATATGTTGCATAAAGCTATGTCCTGCATTTGAACATTCCACAAAAGTAATGATTAACCAGTCAATGAGTAAGTAATGTTATTTATCTGAATCAGGAAACTCCTGTATGTTAATCAGTGAGGATTGTAGTTCAGTGGGATCAATATCCTCCTGGTGTTTAAGCTGAGTACACACAGTACAGATCTTTAAGATGACAGACAGGATCTTTAAGGGGGATCAAAGATCCCCCTACACACAGTCCCAAGCTTTCTCCCTATGTAAAGCATAAGGAGAATGTTCAGGTCTGCACAATTTGTTAACTTAAGTAAAGGGAGAAGGCTGTGGCAAAGGGTAATTTTCAGGCAGTTCCGAGGCCGGAATAGAACATTGTCGGTTGGGGTAAATGTGGCAGCTTCTGATCTTTAGTCACAACCAATTGTGCGGCCAATAGAATTTCTGCCATGTCCGATCATTCTTTTGTCTGATTGGTCACTTAGTATCACTGTTATCTCAAGCCAACGGTCTTGATGGAAGTTAATTATGTCTTACATGCAGATTGTATGATAAATAAAAATCATATGTGCACAGAACTCAATTTCTTCACTATGTATCCTTATGTTTCGGCCTACGCAGCATAAAGCTCATTGGTCTCAACTGAATAAAGTCATTACCAATTTATTCCTGCAGGGATCCTTCCAGCAGTGAAAATACCTTTATATTAAATTAGAATTTCTAAACCTTATTATCCTTGCGGAACCCTTGAAACTATTTTCCTGTTTTGGGGAACAGCTACATAAAAAATGACCATATATATTATATTTATTTATCTCCTTATTTCTCGGTCATCAAACCACGAAAAGATTAATAATTCCTAAATTTATAACAGAGAAATAAATATGTATATAAATCTATCTTTATTAAAAAATGCACTCAAACACATCAGAAGGATAGATTTGTACAAGTCATCTTACTAATACTTGAGGGACACTTTGTGTAAGGGTTGGTCTAGTGTGCATTGTAGCCTTAAATACTACATTTCCTGTACACACATTGTTAGCATTTGGATGGATTTCTGTGCATTCTGGGAATACTTACATTAGCTGTTGCAGTTTTAGGTTCATTTGAATTAAGGATCGGCATAAGTTCCGGAAGTGAACCGCTCTGGCGCTTCTTCCGACGGACATTTTTTATTTCCGCCCCAAGAGAAATTGGAATTTGGCGCAGCTTATCTCTAATAGTTTCCTGGAAGAAAATGTATGGGGATCAAACTTAATCAAATGCTGCCAAGACACGGTATTACCTACAGTATTAAACTGTAAGGTGTTTGCTTTAAAGGGTATCTCCACTGGTAAAATACATTACCTTTCCTTCTTCAATAAAATGTTTAGGAGCCAGGAACAAAGTTAGAGAACTTACCTGCTCTCTAGAGCCTCCTGTTCTTCAATAAAACATGCAGAAGCCAGGAACAAAGTTAGAGAACATACCTGATCTCTAGAGCCTCCTGTTGTTCAATAAAACACACAGGAGCCAGGAACAAAGTTAGAGAACTTACCTGATCTCTAGAGCCTCCTGTTCTCCAATAAAACACGCAGGAGCCAGGAACAAAGTTAGAGAACTTACCTGCTCTCTAGAGCCTCCTGTTCTTTAATAAAACATGCAGAAGCCAGGAACAAAGTTAGAAAACTTACCTGATCTCTAGAGCCTCCTGTTCTTCAATAAAACATGCAGAAGCCAGGAACAAAGTTAAAGAACTTACCTGATCTCTAGAGCCTCCTGTTCTTCAATAAAACATGCAGAAGCCAGGAACAAAGTTAGAGAACTTACCTGGTCTCTAGAGCCTCCTGTTCTTCAATAAAACATGCAGAAGCCAGGAACAAAGTTAGAGAACTTACCTGCTCTCTAGAGCCTCCTGTTCCTCAATAAAACATGCATAATCCAGGAACAAAGTTAGAGAACTTACCTGCTCTCTAGAGCCTCCTGTTCTGTTGATCAATAAAACACACAGGAGCCAGGAACAAAGTTAGAGAACTTACCTGCTCTCTAGAGCCTCCTGTTCTTCAATAAAACATGCAGGAGCCAGGAACAAAGTTAGAGAACTTACCTGCTCTCTAGAGCCTCCTGTTCCTCAATAAAACATGCAGGAGCCAGGAACAAAGTTAGAGAACTTACCTGCTCTCTAGAGCCTCCTGTTCCTCAATAAAACATGCAGGAGCCAGGAACAAAGTTAAAGAACTTACCTGCTCTCTAGAGCCTCCTGTTCTTCAATAAAACATGCAGAAGCCAGGAACAAAGTTAAAGAACTTACCTGGTCTCTCGCTCCTCCGCCGTGTCCTCTGACAAGTCCCAACCGGCTTAGCGCATTGCATACTAAGCCGTCGGGACTTGTCAGAGGACGTGGCGGAGAAGCGAGAGAGCAGGTAACTTTGTTCCAGGCTTCTGAACATTTTATTGAAGAATGGGAGGTGAGACACAGCTAAATACTGTAGAAAAATAAATATTTTACCAGTGGAGATACCCTTTAACAAAGTTAAAGTTAGTGGAAATTAAAATATCTTAATTCTCATTTGATAGAAATGTCTGAAGAATTTTTTTAAAATTGTAATATTCCTGGCATAAATAATAGGAATATACTTATAGGCCCTTAGTCCACTAATGTACCAGCTGCAGAACTAAGCGTGTTTGATTAATGTGTCCAGGAACAACTACAAATGAACACTGGTCTTTCTCCTTGTGTTCCTGAATCCCCCCCCCCATTATTGGAAATGTATCAGGAATATTGTCTATGATAAACTTTATCAATTGGCTATGGTGCAATCCGAATGAATGATGTGCTGCAGCCGTCCCAGTACCCCGTGGTGCATTTTAATTACTTTCAGTGGTCATTGAAAATCAAAGTGTACCATGGATGAATGGTGAATCCACCATTATTTAGCACTTCTCTATATCATTTCCATTATGGAAAACAGCTGGGAGAACTGAAGTGAACACACTGGAGTAAGTTCTAATAAACCATAACCAATACACAATACACAGGTCTTTTGTAGACATTATTTACCAAGGACACACCAGTGTAATCCTCCTATTGTGCCAAAATAAAGGAAAACTGCAATTAGACAAATAATAAATCCTTCTCATTATCTAGCTCACCACTAGGAAAATGGTTGTTTGGACACATCTCTTCTGGTTCTGGCCCCTGAGCTCAATGGTGTTTGTAAGTCGACTTTCTTGGGGAAGTTCTCGGAAGTTCACCCTCAATGGAAAAGACATTTGTTGCCTTTCACTTTC
This sequence comes from Hymenochirus boettgeri, assembly GCA_019447015.1. Classification (NCBI taxonomy): domain Eukaryota; kingdom Metazoa; phylum Chordata; class Amphibia; order Anura; family Pipidae; genus Hymenochirus; species Hymenochirus boettgeri. The sequence goes on from CM033477.1 coordinate 124,847,113, forward strand.
CAGTTCGAATGTGTAGCTCACAGCTGAGAAGAGAAAAGGGAAACATTAAATATTCTCTATGGAAAAGAAAAGGACAATTCCTACTGCGTATAGGAGATGTCTCAAATGAACAGAAAACCAACTGCATGTTAGGACTGGGAAATATAGAGAAACGACATTACACTGGACAATAAAACATGGGTAATGATTTATGGTAATACAGTGTATAGAATTACACTACTAAAGTTCTATGGTATCTCCCTGTTAAGGCTATAATTCATTTCATTTCCATGCAGGGACATTTCTAGGCATAGGCCACCTAGGCGAACTGCTAGGGCACCATTCAATCGTGGAGGGCGCCATTCAGTCCTTTTCAGCCATAGAACAACAAGCTGTTACCAATCTAGTTTCCTGTAGCCTCCCTGTTTCCATTCAGTACAATCATCTTGGCTGAGATCTCCAATCTATGCAAAGACTATTCCAAGATGTAGTTAGTGCAAGTGTCAATTTGGAAAGGGGCATCAGGGGAGACTTGCTTAGGGCACCAAAATTGCCAGAACCGGCCCTGTTTCCATGTTATTTTCAGTGACCCCATGCTGCTTGACCCCATGACTTTATGCCAAGTTCGGTAATCAAAGGAAAAAGACCTTAGAGTGGAGGTAATGTACTTTGACAAAAGGCTTGGGGTACTGTGAAGGAACATCTGCAGACTAGGGAGAGAAGCCTTTCCACAGACATTAAACATTACACTCCTAGGCTGTGATCAGACTACCCTCAGGGCTAGGCCACACCAGTGTGATTTCCCACACGCTAACAATCCGGTGGCCACATTACATGGCTGCAATGCTATTCGTTTTCAGAGCGCATTTTTTGGCTGATCACATGTGCTTCAGTTGCGCACAATTGAGCGTATCGCAGTGAAACCGGACGGTAATGCATGTGAAACTTTCCTCGCAAGCTTCCGTCCATCATTGTGGGGCCTCAGTCTCAGGAGTACGTGCAAAACCCACACTACCTGATGTACTAATGGGTAAGTGTGGGTTTTACACTAATTTTGGGAAATTGCGCAGCGTAGCCTACGTAGTAATGGCGATGTTAAGAATTGTGCAACAATTTTGTGATTATCTTACCCCTTTACTACTGTGGCACACGGGGCCAATGTAGAACTATCTTACCTCTCACCTGACCAGGATGCTGTAAGTCTTGCAAAGGAGTTTAAAGAATCGCCGGATCGTGGTCAGGTAAGGCCTCAGTTTGTTGGTTCTGCATTGGCCCTTGTGTGTCTGTAGCTACACCTGATTAACAACTATTAACCATTGAAATGATGACTTACTTAGAATTGGATTGTAGTCTTTAGGATTCGCAGTGTATTCTAAACAACCTTTAACCTCCAAGCTGAAAGAAAACATTATATCAAAGGGTGTATTATAGGGTTATCACAAGGTATTTCAAGGCTTTGATCCATGATCCATTTATCATTCAAATAAGCAAATGTTAATGATCTGTGTCCCCACAATAAAACAATAATTCATATTAAAGGGATGTTCTTCATTCGGAACGTCTTAATATTGAGACACGGGTCACAACTAAATCTAATTCTCTAATTTAATCATTTTTAAAGAATCCCTGTGAATAAAATCCCTCTTATGGTTTTGTCCTAAACCCATCCTTAAGGAATATACCAAGGGAGACGTACCAAATTCCACTGGGGGTGTCACAGTTTCTCTTGTTAAAGTCTATTTTATCAGGTGTCACTTCGATGGTCTTTTTTATACTGATAACCGGACGGGATCTAAATGATAAATGAAAAAATAATAATTATTTAAAAAAGCAATTTTATAGGATCTTTTAAAAATGTTTTACAAAGGATTTTACTTTCCACTTCACCTAATTCATCAGGTGTTATATTTGAACGTTAGGGGCCCTGCAATAACTAGTATAAAAGGACCAGTATAGGAAAGTATATGGTAAAAGCAGGTATCCCTACCTCCCATTCTGCTATAACTAAGGGGAAATGGCATTGTCTGCAATTCAATGCCAGTTGGGGAGCTGACAGCTACAAACACTTGCTGCAAACTTCATCAGATAATTTCCCCTTAAAGGGACACTAAGTTGGTACTTATAAGTACCAATCCATTTCTATTATTGACACGTAGATGAGCATGCTTAATTCCACTTCCCTGTGAATAATAGAACGCCCGGGGGACACTGCAAGACTTACCTTACCACCGCTCCACTCCTGGCTGCTCCTTAGCTGTCAGACTCGCTGCCCAATCATGCGACTATCTTTTGTATTGGCAAGCATATGCAGAAGACAGGCGCTCGGTCGGGCAGCGCTCCTGACAGCTGAGAAGGAGCCGCGTGGAGCGCTGGTAAGGTAAGTTCGGCAGTGTCCCCTTGGCGTTCTATTATTCACAGGGAGGTAGGAATAAGCGTTCGCACCTCCCTGTGAATAATAGAAATCAATTTTATGTACTTAACACACTACATAAAATCTGTTTAGTGTCCCCTTAACTAAAGCAAGTTTGAAGGTACGAATTAGGCTCCTACCTCCCCTATAAGCTGGTTCTAAGCAATTAGGGCTAGTCCACACTGCTGCGTTTTGATGCACGATCCAATCGTGCATGTTGGCCAATTGTTGTATCCACACTAGGTGCACTGCGATCCGATAATTGGAGCGCATGTGATAAGCATTTTTTCCCAGCCCACGGCAACTCGCACTAGCACACCGGAGGCGTGCACGCAACCGCGATTTCTGGCAATTAAAAAATCAAACACATAAAGCTACTTTAGAAATATGGCTCGTATAAAAATAAAAAGGATTGAAAATTATTTTCTTACCTAAACACTTTTACAGAATCTGACAAGGATCCAACTGCAATGTCTGGGTAAGAATTTTGATCTAAATCCAAATTCCCTGCAATCGAGTAACCGAAAAATGGGGTATTCGTGCTTCTGCCTTCAATAACCTAAACCAGAAGATAGATAAATAGACATATAGAATAGCAAGGATTCTACAATAACATACTGTGCCATACACAGGGAAAACTTAAGTCAATGTTATTAATGTTATTTTCTAAAACACTGACTGATTGAGAAAGTTTGGTTGTTTCTAATAAAGATAATTAGACAATTTTTAATTGGTTGAAAAATGAATTACCTTGTTATGATAATAAGTCAATATGTATGTACGTTATGACTGGTATTGGCTGGTTACATTATTTTGAACATTCAACTACCAAATATTTCCTAATTGGAGAACAGTCTTTGCCTAGGTCTGACTAAACCATTTTATTGGCTGATCAAAACTGTATTGGTGTATTGCTTCTGTGTTATTACACAAGACCTGTTCTTAGGTCATTCTATTCTTGGGCATATCCTGGTACCACCAATACCTTCTAAATTTTTCCATGGAACTGGTTGCATAAAAACTACAATATCTGTAGTATAACAGATCCTCAGATCCTCACCTGAGCAGGCTCTTTAATAATTCCATTTTTGGATCCGTGATAAATATAAACTTTGCCAAACTGATCATCATAAGGAGCTCCAACTGCAATATCTAAAAAGGAAACATACAGGTTTTTGGCATAGCAATAAATAACTAGTTTACTTTATATTCATTGTATTAATAATGAATCCATGTTCTTTTCCTACACTGTGACACCTAAGACCCACTGACCATATTTTTCTCCATTTTACAATTTATTCAGATTCAGTTATAATACAAATCATAACTAGGCCCCAATATATCTGTTGCAATAGGGTCCGTTTTTCAAATGATGTTAAGAGTGTGGGAGCGCTATATCCTTAGAATAAATTACAGTTAAATCCTGTGGAAGTGCTACTGATCTGGTAAATAATTGATACAAATAAATAAAAAAAATAACCAATGCACATTCCTGGGCCCCATACAATATCATATTATCTGCACACTGGCATACATTATATTCAATGGGGTTTTAGTAACATTACTGTGATCACATGAATGAAAAGCCTTCCAACGATGTCAAGGTAACCCCAGTCTGGAAGGTCCTAACTTCTAACCTTTTTTTACTTCAATTATTTTTTGATTTTTCTTCGTTTTTTTTATTTATCAGATTTGTACGCTGGATCAGAATAGCCGGCTTTCACTCCCCCCTGCGCATTGTTTTTTTAAAGTGATGGAAAAGGCCTTCCAACCAATGTTTTATATTAAAGGCATAGAACCTATGCTAATACCACATGGAAGCTTTACCTATCTTTCTAATAAATAGATACAAAAGAAAGAATGTCCGAGCACTATTTAGGATAAATTGCAGTTTAATTCTGTGCTAATAATCAATAATTCATAATACGTTTCCCCTTTTTGGTACAGAGGGATCTCAGCCTTAGAAACACCAAATTATATTGATTAAGCCTCTGATCTACAAAACATATTTTTTTATCTCCTACTTCTCTTGGGCACAACCATGTGTGGCAGATATTTTGAATGTCTCAATGCCACCAGAAGCTCCAGATATAAATGGGAACAAGAATGTAAAGTTGGCCATACACTGAGACAAAACCTGGAACATCCTGTATAACCTCAATTTCATTTTACCAATATCTTCTCCTGTATTCCTCCAGAATGACCAATCATGTGTCTGGTCGGCTTCAAGACTCAACATCTCACACAAAAAAATTACCATTTGCTATCACAACCGGTAGCAACTTGATACTATCACAGTAGCATTGGAATAACCAAATAATTTGGATCCATTTAAAGGGAGTAATTCATTATACAATAAATTAGGTGAAAGCCCTCAAATTGGGGGGCCACCTGTAAAGAAATTGGAGACTTTATTTAACAGTGTATTAAAAACCGGTAGAGCAGCGGGAAGAGGGAAAGTAATGACCTGGAGACACTTTAACACAAGCGTACCTTGGAAACCATCTTGATTCACATCTCCTATGTTCTTCACTGATATGCCAAACATGGAGTCCTTGGTTCCCAAAATGCGTGTTGGCTTCACTTCGTTCCACTTGCCCATTTCATTTATATAGACGTAAACAGCTCCTCCGATTTCTCTGTCGTTTTTGTCAAAATATTGAGGGGCTCCAACCACAATATCCTGCCATCTAATGATAAAGATCAAACTTGTTAATAAATCGCCCTACATCTATTCCTCACAGCATTGAAGGCCTCTAACCTTTTTAAAGCTAGTGAATGATTTTCCATGAATTATTTCCTCACCACAAATTACATATTAACTATGTACTATGTTGTTATGAATAAGGCCCAAAACATACAGAAATCACGAGCTACTATTCTTCTTTTTGATTAATTACCCTAAACAATAATAGTGATAATAATTTTTCAAGTTCATGGCCAGGATTTTTTTTGCACCGTCTACCTTAACTCTACCATAGGTTATGAAGCCTGACTCAGCTTAGGAATAAATGACATGTAGACATGAACCTTACCCATCTCTATTAAGATCAACCACAGCTACATCATAACCAAACGAAGAAGCCAACCCTTCCCCTTCAAATATGTGTTCTGGAGACAGCATCCTCTCATTGGGCGGATACTTCTTTAGTAGGACAACAGCTCCACTGTGATTGGCTCGTGGGGCTCCAGACACAAAGGTCATTTCTTCTTTTGAAGTTATTCCTCTACCACTGTCTAAAGAAAATCCTAGAAGTTGGACAACAAGAAATTAACTCAAGATTTAACTTGGCTGCCATTCACATCCACTATTATTTCAAAATAATATTAACATGCAAAATGAAAGTGTATTCATTTGGGGCTAGAGGGAGAAAGGCAGTGAGATGATATGTTGAAGTGTAAAGTGATTACAACGATATTTGTTCTTTTTTGTAGAGGAAATATTGGCAATCTGTATCTCATCTAACCCATGACACTTACAAAAGGGACTGCAACTAGAAGAAGCTTGGTTAAGGGCTTTCCAATGCATTCAGGTGCCCATGTTATTAAAGGGTCACTATACTTACTCAAATAACTCAAATTATATTATTTGAAACTACAATTTGAGAGAAGTAAAATGATGGTACTCCCATATTTATCTAAACTTGCTTTGTCATTAACTTATTAATGTTTACTGCTCCTAATTGCCCCCACCCTCCCTTACTCTCTGCCTTCTTGTAGTGTCTGCGACACTTATAAGCTCTGCACAGCCTCATCATTGACACTGCTCTGCTTACACATCTCCCCCTCCCCCTTCTTTCTTTTCTCTGCTGATTCTCTTAATTGTTGCAAAAGTGTGCTGGCAGCCAGACAAAAATCCTAGTTAGGGAAATAGGGGTGGCCGGTTCGCGGATCCGAACCCGGAACCGCCGCCGATTTTCCGCCTTCCGAACTTCCGATTCGCGGATTTTTCATATTTTCGAAAATTTTCGAAATTACGTATTTCAGGTATTTTCGAAAAATACAAGGATTTCTCTTATTTCCATACATACGTATTTTTGAAAATTTTCGAAATTACGAGGATTACTTGTATTTTCGAAAATACATATTTTCGAAAATACATGAAAACTCGTAATTTCGAAATTTTTCAAAAATACGAAAAATCTCGTAATTTCGAGGGTATTTTTCATTTTAATGGGTCCGCTCGCGGATTTTCGAATTTTCGAATTTTTTTGAAAATTCGAGGATCCTCGAGCGGACCGGATTTTGCGAAGTTCGGACATCTCTAATCAGAAATAGGTCACATATTATAATTCCTGCTTCTGGAGTGACAGGTCTTTCCCTGTAAATGTTGTGATTTCAAATGCTGATTTGTCAGGATCTACAGCTCAGATTTAAAATCCGAAAAACGTTTTGGAGCAGTGGGATCTTGCTGTAACTAAAGGTACATTTTTTGAAAATTCTATTATTTAGAGTATAGATACCCTTTAATTTGCAGCAAACAGATGTTCACTTCTGGATTACGGCAGTTTGTGTTTGTGTGGAGGATGAACATGTCCTTTAATAGCCTGTGCAAATGTCTGCACTTTTATTGTTTTTCCACAATGCAAATGTTAAAATGTTAGATAGATGTCACTGAGATTCCTGAAAAATTTGCCCTCCAAAAAATGTCATTGAACATTATGCTATGTTGTCTTCTAACCACATGGTGAGAGTCGCCTGTTCAATGTATAGGGACATATTTCAAATGAACCACAAAGAAGACACTCAGCCTGCAGGCTTCCCACTGTGTTTGAAATGCAGGGAGCTGAAATGGGACACTGAGTGGAAGGCAGGGTTTGTCACATGCATATGTAGGCGTGAGGATGCATAATGGCTCTTAAATGCTTAAATGTCTCTGATGCTGACCCAACAGTGGAATGGGGATGCTACAGGTGACAGGTGAATGTAAATACCAAAACCTTATTCAGTCACCACAAACCTAGGTAGCTATTAGTCATCACATCAATGCCTTTCTCCGATCTGGACTTGGGGGGCTCAGATTTGTACAAGAATTGGTCAGGATCAGTACTGGACACAGTTGTCATAAACAGAAGACCTGGATGTGTTTATGAAGTCCAAGGGAAATGATGAATAAGAGAGACAACATGGTTATTCAGGTCTACATAAACCAGTGTTCCAGTGAAACTGTCATGCTATCCATCTCTTTCTGGTCTCCAGCTCCCAATATCCCCGATGCCAGGGGGGGAGGGTACAGGGTGGGCCTTACAATAGGAAAACTTTATTGTTCTTCATTTTGTATTAGACAACAATCTCAGACAAGTCTAATTTTTGCTTAGAAATGTAACCCACAGAGTCTGGAAGATTATATCAAGTGGCACGGCAATGGACCATTTGTATTTATTTTCATTCACACTTTTTATTTTGAGCAATAAACCTACAAAAAGCTTCACATTTGACAAGTAACTGTAAAGGAAACATGAATTTCAGTTATAATTAGAGTCTCATTTCCCTTTTCACTTCCCCTTGACAGTGTGCGTAGAATCTCCCTTGTCTGCATATCTGCACTGATACACTAAGAAATATTGTCAGTAAGGTTTGAAATTTCCTTTTTAATGTAAAGATATTGTACAGCTTACTTACAGCATGTTAGGTTTAACGTAAGGTATGTGTAGAGGTGATAGACTACTTGTTACATGTGCATGAAGTGTGGGGGTCAGTAGGAAAATAATAAAGATCTTTAGGACGCAGGCTGTGTCAGGGGAGAATGCGCTCTGTGATCTGCATAGCAGGATGAGCAATGAGCACAATGAGCTACACAATAAAAAGTCTTTTAGCGCTTCAATCCATTCGCATGGACTTCTTATACTATGACTCATCAGTGCACAATGCAATGTGTAGTATCTTATGCTGGCCATGTATTAGCAGACTTACCTCCCGATGTCCCCTTGACGTTCTGACAACCATCTGGGCTAGTCAATTGATGATTGACTTTCAATGACAACATGAATGGCCCCGGCGGGAAGGTCAGCAGGTAAGTTGACTAGATGGCCTGATTAGATTCAACGATTTAACATACATGGCTAGCATTCCAATGGCCACTGTGGTAATGGGGTAAGCTGGCCCTATAGCTGACTCTTAGCCAAGGAAACCTTCTACCTGATTTACACTGTTCTAGGATATTATTTTTACATTTTCATTATTTCATATGTAGTCCACACTTTCTATGCAATAAACTGATAAACTGCAAGGTTCCAATTTTCATTATCAGAACTTACTATGAACATAGGATCTAGGATATAAATATATCTATTACTGCTATGAATATGTGTAGATATACAAAGCAGGTTTCACACACACAGTAAATATGTATAATTTAATAAGACACCCAGCCAACACCCAGTCCACCATTTGTAATAGGCCTATTGCCCAGAAGGCGGATCTCTCTGATGGATATTATTACCTAAGTAACTGTTATCTGGAACAGGGACTAAGTTTGGGTCCCGTTTGTTTTCACCACCAGTTTCATAAGGTCCGTCTTCAAAAATGAACAGATCTTCCAATGTGTTATTTTTTTGTTCTACCCGAACCACTCCTGATAAAGGTGAAATGGAAAAATTAACCAAAAAAAAAAAAAAAATGAACTTGAGCAAATAAATTGATAAATAATGGAATAAAGGTTCAAATAAACATCCAGACCACTGAACTGGTTAAAATGTGCAACAAATGTGAGTAAATGTATGCTGGAAAGACAAGCAGGATCACGTTATATAAAGAATGGAAAAGTAAAGATAAAATGATTGATGATAAGTCATTTTAGGATCTAAAGGTAGGCCACACACAGCATCAATATTCCGATCGATTCGATAAATTAGATCGAATCGATCGGATTATCGAAGATACTTTTCCAGGTTTTCGATTGACTATCGAAAAAAAACCTGATTGGGCAAGATGGAAAATTTTCCATCAACCCCATCTACCAGAACCAGACCGTGTAGTCCCACCTTTAAGAGAAACAACATGAATATCCTGTGAAAGATGAGAAATGTCATATTGATTTCGTTTTTTACAGTAATAATATAATTAGACACAATAATAGTAAATTACTGGCTGGTGTATCGGATTCCTCCTGTCCTATTGTTGTGTTACATTTATAACACCCAGGAGTGTGCAAAGACATACAGGCATAACTTATAGGCTCAATAGAAACTGCTACTATTTTCCCATATCAGATAGCTTTGTGATTATTTACATATCTGCCCTTACTGGTCAGTCTATCAAACCAGAGGAATGTAGTTACAGAAGGTTTGACCTGGTGCAAAAAATCAGATCAATTAAACTTTCTACTCTTGGGTATAAGAAACCCAAACACTAGAGGGCGCCATTATTCCACAAAGTTAACCAAACAGCACAAACTAAAAAAAGTTAAAGAAAAACACGTACATTTCTATACACAATTTAACTGTGTAATAAAATATTAGAAAACATTATCCTTACATCACAATGTAAGGTACATTTATATATAATATATAAACCAATTGGTAATCCATATGAATTGTTTTATTAATTTATATACTGAACATCAGCTAAAGTCCCACCTTTCCAGTTGTATGTCCCAGGAGCACCGAATACAACATAGTGATAGTCTTTGGTGAAAGTTGCTGCAACTCCTTGTTGGCAAGAACCAAATTTCTCGTGACCCCTCAGACGCCCATCACAGAAATTCCATTCTCCACCATCCATATCATCAGAAATGGTGAGATCTTGGCTAAGGACATAACATCTTCCAGTGATATCACGGTTCTCATGGTTGGTGTTTACACCGGATCTTCTTTCATATCGATGTGCACAGGTCTATTTTGGATACATAGGGAAGGAAGTTAACTTCCTTAAGTCACATTTAACCTTTTGGAATATTGGAGACAGATATATTCTACGTAACTAACAAACCCTTTTAGTATTTTTGTAGTTTTTAAATGATTTAAAGAATTTTACATTGGGCTATATAACAACAATATCCACATGCTAAATGGAACCTAGAGAACAATGTCAAGATGCTGCAAGGGTCAAAAGGAAAGAGTATAGGGAAGATCTTCCGGGACTGCAACACACCTGTCAATTACAGTCGTCTCCCTATAGTCTAGGGAGATGACAGGAGCGATAGAAACAAATTTTCAGTCAATAATGACTGTTCACAATGCAATGTTGAATTTTTCCCACATGTAGCTGATACAGGGATGATCCCATCAGTACCATAGCAATATTAAATGTTGTTTTTTTGTTTAGAGTTTTTAATATTTTGCTCAAAAAAATAAACTTACCACAACTTTGCCTCCCGGACCCTGACTTTGAACACTGACGCCCATCCACTGATTCTCTTTACTTTCTGAGCTCAAATCAACTAAAATTAGAGGGAAAGAAAGAAGGACATGAAGATGATGCACTATACAGGGAAATAAAGGCTTTGTTTTGATTGGTTCAAATTCAGCTCAATCAGGCTGGATGGGGAATGTCACGAGGTATAACCGCTGGGAGATATCGGTAGCCATATACTTATTAGACATTACAGAAAATTCAACACCACCCCAGCGGTTATTACACTGGCGTATCTGCTACTGTTAACTGGAAAGTCTTGCGAACATCAGCAGATTAGCAGCAAGTGGGCACCTTTATGTTGTCCATACACTACAAACTTAACGTTCGAGCGATATTATGATTCATATTATGATTGTTATATTGATCATAAACAGAACATTACAATCAATTCTATATTCATCTCGGATTAAATGTCTAATTGGTGTAATCTGGAAGGTAGTGTATGGCCAAGTTTATTGTATTTAGACAAATAAATTGGATGATCAAAAGTCAGATCTGTCTAATTAGGCCTGATGACAACCCTACCAATTCCAGACCTGGATTTCTCAGACTTTCCGGACTCGTGGCTGTATTTCGATAATTATCAAAAATGCAATAATTTTCGGTAACCCTCGAATGTACCGATTGGTTTCACTAACCCTAGAATGTATCCTTCGGTAACCCTTGAAATTATCATTCGTTTTCGGTAATCCTCGAACTTACAGTAAGTTACCATTGTTAGTTTAGCTGTAAATCATCCGAACTTTTCGAACTATCACTCCACCATTGACTTTAATGGTTCCGAATTCGAACTTTTAGTGAAGTTCGAAAACAGATCGAACTTTATGAAGTTCTAATCTCTAATCGCGGACCAATCGATTTCGTCTAAAATTCAGTTGGGCGGAGTTAGAAATTGCAGCAGATATTTTAGCCTGATCCACTGAAATGCCAGTCTGGGCAGTTGATTGGAAATATTGGATCGTGTGTACCAGCTCTTATACAGTTTTCTGACAGGAAAAACGTAACTACAAATAAGTGGGTCTGATACCTGTTTCATCAAACACAATCCGGTCACAGGTTGCAGAGGGAGATGTAATATCACAGGAATATAATCCACCGGTTACATTAGCTTTCTGAGATGCAAAAGCTTTTGCCTGAGGAGCCCCAACTAACAACCTACAATAGAAACAGAGGGAGAGAATTAATATTCATTTCCACAAACACAATGCAGTGAAAATCATTGTGTGTGATTCATATAAAGATCTTTAAAGCCACAGGAATGTTTTGATACCATCAAACAGACATGATTGGTGTAATAACAGGAATATCAGATGGCACAGGATTATAATGCTCTGTGTTTGCTGGGAGTCCTTGCACCTCACACAGGACACTTTGCTTTGGCCCCAAATGCTGGGAGGTAACAATGAATATGATATTTTTATCTGGTTGGATGACATTACGTGCAGATAACAGGAATAAAAAATATAAGAGACAAGCCTGGCACTTATAACTGGGGTCAAGACATCATGGCCTATCAATTACCGGTAGTTCCAAAATCTCAGACATAAGAATGACAGTGCAATAAGTTCTGGTCGGTTCCATTAGAAAACATTGGTTGTCTTAACTGTCAGTCATTGCAGAACCTTTTTTATTGAATATTCTGTTAAATTACTGCATTTACTTGACCCTACTTTTCAGACCAATCATCGGTCACCAATCGATCATCTGCTGGTCGAAAAAAGGTAAATGGATGATTGAAGATGTGTGATTGGCCGAAATACTTTTGGCTATTTAGCTAAATATTAAAAAAAGACTGGTCAATTGAGTCAAAACATTGTCTAGCTATGTATTTTACAACACAACCTGGCCCCACAGGTCTGGAAACAGCCTGAGCTACCATAGCAATGTGCTGTATACCAACCACTAACAAACCAACCCTGCAGCAGAATCTGTGTTAAATAAATACATGTGTTCAAAGTAAAACATTCCCACAATTTCCAACACTAAAACTAGGGACCATTGTCAAGGTTTACGGTATAAAGTGTATTTTCTATCAATCCAACCTTAACATTTAACATCAGTTCGATGAGGGGAAGCTAACCCACAGATTTATTTTGAGCACAAAAATCAAAGTTTTTTTAACAGTTTCTGGCCACCTGAATTCTTTTCTTTGCCAAGATGGAGCCCAAACTGGAACAGAATTACAAGTACAAGGAGGAGATTTTACTTTGTGTTGTCTTTTATTATAAAGTAACAATGGTAATACAAGTGTTGGCGGTGCACAAAATGACTGTGCTCGGTGCAGTTTGCATTGTGTACTGATCAGACATATTGAGTGTGTTTATTGACGTTACATCTAGAAGAAACATTGGCTCACATGATACTATATAGCCTGGATCTCTGTCTTCAGCCTGGGTTAGGTACAGAGAGGAAATACAATCCACAATCCCACACTAGGGTTCGGCTAAGGGTTCATAAATGCCAACAGATGTACAAGTCATTCTGAATTGAGAAAGCCAGTCGGATGACTTAGTTGATCTGAGTGAATACAACAGATATACCATGACCTGGATGAATGAGAACCTTCACAAGCATAGAGATATTAGGTGGTTTTTTTGTTTCCCGTTACGTGTATTAAATGGATAAGTAATAATTAAAGAAAAATGACAGTAAATTAGTGTACAGTTACTCTTTCTTGACCATCAAAGGGGCTCCTTGTCTTAAAGACATCAAGTTCTTTACCATTTTTACAGCAATATAACACCAAAGGCCAATGATTCCCTGGTGTCACATGATAGAGGAATAGTGTTATACCCCTATCATTTTCTGGAACAGACGGAACACAGCCAGGACCAAACACTAACTATAGTTCTGCCCACCCAACACTACCTTCTGTACAAGACTCAGAATCCCGGGACAGTGGTACAAGACTGCCCTGCAAGAAACGGGACAGTTGGACAGTTGGAAGGTATGCAGAATGGCACCATTTTATAGCTATACACATTAAAATGCACATAAATATGGCTCAGAAATACCCGCTGTCCTTGTGTAGGGCATAAAATGAATTCAATATAAAATTCTATAGGTAATAATGATTTAAAGCTGGAAATGGAAAGATTAGTTTTACTTTTGCTTTTTAAAGGAAGTGATTTTGCTCTTAATATTATGAACTGGAATTATCACAGATGAATCAGAGGCATTTTCTCCAGCATATCTGATGAAACAGCAAAGCAGAGAACCATTATCAGTGACCGACGGAATGAATATTCTACTGCTGGCTCAGTCTTGGCAAGCAAATGTGATAAGTTAAGATTTAAAAGCGCCTAATGAATTGTACAACGGTATCAGCACCTGAAAGCAAATGTCTAACAGTTACGTGCTACAGTACATCATACAGAGAATGTTACATTTATTTCTGCTGTAGAAACCTACTCGCTTGGTTTCACCCTTTATATTTTAGCACACTTACAGGGTTATTCAATAAAAGTTCTTATCGTTAAAAATGGTGCTAATTTTGCCCCAACCAATCAGATGTTAGCTTTCAAATGTTAATATCTGATTGGTTGGGGCAAAATTAGCACCATTTTAAATGATAAGAACTTTTATTGAATCTCCCTGTGTCACATCTACCTGAGGCTGTTTGGAAACTTTCAATATTTGTTATAAGTTAAATTATAGTAACATTCTCACTCAGATTTATTCAAACAAAGAAAAGATAATCAATGCACATTCCTGGGCCCCATAAAATATCACATTATCTGCACACTGGCATTAGGACCTTCCAGACTGGGGTTACCTAGATGTGGTTGGAAGGATTTTCATTTATGTGATGACAGTAATGTATACTAAAACCCCTTTGTTTATAATGTATGCCAGTGTGCAGATAGTATGATATTTTATGGAGCCCAGGAATGTGCATTGATTATCTTTTCTTTGTTTGTCTAATTGTTTGACCAGATCCGTAGCACTTTCGCAAAATGCAATTGTAATTTAGCCTAAGGAGTGCTTCCACAATGCTTTTATTGTACTCAGATTTATTCAGGCACAATCAGTCTTTATGATAAAGAGATGTCACTAATGCTGGCCATACACCAGTTAGACATTAAAGTTGATTCAACATTCGACCCACCATCCGCCTTTTATGTCACTCTGGAGCAGTTCTTACCGGCGTCGCATCCCTTTACGGGAAGACTGTAATGCAGTTAGTAAAGTTATCGGTCCAGGTTGTTTTCCATAATGTGGGGAAGGTCTGCAGGTAAGCGCAAGTCAGTGTATAATGCAAGTTTATTGGCGGAAGTTGGTACCAGACTGATTTCTCAATAACAAAATTGCTTTCTGCAAGCAAGGAATGCTGGGAATTTTAGTTTCTGGAGTGCCAAGTTTGGACATCACTGGTAGGTAATGTTTCCCCAGTGATATGGATACCCAAAGTGGTTGCTGACTGGTCAAATGACATTTGCAGGCAAAAATAGTTTGACAAAGTCATTATTAAGCAACAATGGTATTCCTCAACTATACTTCGATTTACCAGTTTGGTCACTAGGGAATAATGATCCCAAAGATTAATTGGGGCTGAAGGTAAAGTAATTATGTATGAAGGATTTACTTTTAAACCAATCAAATCAAAATAGTGACACATCAATCATCAGAACAACAGTGAACACATGTAATTATATTAACAAACTGTCTGGGCCTACAGGCAGGTCAGTGAGAAGATCTGAAGCTGTGATCTGGTTTGCCGCCTCTGAGTTCCAGCTTGCCCAGTGATCCTCTAGTGTCACCACATCTTGTCTATACAGGCTGATCTATCAGCATTGCTCTACCATTTGCCTTTTATAAGCTAAATATACGTATTGAGGTTCAATAAATCTCTTTCAAATTTAAATGTCTTTACTAGAACATGCTCATTACATGGACATTCAACAAGCTTGAATTCCTAGAGGAAACCAAAATCTTCCAGTTTTAGCCTGGAGGTGGTAAAGGAACAATATAACCAGAAATGACAATGAGGATTGGTGAGGAAGACCAGATGTTAGATTGCTGTATATTGTGTATTGGCCCACCTACTATACGCTCTTAAATTATCATTATATGCAAACCTCATCTCAATATTAAAAGAGTGCTATAGTGCAAATAAAGGATTGGTAATTCCTACCTCCCAATATTGATTCTGTGAGGAGTGCAAGCACAAAGGAAACTGCTTCTGCCAGGCTTCCTCAGTGCTTCAGCACTATATTTAATACAGAAAAGTCCGGGATATTAACCTGGCAGATGGAAACTGTGCATGCTGGTGCTTCTCAATGAAGTAATTTCGGAAGGAAGGAATAATCTCCCTTGAAAATGAATCTTGCATCATGAAAGAATTTTGTGACTTAAGAGAAAGATTGGTTCTTTTTGGATTTTTTGCCTAGGTATTATCCTACCTGCACACAGATATACTGTAATTTAATCTTGAATCTGTTAACTGCTTTTAAATAACAGCAAGCTCCACTTGCATGGTAATGCCCTGTTATATGACATTTCTATCAAAGCAATTTGGCTCTTTCCTCCAGTTTTATTTTAACGCTCAAGCTATCTGACCTTCACACACATTTCCTTGAGTTAAATGCAATTAGCTGCAAGGAATTATTAAGCACCAAAAAATCCAAGCTTTTGAAGTTCAAGAATTAATGATCCTGGCAGGAGAAAATGGAAACACAAGTAAATAACTTAAAAATATTAATATTCCCCCAAAGGCTGCATTCATTAGCTTAATACATTCATCAACACCCTCATCAGAGGAAAGCACGTAAGGATAAAGCACAACCAGACAGTGGAGGTTAGGAGTAGGACACACACAGAAAGGAGAATGCTGGCAGGTAGTGACCAGAGACAAGCACAGTACAGCACCAAAAACACAATGATTTGCCAGCCCTGGCACATGTTAGGGTAGGGAAGAGGGAGCATCTTTCATGGACAACTTCAAAAGGCCTTGGAAAATATAGGTCAGTAGCCAATGGCTGATGAGGGGGCTTGGCCTTGTAGTCTACTGTACTAAGTATAAATGATAATACAGTAAACTAACCATTAGTGTGGACAAGTGACAAGGGAATTTGTCCTTATGGTCTATCTAACACAATGATTTACATTGCTACAAATATTATTATAAGATTGGTATTTTGGCCGACTGACCAAAATAATGAAAAATTGGCTAGAAATATTGGCATGTGTACCTAGCCTTAGTTAATCAAGGGCAAAACTGTCCAATTGGTTGGGATACTTTAACATGAACAATATCTGCCAGACCATTTAATAACCCATAATCCTCCATGTTTAAACTCTACAAAACACCTGTTTTGAGTATCAGCAAGTTGTGCTAAGACAAATGAAAGTTCAGCACAAATACAAAATAATATAGAATTAAGTGTGCTTTGTTCTAGTACAGGTTGCATGACAAGATAAGAAAACCCACACACCCTGAAATATCAGCACTACAATGTTCTCTCACTCTCTATTCATTCTGTAGGAATGCACCAGGAATGCAAGTGCTATTCACACACAAATAACATCCCCTAAGGTGTCAGAATTCT
This sequence comes from Hymenochirus boettgeri, assembly GCA_019447015.1. NCBI lineage: Eukaryota > Metazoa > Chordata > Amphibia > Anura > Pipidae > Hymenochirus > Hymenochirus boettgeri. The sequence continues at coordinate 124,864,405 of CM033477.1, forward strand.
ATCTTGTAATACAAAAATGTCACCTAGAAAATGCAGGTGGGGAATAAATTATGAGAACCTTGAAATCTAAATTTACGTTCAGTTTATTCAATAGGTGGCAAAAAAAAATAAATCAGATCATTTCAATGTATATAGTAATTTGCCACATTGCGAGAGTCCGCGCCTTAGATCCAATACTCATTATAGAATATAATTATTATCATACGTTATTAAATAGACAATACATTATATTCTATAATTCACACATTTCAAGGAATCACATGACACTGATAACATATACTAGCTCTGTTTATAGAATACAGTTTAATATATTTTATTACATAACAATTATCCTCTGCACAATCCAGCAATATTGATCTACCACAGGCTGGTTAAAGAAGACTAAATCCTATATATATACGTTGATATAAATGACCCCACATCTAGTCTGTCTGTAATCTCTAATAATTTGCGATTAATAATCAATTTTCAAAATAAATAATTTTTACTTTGCTTTGAAATGACATACAGGATAAGCTATTTCCATTGGATCAGAAAAAACCCCCCAAAAATGTTAGGGTAAATTATTTATTATCCATTTAAAATCTTTATAACCTGTACAAGACACTCGGACATTCCTAATGGTAGTTTGTCCATAAGTGTGAGAATTGAGAATGAGATGAGAAATATTCACTGCAGATAAAAAGCTGGAAACCATTGTACAAACTGCACACAGGCAGGTGTTTCTTTGAATTTGGAGAGTGGAGATACCCTTTAATATGGTTTGGTAAAAAAAAACGGTGTTTACATTTTATAATTCATTCTGATTAAATACATGCATTTGTATTATTGTGTGTATGGTTGGCATGGAAACAGAAGGCTAGGTTCGGTTGTGAAGTTTTATCGGTAGGTGTGTGTACCTGTGTCTGTGTGGTGTTAGGGGTATGTTTTTGCCTTTCAGACCCTAAAACTAAGTTTTTTTGAAGATTTAGGTATGGCTGCCATAGAAACAGAATGGTAGGTTGGGTTAATGTGAGGGAGTTTCAGTAGGTGTGTGTATCTGTGGTATTAAGGGGTATGTTTTTGTATTTTAGACCATACAAGTTACTTTTTTGTTTGCTTTAAAAACAATGGTAGGACAATAGGATTAAATAACTAAATGACTAGTAAACTACCAATCAATTGCTTTCATCTTAACTAGGCCTATAAAAGCTGACTGGTGACTTGTTGGTAATCTCCAAACGTGTTCCCTGTAGGGTCTTTTATAGGTTGCATGTAACTGAAAAATAAATGATCCTACAGGCCATCTGTACAACATATAGGGAGACCACTGGGAATGTGTGTACCCAGATCTAAAGGCAATGGCAGACAGATTCCAATGGAATCTGTCTGCCATGGGCTATAAATCTGATATGTGTGTACTCAGCTTAATTAAAAGCTTTTATGGGAAGATCTTTACTGTGATGAGAGGGAAGAGATGGTTTCTCTGGTTTCTATTATAAGAAGGCTGATCAGATAAGATTTCATGTCTATAGAATCTTCAAGAAAAGGAACTCTGAGAACTGTTCCAGCTCCATTTGCATGTTAGGTTTTGCAGTGTTAGATTACATGAAAACATGGCTCCCTGTCTGCCGATAAAGATGAATTGGTAAACTAGCAATTAGACAATTGTGTCACAAACACAGTGTGGCCACAAATCCAAATTTGCTGCTGGAATACTACCCATAAGGCTTGTTATTGACTTGACAATGACATTGACTTGACAATGGTGCAGCAAACCAGGACTTTTCTGAGGAAGCAGCAATCGAACTGTACCATCTTGTACTGTCAACTTACAATTAGCTCAAGAATGTGCGGCTGTAGGTGGGATTGTTCACCTTCTGTTTGATTAACTGCCCTATATTGCCCAGCAGTCAATTGATTTTATTTGACCAATTTTATCACATTTTACACCTTAATTTATTTTGCCCATTGCCTGCTCAATATGTCAATCACTTCACCTCTCATGCATAATACAAGTGCCAGTAAACCTAGAGGTTAAACTGACATGCAGGACTTCTTTTTCCCATATTGTTCTGTATGTTTCCTGTATGTGTCGGTTATCAAGAAAAACCCACCAAGAGCCATTTTTGATCAGTTCAACAAGTTCTTGGCTTGAGCAACAACGCAAGATTCCAATGCTGGGTACACACCAGCCAATACTTCGGGCCAACTAACTGCCATTTCAGTGTATCGGACGATCCGGCCGAAATATTGAATTGCCAGTGCTGGAAAACCATTGGCAATAGTAAGGTCATCTATGAACCGCATGCTCGGTTGCGGCTTCTTTTACCGCAACTAACAGTGCTTCGTTCTGGCTGACAGATAGCTAGTGGCTAGTCAGAACGAAGAAATTCCACTGTGTGTACCCATCTTTACAGTAAATTTCTACTAAACCAGTAATCCTTTAATGTGTGTCATGGAACAACTATGTCAGGGGAAGCAGTTCCTAAACCTTTTTGAACTATGGCATGCTGGGAAATGCACCGCTATGTTCATAGGCTTGTGGTACATGCTACACTACCAAAACCATGTTGGCTTCCACAGCATGGAGCTTGTGGGTCAGGATCAGTTTATAGCCAGTTAATTCACTATTCCCCTGACTAAGGGAGAAAGAGTGAAATCACATTCCAGTGGCTTTTCATTAAGGAGAATAGTTAACTTCTCATTTACCATTCCTGACTAGTTTCAGAAACCCTTGTCTACTACATGTTAATTTATTTTATGGATATACAGGCAGTCCCTGGGTTATGAACCAGGCGGGTTCTGTAGGATTGTTGTTAAGTTTTATTTGTATGTAAGTTGTTACAGGTACATAAACCTATTAAATGAAATGTAGACAGATGTTTGCAAAATTTTTAAAAAGGGATTGCGGTGCCAGACTGCCTTACAACCAGCCATTTTGTAACCGCTGCTTCTGGTATAGCGCACGGTAGGTAATAAAGGGGAGGGTTGGGGGCCCATTAAGCTGATGTGTTTAGCTAATCACCAGTGGACCCCCTGGCTGTACGCTCCTACAGACCCCCAAGCTGTACATGCAGTCCCTTATGCCCCTCTAAGTTATATGTAAGTCGGATGTTTGTAACCCGCTGACAGCCTGTATGGCAAATAAGGCAAATCGGTAAATCTGTTAGGGCATCACACATTGCACTTAGCTATCGTGTATCAGATACTAGTACAAGTGCAATGCTTGGACCAGCCCTACTGTGTGCTGCATTATAATCCACAATTGAGCCGTATTTGTTCGCCATCGTTCATGCATAACATGCATATTTTAATAACAGGTATAAAAAAGGACACAAAGAACATGCAGGGAAACATACAGAAATGTATTGTGTTTTTTTGAGAAGCATTCCTTATACGCCTCACTTCTGACATGTACTGGACGGTTCCAGTGGGGAAGTGATGACTAAAAATACAAACATCAGGTTAAAGGGTAAATGTGGTCAAAAAATGACTATATGTAAATTGACAGGAATTGCTTTCCTGAGGAATTTTGCCATTTATATGTGTGATATGGGAGCAGCATCACCAGATTCCCTGCACTTCCTGCTTCCTGCTCTGAAACCATGTGACAGTCCCTCTTCCCTTTGTCTCCTCCTTCTTGTGGGCCCCCATGGCCCCTCCCATTCCAGACCCACCATGGCCCCTTCCCTTCCAGCTTCCTGTGGCCCTTCCCACTCTGTGTTCTGTGGTCCTGCCCACTCATGGATCATGTGGTCCTTCCAACTTGTGGGCCATGTGGCCCCTTCCCTTGCAGCCCCCTTGAGCCTCTCCCTTGCAGCCTTCTGTGGCCCCTCCCACTCACAGGCTCTGTGGCCCCTCCCACTCATGGCCTCATGACCCCTCCCACTCGCCAACCCCTCCCCCACAAACACCTCAGACCAATCCCCCCCTTACAGAAAACTGTAAAACAGCCTTTTTAGCAGAGAAAGAATCAGCAGTTTTAAACTTTGATTCTTTCTCTGCTTTTACACAGTTTTCTGTAGGGGGTAGGAGGGTATTGGTCTGAGGTGCAAGTGGGGGAGGGGCCACAGGACCCATGAGTGGGGGGGGCACAGAGTCCGTGAGTGGAAAGGGCCAGCAAGTGGGAGGCATTAAAAAAAGCAGTGCTGTGGGCTGTGCTGTTCTCTCAACTCCCCTCCTACGCTTCAGTCATGCACTGAGCATGTGCCAACCGCAGATTAGAGGAGGAAGTAGTATTTCTGACCGCAGATTCAGAACCTCCCACCCCCTAAATTTCTGATCAGATATTTTGGGCTGTGCAGCTCATAGAGAGGTGGTTGTTGGCTCGTTTTAAAGGAAGGAACTTGGCCTTTCATTTAAAATAAACTTGTTTGGACACCACAGTTCCCCTTTAAAAAGCCAAATCCATCAACATCAGTCATTCACTATCCCTAAACCTCAGGCACTGGATTTATACAGGACAGCGTGTGGTTTATTACTGTATAACTGAATGGTTGTATGGTGCATATAATTACTAAATAATTAAAAGATATGATGAAAATAAAGATCTTTCCTTTTAACATGGTTTCCTGACATGGTCATTAGATAAAAGATACATTTCTAGAAATCAATGTTTTCTCCTGCTTTTCATTTTCAGTTCCTAGTCCCAAGAAATTTATTTTAGTGTGTGTGTGGGGTTGTGCATGTGTGTGGGGGGCGTAACTTAAGCTAGGTACACACAGTAATGATAAAGCCCCGATAGTGTCAGATCGCTAGTGTGTGTACCTTCGTTTACGAATGAGCGCGCGGCCGCCAAACGCTCGTTCAGGAAAGACCACAAATTTCCATCGGCCGCACTAGACTCCTCTATAGGGAGCCGGGGGAAACACACAGTCCCAATCGTTCTCCCTATGATGTTTATAAGGGGAGTGCTCAGGACTGTGTGTATGCAGATTTTTGAAAGATGACAGACAGGATCTTTCTTTGATCTGCACTGTGTGTACCCAGCTTTATTCTCAGACATCTACAATTTACAAACCTGTTAAGCTTTATGAAAGGGCAATAACACAAATGGTGTTTACACAGCAATGCACTGCTAGAGATGGAGATGAACTGCCCAGATTAGTGACCCATTGACCTTAATAGGAATCACAACCTTCTCGAGAACTGTCTGCTTCTGGGTAATGCAAGAGGTGAGTATTTTCCATTGGAATATCCAGGTAGCCACCCCAGATCACTATGTAATGTACCCATTTGTCTCATACACTGATACTACTTAAAAGGAGAATTTAACCTAAATTGAAATTTTTGTGTGAGATAATGCACTGGGGGTGCAGTGTAGAGAGCGGTGAGCTGTAAGATGCTGCACCAACCTTTACAGTGGTAACTACATACACGGCCTAGCCAACCCCATCCACGGTATTGGAATTGGTCAACCATGCGACCATACACAACCCCTGAATATATCTGCTCCCTTTACTTAAAGTAATAGGAAGCTGATTGTTGGCAACATTGTTGGCAATGTTTTCAGCCCCCACACCTTGCCTATACCCTGCAAATCCCATTGGATCAGACGGGATTTGTCGAGTATCAGCAATGTGTATGACCACCTTTAGGTAGCAATGGACAAGATGAAGGGGCAAATTACCCAGAGTCACAGGTGCAAAACTGAATTGCTGCAAGCATTTGTAGAATTATAATTCCCATCATTCCCTGGTACAGTAAGTCAGGGGGTACTGATGGTTGATGTGCATGTATGAGGGATACACTGTGAGTTGTACTGTAACTCTACATCAGCTGTAAAAGTTGCCTATCGCTGTTTAGAATTGCATAGTGTTTACAATATTGTTTTCTTGCTTAGAACCTTGGCAGTTTTAACTGTGATTTGTAATAACAAGTTCAAACGCCTTTTAATTGCAGCTATAAATTTAAAAATGTTTCTTTAAAACATTTTACAAAACAAGTCAGACTTGCAAAATCTTCTCATCAAATGAAAAACAAAACTTGAAATGAGTCTAACCCTGTGTCTGATGTTAGACGTGGGCAGGTCAGATAAGGGGAACTTTCCCCGCATGACAATGCAGCTGCAACGGTAAAGCAGATAGTAAGCTAGAAAGATTTACCGACAGTCATAAACTGTTACTTATTTCATAGAACTGTACATAGATATTGTGTTAAATACAACATGTTTATTGTTTTAATCCATTTTAATCTTGACAATGGTAATGTAGTCATCCTAACTAGTAAGATCAATAGCAACTCTATGTTGTGCAGTTAGTCATTAGTAAAGGGGTTTTATTGAGAAGTCCTCTGATTAGTAACTGTCCAGCTCTGATCAGACTAACAGGGTTATTCAATAAAAGTTCTTATCGTTTGAAATGGTGCTAATTTTGCCCTAACCAATCAGATGTTAGCTTTCAAATGTTAAATAAGTCCTGATTGGTTGGGGCAAAATTAGCACCATTTTATACGATAAGAACTTTTATTGAATTACCCTGTAAACTTTTTATGGTAGAAAAAGTTCTACTCCAACTTTTCCTATAATTGTTCTAAAATACAACATGACCTCAAGGGTTGTAATAGACAATTCACATTTTACAGGCCAAGCTACTTCTACTAGTGGTCTCATTCAGTCTCTCTGATCAAATATAACAGAACAATGTTCCTATAAGCATGCAACGACCAACCACTACAATGCCATCACATACCTTTCTAGATCCGGAAATACCAACCTCTTTCTCTCTACCAGTTGGCGACAGATAACAGTTATTTTCTTTGTTTCCTAGTGTTTTCCTAACAGTTATGGCGATGGCAAGACTAGGCAAGGTGAATAATGCTTGGCCTGTTTCTACTTATTTTCTAGCAAGACTGTATATGCAAAATGTAATAAGGAAAGCAAAATACAGACCGGAGATCAGTTCTACTAGTCAACTAAACCTCAAGGGTCAAACAGAAACCTAAAAGGCCTTCAGACACTGATCTCACATCCCCTTATAGACCTTCTAGTCTAATTATTATCACAGAATTCAATGGCTGTTTTACATTTGTTCATTAGCTTTTAATTGGCAAATTATAGCAATCCTTCATTGTGGTCTTAAAGTGGTGAGAAAGCTCTGAAACGAGAAGGGCGCATTAGTGACTGTGGGGTGCTTAAGTCCAAGGAAGTTCTTCCTCATCTGAATGTATAAAGCCTGGACATTAAATAGCAGGAAGACAGTCATTTGTCTATTACAAGGGGCTGGATGTTTAAGTGGTTCCCTATCAATAACACTCAATATACACCAGGCTTATGTCATTTGTCACTTCTAATTGTTTAAATACTTCACATACGGACACTTGTTTTGTGTTTCTATATTTGTTTAACATGATAGTAAGGTTTGTTTTACCCTAGAACAACTGATCTGCCATTATTTCACTCATCTGTTATGTAATTTGCTCCATTGATTCATTTTAGCACCTGTACCCATCTGCTAGTTCTAAACTATAGTCTCTATTGGACATCATTATAAGTTGTTAAAGTTATTGTTTCCCTACTATAAACCAACTTCTCTATGCTGGAACATCTGGTAGCATCTCACAGGTACTTAACTCTCCTTACACTGCAGACACCCATGGCAGACAGACCTGCAACAATTATTAACTATTGGTTTTCCATTTTCTAAAATTATCTTAGCCCATATCATGCCATTTTTTATTTGGTTTAAAACTGTATTGCTTGTTACTATATATGACAGTCTAATAAATAAAAGGGTAAATAAACCCGAGTTACAAGGAGAGTTTAAGCTTCACTTTATCTTTAATATAAATTAACATTTTGTTTCTTGTTCTACTCTACAAAAACATTTATAATGGGATGCAATACTGCATTATATTCTTATAACTGCCGCTGAGCTATGACTATAGCCAAAAAAGCAAACAAGAATATAAAAAACAAGTGCAGCAGAATCATATGAACACTGCAGAACCACTGCCCAACCTTAGTAGAAGAAACCCTAACACCAGAGGGCCCTAGTATGTAACAAAGACAAACCAAACCACAAAAACAAACATTAAAGGGCAACTATACTATAAATCACTTCATTTACTAATCTATAATTAATTCTATGATGAGTGTGTGTGTGTTGATGCACATCTTCCTCTACTTGTTTAACTCAGACTCAGTATCCCTCCTATTCTTAACCAACTCCTCCTTCCATCTGACCTGACTTTTTGTAAAGTCAAGCATGCTCAGTAATTACTATGGGCCAGCAATGGGAGAAGGAATTTCCCACCATACAGTTCACACACACCAACTGTCACCATGCCATGCAAAACTACACAGAGCAGAAGAGTTAATGATACTAAGGCATTTGATTGGTAGCTGAAATGTAAGATGTTTCAAATTGGGACATCTAAAAAACGGGACAAATTAACAAAAACATACAGTGATAGTTGGGAAAAATTATAGTTTTTATTAATGGAAAACTCCTAAACTAATAACATATTTGTATATATTTTTGATTTGTAATAAAGAACTTGGCTGTAAGGGTGACATTACTATTCCTAATATTTATGCAGTATATTTTTGTTTATCATCTGTCATTCCTGCTGTTCTACATAATGTCAAATGATTTCCTGCAATGACAGAATGTCATATTATTCCTTCTCAGCAGATTGAAATGCCATAAACAGATTCACACCAAACAGCCCTATAGACCTTCAGGTCATGAAAAAAATAATTTCTCGCATTTACGGATCATTTGGTTAAAAACAAAATATCTTAAAATGAATTCCAAACCCCAATATCCTGTATCATTCACAGAGAGGGAGAGAACTAGACAGGAAACAGAAATCTTTTCACAAGTCCCTAAAAAACTCCTGACAGCAGATGACACGTCCTAAACTTTTCTGTATTTCACAGTGCAGGAGATAAAACTAATGGACTAGAACAGAAGAGGACAGGCTTGATGAATGTAGGAAGATTCCACCCTGTTATCTAGAAAGTCCTATCTGTGGAACAGCCAGACAGAGAATGTGGGTCTCTTTTATCTAGTGATTGGTGTGTCACATGATTCTCCAGTTTTCAGATTGACACTCACTTTACTGGTGCCCATGAACTGTTCCAATGCAGGAGATAATGTTTGTGGGCCATTTAAGCACTCAGGCAGTAAAACAAGAGATTTATTTTATGAGCTGCCAAGACAAGAGACCTTGTTAGCAAAGTTATTCCAGTTCTAATTACTCCCAGACAGATGGCTGAAACTTTCATTTATAACTTAGAATGCAGCTTCCCCTGAAATATCAGAATGTACAATAACATGCTGCCCAACATAGTGAAAAGATTATTAAAATTGTCCCCCTTTCCTCTTCTGTACTAACTAGTTCTGTGTTCAGCAGTTTATTTCCAGCATTACTCCATTAGATAGGTAGGCCTTAGAACTTATTAGAACTTATCAGCCCTTCCTACTGAACCAATCAAACTGACCACTCCATGAAATATTCATCTACATGCCAGAGATCAAATGAAACAGCCAAGCTCAAATGAAAGATGCCCAGAGATCCAATTGGACAAACCCTTTACATAAATACAAGCGAAGGCGCCATCTTCTGCTCAGCAGATGGCTATGTTTTTGCTGACTAAGAATCCATAAAGATGAATTCATGAGGGACAAGAACTGGTCATCTAGGAAAAAGCAGGGCATTCCAAGTATACATGGAGCAAGCATAGGTGGTCCTAAACTAAACCAAATTTCTGGTATACTCATTTGCCTTGTAAATTGACCAACCAAATGTTGGCCAGTTATGATTGGTGCTAATGTGGCCATCTAGGGCACATTAGCTAAACAGCCATTATCAGTTCAGGTTTATTCAAAACATAATTAAACTTAAGGTGAATCGTTACCTTATGGAAATCTTTTACTTTGCTGTAAAATAGAAAACAGGAGAAAACGATTGATTGTTGATATATTTCAATTATATGTCTCTGCTGTTCACAGTTTCCAGCACAGATTTCTACTGTCTGGCAGTGATATGAGATATTGGTAATTCATACATTGTACTTATGTGTACGCTAAAGGTTCATACACACGTGCATAGTGGGTCCCGACCCGTGACACACGATGTGTACGAATGTTTGTTTCGGCCGATAATCAACCCATGTGTAGGCCCTTTATTGGCCGGATCTCCGAACGACCGTCCGTTTCGGCCGTTAAAGTGCCCATACACGGGCCAATTATCGTCCGCAACAAACGAACCTTTAGTTGGATACCAGCAAACAGTATCTCTAGTTAACTGATAGTCAAGTGGATTATTATGTGGTTTGGCCTTTAGACCACAGACTTCCACTACGTTACCACTAAGGTAACAGAAGAAAATATTTGTTTCTCACCGATACACAAACCCTTTTGTTAAAGATACAAATTTGCTAGAAATGAACCTGCAAGACTCAATGCAATTGTAGTTTACACCCCATAACGTCACTGTATTAATGAGACTGGGACCCACAGCGTGGCCTCCCTGCTGAGATCTCCATGAATGTCTGTGAAGTTTATGCCTGATGAACAAGCGTCCCGCAAACAACCATTGTAGGTGCTAATCGCGCGTGTATGGGCGCTAGGTCATCATTTGTGATCCGTCCCTCGAGCAGCCACACACACGTGGATATCTCCTAAAACAATCATTCGCCAGCGGCGCGTTATTCAGGCATCCGGTCATATGTGTGCGTCCATCTTTAGTCACACGTTGGATAATTGTCGTACGATGCAGCCGACGAACAAGCAATTGCACGGTATTCGTACGAAAATATAATATTCATCAAAAACCAACGACCTTTGACTATTGTTTTGTTTTTTACCGACGATCAGCCTGGCGGATTTGTTCTGCCGATTATCGTATATTTGTACATGTTCAGCAGATTATCGTTAAGGTTCTATGAAAAAATATATATAAAAGGCGCATGTGTTGCTTTGGTAATTGGGCGAAGATACAAATGTTACGTTACCTACGAACGTTTATATCTAACGACTATCGTGGGGATTATTGTTGCTGTGTGTACAGATGTCGTTTCAATTATGAGGATTAACCATAATGTCGTTAAACGTTCGTCGGCTGCATCGTACGAAAACTATCCAATGTGTGGACGAGGCTTTATCCTTGTTATATAACCATGGAAATATCTGAAACAGTTACAAAATGACGCATTCTACTTCCCTAACAGGGATCAATTGAATTATTTCTGGGGATTAATTTTGTGCTGTTATAATTCACTTCCCTGTCAGGAAATAATAATAAAAGAAGAGGGGGGAAGGGGGAAGCGTGGGAAACTATGGACTATTAAAGGCATGAAATCCACCAAATCCCACATGAAGTATCTTAATCTGTAAGAATACATAGTAAAACATACATATTCCAGAACCAGAACCCTGTCCACGGGATTCATTATAGGCCTTAAAGCTTTTCCCCACTGAACCCTATGACATTTATATTTACAGGAATGAAGTGGACAATGGAATTAAATCTTTTAAGTGTCCTTTGCAGCTTCTTCAGAAGAATTTTAAACAGTTCACTGATCATGAAAGCTTCATGAGCAACTAAGTAGAAATACAGATGCAATAAACCTTGTGTCCGTGGTAATTTATAGCCCAAGGCCATTCATGTATTTTATATCTAGTGAAATGCAGTACAGACTGCTAAAGTAACGCAGGGAAATTGGATATAGGACGGAGCTGTTTGTAAATAAAAAGACACATGCAGGCTCATTTACCCAGACTCACTGGGCAAATGTATGGAGTTAACTGCTTCGCTACCGGTTAGCGCGACTTTAACTCCATATCAGCGTCGGATGCGTGGGTTACATCCGACGCTCGCGAATCACGAAACCGGGATTTACCTACATTCGCAAATGTGATATTGATTTGTGGAAGGAGCATTTACCCAGAGCGATAGCGGTTAATGAGCCTGATGATGTATTTATTTCCATACCCTCATTTACATGGAATGCCTGCACCTATTGGACGGGAAAAAGATTGGGACACAGTTGGGGTAGATACTGGAACAGCCATCCAGATGGTACGGCCTAACGATTTCTCAGTTCTGCTGAAATGGCTGGAAGCTAATAGATGGAGTTGTATGTATCATGTAGCAAGTATTGGATTGCACACCATATAGCCATACATCATGCTGGGAGTGTACTGGTCATTGCTGCTAAAGTTGCAATGAAATACACAATTCCCAATAGATCTACCGCACCAGTCTTTAGTGGAGTGTAACTTTATTAATCGATGTTTCGGTACCACAAAAGTACCCATGTCAAGTCACAGCTAAACTTTAGTTTACTAAAGTTTTGAACTAAAAAAAAGAGACGCTCTTTGATCCTTTCACCCCACCCCTTTTAAAGACCACGGTCCTTTGCATTTTCCTGCAGCAGGTGACTTAAGCTGGCCATAAACGTGGCTGAAATTCAGCAAATCCCATCGATAGTGCAGATAGGACTGTTGCTGTCGACATCACAACCTATTGGTCTGCACAGAAAATGTCTGTTGGATTGTTATTGTCTGTCTTTACTATGGTAGAGGAGCCAATAACATTATAATGTGAAAATGAATCGGGAATTCTGATGGAACCTGACGTAAGTATGCAACCAAAGTTTCATGTGTATGGCCAGCTTTTGCTTGCATAAAAGGGAAGGCAGGATTGCCCATCAACCACATGAGGATGCAAAGGGTCATAGTTTCTGGGTAGATGGGAGACCGGAACACAGATTGTTTTTATCTGAAATACATTATTTAAGATTTCATTTTGGTACTTGTGGAACTGAGGGATCAACAAGTAGGTAAACCTCATACAATCCTCTTCTTCTTCTTTCTCCAAAGCTGGATACACACAGTTCCAATCTTTGACAGATGACAGACAGAATCTGTAAAATATGTGGCTACGCACTGTCCAGAACAGTCTCCCTATATTAAGTATAGGAAAATCAGGGCAGCCACACACATTAAAGGGACAGTTCAGTGGAAATTATCAATATTTGTTAAAGTGTTCATTTGTATAATGCCTTCCTAGTTATTCTTCATATTCTCTCCCATTTTGAAAAATCAGTTGATTTCATACCCTTTGCTGTTCCCTGCTGTTGACATTAGTGCTGACATTTCAGGTTCTAACGGTCCTTCTTCTTCCCAGGATGCACCACTTCCTTGGTATGTTCCTAACAGTTATTTCTACTGATTGGCTGTTGGGTGGGTCAAACGTGCTTAGATCTCTACTGAGCAACTGAATCAACCCAGGCACTGGGTCAAGGGCAAGACCATAACGGTCTCTATTAGGGGTCCTGCAAACAGGAAGTCAGTATTTCAGTTGCATTTATTTATACACAGACACAATGCTGAATTGGCAAATAAAGTTCATTGGGATGAAAAAATACTGCTCTTTTTCCTGAAAAGCATATGTATTTGCACTGAACTTCCCCTTTAAAGATGGCTGCCAACTCCCTATACAATGCGCAGACTTTGACCGTGGAGAATTTTAGGTTTTAAACATCCATTTTCGATACCGACGTGGAATGTTCATCGGCATTGGAAACACTAATTTTGCCAGTGCACACATTAGCAAAAAAAGACCATTCTAATTAAATGAATAGTTTGCGTAATGCCTGCTATGGCTGTACAGGAGATTGAAACGGTCGGAGACTCCAGCTTGTCCGCGGTGGATCGCTAAAGGTAAGTTAGCTCCCATCTTCGTTCTCGGGCCCTGCAATATTGATTGAAGATCGGGAGGTAAGGCATAGCTCCTTAACCTCCCGATCTTCAATGAGTATATTAAAGGAATAGTTCAATTCGAGAGTGAACTATTCCTTTAACAACTGGGTTGGCCATTTACCGCTAATGTATGTACCCAGCTTAGCAATAATATCGCTGTAACTCATCAGTCATTGACACTGCCAATCCAGCAGACTACATCCTTATACAATCCATCTGCATCGCCTCTTAAAGTATGTATAAGTATACATATGTACAGTATCCATCCATTAATGTGTCTCTTTAAATTTCTTTGCCTCATTGCTCTGCTGGAAGGTTGTACAGACAGGCACCAACAGGAATGCACAGCTTATATTCACATAGCACAAATATTTAACTTAATCTGCTTCACTTCTTTAAAAGTTATCTAATCGGGGGAAGAAAATATTCAAGTTTATTATAAAATGTTTTTTTAGGGGTTTTGCATCATATTCAACCCTCACACCATAAATAGAAGAATATCTGGTCAAATTACCAAGGTAAGCAATCCAGCAGTTATAAGTTATATGGGAAGTATCAGCAATTAGGAATTAATTATTTAAAAAAGTGTCTGAAAATATTTTTTTACATTAGGCGCCAATGTATTTTTGGAAGCCATTTCCATAGTTACTATAGTAAAGTTAGTTATTTTGTTGCCAGGTATAAATGTGTAGGTGTGTTGGCGCCAATGCACAAGAAAGATACTTCCGCTTGTTAAAACTCTTGGCTTTTCAAATATTACAATATTTTGTCTATGAATATTAAAGGGCAACTCCACCCTCATAAAAACATCTTTTAGAAAGAATGGCCTCTTTAAAATATGTTGCTATATCATAGTTTGTCCTATGAATTCATTACTGTATGCCTGCTATGCTTCTGGATGCCTCATGGAAATTGAGCAATTTAGAAACCTGTACTGAGCCTGGGCATGCTCAGAAGAGGCAGACAGGGGATTAACATTCAGTCATTGGCTGTAATGTCAACTGTCAAATCCATAACTGACAGTTACTAACTGGAAGAACCAGGAAGCAGAAACAGGGGAAACAGGACATTGTGCAGGATGGTGCAGCTGACCAATACTTCTGAAGTTTTAATCAAATTCACCATCTTTTTGCCCAAGATTCTACAGTTTCATTGGAAAGTTTTCTGACTGATCCAATCCCTTCCCAGATATTGTCAGGCAGTCTATCAAACAAAAGGCCATACACTTGTCTGTCCTCCTATCGTCTTGATTGAACCAATCGGGAAAAAAAACAATCTTTAGTTAGGCCCTTGGCTGGCAGGTGCTGACAAGTTTTAAACAGTGCAGCTTTGCTGATGTTTTATGAGAAACGGTAGCTAAGCAGAGGTCTCGGGGAGAGTAATTATTAACCAAGCACTGGAGAAGAAAGTTCACAGGAATTAATATATTCAGAGAAGCACAACAGAGGCAGAATTAACTTGCAGCAACAGGGCCTGTTCAGAGCAAAACTGCCCTTTACCAAGAGGACAAAAGTGAATAATTAGTGGACCATGATGTCTGTGCAATGTTATAAAGCTGGGTACACACATGGCAGACCTTTGAAAGATAACAGATTTAATCAGCGTACACACAATCCCGAGAATGTCCCATGAACGTGACAGCTCCCTATTCTTTAGTACAGGGAGACACCTGTACTAAAGAAAATTTTTGGACTTTTCCGAAAGACCGTGAGGCGACAGGAACATTTGTCAGGCTCGCGATCGGCTGGAAAAAGCACTACACACAGGGTCGATAAAGCCCCGATACCGTTGGATCCGACTGTGTGTACTCAACTTTAGAAACAACATACTGACACTATTCCTTATTCCAGCAGTTACTGAAACCGTAATTACCTTCTCTTTATTATTTACATGAACACAGAGTTAAAAGGAATGTTCACCGCTCAAATAAAAAATGATATATCGGTAAATCACCCCCAACACTACAAAAATTAGAAAACTGACAGACATAGGGATAATCTGTTAGGCTGAGGCCAGAAAGCAATGTGTGTGAAAATCGCGTTTCATGCGTGTTACCGCCCGTTTGTGCTGTGCTCCACGCATCCCTCGGATGGTGAGGATTATATCAACATTGTTAGAATAAAAGCCACACAACAAAGAGGGCTAAACTGATTTGATAATTACAGTTCATTCTGTTTGGCCGCTTGCACTTCTAATAGGAATGTCTGAATTGTTAGTATCTTTCTGGTAACCTTGAGAGCAACGCCACATAGTATGTGAAAAATGAATCTTCCTCTCACTCACGCTATTAACAATTCTAATGTAATATCCAGACTGCATTAATAAAAACAAACCTGTAGGGCAGTGAGTACAATAAAGTATTAGTTTAAATCAAAAGTCCTTTATCGTACAACTGGTCATGAAAACAATATAACTACCCATGGGAACTAAGGAGCTATTTAGGGGCTGATGCAAAAGTAAAGGTTCGTACACATGTGCAATCGCGGGTGCTGACGCAAGATGTGTGTAAACGGCCATTTCAACCGATAATTCAACCGGCACTTTATCGGCCGTTCGATCAGGGACCATTGCCCGATCCGCCGGGCGGATCTCCAAACGAGCGGACATGTGTACAAACCTTAACGGTTTCCCTGTGCTATTAATTTGCAGCCACCAATCAAATGTTAGATAACATCTGATTGGTTGCTGCAGATCAATAGCCCCAACTTTAACAGATTTTATTCCATCAGCTAAGCTTCCGGATTTTCATTTCACACTCTTTCAATTAAAAGTATTCCATAGTTTCTTGATTATCAATAATATATCAAACTAAAGCCTGGACTGTATATTTGTTACATACCTTCTAATAGTATCTAACAGTGATACAGGTTTTAGTTTATTATGCACAAGCAACTTTGGCCATCGGTAAAGCTCTGCCTAGTGATCAGGCTGTCAGAACATGTAGAATTCTTCGAAAAGGCTCAATGAAGCTGAATAAGTGCACTCAGATTTAGTGGAGCAGTTCTAAAGTAACATGGGGGGGAATTCACTAAACCGGTGTCATATTACTTATTCATTGTGAACTATAGCAGCCACTAAGCTTTGATCATTCAAAGACAGAAAGATTTGATTCATAAAATCTGATAGTATGTCAGGGGTTACTATTTTACACCTGTTTAGTGAATAGACTGAAGGTTCGTACACACGTGTGATGTGTACGAACGAACGTTTTGGCCGATAATCGGCCCGTGTGTAGGCGCTTTATCGCCCGAAACAGTCGTACGTTCGGAGATCCGACAAGTCGGTCGGCCAACTATCCCCAAATGAACGTTTCGTCCGATAAAGCACCTCCACATGGGCCGATTATCGGGCGAAACTTTCGTGAGCCTTGAGGGTTGTTGGCTGTTGGGGATGTTACACAGGTAAAGGTACATACACACGTCCCGACCCACGACACACGATGTGTATGAACGAACGTTTCAGCCAATAATCAGTCCGTGTGTAGGCACTTTATCGCCTGAAACGGACATTCGGTCAGGGATAGCTGACCGAGCGACCTGACGGAACTCTGAAAGAATGACCGTTCCAGCCAATAAAGTGCCTACACACGGCCGATTATCGTAGAAACTTTCATTCCTACACATTGTGCGTCGCGGGACCTGCGATCGCACGTGTGTACGAGCCTTAACAATAGAAAAAGAAAGTGTTTTGGAAGAAAACTGCAGCTTGATCTTTGTGCTTTGACCCAAGTGTCACGTCCAGAAATAATCCACTTACAATGTTGTTTACGTTTCCAATGAAAAAACATCATTAAACATTAATAGATTTTCAAACTGAATGGGAAGTCCCACATTGATTTACAGTTCCCCAGGTTTATGATTTATTCTAATCTATACCAATGCTGCGTTCTGTTACGGGACATTGATTTTCTGCAAGAGATCCCAAATGTGCATTTCCATATAAAAATGATTCAAAAGCAAGAGACAAACCAGCACTTCCATGTATTGCATTGCCTCTTTATGGAATTTAGTTTGCATGAGCTCTTTAATCTTAGACAGTCACTTTTGTCACTGATAATGCTAGAGTAACAACGAGGCAGCTTGTATTTCAACACTGGTTCAATACACTTCCTAGAGTTTTATTTTATTCAAGCAGTGAACTGCATAACAAAGGCCATGGTGATCCAATCCCAAGCCAAGGTCCCCGGAGCAGTGACCTCTTTTGTTGTCTTGGAATTCTTTTCTACCCAGCAGCAATGTGCACAAGCAAGCTGGAACCTCTGTCTGGCATTGCACAGTGTAGGAAAGGAATGACAAAGGATTCTACAGACTGAACGCTGGGAGGGGTCGTTCCATAACATCTTATTTGGTCTTAGCAAATACTACATAAGACTTTAATCTACTCTACTGATCTCCAGCCCTAATGTCAATGCAGTTTCCATTCTATTGTGTCAACCTTCCTTTTCTTGATTCCCTGGGTACAAAGTTTATACTGTAGGCTTCTAACCTTCTTTCTCTGCATGTTTGCATATTCTCACCTTTTCAGGCTCCCCGTGTAGACAATGACAAACTGTTCCTACTCATTCATAACTTTCTAATCCAAACATACAGCAGAGGAAGCTCGCCATGGCGATATCAGTCAGACTATGGGTTGTTTGTGCTTCTTTTAGTTCTCAATCACTGTTGGGCCTGCCATGTAACCCTCTCTTGACTGGTTGCTCTCAAAAGTGTGATTGGCCACTGTCACACATTGGAGTACGTGTGGGATAATAGGACAACCAGGACACTGCTGTAATTTTTCCACATCTTCCTCTTCCTAGGTGGTCTGATTACTAAACCTGCAGGCTAAACAATCAGTGCAACTTGTCCATTAACATGTGAAAACAAAAATCTGCAAACTACCCACTGGACTTTGTTCGCTCTGCAAACTACGGAATAGCCAGTGGCAGTGTCAGGTTTCTTGCCTTTGGGTTGCAAAGTCTATTGTATCTGATTGGAAGAAAACTGTAAAGGTTTATAAAATAATGTATATTCCACACTATGTATGCTGTATGTTCTGCTACCAAGAATACTACAATCAAACCCAGCACTATATATTATAGGGCTCTAGGAACAGTACAGCAAACAATACTCCCCAAATTTCTAATTAATGTTCCACCTTGTGCCACTCAATCTTCATTGGACAGAAATCAGCAGAAATGTGATCTAGTCAAGCCGAGTGTCCCTGTAGCTTCCTACTGCTTAACCCAGCACATCCACTCACCCCTGCTACCCTCATCACCAAATGAGATAGAACCCCCTCCTTGCTGTTCCACTTCTCCTGGTGTCCATAGACAGTTACATACATTGTTACATTCATAATTGAGCTGTGAGTGAGTAGCATCTTTTTTTGTTTTGTGTAAAAAATGTATCCAGTCTGCCCTGTGATTGACAGCAGGATAGAGAGCAACTGTATCAATATTAAGGCTGGGTATACACGGGAAGATTTTTCGGACCAATTTACTGATACTTCCGTGTTTTGGTTGGTTGGGCCAAAAAAATCTGTGGTGGTTTTTGCCACGGCTAAGCTCAGTAGTTGTTCATCCGGATCGGACAAACGCACCTGCTGGTAAATCACAGCCCATCGTGCAGTTCCCTACAGGACCGCACAATCGCTCTCTAGTATGCTCGGTTGGGACAAATGGTCTCCACGTGTGTAACCAGCCTTACCATGCAGCTGCCTGAGGTGGTTATACAAACACAGGAGTGATCGTTCCATATATTCTTTATACAGAATGATCGTTGAATGTGCCCATACATGGCCTGATGTAATTATCTCTCTTTACCAGTAATGAAAATTTTCCATCTTGCCCGAAATGTCCCAATACCGTCAATATTCAGCAAATTCTGTCAGATCAGTGACACAGGTCTGACTTTAAAAGACCCTAATGATAATGTAGTGGAAATGTGTATTTCTCAGTAATACAGAACTCTCATCCCGACTGTTTGCCAATAAAGACCAGTTGGCTGGGTAAAAGCAATGTTGGTCGCGGTGAATGTCTGCTATGGACTGCACAAACGGCGTGATTTACCGACATGTCCCATCGCCCATTCATCCTATCCAGGTTAACAGGTGACCGTCATCAGTCGCCGCCGCTGCCAAAATCACTGATTTTTTCGCACCTAACCTGCCGATACACGGTTGGCCAACAAAAATCTACTGATGTGTACCCAGCTTTAATGAACACACTTTATAACAAAAGTAAAAGGGATTTCTGTATTGGCCAACTGTACAGATAACTATGGCAAGAACAGAATATATATAATATTATTATATGATCCATATATAATAGAATATACTGGGTTTGTTTAGTGGTAACCCATTCAGGAATCCCCCCTTGAAAATCCTGTGCTTGCCCCTGGAAGGGGGCCCAAGCATAGTTTGGCTGGGGGCCCCAGTGACTCCTAGTTACACCACTGATCATTGAGTATATATATTCATGTTAAATCGTCCATGACATTAATATATCATAAGAATAAATCTTCTGGCCTGGTATAGAATAAGAAGGTTACAGGTTACAGCATGAAATACATCACAAAGCGCCACCAGGAAATGTCTGACACACAGTGACAGTGAAACATCTATAACCAACAGAAAGTTTCTGTGGTTTTTCAAATGATCCCCCACCCCTGGGTCCTAACACAGTAGGTTTAGTACCATGCTGACATTCAGCAGACAGAAAAGCCACCACAGTGTGAAAAGGCAACACAAGCACAAGACAAAGCCAATATCAGGAGATGGATGAATGGACAGGGACTTGGATCCCTCCCTAAAACAACTTTTGATTTTCATTATCCTGCCCACTACTCATCCCAAAATGCTGGTGTGAGGTCACTGCAGAACCTATTGGTGACCGAGTTTTCAATCAAGTTAAATATTTACCAATCAGTGACTGACAGTTATGTCCAAGAGGTTCTGCAGAAGCTACAGGTTTTGAATGGTTTAAATTTTTTTTATTGAATATGTAAGGGATAATACGCTCCCTACAGTGTAATATAAGGATACTACGCCACCGAGGTTCTTGTACAAGTCATTCTGAATTGAGAAAGCCAGTCGGATGACTAGCGAAACGTCTTCAAGAACTACATTTCAAGTCCAGTTGATCTAATTGAATACAACAGATATACCATGACCTGGATGAATGAGAACCTTCACAAGCATATTTAGATTTAGTTTTTATGTCTGTAGAATAAGCTGTAAAGAAACCAGCTTAGTTTTTCCTAATGCAGCTATGTGTACAGCCTACGAAGTTGATAAGGTATTGCTTTCCATTGCTGGGTCAGGTCATCTGCAGTGTCCTAAATTATGCAAAAGGAAATTCCCTTTGCTAAATAGTAGTAATGGATCCGGGTTTCGAAACCCTCCTGGTTCTCATTCGGAACTGCTGGTTTTGAAAATGCGGATCCAACAGTTTTTTTTTTTTATTAGAAATTTTCAAAACTCTGAATTTGCTTTGAAAATTGAATATTAAAAAATTAAAAATTCAAAAAATGACATTTGGAAATGGAAAATTCCTATCAAATTGGGTTTGAATCAGAGGTTCCATTAAAAGTCTGTTTGTGTAAATAACATTATGGCTTATTTGAAGGAGAACTAAACTTAATTTTTTAAAATCCTAACGTGAAAGCTTTTTACCACAGAACACCGATTCATTGCACTTAGTATATTTATGTAATAGATTCTGTAACTAAAGCCTCGTACACGTGTCCGACACATGGACTGACGAATGATCCCCGAGCGCACGACACACAGGCCCTACGAATGTCCGTTTTGGCCAACAGTTATGTGTGTGTATGGCGGATCTATGAACGACACCCGACCGAATGCATACACATGTGCGATTATTGGACGAAACAATCATTTGTTGTGCACATGGCCATACATCGGACGTGTGTACGAGGCTTAAGAAGGCTTACATGTTGTTGCCGGTACAACTCATAGCCCATGTAGGCTTCAAAGAGCCACGCTCTATTCACTGTTTCTAGCTTGTTACTAGTGAAAGATAAAGTTTCCAAATGTAACTGTGTTCTTGTTGTAGTTCTGGTGGCACAACACACAGTATAAGTGCCATGTTTTTAGGAACAGCCCAAGAAGTCACAGGTTTAAGTCTGCTGGCTCAAACAATACAAAATACTTGTAAAATAAAATCTATAGAAATTTGTAGAAAAATATAAATTTTCTTTATGTACAAAACTCTATATTACAGCTGTTTTTTATTTACCAACCATTGTGAATTGGTGACAGCCTTCCTGGAGCTATATGAAATAGTCAAAAAAATGTAACTGCTATTTTTCCCTAGCAAAATTATTCTAAATGTACTCGTACTTCTGCATGTGGTGACTTACTGCTAAAGTGCGGATTTTAGAAACAGACCGACCATTAGGTCACAGGTTCAGATCCCCAAACTTACTCTATTTTATTGTTTCCATTATATACTTAGCACAAGATTCTACATCTACGTTCCACCTAGTAGCCCTTGTAGGATAGTGGTAGAATGGTTTGATTCCCAGACTTACTTTTTTTCTAAAATCTTAATATTATCAGGGAGATGTAATAAAAGTTATTATGGTTAAAAATGGTGCTAATTTTGCCCAAACCAATCAGATGTTGGCTTTCAAATGTTACATAAGATCTGATTGGTTGGGGCAAAATTAGCACCATTTTTAACGATAAGAACTTTTATTAAATAACCCTGTATGTTTCTTACATATAACTACAAATACACTGCAAAGATTACTTTTCATTTTCGTATAAAAAGAAATGTATCATTGTGAGGGACAGGCGAATTTGATATGTTTACACAACAACTGCACTGAAATCTATGTTCTATATCAGAGGGAGGTATGATCTCTGAGCTGTAACATGACTGGTTGTCAGCTTCCAGGAAGCAAGGCTGCAGCTTCCTGTAAAGTGTACTGTGTACACTTAGCTAGGTGTGCCCATCTTAGGTGGATTATGGGAGCCGACCCCTAGTACCCACAGGTTCATTTCATAAATCATCCAGCAAAGGGAGAGGTGAGACACATCTTTTGGTATCTTTGTGAATGTGCTATTTCTGTTCTTTCTGACTGCATCAGATGTTACCTTTTTACTGGGCTAACACACTTAGAAAACATTTTATAACATGTGATTGGTTACTGCATCGCAAATGAAACCAGCGCAGCCGATGCAACCGATACGTGGCGGTTAACGCCAGCTAATCGGGCTGTTCACAAATCACCCACGTCTGCTTAAAAATATACAAGATAAATCCCTGAGTGAAATGTAAAATCAAACTAACAAATCATCTAAAGATTATTAAATTATTATATTAAAAAGTATCTGCTTTATATCGTCTCGTGCTGACATTATGTTGTTTTTCCATGTAAATATACCTAGCCCCTCATATAACCTGTGTTATTGTCATTACTTGTATTTAACAGGCAGAAATACTGAGCATGCTCAGCCACCGGAATGTCATCCAGTTTTATGGAGCTGTTCTCGAGCCTCCTAATTATTGTATAATTACAGGTAAGGATGATCCTTTCCTTATATAACTGAATATCTATGTGGCAGAAACAATACGAGAGATTAATATCATTTATAGAACCTTGGATCGGAATGTAGAGGAATGTCATTCCCTTGGTTATTTGGGGACAGGGAAGCGCGACCTCTAGAGATCTCATCTCATGTTTTCCAGGCTGAAATTGTACAATATTGGGATGGCCCAGTTGTGCCCTTATTAGACCCTCTTTAACTCCCTGACCATGTATGAGAAATTAATAGTTTTTACTAGTTAAGGGGGAAAACCACACAAGCTTGTGTTTCCTTCTGATAGATAGTTTAATCAGATTGACTTGGAATAATGTTATACGATCACAAGGTCCAATCTCGATTACTTAAAAAAGTCTAATTGACAGGGCTGAATATTGCAATGTACCACCGACTGATAACAAGATAACTGATCCTACCTCTCGGTCAGGTGCAACATTTAGTGCATGACATTTTTTTTGTTACAATCAATACAAATGACTAAATAAAATCAACCAGTGTGTGGCTTCCATTCTACTGAACCAACACTGATCAGACCTGCCTGAAAATATTTTATATACAGTACTAAACCAGAGTTGTCAGCCATGGACGCTGGACCCATTTTCTCACACTGAGGTGCTGCCCATGCGATTGATGAGTGGCTGGTATAGAAGGAAGTAGTAGGGACTTGGATGAATGGAGGCAAGCAAGATGCTGAGATAATGTATTGCGGAAAATGAGGGGAGAGAGAGGCGGGGGAGGGAGAGAGAAAGAGGGGGAGAGGGATAGAGAGAGGGGAGAGAGAGATGGAAAAGAGAGAGGGGGAGAGATAGAGGGGAGAGGGAGATGGGAAAGAGAAAGGGGGAGAGAGAGAGAAAGGAAAGAGACGGAGGGGGGGGAGAGAGGGGAGAGGTCTTTAAATGCAGGGGGAACGGGATTTGCGATTCTTTAACGAATCGGGGGTTTACTAATTATAAAAATCCCATCAGTGGCCTTATTTTATTAAGAGCATTTTTTAAGATGAAATCCAGTTGAGGTAGGTGATGTAAGGTGGTGTAGTTAGCTTACAAACCTCTCTGGCATTCATAGACTAAGATACTAACCTTGCAATGCACCTTCCTCCTCCTGGGTTGTTGTGCCTCCTCTGCTGTGAGTGTCATCCTATATAATAAATGGCTTAATGTGCGTCCGTGAATTCATGTGTGGCTTTTCGTTTGTACGCATGCGCGATGAGGAGTCTTGGCTATGTGGATCTGGACAGTTCGTTAGCGAGGAGGAGTCTTGCGGCTAAGCGAATATATTCAGTGATCCGGACAGTACGAGGAGGAGAGGGAGAGATGTATCTAGCGCCCGTTATGGTAACAGGCTTAACCAGCTAGGGTTTAATAAAAAACAAATACAATCTATATAAGATACAAGTATCCAGAGGATGATGAAAGAGTAGATTAATGCCCTACAGTATCTCTGACCCTGATAAATTCTTATATAAAATAATGATTGATGTATAAATATTTGTATATGATTGGTGATATTTTAGAACCATTTTTTCTACTCTGTTTTTAGTGTCCTATTTTTATATCAATTCTATGTTAATATTTTTCTATTCCGACACTGTTACTATGTGTGTAGGGCTAGTTTGAATGGGCCAACTTCAGCCTTAAAGGGTATGTCCACCCTAAAAACAAAATTTTGCTATATGATTGCCCCTGTCCCCCCAGCCCCAACCGCTATATTTATATTTTTAGAAAGCTCCCCAAACTTTACTTACCTCCCCTCTTTCCTCCGCCGCACTGCCGGCCCTCTGCTTGCGAGAAAATGCAAGCAGAGGGGCGGGACCGGCAGTCGCGTCTGTGATTGGCTGAGCGGCAGCCAATCACGGACGTGGCTGCCGGGTGTTCATTTCGGCAGGGGAAAGAGGGAAGGTAAGTAAAGTTTGGGGAGCTTTCTAAGCATATAAATATAGCGGTTGGGGCTGGGGGGACAGGGGGAATCCTATAGCTAAAGGGATTTACGCTAGGGGGAGGGAATCCTTAGAGGGAGGGAGAGGGAGGGGGAGAAGGGCTGCAGTACGCATGCCAAACTTCTCCCGGAGGCCAGGTAGGAGGCAGAGTCCTGCTATCCTCCTGGTGGGCAGTTTTTGGGACTTTGGGGGGGGGACTACAGGAGAACCTTATGGAGCTGGGATGTGAGGTAAGGATTACACTACACTACATGATGGGGCCAGTAGCGGGGTATTATAGTTTTGATGGTGGACATGCCCTTTAAATTCTGCCCTGACAGATCAATCAATTAATATACTGACCTGTAATGAGAATGAAAGTGATCATATGGCCTGTGATTTAACAACACGTCCAATTGTTTGGACCAAAAAAATCATTCAGGGAACAACTTTTAATTTACAGCCAATAACCATTGTGATAGGGTCCTTGCAAAGATTAAGCAGGAATTGCTGAATAAAACTTTATTTGATTCTGTTTTACAGCTCAGGTATGTTAGCAGAGAGCAGCCTTAGCACAGGTCTTGTTACAGTCCAAAACCAAAGTTTTTGGGCTGCCTGGGAGCAGCGTTTTATACCCAAGGAATCCCAGCATGCTTTGCATAGTAAATACAACAATATCAAAAATAATACAAAATAACTATTACTATAACATTTGTACAAAAAGTAATGGTTATAATTAATGCAAACACAGCAAAATGAAAGTATATTTAAATGCTTAATTACCTGCTATCCGAACAGATTCAGCATGACTTTTAACCCTAGCATTGCCATATAGAAAACAAAGTTGTTTTGCATCCCTGTGTACTGTGTAGGATAGGCGAAAGGGAAAGCAAGGAACAAGAAAAGATTTTGCTGGCCAGCAAGTAGGAAAGATGGGAAGGGAAGAGATTTATTCCTGCAGACACATAGAACAACATTAAAGGTGACTATGTCACAACCATATGATAGGCGGTTGGTTGATTTGAAAATCAACCTATTTGTACTTAGCCTTAAGGAGCCCAGACACTACACACGTTCTGATGTGCCTATGATGTCTTATACCCTTACATCCCAGCTCCTCATGGTTCTCCTGCTTTGTCTTGTCAAAGTCCAGGAAACTGACGAGTAGGAGCTGTCTTCCTCTGGGAAAGGTTTCTACCTCTCGGTTACTTCAGGCATGTGCAGAGGAGCCCTTTCCCCCCCCCCCCTCCCTCCCACCAACCGGATCCATCCTTTGTGATGGAGATGTCTATCGTTAAATCCTTTTAGTATAATGTAGCTCCCTCCTGCCTGGACCAAAACGCTGCATTATTTAAAAAAAAAAATCAATCTGAATTATACTTACATGCCTTTGTTCCCGCGGCATCTCCATTGTTACTGTTACTGGCTGCCTCTCAGCCAATCACAGATGTGGCTGCCGGTCAGGCTCCTGTTTGCAACTTCCTGCAAACAGGAAGCCGCAAGGAGCATGCTGCAGGAGTGGCATGTAGGTATGCTTCGGATTTGATTTTAAAAGAAATTATATAGCGTTTAGGTCTGGGCAGGGGGGGAGCTACATTATATTAAAAGTTTGATTTTGGGGTTTGATTTGCCCTTTAATGTCTTAATAGTGTATGTCCAGCATTGGGGAGACACCTACCACTAATTTAGGGGCCCCCAACCTACTATAGCTTATGGGCCAGACTAGTGGAATTTATGTTATTGACATGGCTGTATTTACATATTACCTTTCATAAATGCATCAATGCAGCCAACAAACAGTTGATTTTATATTATGCTCCATAAACCTTATTTCTTTTCACCGTTTGGTCCTCTAGTTACCAGTTCCGGTAATTACATGGATGTTGCTAGAACAGCTCAGTGCTGTAACTGCCGAGCACTACTAAATGTTCTTCTAAGTATGTGCACAGTATAATTAGTAGTGCTACCCCAGAATAGATATAATTACAGATAATTAGAATTTGTTAAGCTGAATAGATAGTGGACAGTGCTGTACGAATGTTTACAAAGTTTAAGTTTGAAACATCTGAGCTTGATTCCATGTTAACAACCACTGATTAATAGGAGCTTAGGAAATCTCCTCCTCCGCACTATTTCTGGACTGTAACATCTCCCTGCTGACAGATATATCAGTGGCACCTCTCTCTGCAACCAGAGCTGGGTCATTTCCATATCATCTGCTCCCTATTCAAATATTAGCCAGTTACGGAAATCAGTGGCATAACTAGGAATCACTGGGCCCCCTTGGGGCCCCTATCCATGCTTTAACCACAGTTTATATCTGTCATAGGAAAACTAAGGAGATGGGGCCCCCTTGGCTCCCAGGCCCCCCCTGCGATTGCTCCCCCTGCTCCCTGGTAGTTACGCCCCTGAAGGAAACGTTATTAAGTTATAATAAAATCATTTTTTTATTCCCTGTGTATCTAGATGTGAAATATGTTGTTCCATTTAAAAAAAATTGTTTTCTTGTGATAGTTCCCATCACTGCATTACAGCTGCCATGCACTAGCAGTGGGTAGGTAAGCCCCCCTTCCTTAAACCTGGAGTCAGCTCTGCAGACATGATTTATTGTACTGTAAACAGTTCCTCTCCAACAGAATTTGTGAAAAGGCCAAAAAGCATGTTCAGTTCACCGCCCTTAGTTAGAATGTTAAACAATGTGAGAGGCAAGTTTAACCCTAAGTGAAAGTTACCTTTAGATGCCATTCGGCTTTACTTACCATTTCCCCACAATGTCCCTGAAGTCTGATATTCATCCCAATATGTCTTCCCTGTCTCTTCGGCTAACAGCCATCAAATAAGCCCATGACAGCTCCCCAACCTGGCTCCTCTGCCCATGTACAGGCTCCGGAGTTTAGCTTGTCCAGCCATCAGAGGGTGGAGGCCTACTAATTGTTCACCTGAAGATTCACCTGTGATTTAGAAGATTGTCAGTGATAGTGAAAGATAAGCCATGGGGTATAGACATCAGATTTCTTGCCTAGAATCCTCATCCTCAGCAAAATTCTCCATGGGCCTTTAGCAGTTAAGGTCCACACCCCGGGTGCTGTTATTGGGTTTATAGGCAGACAAATGGGTGGGAACATTAGCTATTAGTAGCTAAAGCAAAAAAACTTAGGGGTATTACACAATATCTAGAACTAGATACTAATTTACTGTAACATTCTATTTACAATATCTGGAAGGGTGACAGAATCTAATTAAAGGTAAATCATTTATTAGTGAGAACCAAACATCATTAGCAAACTGAGGACACATGATCTAAGGATTTCCTGGAGTGAAATAATCTTCCTCATACTCACAATGGTTCACGGTGACCCATATCCTACCATATAGATTTCAAATAAAGAAGTGACATTTTGCACTGAAGATAAGGGGAATTTGTTATATTTTTTGTGGAAAAACATTTCAATGTTTCTTACAAACCGACCCTTCATGCAAAACTGGTTGGGAATTTCATACTGTACATGTTCTGTGTAAATTATATTTATAATACGCTACCTACAGTGTAATATAAGGATACTACGCCACCAAGGAGTTCCATGACCATATAGAAGCCCAAGGCCGAAGGTCGAGAGCTTTTATACAGGACATGGAACTCCGAGGTGAAGTAAATCCATATATTACACTGTAGGTAGCGTATTATTTCTTATAATACATAAGGTCAGCCAAAAAAAACCTGTCCACTACCACTGTCTCTCCCCCTCCCTGTATTAGTCATTTATATAGGAATCCCTGTTTAGTGTATAAATAGTTAATTACCTTTCCTATTGAAAGAGAAAGAAGGAACATTGTCTGTCAACAATAAACAGGGATTTCTATATAAATGACTAATACAGGGAGGAGGAGACAGTGGGAGGGGCAGTGGAATACAGGAAGTCACTCAGTGACCTCACTGAGTGACTGTAATATAGATTCTCACCACTGCACCTCCCCATTGAAAATGCCCAGCCTCATGTATTATAAATATATAATGGATGGCCAACGTAGACTCTTGACAGTAGATTTTAAGAATAAAGCATTGACCTTATCAGACCTTAGGTATAAATGTCTGGTACAAGAGCTTACTAATGTGTTTCTACTTCAGAAAGAAGAACTCAGACAACATATTACAACCTACCTTGTGTATTTATTCGATGCACTATTAGGGTGATTTGCCCAGAGCCACTATTGCTCTGGTCTACAATACTGGCTTAACATCTCCTGGTAAATCCCAAAAGTGATTTAAACCCTACAGGACTTTAATGCCAGCAGGTAGAGCTGCAAATCTGGTATTGAATAGCTTGTGGCGGCAGTGTGGGTGTCTTATGGCTGTAATTGCACATGGACCAATCTTGACCATGTGATCACTGAGGTTCTAAAGAGGGATCGGACCCACCATTGATTCTAAATCTTAATTGTTTAATCAGTAACGTTGCGTGTTGTTCTGAAGGTGAATATTTATCATTGGCCTTCAGGTGTATGAGGTAAATCTTAAACTATATCAACTATCACATTTCATTTTTGTTTATGAATGGAAACCACTGGTCACCACTGGGTGTGGGAAAGTGTAAATCCAGCAAAGAAATAACAAACCATGTACCTGCTATAAACAATTATCATTATGTTGATTATGGGTCTTCCGTGACATAAATCAAGCTTGGTCAGTGCTAAGTGCTGGTATCCAGCTCCAGACACACAGCCACTTGTTAATATTTCTGTATTTACTGCCAATGATCTAATCTGCTAGACTAGGAAAGGGTTCTCTATTCCTTTCTGCACTGTGTCTCACAGAAATACTGGAAGTGTCAAGACTTCCAAGAAACACTTGTTCTCCTGGGGTCACAATTGCTCTAAATTCCAAAGATTCAAGTAAAGTTCCAAATAAATTGTTCTTAGATAAAGGCACAAGAATTAATGACAGTAGGTGAACTATAAGCAATTAGCCTTTCTTTTTATTTCCCTTTCTCTGAAATGATGTAAGTGTGATATTCCGATTGCAAGACTATAGCTTTGTCTTTGCTATAAAATGATTTTCTGTTTCTTCCCTATGATCTTCCTTTTAAAAAGCCTTATTATCAGTTTGATTATAAAGCTGTAGAGGCTGTGGAGTGGTCTTACATTTCATTGGAGGATTGGACATCTTAAAACTTCAGCATTTAGTCTCTAGCAAAGGAAAGTCAATGAGGCGACAAATAAATCCACGGCTGCTCTTATCCTGTAGAGCAGGGATAGGCGACCAGAGATGGTGCTGTGCGGGGCCTGGTGCCCTTTCCAAGTGCAATCCAATAGCCATGTGGTCCCACATTCGGGAGCAGATCACCATTGCCTTTTATTGACAGGGGTGCAAGCCCCATAAGCAAGTTTTTTTTAAATGCTAGAGGTTTGAAAACAACACAGGGATGCTGGGTAGTTTTTCTAATCTGAAGGGCTTTCCAATCCCTGTTGTGGAAAGACACATAAGCAGTATAATGCTTATGTGTCTCTCTAAAGAAGCAGGAAACAATTAAATTGTAGTGTAGTTTTAAATAAATAATTGTGAATTGTGATGCTATTTTATAGTACAGCTGGAGATAAGTGTAGCGTGTAGGTCCCTACTAAGATGCAGAGTAGTTTACTGGACAGATACTCACTTGCTCCCTAGATATGGCACACTAAGCAGGGGTTAGTTTAAACCAGTGGCTAGAGGTGAAGGAGGGGATAGATGTGTCTGAAGGGCCTGATTAAGGCCATAGGTATATTACTGGTTAGTTATAACTCAGGGATACATTGTTTCAATTATTATATATATACCATGACCTGGATGAATGAGAACCTTCACAAGCAATGTTTCAATTATTCATTTCTGTTCTATGTGTCTGGAATCATGTTTTCGTTTCAAAATAAGGCAATGCTGTTATCAGTGTAATTTCTATTAAATCGAATAGTGTGAATTTAATTAAGCAGGAAACTGACTATTCTGTAATTGTTACTGTAAAACATAAGTATTAAATTATGGGCATGCACCAAGCAATTTTTTTAATAAACATAATGATAGTGAGTTTTATAACTATATATAGAAAGTAATTATGTTCTTAGTGCAGTGATGCCCAACCTCCGGCCTACAAGTGTCTCACCTGCGATTTTGTTTGGCCCCCACAGACCTGCAGGTGGGTAGGGCAAGGGTGTGGCATGGGCATTCTGGGGTAATGACTTGGAGGATCGGGGGTGGGGTTACACCCGTGGCCCGGTCACTGCATGGGGGGCCACTGGTGCCCCCATCTTGGCTCAGGTTTGGCATTCCTGTTTTAGTGTATAGGAACACAAGTCATGTTTGAGAACTACATAAATACTGTAGACTGCCTGGCAATGACGGGCAGTCTACCAAACAAATTCTAATCGTACCAGTCATAAAATAATCAGATGATCCAATCAGCCCTTGATTGGATCACCTGATGATTTTCCAACTAGTACGATCAACATTTATTCAGTTTAAAGCTATTGCTTCTTTGATGACAATAGGGAAACAACAATCAGCCTCACCACCTTGCAGGCATCTATATATGTACGACTTCTTTAGAATACACTAGCAGTTGTACCCTGCGTTGCCCGTGTACACTCGTGGGTATAGTATTTGTTATGTGCAGGTGTGTTTTGACTTGGATGGCAGAGACAGGAGGAAAAAGAAGTGTACAGTTGGTAATGTACGACATGTATTTAATAGATATGAGTTGAGATGGTGACATTGCTTGAGCAAATATGTTCATAGCAAAACTTGCAGGCAGATTCAATAAAAGTTCTTATGTTTAAAAATGGCGCTAAGTTTGCCCCAAACAATCAGATCATATTTAACATTTGAAAGCTAACATCTGATCTGGCTCCCTGCTTGCCGGAACTTGCAAGCAGGGGCCTGACCAGCAGCCGCGTCTGTGATTGGCTGAGAGGGAGCCAATCACAAATGTGGTTGCAGTTGATGGAGAGCGCCATAGAAACTAAGGGCTGTAAGTTAAGTTCTAAATCTTTTTTTAATAAAATAACATGGAGGTTGGGGGAGGGAAGGTATGTACTACACTACAGAAAAACCTATTTACACTAAGTGGATGGATATGGATGGATCCAGATGGTGGGAGGGAGGGGGGGTGGAAGGGCTCCCCAGCGCTTGCCACTGTCCTCTTAGAGGACAAGGAAAAGGGAGAAACCTTTCCCACAGGAAGACACCTCCTACTCTTCCAGACATCCCACCCTTCCGAATCTGGCTTCCGGTCAGGGTGGGGAGAAGGGGGAGTGGCAGATTGACGTAACTGAAGTCACTAAAGGGGTGGGAGTGAAGTTAGAGGTGTGACCATTAGGGGCGTGGTTAGGGGCGTTACCTGGCCATGTGACGTAATTTACGTCACATAAGAGGTGTGGCCGACAAGAATGGGCATTTCGGAGGCCTTTTCAGGTAGGTTTGGGTCGCAGGAGTTTGGGGTGGTCTCGTGGGTGTGCGGGAGACCACCCCAAAATCAGGGAGACTCCCGCGACTCCGGGTGGGGTGGGATACCTGCTCTTCAGTTTCCTGGACTTTGGGCAAGCACTGCAGAGGAACCACAAGGAGCAAGGATGTAAGGTAAGGATTTTTTTAAACTACACAGTGGGGCCAGTAGGGGATTACATTTTATTTTGGGGTGGACATGACCTTTAAGGTAGTGTCTTGTTCCCTCTGTTATGGACGCTGTTGTTTTATTTCTGCAGCTCTCTGAGTTGTATAGCCATACGTCACACTGTTGTTGTGTTACTGAAGTGGACTTTTTGTCTGTGTTGTTGAAGTCGGGCAGCACACGGAGCCCAGGCTCTTTGTCTGAGTTAACATGGGGCGTCACACTCCACAAGTGATGTGCAGGCCTTTGGTTGTTTAAATGGGCGTCGGCCTGTCCAGACGGTGTGGCCATCATGTGGGTGCATTTTGGGGGAGTGGCTGTGAGGTGAGCGCATACAAACGAAAGTACAAGATTTCTACTTTATATAGTAGATTGTACATCAGCTGTGCACATCCCTAATATCCCTAATAGGACTGAATATGATGATGTCTTTATCCATTTATAAGAAATTACCATTGTGGCTTTTAGGTTTGGTGATGGTTTTCCTTTTCCCTAATTACAGACATTTTGTTTCCTGATTTGTTTTCCAGAATATGCAGCTTGTGGCTCACTCTATGACTTCATCAACAGTAACAGGAGCGAAGACATGGACATGGATCAGATCATGGCAGGGGCAATGGATGTAGCTAAAGGTGAGAGTGAGGATCCTGGTGGCTGCCATATTGTTTGGCTCTGGTTATAAAAAGCAGTGCCTGGGGACATTGATTACATTCCATTGTCACAGGTAAAGCTAAAGCAATTTCATTTCTATTAATTTTACCAACTCTAGCTCTCTGGGGCACAATACAGTGATTGTGGCAAAATTCAGCCTCAACTAGCTGGAAGTTGTGCAAAAAGTGAGGACATACAATAAATATGTATACAGGTTAGGAGAAAACATATATGTAACCATTAGATCGTGCCTTGTGTTATTTATGGGAAAGCCCCCTCCCCACATTCGCTCCTGTTATCTAGCACCCAACCAATCAGGGTTCCCTGACTTCACTCCTAATAAATCTTCTCCTTCTCATCACCTGGGATCACTGAAGGAATCTGAACTGTGACCTCGCACACTGAGGTTATTTAGAAAGGAATTCACTTCGACATTCCCTCCCTAATCACCAGGGCAGTGCAATGACAGCAGTTCAATGTGCACTGGGTAAACAGGTGGAAGGTTTAGTAAAAGGTAAATCGGAACAGTCAGAGTTGTGACAAAATCTCCGGAAAACATTAGCAGTTCTTTTCTTGGTTCTTGTCAATCTTTTCTTTCCATCCCTTTTTATTTTGCAATGCGCCATTCTAATTATGCAGTGGCCTTAAATTAAATGAATGGCCGTTTCGGGTATTTTATATTTACATTTTCGGGTTATTTTACAGCCATATCTTCAAATAATGTCCGTGGTAGTCAATGGGTCAATACTGCATGGTAGTAAAATATGGCACCATATTGGTGTTTTACGGGGATCAATTACACCATGGTCATAAAATATTATAATGAACGGTAATTAACGACCACGATAATGGAACAATGTCATCATTTAACAATATCAATAACCAATAGCAGGGAGGGTCTGACACTAAAACTGGGCTTGTAGTTATACAGTGTCCTTATTAATCTGAACCTATATAACCCAGAAACAAAATATATTACAAAACCATAAAGAATAATTTTCATTGAGGTAGGAGGCCCATGTTCCATTCTTAGCTTATCATAGTTATAGCCTTTTAAAGATGGCCGCTCAATACTGTAGCTTACAGTTCTCCATTCCCCCCGACACAGCGTCACCTCCCCTATCTATAACATGCACACGCCCTTTTGTAATAAGGTTTTTTCCACTTCAATGACCCTTTAAATACGTTTGTAAAGAAATCCATGTTCCTTCCCTTGTATAATATTAGAAGGCAAATATTGGTCCAGTGAGTACAATAATAAATGACAATTCCTAGAAAGGTAAACAGTGAATGCAGCAGTTTATATCTGTTTGCTGATAAGCAGGATATTGAAAGATTAGGTCCTTCCTAGGCAGTCATAAGGCTATTTACAGCCATGGATCACATAATGGTGTCTGACCCACCCACACACTATAGCTCAATTTTCCATAAACAAACTGTTCCTGTCATGGATCAGAACTGGGTTCACCAGTTTACTTTCTTCCTGTGATTTTGACATAAGGATAGTGTTTAAATCAAACATACATTGCTGCCTCATAATGTTTTAAGGCCATGTCCACCCCCAAAACTAAAATGTACTGTAAAACTACTGGCCCCACTGTGTAGTGTTAGTAAATCCTTACCTTACATCTCAGCTCCAAATGGTTCTCCTGCAGTGCCAATTCAAAGTTAGGAAAACTAAAGAGTAGGAGCTGTCTGTGAGTCATCTGAATGCCTGCTATTTCCTTGTCCTTATTGAAGTTTTGGCATGCTTAGGGGAGCTCCCCCCCACCTCCCACCATCCCTCTGGATCTATCTTGTGTGCCTGGTGCCCTACCTATAAAAGTTTTTCTGTAGTGTAGGACACCCTAGCCCACCCCCAACCACCATGTATGTTTAATTAAAAAAGCAGCAGAACTCTACTTACATTCCTTTGTTTCCCCAGCGTTCAGCAATGCCGGCAGCTGCGGCTACCTGTCCGTCCCGACCCATTTTTAATATCTCCCTTACTAGCCATAATATAGAAATAGCTATTACCGTCCCTTATAAGGAAAATACATCCTGCTTAAGCTATTTAGGCTTCTCCCACCTTGGACCACCAAGTTATGCCTCGACCCATCCGGTCATGCACCCAGAATGCCCAAGCCCCTCCCCTGGCAAGACAAAGTTAGGGGCTGTGGGACATGTGTGTACGGCTGAAACTTCCACTTCCGATGCCAATGAATGTTCGGCAACGCTCTGACCGGAAAATTTTACACGGTCACCCCTCTGTACTAAAGAATAGGGAGACGACCGTGATCCTAGGGAGTTTGGCAGTCACGATGGTTCTCCCTATACTTTATATTAACTTTATATAGGGAGAGCGCTCGTGTATACTCCCATCTTTTAAAGATGAGAGACAGATTCTGCAATCTTTGACAGATTAGTACAGTGTGTACCCACCTTAAATCTTTTCATATCTCTTGTTAGAAAGTGCAAGTGATTGGCCCTTTATTAGTTGTTCATCATGAGGGATCTTTCTATACTTTATATAGGGAATCTGAAGACATGCAGATTCTGTAGGGTCACTTTACATACTATTTTGATAGATAGATAAACCTATTAGTTTGATGATCCCGATTTAGAATTATTAATTGAAGTCAGTATAATATTAAGAAGATTAAAAGCTGAATTCTATATACAAGGCCACAAAGCGACCAAAGCTCTGGCAAACAGATTTAAAACCAAAGCAAATAAAACCAAAATAACACACGTCAACGACAATAAGGGAAACAAGATACAGAATCCCCAACAGATTGCCAACGAATTTGCCAAATACTATGAAGAATTATATAACCTAAAGGATCAACCCAACGGCAACATTCCCGATACCGAAGCCATAGATCAATTCCTCAAGAAAATCAACCTACCTACCTTATCAGAATCCCAACTTCAAGATTTAAATAAGCCAATTCAGAAATCAGAAATATACAAAGTAATACTCTCTCTACCAAACAACAAATCACCCGGAGCAGAAGGGTATATAAACGAATATTACAAAACCTTTTATACAACCCTAATCCTTCATCTGCAGAAAATATACAACCTAGCAGTAATACAAAAAAAATTTCCCAAAGAAATGCTGGAAGCTGTAATAATACCGATACCTAAATCAAACAAAGACAGAAACCATATTCAAAATTTTAGACCGATTTCATTACTGAATACAGATACTAAAATATGTGCAAAGCTATAGCCAATAGATTACAACCATACCTGCCCACCCTAATAAATCCAGATCAAGTGGGCTTTGTGCCTGGCAGGCAACCAGGAGACAATACAAGAAGAATTATTGATATAATTAACTGGTCACAAAAAAAAACAAAAACAGCTATTATACTTACCCTAGACGCTGAAAAAGCATATGATAGATGGCTCTACCTAAAAAAAACATTAAACAAATTTAATATCAAAGGATGGACACAAGACGCAATTGGAGCATTATACAGCAACCCCTGTGCCAAAGTATATATATCCCAAATGATATCTAAACCATTACAAATAT
The DNA here is from genome assembly GCA_019447015.1 of Hymenochirus boettgeri. Classification (NCBI taxonomy): domain Eukaryota; kingdom Metazoa; phylum Chordata; class Amphibia; order Anura; family Pipidae; genus Hymenochirus; species Hymenochirus boettgeri. The sequence goes on from CM033477.1 coordinate 124,901,377, forward strand.
CCAATGGAGTTATACAGGGATGTCCCCTGTCTCCACTGGTCTTCGACTTGACAATGGAACCTTTAGCGGAACTCATCAGAACTAACCATTTGATAAACGGAATCCAAATTGGCGAACAAGAACACAAAATATCACTATACGCAGATGATATAATCCTATCAATAGCTGAACCTATAACATCACTAATACACTTACAACAGATATTCAAAGCTTTTGGGGAAATATCACACTACAAAATAAACGAAAACAAATCATACATACTAGGAATCAACATACATACATACTAGGAATCAATGGCCCTAAAAATGTTTCTGAACGCTAAATACAATTTCAAATGGGAAGACAAATCCATAACGTACCTTGGTATACATTTAACAGCTCACACAGAAGACCTATATAAAGAAAATTTCCAACCGTACCTAGAAGAAATAAGGAAAGAACTTCAAAAATGGTCAATTCAGTACTTACCATGGCTTTCTAGAGTAAACCTAATAAAAATGCTGTTACTACCGAAACTCCTATACAAACTTAGAACATTACCTATAACAATACCGGAGTCCTTCTTCAGCTCCCTAAATAACATGATCAATACCTACTTCTGGAACAGAAAGAGACCAAGAATCAAACTGAAAACACTAGCCAAAACTAAACCCGTTGGCGGTATTGCCTTTCCAGTCTTCAAAGATTATTACCTTGCAGCAAACCTAGAACAAATAAAGTCATGGTGGTCACCCAAGGAGAGCAAGAAATGGTTGGATATTGAAGAACACATGAACAAAGACACAACACCTAAAATAATCTTCGAGATGATTTCCCTAAACATCAAATACCCCCCCTGTGAATGGGATACAATAAACACATCAATTAATATTTGGAAACAAATCAACAAAACTCATAACATCACTCCAACTCTATTGCCATATATCTCCATCAGAACCATTGGAAAGCATCTTGGGAACGTGAAAACTCAAAATTATAAAGACAGAGGAATAATCCAAATAGCAGATCTTACAGAACAAGAAGAGACGATAGACTTTGAGCAAATCCAAAATAAATACAAAATACCCGAAAATTGCTGGCTGAACCTCTACCAAATAAACAGCTTTATTAAAAAAATACACAGAGATAATTCCAATCAAATACTGAACACTAATGACGAGGAAATAGTAGAACTACTGTTAAACAGTGAAATATCAACCAAACTTATAACCAAATTCTACAAACTAATACATACCAAGTCCCAATTTGAATACACAGAAGCGATTATAAGCTGGGCCAGGGAATTGGAATGTAACATCTCGCCAGAACAATGGACTAATGCCTTCAAAACAACATTCAAACTAACTAAATCAATCAAACATTGGGAGATCAACAAAAAAGTAGCCCTAAGATTCTACAGATACCCCACCTTAACACATAAGTGGTTCAAAGAAAGATCACCCCACTGTTGGAGAGGATGCACAAACCAAGGAACAATGTTGCACATTTGGTGGACATGCCCCAAAATTAAAAGGGTATGGAACAAACTGTTCTATTATATCAACAGACTACTGAATACAAATATCGAACCAAACCCAGCAACCGCTCTACTGAACATAAACCTAAACCTTTTTACAACATCACAAAAAACAATACTCTACCACATGTGCACCATAATGAAACAATTAATTATCAAATACTGGGGCACTACAAAAATCCCCTCCGTAAACCAAATAACCAATATGCTCTCTGAAAATATGGAATATGAAAAGACTTTTTATATAACCCAGAACAACTTTCCAAAATTCTTCAAAGCATGGGAAATATGGTACATAGATGAAAGATCATAAAAAAGAATTAAGAAACATAAATGGAAAAGAGCAGAAGAAAAGAAACATCCACCAATCATAATACTCCAAAAGAGATGCATACCAAGTCCAAAGACCATCCCCAAAGTAGCTTGCAGGGAATAGAAAAGAAAGAATAGTTCAACTCAACACACTATTAGCAGGGGAAAGATAGATTATGACATGCGATGTCTTCGCTTTCACTGCAATAAGATATGTATGTTAAATGTGAATGATAACGATGGCTATTAAAATTACAACCATTGATAGGAATAATCCCATAAATATGTGCTTTTTCATTCCTTTTGTGAGGGATATTCGACTTAAAATGCTAAAGTACCTTACAAATAGCGTTACACAGAAATAGAAAGAAATGAAAGTCCAAAATAAATAATGAATGCCTAATCTAATATATTACTACTAGAAAAACCAAACCGTTATAAGCATCAAAATGTTCTCTTTATTATTATTGTTAATATTGTTTAATGATATATGTAATCTGATGTAAGACAAAGTTCATTGAAACCACATATCAGAAGTTCTAATGTAATTATCAATTTCACCAATTGTAAAATTTAATAAAAATCTATGATATAAAAAAAAAAGAAGTCAATATATCAATCTAAAAATATTCTTCTTGTTTGTTTTGAATAGGAATGCATTATTTACATATGGAAGCCCCCATACGAGTAATACACAGAGATCTTAAATCACGAAACGGTAATGTCATCTCATTTTATGGAATAACTGAATGAAAGTTTGTGTTTGACTTGTAAGAATAATTTTAAGGCCACAGAAAAGGCTCTGTTACAGCAGAACAAATGGAAAGGAAGGAATTTGGAGGGATAGACATCAAAGAAAAATTGATGCAACACCATATGTGGAAAACTTTCAGGGAGATTCAATAAAAGTTCTTATCGTTTAAAATGGTGCTAATTTTTCCCCAACCAATCAGAACTTATGTAACATTTGGAAGCTAACATCTGATTGGTTGGGGCAAAATTAGCACAATTTTAAACAGTAAGAACTTTTATTGAATAACCCCCTTAATTTTTTACATTAAAGTTGATGTAAAAAGAATACCAACCCCCCTCCCTTAAAATGTACCCACTGTGAGGTCCTAAAAAGCTAGGTCCTTACCTCTAATGGGTATAACTGGCACTTAGAAAACTTATCTTTATGTGCCTTTGCCATTCCTATCTGGACATGCCACCTTATTGCACCTGCCAAATCATGATGCACTTCCAATGGGAGGACATACTCCTTGCAGGACATGTCCTCCCATTGGTTTAAATGCTTGTGGAGGGGACAGGGCAAGAGCAGAATGAGACAGAGTAGGAAGGGCATCTAGACCTTAGAAGGTACGTTTTCTAAGTGCCTGCTGTACCCCCAGTGGTAAGAACATTATGTATTAGGTTTCATCCTTGGTACAGCTTAGAGGTGAGGGTGGTTTTTCACTTTAATTCTCTATAAAGTAAACATTATGTGAACTTATTAAGACATGTCATTATATTTCACAAATTAGCTTCTGAGCAAAAGGTGGAGAAAAGGGGAACTATCATAAACTAGCAATTATTTTATCATTATTTAAAAGTTTGTGTTTCTAAGTTGTGGTGTACGGATTTGGTGGTGTACGGATTTGGTGGTGTACGGATTTGGTGTGGTGTACGGATTTGGTGGTGTACGGATTTGGTGTGGTGTACGGATTTGGTGGTGTACAGATTTGGTGGGGTGTACGGATTTGGTGTGGTGTATGGATTTGGTGGTGTACGGATTTGGTGGGGTGTACGGATTTGGTGGGGTGTACGGATTTGGTGGGGTGTATGGATTTGGTGGTGTACGGATTTGGTGTGGTGTTCGGATTTGGTGTGGTGTACTTTGGTGTGGTGTACGGATTTGGTGTGGTGTTCGGATTTGGTGTGGTGTACGGATTTCGTGTGGTGTACAGATTTAGTGTGGTGTACGGATTTGGTGAGGTGTACGGATTTGGTGAGGTGTACGGATTTGGTGTGGTGTATAGTATATAACTGATTTTTAAGACCAGATATCTCAGTTTAGAAAAATATGTAATCTGGAAAACATACATTTTAAAGGACAAATTTAGGCTAAAAATTTTTTTGGAACCACTGAATCAAATGAGGCGCATTAATGGGTTATATGGTCAATTAACCATTTTAAAAGTAACGGACAAGTAATCCTACCATTCCTGATCTTTGCTTTTCAATTAAAATATACTAAATACAAGCTAGATCTGTGCTGTTGTTTGGATTAATATAACTTTGTTTTTACATAATGACATGTAACCATCTTTAGTAGTTTTTATTTTTCAAAAAAATCCATTTTTTTAATCAAACCAAGAACATTGCAGACATGTTGATAAGATCAATACATACAATATGGAGTCAAGGTAGAGCAATCAATGTCTTCTTTATTCTTGCACATATCAGGGATGTTTGAGAACAACTTCCCAGAATTCCATGGTTGTGAATGTTCGTAAGGAATTCTGGGAGTAGTAGTTTTTAAACATTTAGAGGGCTGCAGGCTGAACATCCTTGGCATATATTGTATTTAAAACAGTGTTTAATGTCAGTAGGTGAAGATTGTTTCTGTACTATTGGAAAAACTAATTAATAATAATAAGTCTGTGTCATGTGACCCAATTTCAATTTTAAAAAATCATTTTAGTGTAGCCATTAAAAAATATTGCTTTAATTCCAATATGTCTTTGCATCGTTGGCTGATGTGCTACAATTGTTTAATGCTACTGTTAATTATATAACAATATGGCTACTTTTAACTTCCAGTCTCCTCCTTATATTCTAGTCGTCATAACCTCGGACGGAATATTAAAAGTAAGTAAGGGTACCTGGTTATTTATTACCATTCTGATAAAGGTGGAAACAGATTTCAGTAACGTTCTCTTATTTCCCAGATATGTGATTTTGGAGCCTCAAAGTTTCATTCTCACACAACACATATGTCCCTTGTGGGGACCTTTCCCTGGATGGCCCCAGAAGTAATTCAGAGCCTTCCTGTGTCTGAAACATGTGACACCTACTCATATGGTGTGGTAAGTTTAATTTGCTGTTTCTAGATGTAACCTAGCTATACTGGCTTGACAATGCAACTGCTAACTCCATTACATTATAAACAAGAACATGATATAGATTATTAGCACAGGCAAACCTTTGCACCGATAAATGTAAAGCATTGTATGGTTTGCTGTAGCTTTGAACTAGTCTCCAATATGGCAATCCATTAGAAAAGAGCTGAATGTTGTAGATATCTTATTCTATGTAACTGGGAATAGAATGATAAGAGAACCATCTAATAAGAATTACCATTGGATCCTTAAATAATTAGATTTGATTAAATAGAAGCTAGAGAGAGATGATTTTACTTACTGTTGCTTACAGGGTCTCAGATGTATACTTGGATATTGGCATGTCCACCTCCATACAAAAAACTATACTTACCTTCACGGCACAAAACCCCCAAAGAGTGCAATACATAGTAACCAATCAGACATTCCAGAGTGAGGACCTTCTATCTGGTGTTTTCTGTTCTCTTCTTCCAAGGTTCATGGATCCTCTTCAAAATGTACGAGCTGAATACAATGTCATTTTAGATGATATATTGCTATAAGCTAACCCAGCCTTTTTCATGGTCTATGGTTATGACTACACCTCCTTTATGAATTCATTTTATTTGTCACCCTTTTTTGGAATAGTCTGCTTGACACATTTCTCATGGACCAAGTTGTTTTGTCTGCCTCAAAGCTACAAATGGTTTCATTGCTATTTTATAAGGTTAAACATAAATACGGACTGAAAGTTAATATCATGATCACTACCAGTATAAAATCTGTCATGACCATTCATACATGTTACAAAATATTGAGAAAGGAAATGATTCTGGTAAACCAAGCTATCTATTGTGTCTTCTAAATTACCTTTGGGGACAAATTTCTAGAGAGTTTTAAAATTTTACAAGATTCCTGCACTTAATTACTGAATGTGTTGCATTTACAGGCTGACGACTAGGCCCCAAAATAATAGGCATTTTTAACAAACTGCACAGTAGAATGTTTCCTTTAATATACTGTAATGTTATATTCAAGAAACTATTTCAATGTACCAACTTGCTCGTGGTTTTTATTACTCTCTTTCTTGAACAAAATTTTTTAAAAAGTGCCCTTGCCAAGTTCATCTTCCACAAATAAATGTTACGCACATTTTTCTTTTAGTTACGTTTTCAATTACTTTTTGTTTTATGTTCGGTGTCTGTTCTCAGGTTCTCTGGGAAATGTTAACAAGAGAGGTTCCCTTTAAAGGTTTGGAAGGACTGCAAGTAGCCTGGCTTGTCGTTGAAAAAAACGAGGTAAGGCGACTTTTTATGCTCGGATACAGTTGATAGATTTGAAAACAGTATTGGGGGTTTTGCAAAAGACTTTTTCATCTTCTTCAAATTGAAAGTAAGTTCAACGTTTATGGAAAGATTACCAGTAGGAGCTAACACAAAGGGTCAAAGTGATGTTATCCCTCATGAATGGACCCTTTACATCTAATTGTTGCGGCTTCACATCATGAAGCTGTAGATCAAAAATTGGAGAACTACTGTACTAGTTTCTGAGTCTCAATAGGGTAACCTGCGGGTTTGTTCTCCGTGATGAAAGGAGTCATTGCATCCAAGGTAGGGGACCCGTTTAACTCTGTCTCCCGCGATTTTGGGCATCTTTTTACTGGCCAGGAGTTGATATTTCTGTAAGAGACCTTCAGTTACTTCAGCTTAACTCTCTCAGCAGGAGACACTTTACTGTCACTTAGATGAGAGTCTCAAAAATAAAAGAAGAGGGGGAAAAAAAGAAAGAAAATTACAGTTTAGCCTCCCGCAGTATGTTCAACGCTACATTAAAGATATGCTCATAACGTGTATTGGCAGGGCTGTGGCTGAGCTGTGAGGATCTACCTCAAACATATTTTGCAGGGAGTAAACGGAATCTGCCGTTTCTTTCCTCTTGGCAATAGTGCTAGTTTTTTTAGGGGTATGAGTTCTTTCAAAACAAAAAGAAACCTTTCATTGTCTTATGTGCACGACTCTTGCAAACACAGGAATGCTGTGAACAATGCTATAGATCTATAAAGTGAATTTATGAATCTTTGGTCCTGTTATATAGAATTGAAACTCTTAGCATCTCCCCTGAGGCTTTATTAGATTCCAGGAACCATAGATAACAATAAAAAGCTAGAAAGCCAGTTGACATACCCAGTTGGTCAGGACTCCTATGAAAACATATTTATAATATGTAGATTATGTATTTGTCTATTAATGTATTATTAATAAAGATATTTTATAGTTGAAGACTATGGATTCAGCTTATGGGCTGTAACCAAACTACAGATAGGGCTGATGACTTATCGTTACTCCAGCAACAAGCCATTGTCAACGGGGGGATGATCTTGTCTAGAAAATCAAACAAGTCTTAAAAATTCTTCATTTATCTTTATTCTTTTGCAAGTTTAAAGAAAACCCTCATGGCGCTGTATAAGATAAATATACAGAATTTTTGTCAGTGTTATAATCAAACTTTTCATACTTTTACTTTGTTTTAATACATTTTGCAGTTGCTAGAATTGTTCAGTATGGACACATTTGAAAGTGTCTGCCACTGTTTCTGCATGTGTGGAGATGCTTTTCCCCTTGTAGTCATGGGACTTTTTTCTTTCCTGTTTAAAGCATCCATCAAATCTTTGCCACTTCTGTATTACAAAGCTTTAGTCACAAAAAGGATAAAAGCAAGATCAATGGTCCTGTGAAAGATGAAGGGTTCTGTTGGGCGCTCCATGGTTTTCTTTTTTTCCACTCTGGCCTCACATAGGATATTATTGTTGTTGACCAGTTTGGTGACTGTTATTCAAGTTGGCCTCACATCTTCATGTCTGGGTGTCTGAGAACAAAACAACTTGATCCTCTGTAATAGATTGAACAGAATGAGCTCAAAAAACAGATTTGTGTATTTAATGTCCAATTTTAATGGGTTAGCTCTGTGTGTATGTGGTTTGACAGTTTTTATAGTTCTGTTATCATAAAAATCTTAACGGTATGTAACAGCATATCAGTGTATAGGTGTGTGTGATACATGAAATTGTGTCTGAAAATATGGACCGATTTCTGATAATAGTTCGAAAACAAAGGGTTTGTATTCATTGTTAAACTACATATCAACATGCTACAGTGAAGGAAACAAATACTTAAGAGGTATCTTCATTTAACATGTATACATCACTTTTTTCAGTTTAATTGAAGAACAGGGGGTAAAGGAGCTATGTCTTGCCTACCGTTCTTCAATTAAACATCCAGGAGACAGGAGCAAACATTGCTTCTTTACCTCCCCGTTCCTTAATTAAACTGAAAAATGGTAAGTATAAGTTTAAGTGGAGATACCCTTAAAGTCTTCTAGAGATGGGAAAACTGGTCTATTTACTTTGCTTGTTTGTGTGCTTTGTTGCACACAAATTAATTTTATATGGGAACAAACAAATTGTGTCCTGGGAGCCACTTGTGGTTTACAGTATATAAAACTTGAGATCAATGGAATCCTGGTAACACTGGGAAAGATCTGTACCACTCTGAAGTAAAACCACGAACTATTTATTAAACATTAAAAGCATAGGTCTCCCATGGTGCACCTTATATTATATGCTACTATGCTATAAGTGTCAGAGCATCACAGACATATATGCACATGCTTTGCTTTGCTGATATAATATACATGGAAACCTCCTGTGTGTCTGTTCCACCTTGTTTTTAGTGTTTTACTGTTTTACATCCAGGCGACATTCCTTACCTTAGTTACAGGTCTTTATAAAGCCACGTGCCAAGGCAAAACTTAGCACCTTTGAATTGGAGGATCAAGCTGGCGTGTCCTACCTGACCGAGACCCCACAATGCATTTCATTTTGCAAAAAAGTTTATTACATTGCATCGCCCCATTAGTGTCTGGATAGATTGACTTGCACCAGTCGTTATGATCTGCACCATTTGTTCTCTCCTTGAGGGCTAGGCCACACTAGCACGTTGGTCATGTGGTTACGACCACATTTTGTGACCTGCTAGCGTGTGAGAAACACATGTCAATGTGTCAATGTGGGTGGCCAAACTGCATGTGCTGCTCTACGTTCCATTTTCAGCAAGCGGATAGTAACGCTCGTGAAACAAACAGGTAAATGAAATAATTTAAAATATAAAACCAGGGCTTCTGGAATATATTAGAATGTTAGGCATTTGTACATTGAAAGGAATGTGAATACTTTATATTACATACATCAGTGGGGGACTTTTATAGAAATAGAACAATGTTTGTTCTATTCCTTAAAGGATAACTATCATGTGTATAAAGTTTTTTAAAAAATACAGTTAAACTGAAAAGTACTTGGGACAGGGTTATAGGATTGGTAATTCCTACCTCCCGATATTGTTTCTATGAGGAGCACCAGCGCAAAGAATACTGATTCTGCCAGTCTTCCTCCTGGCTTCAGCACTATCTGTTATAAAGGGTTAGTCCAGGACTAACCTGGCAAATTAAAACTGTAAGTGCTGTAGCTCCTTAATGAAACAATATTGTGGTAGGAATAATCATTCCAACCTCCTTGCCCCAGGTACTTTCCATTTCTAAAATATTAATTTTTACAGTATAGTTATCCTTTAACTTGCCATGTGCAATATAAAGCTAACAGGAACCAGACCCCACTGTAACCCGAATAAGAAAGTCATGGCCATTTCTTATGGATTTAAATCCCTAAAAAAATTGCAAGTGAGCTTTAATCACTAACGTCGAAGTGTGCGATGTCCTACAGAGTGTTCCTCGTCCACTTCTTCATTTTGTTTCCCTGTGATTATTTATAGAATTGCACATTGAAAAGGAAGCAAGTGTAGTGAACTGTGTTCTGCCACTGAGACCTTGTACCACAAACTGACCTTATTTTTTGGTTTCCTGTTTGCAGCGGTTAACCATTCCGAGTTGTTGTCCTCAAAGCTTTGCACAGCTGATGCGCCAATGTTGGGAAGCTGATTCTAAGGTACGAGTTGGAATGTATTGTTAGGATTTTTGACAGCATTTTGTTAGCAAAGTTAGCAAAAAGTCTACTGTTTTTTAGCATCCACTTGCTCCAATAGTTGAATCTTCCATCTACATTAAGGTGGAAGCACCATTTGTGTGTTAACATTATATCCATTTGTATGCATTAATGTGCTGTACTGTTGGCTGCATTTCCCATTGAGTAGCACATTAAACAAGATTTGTGTTACATGAACAATAAAATGAGAAATATTGGTTTTGCTAATCTGATTTATACACACAACCCACTATGCTTAGTGTTTAGCATGTTCCTGGCTTCTTCACATTGTGATGTCTGTTATTTTATTATTAAAGAGAAACTTTGGTAAACTCAAAGATTTTATTTTTGTGTGCCCAAGAAAACAACATTGTTTAGCTCTTTGGAGCATTTATTTTGTGTGTTCAGAAATCTTAGACAGGACGTACTGTAGCAATGCAATGTTTTTTTGTTTAATACAATGATTCAATCTGCGGTTTTTATTTAGACTGAGATTTCAAATTAGGATTTTAGGAAAGGGTATTTTTGTTTTAAATTGATTTGCCTTTTGAAATAATGTAGAAGTGACACATTGATGGTTGAGAATTATTTTTATATTTTGTTATAATGACAAACGGATATAATTGAGTTTATCTCTCTCCCCCAGAAAAGACCGTCATTCAAACAGATAATTTCTAACCTTGAGTCTATGTCAAATGACAGCAAACTTCCTGACCAATGCAATTCATTCTTGCATAACAAAGCAGAGTGGAGGTAATTTGTCACTTTTATTCCAACAAATCAGTTTTGCAGCTAAGCAAAAAATCAATGAATAAATGAAATGGCTGCTGGTATAACACAAGTGATAGGGATGCTAGACACGGGAAGTTCTCTGGTATTACCAGCAATTACCATAGAATAATGTTTGTTTGATCCCACAGTTGGTAATAGTCATTTTGCATGCTCACCTGGTGGCCATGTTTATCCATGAAGGATGTTTGTGAAACCTCATAGGTTCCCAGGCTACAAGCCACCCAAAGATCCTAAGGCATATTATACAGGAGGTGCAATATTTTGCCAGGGCTAATTATCTGCAGCAACCAATCGGGTGGGATCTAACTGCACTAAAATGTCCACATTTGATTGGTAGTTATATACAGCACAGGTTAATACTTGTAATAATTTGCACCTCTTATTAAATACGCCCTATACATTTTCTGTAACTGTCTGATTAAGACAATTCCCTTAATAAAACAGTGGTATCTTTGGCTTCTGAAATAGAAATGTATAGCTCTAGAACTATTTACAGACAGCTATTTACAAACACAGTGAACCATTTCTCAGCTCCCTTATACATGGTCATATATAGTGTGTTTGTTCTTTTTTTTAAAGTGCATGTCCACCCTAAATTAAAACTTTTGATATATTGTACCTCTCCCTTGCCCACCCCCAACCGATGAGTTAGATCTCTAATTAAACCTCCCGAATCAACTGCGTCTGTCTTTTCCGATTCTCTGCTAACCGGAAGCAGCACAGAGGGGCCAGACCAACAGCCGTGCCTGTGATTGGCTGCCGGTCAGCCAATCACAGACACGGCTGCTGGGAGCGAAGTGATGTAAGTATGATTCAGGAGGTTTAATTAGAGATCTAATGTGGCGATTGGGGGTGGGCAAGGGAGAGGTACAGTATCTCAAAAGGATTTTAAGCTAGGTGAAGGGCAGCAATAGAGGGAACCCGAGGGAGGGGGTAAAGGGCTCCCCTGCACATGCCGCTGTCCTCTCAGAAGCGAGGGGAGAGGCAGAAACCTTTTTCACAGCAAGACAGCTCCTAGTGTTAACTTTCCTTGACTTTGGACAAGCACTACAAGAGAACCATTTGAAGCAGAGGTTTAAGGTAAGATTTTTTTTTACAATACACAGTGGGGACAGTAATAGGTTAAATTTTAGTTTGGGGGTGGACATGCCCTTTAAGTGATAATAAAACTATTGCAATCACCCATTTTATTTTAGACATTGAGAAAAAGGTGTCCATCCTTAGTATTTATATTGTTTGCCAATGTTAGTGACTATTCTCTTGGCCCTGGGTCATATTACCAATCAAATGATTTAACCCAAAGATGTTTTTGCTTTGATTAACATGTCAATAAAACAAGGGCTACACCGATTAATACAAGAGTATTAATGTAATCCTACACATTGAGAAAATTCCTGTATGAATATAAAGTTTTTATTACAAATAATAATCTCAGTAAGGGCTGTTTCACACTATGGCCTTTTTTTATCGATGTAAAGCAACGCATATTATATGCGATACCGCAGAGGCTTTCATTTTTCAATCCAATCCAATGTGTCCTGATGCCACTGCGTTGAATAGCAATAACGCACAGCTGCATGCATTTTTACATGTTGCAAAGCCCAACGGACATCAACGGAAGTCAATGGGTGCGTTGAGAAAATCGCTTACTAACGATTTGTACACCGTTGGAATGCACATTTGAGTTCGATGTTCCCACAATCTCTAGCAAAGAAAAATGCACAAAAACACATTGAAGGGCACAGTAACACACACAAAGAAAGAGCAAAAATGCACATAACATCGCATGATAACATATATGTGTTATCATACGTTTTACAGCACATTGTAGTGTGAAACAAGACTTACTCTGATTTTTCAAATGTCTGTGCGGGGAACATGCAACTCTTGTATCTCTTGGTCAGTAACCTGAAGCCATCTGCACACATTAGGCTGTGGTGCAGGAACATGTAACTCTTGTATCTCTTGGTCAGAAACCTGAAGCCATCTGCACACATTAGGCTGTGGTGCAGGAACATGCAACTCTTGTTTCTCTTGGTCAGTAACCTGAAGCCGTCTGTACACATTAGGCTATGGTGCAGGAACCTGTAACTCTTGTATCTCTTGGTCAGTAACCTGAAGCCATCTGCACACATTAGGCTGTGGTGCAGGAACATGTAACTCTTGTATCTCTTGGTCAGTAACCTGAAGCTATCTGTACACATTAGGCTATGGTGCAGGAACCTGTAACTCTTGTATCTCTTGGTCAGTAACCTGAAGCCATCTGCACACATTAGGCTGTGGTGCAGGAACATGCAACTCTTGTTTCTCTTGGTCAGTAACCTGAAGCCATCTGTACACATTAGGCTGTGGTGCAGGAACATGTAACTCTTGTATCTCTTGGTCAGAAACCTGAAGCCATCTGCACACATTAGGCTATGGTGCAGGAACCTGTAACTCTTTTATCTCTTGGTCAGTAACCTGGAGTCATCTGTACACATTAGGCTATGGTGCAGGAACATGTAACTCTTGTATCTCTTGATCAGAAACCTGAAGCCATCTGCACACATTAGGCTGTGGTGCAGGAACATGCAACTCTTGTTTCTATTGGTCAGTAACCTGAAGCCATCTGTACACATTAGGCTATGGTGCAGGAACATGTAACCCTTGTATCTCTTGGTCAGTTATCTGAAGCCATCTGTACACATTAGGCTGTGGTGCAGGAACATGTAACTCTTGTATCTCTTGGTCAGTAACCTGAAGCCATCTGCACACATTAGGCTATGGTGCAGGAACATGTAACTCTTGTATCTCTTGGTCAGTAACCTGAAGCCATCTGTACACATTGGGCTATTGTGCAGGGACATGTAACGTTTCTATCTCTTGGTCAGTAACCTGAAGCCATCTGCACACATTAGGCTATGGTGCAGGAACATGTAACCCTTGTATCTCTTGGTCAGTTATCTGAAGCCATCTGTACACATTAGGCTATGGTGCAGGAACATGTAACTCTTGTATCTCTTGGTCAGTAACTTGAAGCCGTCAGCACACATTAGGCTATGGTGCAGGAACATGTAACTCTTGTATCTCATGGTCAGTAACCTGAAGCCATCTGTACACATTAGGCTATGGTAAATATATTTAAAACAAATCCAGATTGGAAGAGTTGTTTAGTACTATATAAAGAAACACACTGGATGCTGTCCAGGAAGAACTGTCACACAGATACTGAAAAAGCTATATTTTAAGAGGAGTAAAAGATGCCAATTAAAGACTTGGTACCAACAAAGGAAGTCACACTGTTTTATTTTATTTCTAACATGAAATCAATAGGTAGGATATTAAAAGATAATGTAAGTGGAAAAAGTGACTCCACGAAAGGTCTGCAAGCCCAGGTCACATGATGTAAGTATAAATAGCATGACAGAAAGTTAACATTATTTCTATTTTAAGAACCAGCAGTGAGTCGTCAAAGATTCAAGTAAAATACTGTGCTCCATCTACTGGTGGGTAATGCAAACTACAGGTGCAAGTTGACTATTATCAGTGCAAATGCTTTATTATTTTTTAGCCAATAATGTGGAGTTTGTTTTTGGTAGTAATAGTATTAGTAAATAGTTACTTGTATTTGTAAATCCTTTCAGTACGACAATATATGTTATTGTTAAGCATTTAATGTATTATAAGTAAAGTCATGATAAAATATTTGTACTAGAGGAAAATGACTCTTGTTATTTGGTGATTTGTAGAAATGATTCTTTCAAATTGAAATTGGATGAGGAAATCACAATGTATAACCATAAAATTAAAAAAAAATCCCTCATTCTATATGAGTATATCTGTGTAAGTATCTGTGTTTATATACATATGTGTGTTAATCAGAGCAGAGAAGGTATGAGTAGGGAGACTTTTTGTGTACTGTAAGTGCAATAATCAACGTTCGGCCCATTCCCGAGTCCTTTATTAAGCTAAGATACAGTCCTGTCACACTGAGCAGATTCCAGTATTAATATGTAGTATTAAGGTTGATAGGATATCTGGCTGTGTGTTTTTTTACAGTAACATTATATGGGAAATCACTTCCAATGTCTGTCTCCTACAAACTATAGGGCCTGAAGACAGTGGTTCACGTGCAAAGAAAATCTAGGATTAGAGATAACACTGTATGACTAGGTCTATTAGATAATATGAGATTTCAGCTAATAGTGGGCCTGCTGGGGTCAGCATTTTATTAATACCTATGGTACACTGGTCTAGTGGACACTAAAGGTTTATTGCATTGAGTGCGCTGCACAGAGACCAAACCCATTATAGCCTGATATTACATTTTACATTTATTTAGCCAATAGCACCTGTATATTGCATCTCTCTGTGAGTGTCCTAACAACCATAAAGGGACCCTATAAAATAATACTGCTTATATAGTGTTTAAATGCAATGGGCGTTTCAGTAGATACTGTATATGAGCTGTTTTCAAACAATGATGCAGGCTTTCAGGGAGATTCAATAAAAGTTCTTATGGTTAAAAGTGGTGCATATTTTCCCCAACCAATCAGATGTTAGCTTTTAAATGTTAAATAAGATCCGTTTGTTTGGGGCAAAATTAGCACCATTTTTAAGGATAAGAACTTTTATTTTACATTCCGGTTTATTTTTAATCAACTAATACAAATCTACACAGATTCTAGAAATGGCTGTTTTATTAAACAAAGGAGATATATTAATGTATCTTTCTGGTATAATCTGCAAATAGAATTGTATAGTGTGTACATACCTAGCCAATAAAGTGGTGACTGGACAATCTACTGTACAATAGGTGTGGTTGCCCTCTGTTTCCCATGTATAAACTGTATGGTCGGAATGAGTGTTCATTTGCAGTAAACAAGTTTGCCAACCACTGTGCCATATATAAATTTGCTTTAGAGCATTTCAGTTCCAATAAAAATAAGACAATACGGAAAGTAATCGCTCTTTGTCTTGCCTATGTGTGTTTCGTTCATTAAAGTGACTTCTTAATAAATAAATGAAGTCTATTTTAGCAATCCTAAAAAACACTTGCTTTTGGGGACATCATTGATCCTGGTGGGGAATACTGGTAAAAAAGAAAGGGCTATACTTGTTTTATTTTTTTTTGCGTGCATTTTGTAAGCATTATTTAATGAGAATTTATCCATCGCCTCGTTGAGATCAAACCTTTCTACCTGATCTCTGTTTCTGTTGCAGATCTGTCTTAAGTGATAGGTGGCCTTCCATCTTTGTCATGTTGACAGCGGAGAGGCATTTGCCAAAAAAAAAAAAAAAGAGGTTCGCTGTGTGCTCAGGAAAGGTCAAAAGAACAGTATGTAGAGTTGAATCCGGAGATATCAAATCTTTGTCTAAAATAAAATCTCATCAGTTTCTCATTTGATCAGTTACGCTTAGATCCTTATTTCTGGAACAATTCCCATTGCTGGCCGCCTACCGTTATCAGTGGGGTATATTTTAATTCTTAGCGGTAACCCAAGCTATATTTCTGCACTGCCTCTATAAAGTGGGGCTTTTTTTTGTAAAGATGGGTTTCTTTTCTCTTTGTTGTAGCAATGAATACGTTACCATGTGGTCTTCATGTTTTTGTACCACTTTTAATAAAAAAAAAAGTATAAAGAAAGGCTATTTTGTAAAGGTGTTTTGCCCATATTCGACTGTATTCTGGTATCCTGTAGTGTCTCGTTGGCTGCACTATTAATGTCATCTTCGGTCTCGTCTTAAAATCTTCCCATCGGTAGCAATCCGAATTTAACAAAAAACCTCAACATTAAAAATATAGTTTTTCAAAAATCAACCAAAATTCGAGTGTGTTTGGATGTGTTAATTTTCCTTCTTACGGATACATCAGTATCCCATGTAGGTGCCATGTATGGCTTGTACTTGTAGCCAAATGTAAACACGTTTCTCCGTGCAGGTGTGAGATTGAAGAAACTTTGGAAAGGTTAAAGAGGCTGGAACGAGATTTAAGTTGCAAGGAACAAGAGCTAAAAGAGCGTGAAAAACGGTTAAAAATGTGGGAGAAGAAGTTGACGGAGCAGTCACACACCCCTGTAAGTACATGGGAAATCCCCTTTCAACACTTTCTGCATCATCTAACAAATAATGCACCCCCTACTGTAAAATATAAGGATATTAAAAGTCACTATAGAGTTTTATTACCATATAGTTATGTTTTAAAACAGATAAAGGACTCCATAGTGTCTTCTATATCCTTATCATTTACAAGGGGGATTCTTGTAATATACAAGCCATAACCATTGATTAGAACCAATGTCATAATGTAGCTAAGCACTGTTTATAAGGTAGAATTTTAACTGTGTTCTATAATCTCTACAGCCATTCTGTGTTACAGAAATACTCAATGTTGTTTCATTTATCATTGAGCAGATTCTAGTGTTCTGTGTAGTTCACAATGCAGTGAGCTTTCACTAGATCCATAGGGTTAAAGCCAATATGGGATAAATCCCAGCAGACAGGTTGGCAATCTGCATAGGGACTTGTATCTTTTATTTTTCTACTGATTTAAACAGAACATCATATTCTGGCTACTCTAGTTGCCTATTTGGCTTTAAATGAGTAAACAAAAAATTTCGAGCTCTGATTTATATGATACAGCATTATATTAACTCAAAGCTATATGGCCACTAAGACATTGACAACATGATTGTATTTTTTTGGAGCTCAAGAGCTGAGGTATCTGCAGAGTTTATTTATAAATAAATTCTAGTATATGTAAATCACAAGCCTCTAGTTTATTGGTATTGTCATGTGAAAACTGGAATGATCCATTGCTTACACATTGCCGTGTATAGTCCTGCACTTGTGTATCTGTGCTACTCACACTGGCTGTGACATGAAGAAACACCCTGCACTTTGGTTTAATAAATGCATGATCTCACAGTCTTGTCATTGGTTGTTAATTTGGGGTTTCCATATTTGCCAGATATTTTCAATGATGCTCTCATAAATAAAATGAACAATTAGCAAAGTAACTGTAGCAGTATGTGAGAACCGTAGACTGAAAACAAGTCTTATTCAGGTAATCATTAAGGTAACACTGCTCTGCTGCACACAATGAACATACAGACCTTATATTTTACTATCGACCCTGTGTCAGATAGAGACATGGATAGACAAGGCATTCAAAGACTTGCTGTCAAGACTGCTTGCGATTACTGTTCATAAGGTAAGGGAATGCACAATAGTTAAAGGAGAATTATACTCATGCAGAAACTGACCTCTATTTGGCCCCTCCCACAGTCATTGTCACTGACGATTCTCCTATTTTTGACATATGTTAATGAAGGAGGAGAGGAGGTTGAAACTGCCAGTTACTGCAGTAGTAAAATTCTCCTTGAAGAAGGAGAAAACCTTAACTACCACATACTGTAGTAAGGTGATTGTCCCAAGGCATGTGCTTGTGTAGAAGAAGAACCAGCATTTTCACTGCATTACAAAGTAAGCAGCATTTTAATTTGAGTACAAGTTTCTCCAAACTCTGTTATTATTTATGCTCATTCTGTACAGGGAAATACTAAATACTGTATAGTGTTATGGACCAGATCAGAAAAAGTAACACGGAAGTCTGGACAACAATAATTTTTCTTGTCTTTCTTAAAAATTTATTCTATGATTTTAAAGATGAAATACACAGCAAAAAAATTTAAAGACCATTTCTTTAGACCAGAAATTTATCGTATTGACAGTTTGTCAGTCCCCTGGATGAGGACAAATTTTTAACTCAAAAGAGTCTCTGCTCAAACCCTCTGTAAGACTTACTTTTGACCTCTGCAGTGTAATGCTACTAGTGAAATTTCACATGTTATGACATGAATAGCTGTTATGTATTTTTTCTATATTCATTGCAAGAATCTATTCAAAGTTAAAGGACAACTCCACCCTCATAATAACATATTTTAGAAAGAATGGCCTCTTTAAAATATGTTAATATTTTACTACTTTGTCTGAATGTGTTACTATATGGTTGCTCTGCTTCTAGATGCCTCATTTAAACTGAGCAATTTAGTGACCTGTACTGAGCCTGGGCATGCTCAGAAGAGGCAGCTAGGGAATTAGCATGCAGTCATTGACTGTGATGTCAACTGTCAAATCCATAACTGATTTCCTGAAGAACCAGGAAACAGAATCAGGGGCAACAGAATATTGTGCAGAATTTCAAGTTAGTCTTATATATTTCAGATTTTAAACCATTACAGTTTAGGGTTTTGGGGGATGATTAACCTGTACATAAGTTTTCATTTGAGGGCTGGACTTGCCCTTTAAGGCTTTCAATGCTTTATGTAAGAGGTGTGTGTGTCTATTACTAATAATTCACTATATGTACCTATGTCATTTATTTAAACCTGTAAGCCTGTAAACCTTTTCATTATTGGCATTGACAGCGTTAAAAGCCGTTGTTTTGTCAAACAAAAGTGTCGGCAGGTCAAATTGAAATGTTAATTTCTTATCTATAAATTGCAATGAAGAATGAGAAATGTTGTTAGATTACACTGGTGTTGTGACAGCTGCTTTCAACAAAATCAGTTTTACAAAGAAATCTCCACTTTGACTGTCGGTTTATGAAGTTAATAAAATAATATGCAGGCAGCACTGGACCCTAACAGGTTTTGTTATAGAGCTGATAAAGGGGAACATTATTGAGATATTATCTCTCTGTTGTGTTCTGCCAAGAGAGGGATCTCTGGAACTTTTACAAGCAATCTACAAATTAATTGGTTGACCTGCCAAGCAGATGGTAGTGATGTGTGACCCCTGGATCAGCTTCCAGATCCTTAAAAGAAGGCAAGTCACATTGTGTTCCTAGCTTGAGGGAATAAATAGGGACGTACTTACAAAACACTTGGACACATCACAGGATGGTACTGCTGAGTGTTATAAAATGACATAGACTCCAATTAAGCTGTACAATCCCTGTTTGGGCACATAATGACCAGTGTGGTTACAAAGTAACTGTGGTATGTGAGTTCAAAAGAGCCCATGTACCAATGATGTCGGCGATTGGACAAATAATAATAATAATAAATAAATAATATAACCTGATAACCTTCTTTAAATGATTATTATTATTGTTATTGTGGATTTATATAGCGCTAACATCTTACGTAGCGCTTTACAATTACATGTATACATTTACATCAGGCCCTGCCCAGAAGAGCTTACAATCTAAGCACATTTATTTGACATATACATAGATTATAGTTTAATCACTGTATGCAGTGATTAAACTATAATCTATATTGTCCATCTGCTGATAGATAGGGTAATAACAATGTTGGTCCTAAATAAGTCAGAAATAAAATATTATTCTATTTTAATACTGCCGGCTTTTTATTTTTTTTTGTTGGTGATGTCTATGGTAGTTCCTGTCCCTTCCACACCTGTCATCAGAATAAGTCCAACTAAATGCTAAATAAACATTTAGTAAGGAAGGAGGAGGAAGTGGGGAGGGGGACCAATATTTCTCTGCCCATTTTCATAAACCTGGCACTGGCATGGAGGCAGATAATGTGACAGGGCAGTAACCTATCCTGATACAACTTCAATCACTTACTGAGCAAAATGGAGTCATCACGGTTGGCACAAGTCCTGGGTGCCGCCAAGGTAAGTATCTTCAACGGTTTTTGAAATTTAACTTTTAGCTTGCCTTTAATACCTGACATGATAACCAATGTATATTTAAGTTAAAATTGTTTCTATTGAATCAAACTCCATTGATATGCCGATTTAGAAAGCAGTTACCTACAATCAAAACTGTGTGTTTTCTTTGCATAAAGCAAGACTGGACTATCCTAATCCCTAAACAGTACATTACGTGTGTGTGCATTTTACACAAAGCATGACTAATACATTCATTACATTTATGATTGAGACTGCAATAGACGAAACAATGAGGAAACGTTAAGCGGAATTAGTTGGCAAATTGTATGCAAATAATATTCATTTTACCTAATTAACCTAGTAAAAGGAATAGCTGGAACTGACCAATGAATGAAGCAGACAATTTGTACATGACGAAGGTTTGAAAGGTAGTTACAATTTGTATTGTTATTTGGTGGAGGTTCTATTTACCCCAGTTTCTATGAATGCCACCGCAACAATATTGTGACCAATCTCGCGAAATATCAACAAAGGTTTCCAAATTTTTTGATAGATCGACCGGTATAAAAAAAAAACAAAGATCAAGTCAGACAAATTTTCTCTCTTCCCCCATATTCCAGTCCCCATCTTTTTCAGCTTGAAATGTGCGGAAGATTGGCGGCACAAGGTGGGAATTTTAATAGTTTTTTTCCGGACAAATATTCAATTCAGCTGAAACAATCGTAAATTCGATGGATATATTAAAAAAATCTTTTAGAAACTGTTCAAAAATATAATTCACAATGTACTGTAATATGTTGCAAAATTGCTTTACTGCATCAGAAACACTGCAGAGAAGTAGCGTTCCCAGCCTTTATTACATCGCTTTGGGATTTTATTTTAGTGTTTTACAGGCTGATGCAATAAATTGTTGCCTGTGCAATGTGCAGCAACCAATCAGATGTTATCTAAAGCTGGCCATTCACATGCGATCCCACAGCATGCGTGCCGACAGATCACATTGGTATCTGTCGGCACACATGCTGTGGAAACAGCACACAGACCCAACCGATACCCATTCGCGGTATGGGGATTGGTCGGCCGTGCGGCCATATACCGCACAATCGTATTGGCTCCCTCTACCGATGCCAACTGACAGAAATTTTCCGTTATTCCCGATCGATCGGAGTGCCGATTACGGTCATTCGTCAGCACTCCGATCGGTCAGGAATATCCCCTACACACAAGCAATAATAAGTAATTTTCACTGACAGGATTAACCCATTATCATTTGTATGTTTTGCCACCTTAACTGCAGTAACCCTGTAAAAAGCTGAAATCTGATTGGTCGCTACAAATTAATAGCACAAGAAAACTTTTGCCCCTTAATGTTTTTCAAGGGAGCTGAATTTTATAATATAGTATATCTGTTTGCAGACACATTTTAGAATGACCCCGTTTGGTTAGTATTTGTACATCACTGCATGGCACACAATGCATGCTGTCTTATAAATGGTATGTGCTATCACTTCTACAGATATTGGTGTGTTTGTATCATTCTCCATTTATGTAACATATTGAAAATATATGGAATGTAAGACATGGATTGTCTAATACTGTTCCTGTAATTTGTGTAGCTTGTGTGACACTTACTGAACCCCTTGTAAAAATAGATTTTCTCGAATGCCTCTGTCTTAATATTAATATGTGACATTAAAAAATGCAGATGTTAAGATTTTTAAGTGTATTCTTTTATTAATATCTAATAGCACTTAAATGAGCAGAATTGCGGAGCAATTTAGTCCTCCATTCTAGTTAACACAAATTATTTTTCTCGTTGCTCATCCCTGCACAGACAAAGGAGAGGTCACCCAGCAGGGACTTGACAGCTTTGACAAGAGGGTTAATAGGCATCAACAGGATTTTGTGATACCACACCTTTAATAATTGCAATTTTTACGCCCACAGTCGTACAATTACAATTTTTGCAATCATAATTGTACAACTGCCTATACAATACTATAGTGGTAATGTGCTACCGCTTGGTATTGTACAGCCGTTTTCAATAACAGTGTGTCCGATAACACGTGTTAATAAGTACGGCTCCTGGGTTTAATCTAGATCCCGCATACCAGTCCTCAAAAGTTCAACTTGTGGTACTGGTCTGGCTCGTCCCTTGTTGCAGTCAGGGGACTGTTCTCAAACTTGTCAATGGGACATTATACAGTAGTTCTACTAGCATGTGATGATTTGTATCTGGTCTGTGAGTATTAAAAAGGGAGCAAAACTAGAGGCTGTAGTGACAGTGCTAAAGATATTGAACTCCAGTCCAGTGGGCCACACATTTCAGTTATGTAACTGCATCCAAAGTCCATATTTCAAGATCCACAAACGTTTGCATTTTTTAACTTTTTAAAATCATAGATGTTCAAAGCTTCTGCCATAAATTCTTATACATTGATATGATGCCCCAAATAGAGGCCATTGCCTATCATCTTTTCATAATAGAGTGAAATGTTTCTTTAGACCTACAGTATATTGCTAAAACAGACCTCAGAGTCCTCTTCCTCAGTTCTAGATTCCTCATGGGGAATTGCATTTATCTGTAGATACAAACTCTCTGAAGGCTGACAGGGTGTAATTTCAGTCCAGTGCTGGTACAATAAAAGCTTGCTTACTGCCATCTTGCTACTTTAATAATAACACTTGACAGTGATAGAACATAGCAATACATGGTTCTCTCTCCGAACCTTTAGCAGAGCCCAAGGCAATAAAATTACCTAGTCTACTATGAACTACAAATCTCATCGTTCTTAGAAACATTGTATACAAGTTGTAGTTCACAGCAGATGAACTTGGTTTTCTTACTGTAACTGTGGCTTAGCGCAGATGATATTTTGAATGTATTTATCAAGGCAAAAATAACAGTATAATGTATTAAGGAAAATATCTAGCTGATTCCTGTAGAATTATGTTTTACAGGTTTGACTTTATATAGATTGCTTTCTTTGATCCTTGCTGCTAAAATGTATCCCAAGGCCTTCCTCTAGGAAAGAGAACTTTGTGATTAGCCCAAGGCTGCATTGCGCAACAACAGGGGGTCTCCTACCCTCACATTAAGGGCTGTAATTAACAAATGGAACTGCCAAATGTTAGAAGCATCATACACTTGAACTGCATACTTGTCACCAGTCTGGTAACCCTTAATGATTAATCAGCCATCGTTTTTAATGACTATTATAATAGTAAAATCAAATCTTTGGATGCTTTTGGGCTTTAGACTAGAAGGACATTTCTATTGCTGTTACTAGCAAATACAGAACACTGATAGTAGAATTTGGTAGAACTGTATTTATAGCTATGATTCAAACTTTGGACTAAACACTGTATTGTGGAATAACATTGCTATTTGTGGGGTTTAGTTTTGTATAATGATGTCCTAGGTTAATCACCTTCTACAGACGCAGACATCAAAGTATCAGTGCATGTTTTTTAAGATCACTTCCATTTGATGGAATTTGTAATCCGTTGTTGGAGCAATGGCTAGCCATGGCTTTGAAGATATTCTCAAACCTAGGAAATAACTGTCAAACTCCTCATCCTATTGCTCCCTTAACTACAAAAAAAAGAAGTTTTCTGGCCACATGTTTTGTTTTAGCGCACTACACCATCCCCCTACTTTATTTTTTTCTTTTTGGTCTTGTTAAATCTAACTTTAGCAAAAAATCAAAAGCAAGCTTGGGTGTCAGATCTTAAGTTCCAGGTTTTTAATTCACTAATCATTTTACTTTCCACTTGCTAACTAATCCAATGTTGGGGATTCTTTGATTTAAATTGATCCTAACTTTCCTTTTTTACCTCTGTCCTTTCCTCCTTGTTAATAGCTTTTCTTTCCTGTTGCTGCGAGAATCTCTCAGAAGTCTTTCTTTGAATCTAAAACAGAGGAGTCAAACAGTGCAGAGATGTCATGTCAGATCACAGCTACCAGTAATGGGGAGGTAGATGGCATGAACCGAAGTCTGCAGGCAATGATGAAGGGGTTTGGAAACATCTTCGACATGGATGTTGTAGGACCCACCCTGCATTCTGGAATGCAGATTAACATGCAGGCCAAGAAGAATTCATCCAAAACCACATCTGTCAGGAAAGGAAAGAAAATCAACATGGCTGTGGGCTTCAATGACTTTGATTGGTCTGACGACAGCAGCGAATAAAAAAGCAGGGGGGAAAGAAATTGTGAGGTTGGCTCTGCCTTTTGAACTTGGATTTGTGTGAACCACAAGGACAATTGCTGTGACCTTTCTGAAAATTGTTCTAATTAAGTATATCATACTGTATACATTTTATAGATCAGTATTATGTCAGGTTTTTCTTCTTTTTTTTGTACATGTACTATTGTCTGATTTATTGGCAAATATACTTTGAGGTATGTTTGTGTTGGCTCATTAGGAGATAGAAAAAAAAGTTATATGCAGTACAAAACTCATATCTGCCTAAATTAAAAGAAAGCTATGCACCATCTAGTTTTTCTGATTGTATTGCTATATTCAGGATCCATGCACATTTAGGTCATTGATTAGGCTAGTGAATTTTTGGTGTCAGAAAACTGACTCCTTAGAATAACTTAAAAACATAATAAAAAAAAAAGCAGAGGTTGATGTTTAACAATTGCTTGGTCTTTGCTGCCGTGCCCACGCATGTAACAATGTCAAGATTTATTTATTAAGAGAGTGGTATCACATATAACAATTAGCCCACACATTGGCTATTTACTATAGGAATTGATCACTAATTCTTTGGATGTGTGCAGTTTTGTTACCCAGTTCACTATCCAAATTATCCTGTATGCTATGTAGGTGAAATAAATAGACAGCAAAGAAATTGCAAAGGAAGAACAGTCACGGCTATTTCTAGTAAGGTGAAATCCTGGCACCTCAGTGAGCTTAGACATGCTCAGTATGATTTATCTAGGGAGAGATGAGAATTTCTCCACCAGTTACTTTGTATCTCCCTGTGCTAAGTGGGAGGGGAAAGAAATTGAAAGTTAGAGTAACTGCAAGGTTTTCTGTACTGAAAGTAAAATCTTTAGTGAAAAATAAAGATTAGGCCAGTTTCAAAAATCTGCAGATCTCTCTGTGGAATTTTTGGAAATTCCGAAAGTTAGGACTTATGGAAAATCGCATTTTAAAATTAGAAATAAAATATGGAAAAATCGCAGACAATGATAAGTGATACAGCAGTTTCTGTGATGTAAGTCCAGGGGGAATATGTTTTAGGGTGGATATCTGCTTTAAAGGAGTATTACAGTTTAATAATTTATGTTTAGGTGTTTTCAGTGTAATGATGGCCTGAACTGCTATATGTTAACTTACAGATGGCTATTGGTTATATAAAACTGAATATGATTGTACGAGCTTGACCTCTTATTCGCATGTCCCTCACCATGTACAATGAAAATTAGAAAACATAAAAGCAGCTTTGATAATTATATTTTTCTATGACAGTAAGAATTGGTTTTAAAGTTAAAGGAGAACAGTGGTTAATAGAGCACACTCCTCCAGGATCATGCTTCTAGATGCAGGTTATCCAGATTTACAGGAGTACAAAGGGTGTTTTTTCCTGCTAGCACTGTGAGCTGTGACATCACCAGCACCACTAGTCTACCCCAAAGTTTCAGGTATGAGCATGCCCAATTGTCTCCTACTGCTGGAACAGAGCATCATAAGATGCCTCATTAGCCCTGCTGCCGAACTTCTTAATAATTGTTAAAGCTAGCCAAAAGCTTTTTTATTTTACACGGCTCATCATGAGCCTGTCAGAGAGACACAGAGGGACAGGGCAGTCTGGGAAGTGTAACAAGCTAGAGAAGGTGGAGATATCACCCTAGGATTGTTTGAAAAAAGCCTGTATGAAGACCTAAGTTAACATTTTAAAAATATAGTGGGGAAACATCTGAATTTTATGTATTAGACAGGCCCAAGAGGAAAAATATAAACTTCCATAAAGCATACTAAGCAAAACCCAATAAAGAAACTAAAGTACACTAAAAAAAACTTTAATACCATCAGCATTCATTCATTTGCACAGTAAACCATATTAGTAAACAATGCGTTACATGTACAAAATTGCCACCTGCCGTCTGCACTTGTTATAAGGCCATGCGCATAGAATACAGAGTTCGTCTGGACCTGTCAGACTACATGGCGGAGGACTGAGCGATCAGGTAAGTTTCTCCTGCAGCTTTTATTGAAGAATGGGAGGTAAGACACGTCTCCTTAACCTCCCGTTCTTTAATAAAACTGAATTTTTTTTTGACCAGCGGAGATACCTTTTAACTCCAGAACCCAGACGTTCTATTATACACAGGGAGGAGGGAATCTGCAATCTCACCTCCCTGTGAATCACTTATGAATGAGTAATTTAAAGGAAAGTATCTATATGAATGCTATTGGTGCTGCTATAGAGCATACAACAAGCACATACCGCAATACCCTTTCTTGTTATTAAATTAAGTGTAAAACCCACTCTAACATATGTACTATTATTGTGGGTTTTACTCTGACTTAGGGGGCCTGTGGGAAGTCCAAAATATTTAAACTCTGTGCAGTGCACCTGATGCAAAACCCTTTTAGTTAAAGGACAATTATACTCTAACCGCTAAATCCACACCCCTGTGTATACTTTCTATCTCGTTATAC
Organism: Hymenochirus boettgeri; assembly: GCA_019447015.1. NCBI lineage: Eukaryota > Metazoa > Chordata > Amphibia > Anura > Pipidae > Hymenochirus > Hymenochirus boettgeri. Next base: position 124,928,410 of record CM033477.1, read on the forward strand.
AAAAATTCCTTAATTGCTCCAGTCTAATTTTGCCTTTCAGACTGTCAGTGACATGACCATGGAAAGATACACGTCCTCCCATCGGCAGGTTCATGGACAGACTGCAAATGCAGAAATAGGCCGGAGTAACAAAGGAATCTTTGGGTAATTACTACTGGAGTTAGATATTGTACCCAGCAGTTCAGGTCCTCACCATGGGTACATCAGGTAGTGAGAAGAGAAAAGGATCAGGGAAGGAGAGTAAAATTGGCCTGCATTGCGATACCTAGTAGGGTAAAAAAAGTATTCCATTGGGGTCTAATCGTGTTGCACACCACGATACTTACATAACCGTAATTGCATAATGTACTAAATCTAGTAAAGTGTTTAATGCATTGCGAGATCTTAGCCAGGTAAGTAACAACCACAAAAAAACATGTATATTTTGGGGATTCTGTATTAACCATCCCATTTTAATGTTTAACATCATACATTAAAGGCAGATTGTGTTCTATGTACAGTATTGCTGATTCTACTGTAACTAGTATAAATTACTGTACATTACAAACATTACACAGCTCAGCTACCGAATTTTTACAGCAGGTAATTTGTTAACTGTCAAATTTAGGGATTATAGAAATGCACAGCGCATTATGGTTTGTGCTACAATTCCCAACCTCTGCCATTGATTCCCCAAGAGGGAAATTACAGGTCTAAGAATTCAAAACACTACATAACCTTTGATGGATCAGCACCAACTGTAAGTATAATGTTTCCCACAGTAGAAAAACGGTTTCTCTTCCATGGGAGCACAAAAGGTTGATGTAATAAAAGGTGCAAAGGTCTGCCTTGACTATTTATCGACAACAACCAATCAGATGTTACCTAACTGCAGTTCACCAGTAAATCGCATCCGATTGGTTGCCCAGGCAAACTTTTGCACCTCTTATTCCCTGTTTAATTAGCTATTTGCTGGTGTGAGGGAATGTGTTAGGGAGGGCTAGCAGTTGGATTAAGGAGACAGACAGTGCTGTATTTTGCTCTTGTGTGTTTGTTTCAATAGCCAGAATTCCAGACAGTCCACCATTCAACTCTCCTGCCAGTCCATTTTTGCCTTTATCAGCCATTTATCCTTTACAAGAATTTGACTGTACTCACAAAGGGTTCTGGTAGTTGTAGTTTTAAACCAGCTACAGGGATTTAGGATGCACATTTGTCAAGGTGAAGCATCCACACTCCTGCATTGCCTGTAGTGCAACATTTATATTATATTGATATAAACATATACTAAGATTTATTCAATTCAGATACACATTTAACTTTATTTATGATCTGTCAATCTATGGCTAACTACACTGATTCTAATCTAAACTTTACTAAATTAGCATTAGCATGGTAGATCCCACATTTCTATCAGCAGGTTACAGTGTGAAATACATCACATAGCGCAACCAGGAAATGTCTGACACACGACAGTGAAACATCTATAACCAACAGAAAACACTTTCTGTGGTTTTTCAAATGATCCCCCACCCCTGGGTCCTAACACAGTAGGTTTAGTACCATGCTGACAGTCAGCAGACAGAAAAGCCACCACAGTGTGAAAAGGCAACACAAGCACAGGACAAAGCCAATATCAGGAGATGGATGAATGGACAGGTACTTGGATCCCTCCCTAAGGGCTAGGCCATGCTAGCGCGTTTTTCGCGCGTTTGCGCACGCGTTTCGCGCTCGCAATTGCGCACGCGATTTTTGCTAAAATGGAAATCACGGGAACGCAAAAATTCCCGCGATTTCCGATGCACATGCGATTGCGTGTCCGTTCGCGTTTTGGTAACGCATGCGTTCACCATTTTTGGTGCGTTAGCGCAGCGTTTCCATAACGCGAAATGGCAAAAACGCATGCGCAAAACGCGAACGCAAAGGCGAACGCACAAGAAAAGTGCACACAACGCGATAACACTCGCGATTTTGTGCGCGATTTCTGTGTGTTGTAATGTGGCCTCAGCCTAATACAACTTTGGACTGCGCTGCGATCCGATTTTCGGACTGCGTGTGATCATTCATTTTTTGCGGATCAATGCGCTCCAAATGCGCGAATCGCAGAGTAAGCAGACGGTAATAAGCGTGAAACTGAAATGCAATAAATCAAGTGTATCCAGGGCAGCGATAAAGTTAACGTGCAACAGGTCATCAAACAGTTTTCACTCTTGCATTATAGTGCAGGAATGTCAAACTTGCGGCTCTACAGATGTTCAAAAACATCTGCAGTCAGGGAATGCTGGGAGTTGTAGTTTTCAAACATCTGGAAGGCTGCAATGTAGACAGTCACCCCCATCAAGTAGGTATCCAATGCACATTAACCAGTCTGCAGACATCTATGTGCTATCGAATACACCCCCTGTCTGGGAATATCAACACAAGCAAAAGGAGAACAAACCAACCATATAGCTACCAGCCCAGGGTACATACACACAGTGTCTCACTTCTACCTATGGCAAGACATAGACTGACAGCAACACCAGACAGATGATTTAATTTGATTAATAACCGGAGAACCTGACTGTTTGACCTCCTTGTTACATAGTGAACTTGGTGCATTTTCCCATGAATTGAGCACTGAAGTGTCATTTGCTAATGAGGCTCCAGTTCGTGGGAATCAGCCTGCACATGTGGACTGTGCCCTATACAGTAGGTACATGGCACTAACCCAATGCCAAGTCCCCTAGGTGCCAGGGCAGGAGGGTGTCAGTAAATAAACAGCAGCCAACTAGTTACTTTTCACTCTAACTGTAGCTTTAGGTTATTTAGGAGAGATTAAAGGAGCCATAAAACCAACGTAACATGTAAAACAACCAGCTAAGTAAATTCTCTGTGCCATCCAGCCTGGGCTGTCATGTGTGGGGACTTACAGTCTCTTGTTCACTGGGTCCAGCTGCCAGTGCATGGCCATGGAGAATCCAAACAAGCTCCCAGGATCCCCTCTTTTGGAGATGACATTCTCAGTGTCCAGGTTAAAAGCAGCAATGAAAGTGGAAGAGAAGCGGAGCAGCAGGTAGCCCAGAGCCAATGTGTGCGCCATGGTGCACGATTCTTCCCTCCTGTCCCAGTAGGTGCCAAGTGCAAATCCTTGGGGATCTCTCACAATCCTTTTCTGCCCTCCTCCCTTTGCCCTTTCCCCTGTGCCCGTCCCACTCTCCCAAGCTGAATCTGAATGGGACTGTTGTTCTCTAGAGAGTAGAAGGTTTTATATGAAGCGCTGAGGCAACCAGACCCCTCCCTGCTGCCCAATCCTACAGCCCAGGGATCAGTTCTTTTCTTCTCTTTCTCCCAGGGATTCCCTGCCCAGCCCACCGGTTCCTACTTCTCCCCTGCTTCTGGGCTTCAAACAGCTGCTTAGACAGTGCAGAGGGAAAAGGCTCAAAGGGGCGGGGTCAGATCACACAGTCTCAGCCAATACTGTCTACACAATATGAGGCTTTGTACATCCACACTATATACAGTGCAACTTTATTCATACAAACCAGCCAATCACTCAGCTGGGATCCCTATGGTCCCCTCCTATACAAGGAGTATCACAAACTGCACTAGGAATGTCAGGTAAAGGCAAGGTAATATTTTAGACAAGCTGCTCCTATGTGAAAAGAGGTGTAATCAGTTTTAGCAATGCACAATTTTAAAATAAGTGTTGGAATTCCTGGATTCACCTGCTCCATTTCTGGCAGCAGTGAAATAGTTAAACCTGCCCTAATAACATTGGGTTATGGCAGATTTATTTTTCTGACATCTGGGCTTAAGTAACAGGTGTTGTTTTCGCCTTCACTCATCATTTGTTTAAAAGGAGAACCATAGCGCATATTAAGTTTGGAATAAAAACCCAGTTAAATGAAAAGTACCTGGGGCAGGGAGGTAGGATTGGTAATTCCTACCTCCCAAAATCGTTTCTGTGTTAAGAAAACTGCTTCTTCACTATCTTTTTTTACAGGAAAGCCCAAGACACTAACCTGCCAGGTGTGCTAGCGCTCCTCAACGAAATGACATTGGGAGGTAGGAGTAATCAACCCTTTAACTGGTAGTAAGGTAGATCTGACAGTATCATCATCCCACATGCTTTATTGAAGTTAAGTATATAGCCCCATGGGTAAAAACTTCCTAACATTTATGGCAAACTGTTGGGGCAACACAATTGCAATAGTCATATTTATTTCAATGACAACAATATGGTTTTTCTATCTTGCCTGTATTTAGTGCACACTGCTCATTGCAGCGACGTGAAGCTGTTCTATTACATGTTAGATAATTAAGGTTTATAAACCGAATTATCCTGATAATTGTGTTTTGTATTTAAATAAAGCGATGCTCTCTAATTATCATGATGAATTGGATTCTGGGATTTCTGATTTGTTGAGGTTTCTAGAAGCACAGAAAACAGACAGTTCCCACTCATTAATACATTTACAAAAGCAGTTAATTAACGTTGTCTTGGGGAATAACACTATTATTTCATTGGCTGTATATTTTCCCTTGCAAGATCGTTCCCCAATGTTTTCCATAGACTGTATAAAAGATCCTTAGGTGGCATGAACAGTAAAACAGGTTGTTGTGTCCCAGGGCATGATGGGACATTATATTGCAGGGTTTCAGTTAAGTGTTTGCTTTGAGCAGGTTGAATGGAAGCAGTTTTCTCTCTGCACAGTTTGTCTGGAGTTTGAACCAGAAACAGCAGGAAGTGATATGATGCCAAGTTTAATGGCTTCCCCATTCATCAGAAATGTAAATTGTGCGGGGCTACACATATATAAGGTATATCACAGTGTTATAGACCCTTCATACAGTGGAAAACCCACACCCCCTGCAGTCTGAATTAAAGAAGTAGTTCCGTGAGAGAGAAAAAATAATAAATAAATGAAGAAAGGATCTTTTACATTAACGTCTAAAAATAATAAAGAGAACTCACTAAAAAGGTCAGTAAGTGTAATTTACTAAAGATAAACCATCATACACACTGTTTTTTTTATTATATCACTTTATAAACTTGGTTACACATATGGATTTGCACTTTATATTGGCCCAAAGGATAATAGTCATATACACAAGCTGGGAATGCATTAAACGGGTTTTAAAGGGCATGTCCACCCCCAAAACTAAAATTTAACCCCATACTGGCCCCACTGTGTAGCATTCAAAAATCCTTACATCTCTGCTCCAAATGGTTCTCCTGCAGTGCCCTTTCAAAGTCCTGGAAAGTAAAGGGTAGAAGCTGTTAGTGAGTCATCCGGTGCCTGTTTATTCCTCAACCTCAACAAGGACTGAGGGGAGGGGAACCCTTCCACCTCCCACCATCCAGATCCATCTAGATCCATCCAGCACAAGGTAGGTAACCCCTGCACACCCCAAAACGCCGAAATATTTCTTTGAAATTTTTTAAGATGGATACTTACAGCCCCTTCTCTCTGGCCTTTAAGCCAATCACAGACACGGCTGCCGGTCTGGCCCCTGTTTGTGACTTCCTCCAAACAGGGCGCCGGGAGGAGACGACGTGGGAGTGTAAGGGCTGTAAGTATTGATCTAAAAAATTTTTAGAAGAAATATATCGGCGGTTGGGGGTGGGCAGGGGTACCTATCTTATATTTAAAGTTGATTTTCAGGGTGGACATGCCCTTTAAAGAAAAGGTAATGTGTTTACCAATTGTATAATCAATTGTTGTTTATTAACAGAAATCATCTTTTGATATTGAAAATAAATAATCATTTTTATTATCATTAATTGTAAATGTAAAACAATTTGTTTATTTGAAGTTATAAACTAAAAGGCGCATATACCTGAAATAGTAGTCTCTGCATTTAAAGGAGAATTAAACCTATAATACAACTAAGCTTAAAGGGTACAGTAAAATATTTTTTTTCCATTCAGTTTTGTTGAAGAAAAAAAAACTGAATGGAATCTTCAATCTTCAATAAAACCTGCGGGAGCCAGGACAGGAGATTCGGAACTTACCCAATATCTCGCTCCTCCGCCGCGTCCTCTGACAAGTTCCGATGGACTCTGTATTCTATGCGCATCTCACTAAGCATGCATCCCCCTGGTGACTTCTGACAGTGACTGGACTGCAGACAGATAAGTGTACCTATTGAGCTTTTGAGCCAGGACCTTACTTTAGGGGCTAATTGAGATGGAGGGCTGCGTTTGGAAATTGTATATATAATATGTTTTCAATTGATTTTATAGTATATTGTCTTCATCTTTACCCTATGGAATTTCGATACAAATAAAGGGTTTGTATATTTATATTATAATTATATATATATATATATATTTTTTTTGTATTTTTTTTTTTTTTTTAAACAAACAGCGATGTTTCGGTCTTTTTTCTCAGACCTTTCTCAAGAGCTTGAGACTGAAACGTCGCTGTTTTTTGCACCCTCAATAAAAGGTTGAATGAAGAAGGCCTAGTTGTGCACCTTGACTATATCGTTTCAATATAATATAATCTCCTAAGTAGCACCAGGCATTTACACAGGTACTGTGAGTGCGCACACCCATGAAGATATATATATAGATATATATATATATATATATAGATATATATATAGCTAAAGACTGAGTACTGAGTACTGTCTCCAATGAACGGACATTTTGGGCAATGTGTATGTGTGTATACATTTGGTTAGGGGTTGTCCATTGATCCACCCAATGGAACATTGAATGATGCCTGAACGAACGCATACACATGGGGGTATATCTCCGTTCCTTGGCAACTCATTCATCAGTAGAGATGTCCAAACTTCCTAAAGTTTAGTTTGTTTTCAAACTCCCATAAAAGTTCAGAAGTTCTGAAACTAACCCATACAAGTCAATGGGAGGAAGTAGTTTGAAAAGTTCAAAATAAATACAGATAAAATAGCAATGGTAACATCCTCCAAATGGCTCTGGAACAGGGAAATGGTCTGGGGAACCTGTACATATCACCAAAACTTCCTTCCCCCACAATCGGGCAGTTGTTGGGTATCCGCATGCTACATTTTAGGGTTATGGCCAAACAATACATTCAAGGGTTACTGAAAATCGAATGATACATTTGGGGGGTCGAAAATCAAATATTGCGTACGAGGGTTACTGAATTAAAACTCTACATTCAAGGATTATCGACAATTGAACATTACATTCAAAGGTTACCAAAATCGACACTACATTTGACGGTTACTTAACAATACATTTAAGGGTTACCGATATTAAAGGCTACATTCGAGGGTTACTTAATGATACATTTGAGGGTTATCAAAATCAAAGGCTACATTCGAGGGTTACCGAAATTGACTACTTGACCCAACTAGTTTGAACTTCGAAGTTTGGCTAGAAATCGGATAATTCGAGTACGAGCAAACTCGGGTTCAGGTCACTATTTCATCACTATTCATCAGTGATTGTGTGCAAGATCCCCTTTGTGCACAAACCTCTATACACTTTTATATGTACATTATTTTTGTTTAGTGAACAGCCATATTAGAGAGAAGGTTTAGGTTATGAAAACGGAAAGTTTCCTAGCAAGGAAAAGGAAACAGATAAGTTCTTCAAAGCTCCCATTTGTGAAATTTGTATCAATTGTATTTTCCTTTGGAACATCCATTTTTTGGCAGCAGCGTTTATTTAATTTTTAGCTGGGGATTATACTATTGGCTCTGAATAGAGAAAAATAAATAAAACCATTATATTATACAGATCCTGTGTAAAGATATTCTGACATTTCATTATATAATAATAATTTCAATATTATTAGATTATATTATTTCAATAAATAATAATAATTAAAATATATTATTTAATATTATTAGATTATATTATTTCAATATATAATAATAATTAAAATATATTATTTAATATAATTAGATTATATTATTTCAATATATAATAATAGTTAAAATATATTATTTAATATTATTAGATTATATTATTTCAATATATAATAATAATTGGAAAATTACCCATTTTTACAGAAAATTTTAAGTTACAGATATAGGATTTGGTACGTTCCAATTCCTATCCTATTTATCTATGTGTGGTATTTAAAATATTATTACCAGTAAATAACATCTTTAATAATTGATTTTACATTTTTGTAAAACATATTGTGACACATACTGTATAGCTACATACAAGATGTGGACCATTCTTATTCATAGATTTGACCGGCTTCCATTGTTTGGTTGAGTTTATATAAACTTCCCTCTCTCTTTTCATTACATTTTCAGCATGGCAGTACTGATGATTTTTTTATTTATAAAAGTATGAACAGTTGCATTCTTTCTAGGAAATAGACTACTGTCTATACTTAGTTAGCACATGGATCTATTCACCATTTAAATACTGCACTGAACAGGTTATTGCTGCATGTGCTTAGTGCAATTCTAAAGGTGCATAAAGATTTTTTTTAACCTGGGACATTCATTGGTCATCGTCTCAAGCTAAAATCGAACTCTAGCTTCTGTAGAGCTGTCCCATGACTCCCTTAAACAATCCGCCATGTTGGATTACTAAACAACTAACATATCCTGAAACAATCATTAATTATAGACGACATTTGAGCGCCATACGCCTGTTGGAAGCTTTAGGCTTACCTGGAGCAGGTTTGGTAGGGGTATTAGAGGTGCCCAGAATTCTTGATTGTGCTACTGGCCATTAGAGATAGACTAGAACTCGAACCTGAGTTCGCCCCAAGCTTTAATAGTTTGAACGAACCTTAACTATTTAAACTATTCCGGATTTCGAACTACCCAAACTTTTTCGATAATTATAGAATTTTCGCTAATTTTTTATAGTTAGAATCGATATCCCTCAACTTAAAGGAACTGTAAACCCATATAATCAAATATTTGCAGTCTTTGCCCTCCTTTTGTATTATTCACAGGGAGGTGAGAACGCTTATTCTCACCTCCCTGTGAATGATATTTTGCTCAGGGGACCGGGAACTTACCTTCGTTCCGCTCCACTCGCAGCCGCTCCTTCACTGACAGCCGCTCTGTCCCGACCGCGTGCCCTATCTTAGGCGCATGCGCGCCAATACAAAAGATAGGGCGCGCGATCGGGACAGAACAGCTGTACACAGAACAGAGAGCAGGAGGGACTTCTTGTCTCCCTCACACACTGAGGGAGTCTGAGGCTGTGCTCGCCGGCGGCACTCTGCAGGAGAAGCCTTAGGAATGTCACATGTCAGCCTCCCACCCATTAACTTTTTGGTCAGTCATTTCTTTATATCTTGGGCTGTGGAGCACGTAGAGAGGTGGTTGATGGCTCATTTTAAAGGCAGGCTTTAAATGTTTATTGTTGCGCTCGGTAGCCCTCGAATTAGCGATAACCCTCGAATGTGGTGTTCGGTTTTGTTAACCGTCGAAAATTCAATACGGAAGCAAGAAAATCGTCTGATTGTGGAGAGAGTTAGTATTTAAACAAGTTTTGGTGATATGTACATGTTCCCCAGACCATTTCCCAGTAAGAGCAACTTACAGTAAGTTACCATTGATCATTTTTACAGTATTTAATCCAAACTTTTCAAACTATTTGTCCCCATTGACCTTAATGGGTCCATTTTTGAACTATTGAACTTTCCGAACTTTTACTGAAGTTTGGAATTTCGATAACAAACAGAAATTTAGGAACTTTGGCCATCTCTACTGCCCATGAAAACCCTTTCAGGACCCCCCTCCTTGGAAAAGCTGTGCTTGCCCCTATATACTGTTATCAGACTAATCATTTAATAGTGCCCTAAACCACCCCCCCCTATTAGTACAAATAAGCAGTGTTCCCTTTAAAGGACATCTATACTGCAAAAATGTACTTTTTTAAATGAAAAGAAGCTGGGGCAGGGAGGTAGGATTGATTATTCCTACCTCCCAATATTCTTTCTTTCAATATTCTTGCCAGGTTAGTGTACTGGGCCTTCCTGTAATAAAGTAGACTCAGGAAGCCTGGCAGAAGCAGTTTTCTTTGTGCTGCCACTCCTCACAGAAATATTGGGAGGTAGAATCTACCAATCCTACCTCCCCACCCAATGTACTTTTTAACTGTTTTTGAAAAAACTTTATATGCACTACAGTTCTCTCTAATATTCAGGTGTCTGCACAGATACAGTAGATATTTTGTGAGCTTCACACCGCAGTGATTATATTCCAGCAGATTATTGTGTGGAAACCATTTTAACCTGTGTGTGCAGGGCTGCATAATTGTGTGCCCACACACAAACACACAGCTTAGAGGGAACACTGCCCATAACATGGGAACTATGGGAAGATGTGCTCCTTGTAGAGAGTGGTTAAAGTATTCATCCCGAGTTCTATTATGGGGGTTTAAATAGTCTATAGTTCTGCTATAATGTACAGCCTCCTGCAATATAAAAATATAACATTATTAAAGAAATAGAACACTGTGGTATTAGCCTGTTGTACCTTGATCTCTAGGAATTTTTTTTCTTTCCATCCACAGTAGAACAAGAAAGCTTCTGTTTAGACAGAAATGTCCTTACACTGCCCAGGCCAGTGTATGAAGAATAGAGTAATTATGGCATTTTGCGGGAAGGATTTGGTGGAGTATTAATAGGGTCTTAGTACTCTGTAGTAAAGTTTACCTTTCCTAAATACCGGTTTGCTTGCTGAGAGTTACAGGAATGTGAAAATAAATGAAACATTCATGTGATATTAAAGGGAAATTGGAGTGTTTGCAATGAATGAAAGTGTTTAGCTTCATGTTTTACTTCGGACCCCAGTGACTTACCAATCAAACATACAAGGTTCATTTATCCTTACAGCCTTTTATACGTTAGCTCACAGACGATCCTATTATCTATCATACAGAACAGTATCATCAGTATAATGTAGGTTCCTGGTTTCCAAAGTGGAAGGCGCTATCAGGCAATCATTAAATCTTCTTGGAAATAGCTGGTGTTATTAGGAGATTGCTTAGTGTCTGTCACCAGGTCCACATAAAGTGCTAAGATTTACCAAAATGACCTATGTCCCAGAATATTGGGCTTGGCGATCTATCTGGTTGGGATTTTGACTCATGTATACCTGGCTAAGGGGAAAATCTGCCTGTTGATATGTCACATATCCAGTTGGATCCAATGGGATTTGCCTAATAACAGCAAGGTCTGCCGCACATCTACCTGGCTCCCCATTAAACAACGCATTATCTACAAAGTCTTAACATTTAAAGCCCTTCACTCTGCTGCTCCTTCTTATATTTCCTCTCTAGTGTCCCCATATGTCCCTGTCTGTACCCTCCGCTCATCACAGAACCATTTCTTATATAGACCCCTCACTTATCCTGCCTCCTCTCGCCTTAAACCTTTTCTGTTTTGGCTCCCGTCCTCTGGAATTCTATTCCCCTCTCTCTACGTCAAGAAACCTCAATAAACAAGTTTAAATCTAACCTCTGATCCTATCTCTCTGAGCACAGAATAGCATAGGACTGTTGATACGGCATCAGTTATTATTTTAGCAGTTATTACACCCTTTTCCAATGTATCTGGTTGTAAAATAGATTGTAAGCTCTACTGGGCAGGGGCCTCTTTCCTCATGTTACATGTTTCAAGCACTTGTATATTTTGTGATTCTCATTTTTTTTATATATTTATGTATTTATTTACTTTTTGTATTCTTTATTGTACAGCGCTGCGTCCCCTGGCGGTGCTATATAAATAAATATACATACATACAAGGTGTGAGGCTGAAAATGGCAAAGTACGATGCCAACAAACTACCACAAATGGAACCGCAGTAGGTACCGAGAGAGCTGATACAAGTGGACTGTGTATGGGGGCACAGCCCCCAGGGTATGGGAGGCAGTAACCACTGATAACAGATATATTGAACAAAACACTGTATAAGCTCGTTCCATTTGATTATACAGCTGTACATAGGGCTATTTATTTGCCATGCCTTTAAACATGTAAACATTTCATCGCAGACAGAAAGGGACATTTGTGTGAATAGACATTTCAGTAGCATTTGTCATTTTAACTCAGTACATATCTAGAGAATGAATACTGAACATTGTGAGAGAATTCCAACATAGCAAGGACAGATGTATGTAGCCATCCTTGGAATTTAATGACAAAATATTTACACACCCTTTATAATGTTCTAGTTAAATAAATGGTGATCACTTCGTTTACATCATTCTTATGATGAATCTGTATTATTGGATTATTATTTGCAGTTAGTTCATTTTAACAGGACCTCTTTGGTTTTATGGCCTATGGATAACACTGCAATCCTCTTATTTATATGGCCTATGACTTGTCTGCATATTTTGATTAATAAAATGTGATTACAATGCAATATGTGTCTTCTGATTTATTCCTATATGAAGTTCTAAATAAGTTTGTAAAAGATCTAGATACAGAACACTCATCTAGGATAAACTTATATTTACTCTGCAGTTCCCTAAGGAAGGCATACAGGGTTCTAAAACACAGTTTACTTAATAACAATGGACATGGTGATCCAATCCCAAACCAAGGTCCCCGGAGCAGTGACCTCTTTTGTTGCCTTGGAATTCTTTTCTACCCAGCAGCAATGTGCACAAGCAAGCTGGAACCTCTATCTGGCATTGCACAGTGTAGGAAAGGAATGACAAAGGATTCTACAGACTGAACGCTGGGAGGGGACGTTCCATAACATCTTATTTGGTCTCTTTAAATCTACTTTAATGATCTCCACCCATAATTTCAAAGCTGTTTCCATTCTATTACTGGGCAAAGTATGGACAACTTTCATTTCATTTCTGACACACAAAGTGCAAACTTTCATTGATGGGGAAAGAAGGCGTAACTTTCCTTCTCTGCATGTTTTCATTTATTTATAAGAGTGGAAGCTGCCACGCTACTACTGGTTCTGGACCACAGTAGGAAGAATGTCACAGATGCCAAACTATTCATTGATTTAAGTGCTGATTCAAAAGTTTAACTGAATTAAACCTGTAAAAAAACTAACATTTGATTGTTGTAGGAAATGAGTATCACAATCAGGCTTTCGCACAACTTGTTGCATCTTAATTTGTTTGTTCCTTTTATTTCTAGGTGACATGTTAAAGGCCATCACCACATTATCACCACATTATGATCACCAAACAACAAAAATTGCTGAAACCAAGTCAAAAGTTCTACAGGGAGATTCAACTACACAAAGACGAGCATCTTTCGCAATCCCGCGATATGCGATTGCGTCTGTTATTGCGTCATGGGAATGCGGCATGGTAAGACGCTCATCTTTGCGCTGCTCTTAAGTCCCCATACAATACCCCATTTAGTTTTGGGCTATGAGGTTATGCAAAACATAACTTAATAGGTATTGTATTGCTATTTAATAAAACATTTGGAAATGGCGCAGCCCCCAATATAAGTGTAAAACCCATGATAACCTGATATTACATCAGGTCGCATGGATTTTACACTATTAGATCTCTCTAAAAGATCCCATAGAGAAAATAGCATGTGAGATCACTGGACAATAGGGAAGTTACTACATAGGTTCTATGCCTCCTGTCATCTTCATAGGTGGTCTGATTACTAAATCTGGCCAATCAGATCAGTGCAATTTGTCCATTAACATGTGAAAACCAACCACAAAATATCCCCTGGACATTATTCCTCTGTGGAATGGTAGTTAGCAGCAGAGTCATGTTTCTTGTCCTTGGGAAGCAAAATGAGTAATTTAAAGGAAAGTATCTATATGAATGCTATTGGTGCTGGTATAGAGCATACAACAAGCACATACCGCAATACCCTTTCTTGTTATTAAATTAAGTGTAAAACCCACTCTAACATATGTACTATTATTGTGGGTTTTACTCTGACTTAGGGGGCCTGTGGGAAGTCCAAAATATTTAAACTCTGTGCAGTGCACCTGATGCAAAACCCTTTTAGTTAAAGGACAATTATACTCTAACCGCTAAATCCACACCCCTGTGTATACTTTCTATCTCGTTATACAAAAATTCCTTAATTGCTCCAGTCTAATTTTGCCTTTCAGACTGTCAGTGACATGACCATGGAAAGATACACGTCCTCCCATCGGCAGGTTCATGGACAGACTGCAAATGCAGAAATAGGCCGGAGTAACAAAGGAATCTTTGGGTAATTACTACTGGAGTTAGATATTGTACCCAGCAGTTCAGGTCCTCACCATGGGTACATCAGGTAGTGAGAAGAGAAAAGGATCAGGGAAGGAGAGTAAAATTGGCCTGCATTGCGATACCTAGTAGGGTAAAAAAAGTATTCCATTGGGGTCTAATCGTGTTGCACACCACGATACTTACATAACCGTAATTGCATAATGTACTAAATCTAGTAAAGTGTTTAATGCATTGCGAGATCTTAGCCAGGTAAGTAACAACCACAAAAAAACATGTATATTTTGGGGATTCTGTATTAACCATCCCATTTTAATGTTTAACATCATACATTAAAGGCAGATTGTGTTCTATGTACAGTATTGCTGATTCTACTGTAACTAGTATAAATTACTGTACATTACAAACATTACACAGCTCAGCTACCGAATTTTTACAGCAGGTAATTTGTTAACTGTCAAATTTAGGGATTATAGAAATGCACAGCGCATTATGGTTTGTGCTACAATTCCCAACCTCTGCCATTGATTCCCCAAGAGGGAAATTACAGGTCTAAGAATTCAAAACACTACATAACCTTTGATGGATCAGCACCAACTGTAAGTATAATGTTTCCCACAGTAGAAAAACGGTTTCTCTTCCATGGGAGCACAAAAGGTTGATGTAATAAAAGGTGCAAAGGTCTGCCTTGACTATTTATCGACAACAACCAATCAGATGTTACCTAACTGCAGTTCACCAGTAAATCGCATCCGATTGGTTGCCCAGGCAAACTTTTGCACCTCTTATTCCCTGTTTAATTAGCTATTTGCTGGTGTGAGGGAATGTGTTAGGGAGGGCTAGCAGTTGGATTAAGGAGACAGACAGTGCTGTATTTTGCTCTTGTGTGTTTGTTTCAATAGCCAGAATTCCAGACAGTCCACCATTCAACTCTCCTGCCAGTCCATTTTTGCCTTTATCAGCCATTTATCCTTTACAAGAATTTGACTGTACTCACAAAGGGTTCTGGTAGTTGTAGTTTTAAACCAGCTACAGGGATTTAGGATGCACATTTGTCAAGGTGAAGCATCCACACTCCTGCATTGCCTGTAGTGCAACATTTATATTATATTGATATAAACATATACTAAGATTTATTCAATTCAGATACACATTTAACTTTATTTATGATCTGTCAATCTATGGCTAACTACACTGATTCTAATCTAAACTTTACTAAATTAGCATTAGCATGGTAGATCCCACATTTCTATCAGCAGGTTACAGTGTGAAATACATCACATAGCGCAACCAGGAAATGTCTGACACACGACAGTGAAACATCTATAACCAACAGAAAACACTTTCTGTGGTTTTTCAAATGATCCCCCACCCCTGGGTCCTAACACAGTAGGTTTAGTACCATGCTGACAGTCAGCAGACAGAAAAGCCACCACAGTGTGAAAAGGCAACACAAGCACAGGACAAAGCCAATATCAGGAGATGGATGAATGGACAGGTACTTGGATCCCTCCCTAAGGGCTAGGCCATGCTAGCGCGTTTTTCGCGCGTTTGCGCACGCGTTTCGCGCTCGCAATTGCGCACGCGATTTTTGCTAAAATGGAAATCACGGGAACGCAAAAATTCCCGCGATTTCCGATGCACATGCGATTGCGTGTCCGTTCGCGTTTTGGTAACGCATGCGTTCACCATTTTTGGTGCGTTAGCGCAGCGTTTCCATAACGCGAAATGGCAAAAACGCATGCGCAAAACGCGAACGCAAAGGCGAACGCACAAGAAAAGTGCACACAACGCGATAACACTCGCGATTTTGTGCGCGATTTCTGTGTGTTGTAATGTGGCCTCAGCCTAATACAACTTTGGACTGCGCTGCGATCCGATTTTCGGACTGCGTGTGATCATTCATTTTTTGCGGATCAATGCGCTCCAAATGCGCGAATCGCAGAGTAAGCAGACGGTAATAAGCGTGAAACTGAAATGCAATAAATCAAGTGTATCCAGGGCAGCGATAAAGTTAACGTGCAACAGGTCATCAAACAGTTTTCACTCTTGCATTATAGTGCAGGAATGTCAAACTTGCGGCTCTACAGATGTTCAAAAACATCTGCAGTCAGGGAATGCTGGGAGTTGTAGTTTTCAAACATCTGGAAGGCTGCAATGTAGACAGTCACCCCCATCAAGTAGGTATCCAATGCACATTAACCAGTCTGCAGACATCTATGTGCTATCGAATACACCCCCTGTCTGGGAATATCAACACAAGCAAAAGGAGAACAAACCAACCATATAGCTACCAGCCCAGGGTACATACACACAGTGTCTCACTTCTACCTATGGCAAGACATAGACTGACAGCAACACCAGACAGATGATTTAATTTGATTAATAACCGGAGAACCTGACTGTTTGACCTCCTTGTTACATAGTGAACTTGGTGCATTTTCCCATGAATTGAGCACTGAAGTGTCATTTGCTAATGAGGCTCCAGTTCGTGGGAATCAGCCTGCACATGTGGACTGTGCCCTATACAGTAGGTACATGGCACTAACCCAATGCCAAGTCCCCTAGGTGCCAGGGCAGGAGGGTGTCAGTAAATAAACAGCAGCCAACTAGTTACTTTTCACTCTAACTGTAGCTTTAGGTTATTTAGGAGAGATTAAAGGAGCCATAAAACCAACGTAACATGTAAAACAACCAGCTAAGTAAATTCTCTGTGCCATCCAGCCTGGGCTGTCATGTGTGGGGACTTACAGTCTCTTGTTCACTGGGTCCAGCTGCCAGTGCATGGCCATGGAGAATCCAAACAAGCTCCCAGGATCCCCTCTTTTGGAGATGACATTCTCAGTGTCCAGGTTAAAAGCAGCAATGAAAGTGGAAGAGAAGCGGAGCAGCAGGTAGCCCAGAGCCAATGTGTGCGCCATGGTGCACGATTCTTCCCTCCTGTCCCAGTAGGTGCCAAGTGCAAATCCTTGGGGATCTCTCACAATCCTTTTCTGCCCTCCTCCCTTTGCCCTTTCCCCTGTGCCCGTCCCACTCTCCCAAGCTGAATCTGAATGGGACTGTTGTTCTCTAGAGAGTAGAAGGTTTTATATGAAGCGCTGAGGCAACCAGACCCCTCCCTGCTGCCCAATCCTACAGCCCAGGGATCAGTTCTTTTCTTCTCTTTCTCCCAGGGATTCCCTGCCCAGCCCACCGGTTCCTACTTCTCCCCTGCTTCTGGGCTTCAAACAGCTGCTTAGACAGTGCAGAGGGAAAAGGCTCAAAGGGGCGGGGTCAGATCACACAGTCTCAGCCAATACTGTCTACACAATATGAGGCTTTGTACATCCACACTATATACAGTGCAACTTTATTCATACAAACCAGCCAATCACTCAGCTGGGATCCCTATGGTCCCCTCCTATACAAGGAGTATCACAAACTGCACTAGGAATGTCAGGTAAAGGCAAGGTAATATTTTAGACAAGCTGCTCCTATGTGAAAAGAGGTGTAATCAGTTTTAGCAATGCACAATTTTAAAATAAGTGTTGGAATTCCTGGATTCACCTGCTCCATTTCTGGCAGCAGTGAAATAGTTAAACCTGCCCTAATAACATTGGGTTATGGCAGATTTATTTTTCTGACATCTGGGCTTAAGTAACAGGTGTTGTTTTCGCCTTCACTCATCATTTGTTTAAAAGGAGAACCATAGCGCATATTAAGTTTGGAATAAAAACCCAGTTAAATGAAAAGTACCTGGGGCAGGGAGGTAGGATTGGTAATTCCTACCTCCCAAAATCGTTTCTGTGTTAAGAAAACTGCTTCTTCACTATCTTTTTTTACAGGAAAGCCCAAGACACTAACCTGCCAGGTGTGCTAGCGCTCCTCAACGAAATGACATTGGGAGGTAGGAGTAATCAACCCTTTAACTGGTAGTAAGGTAGATCTGACAGTATCATCATCCCACATGCTTTATTGAAGTTAAGTATATAGCCCCATGGGTAAAAACTTCCTAACATTTATGGCAAACTGTTGGGGCAACACAATTGCAATAGTCATATTTATTTCAATGACAACAATATGGTTTTTCTATCTTGCCTGTATTTAGTGCACACTGCTCATTGCAGCGACGTGAAGCTGTTCTATTACATGTTAGATAATTAAGGTTTATAAACCGAATTATCCTGATAATTGTGTTTTGTATTTAAATAAAGCGATGCTCTCTAATTATCATGATGAATTGGATTCTGGGATTTCTGATTTGTTGAGGTTTCTAGAAGCACAGAAAACAGACAGTTCCCACTCATTAATACATTTACAAAAGCAGTTAATTAACGTTGTCTTGGGGAATAACACTATTATTTCATTGGCTGTATATTTTCCCTTGCAAGATCGTTCCCCAATGTTTTCCATAGACTGTATAAAAGATCCTTAGGTGGCATGAACAGTAAAACAGGTTGTTGTGTCCCAGGGCATGATGGGACATTATATTGCAGGGTTTCAGTTAAGTGTTTGCTTTGAGCAGGTTGAATGGAAGCAGTTTTCTCTCTGCACAGTTTGTCTGGAGTTTGAACCAGAAACAGCAGGAAGTGATATGATGCCAAGTTTAATGGCTTCCCCATTCATCAGAAATGTAAATTGTGCGGGGCTACACATATATAAGGTATATCACAGTGTTATAGACCCTTCATACAGTGGAAAACCCACACCCCCTGCAGTCTGAATTAAAGAAGTAGTTCCGTGAGAGAGAAAAAATAATAAATAAATGAAGAAAGGATCTTTTACATTAACGTCTAAAAATAATAAAGAGAACTCACTAAAAAGGTCAGTAAGTGTAATTTACTAAAGATAAACCATCATACACACTGTTTTTTTTATTATATCACTTTATAAACTTGGTTACACATATGGATTTGCACTTTATATTGGCCCAAAGGATAATAGTCATATACACAAGCTGGGAATGCATTAAACGGGTTTTAAAGGGCATGTCCACCCCCAAAACTAAAATTTAACCCCATACTGGCCCCACTGTGTAGCATTCAAAAATCCTTACATCTCTGCTCCAAATGGTTCTCCTGCAGTGCCCTTTCAAAGTCCTGGAAAGTAAAGGGTAGAAGCTGTTAGTGAGTCATCCGGTGCCTGTTTATTCCTCAACCTCAACAAGGACTGAGGGGAGGGGAACCCTTCCACCTCCCACCATCCAGATCCATCTAGATCCATCCAGCACAAGGTAGGTAACCCCTGCACACCCCAAAACGCCGAAATATTTCTTTGAAATTTTTTAAGATGGATACTTACAGCCCCTTCTCTCTGGCCTTTAAGCCAATCACAGACACGGCTGCCGGTCTGGCCCCTGTTTGTGACTTCCTCCAAACAGGGCGCCGGGAGGAGACGACGTGGGAGTGTAAGGGCTGTAAGTATTGATCTAAAAAATTTTTAGAAGAAATATATCGGCGGTTGGGGGTGGGCAGGGGTACCTATCTTATATTTAAAGTTGATTTTCAGGGTGGACATGCCCTTTAAAGAAAAGGTAATGTGTTTACCAATTGTATAATCAATTGTTGTTTATTAACAGAAATCATCTTTTGATATTGAAAATAAATAATCATTTTTATTATCATTAATTGTAAATGTAAAACAATTTGTTTATTTGAAGTTATAAACTAAAAGGCGCATATACCTGAAATAGTAGTCTCTGCATTTAAAGGAGAATTAAACCTATAATACAACTAAGCTTAAAGGGTACAGTAAAATATTTTTTTTCCATTCAGTTTTGTTGAAGAAAAAAAAACTGAATGGAATCTTCAATCTTCAATAAAACCTGCGGGAGCCAGGACAGGAGATTCGGAACTTACCCAATATCTCGCTCCTCCGCCGCGTCCTCTGACAAGTTCCGATGGACTCTGTATTCTATGCGCATCTCACTAAGCATGCATCCCCCTGGTGACTTCTGACAGTGACTGGACTGCAGACAGATAAGTGTACCTATTGAGCTTTTGAGCCAGGACCTTACTTTAGGGGCTAATTGAGATGGAGGGCTGCGTTTGGAAATTGTATATATAATATGTTTTCAATTGATTTTATAGTATATTGTCTTCATCTTTACCCTATGGAATTTCGATACAAATAAAGGGTTTGTATATTTATATTATAATTATATATATATATATATATTTTTTTTGTATTTTTTTTTTTTTTTTAAACAAACAGCGATGTTTCGGTCTTTTTTCTCAGACCTTTCTCAAGAGCTTGAGACTGAAACGTCGCTGTTTTTTGCACCCTCAATAAAAGGTTGAATGAAGAAGGCCTAGTTGTGCACCTTGACTATATCGTTTCAATATAATATAATCTCCTAAGTAGCACCAGGCATTTACACAGGTACTGTGAGTGCGCACACCCATGAAGATATATATATAGATATATATATATATATATATAGATATATATATAGCTAAAGACTGAGTACTGAGTACTGTCTCCAATGAACGGACATTTTGGGCAATGTGTATGTGTGTATACATTTGGTTAGGGGTTGTCCATTGATCCACCCAATGGAACATTGAATGATGCCTGAACGAACGCATACACATGGGGGTATATCTCCGTTCCTTGGCAACTCATTCATCAGTAGAGATGTCCAAACTTCCTAAAGTTTAGTTTGTTTTCAAACTCCCATAAAAGTTCAGAAGTTCTGAAACTAACCCATACAAGTCAATGGGAGGAAGTAGTTTGAAAAGTTCAAAATAAATACAGATAAAATAGCAATGGTAACATCCTCCAAATGGCTCTGGAACAGGGAAATGGTCTGGGGAACCTGTACATATCACCAAAACTTCCTTCCCCCACAATCGGGCAGTTGTTGGGTATCCGCATGCTACATTTTAGGGTTATGGCCAAACAATACATTCAAGGGTTACTGAAAATCGAATGATACATTTGGGGGGTCGAAAATCAAATATTGCGTACGAGGGTTACTGAATTAAAACTCTACATTCAAGGATTATCGACAATTGAACATTACATTCAAAGGTTACCAAAATCGACACTACATTTGACGGTTACTTAACAATACATTTAAGGGTTACCGATATTAAAGGCTACATTCGAGGGTTACTTAATGATACATTTGAGGGTTATCAAAATCAAAGGCTACATTCGAGGGTTACCGAAATTGACTACTTGACCCAACTAGTTTGAACTTCGAAGTTTGGCTAGAAATCGGATAATTCGAGTACGAGCAAACTCGGGTTCAGGTCACTATTTCATCACTATTCATCAGTGATTGTGTGCAAGATCCCCTTTGTGCACAAACCTCTATACACTTTTATATGTACATTATTTTTGTTTAGTGAACAGCCATATTAGAGAGAAGGTTTAGGTTATGAAAACGGAAAGTTTCCTAGCAAGGAAAAGGAAACAGATAAGTTCTTCAAAGCTCCCATTTGTGAAATTTGTATCAATTGTATTTTCCTTTGGAACATCCATTTTTTGGCAGCAGCGTTTATTTAATTTTTAGCTGGGGATTATACTATTGGCTCTGAATAGAGAAAAATAAATAAAACCATTATATTATACAGATCCTGTGTAAAGATATTCTGACATTTCATTATATAATAATAATTTCAATATTATTAGATTATATTATTTCAATAAATAATAATAATTAAAATATATTATTTAATATTATTAGATTATATTATTTCAATATATAATAATAATTAAAATATATTATTTAATATAATTAGATTATATTATTTCAATATATAATAATAGTTAAAATATATTATTTAATATTATTAGATTATATTATTTCAATATATAATAATAATTGGAAAATTACCCATTTTTACAGAAAATTTTAAGTTACAGATATAGGATTTGGTACGTTCCAATTCCTATCCTATTTATCTATGTGTGGTATTTAAAATATTATTACCAGTAAATAACATCTTTAATAATTGATTTTACATTTTTGTAAAACATATTGTGACACATACTGTATAGCTACATACAAGATGTGGACCATTCTTATTCATAGATTTGACCGGCTTCCATTGTTTGGTTGAGTTTATATAAACTTCCCTCTCTCTTTTCATTACATTTTCAGCATGGCAGTACTGATGATTTTTTTATTTATAAAAGTATGAACAGTTGCATTCTTTCTAGGAAATAGACTACTGTCTATACTTAGTTAGCACATGGATCTATTCACCATTTAAATACTGCACTGAACAGGTTATTGCTGCATGTGCTTAGTGCAATTCTAAAGGTGCATAAAGATTTTTTTTAACCTGGGACATTCATTGGTCATCGTCTCAAGCTAAAATCGAACTCTAGCTTCTGTAGAGCTGTCCCATGACTCCCTTAAACAATCCGCCATGTTGGATTACTAAACAACTAACATATCCTGAAACAATCATTAATTATAGACGACATTTGAGCGCCATACGCCTGTTGGAAGCTTTAGGCTTACCTGGAGCAGGTTTGGTAGGGGTATTAGAGGTGCCCAGAATTCTTGATTGTGCTACTGGCCATTAGAGATAGACTAGAACTCGAACCTGAGTTCGCCCCAAGCTTTAATAGTTTGAACGAACCTTAACTATTTAAACTATTCCGGATTTCGAACTACCCAAACTTTTTCGATAATTATAGAATTTTCGCTAATTTTTTATAGTTAGAATCGATATCCCTCAACTTAAAGGAACTGTAAACCCATATAATCAAATATTTGCAGTCTTTGCCCTCCTTTTGTATTATTCACAGGGAGGTGAGAACGCTTATTCTCACCTCCCTGTGAATGATATTTTGCTCAGGGGACCGGGAACTTACCTTCGTTCCGCTCCACTCGCAGCCGCTCCTTCACTGACAGCCGCTCTGTCCCGACCGCGTGCCCTATCTTAGGCGCATGCGCGCCAATACAAAAGATAGGGCGCGCGATCGGGACAGAACAGCTGTACACAGAACAGAGAGCAGGAGGGACTTCTTGTCTCCCTCACACACTGAGGGAGTCTGAGGCTGTGCTCGCCGGCGGCACTCTGCAGGAGAAGCCTTAGGAATGTCACATGTCAGCCTCCCACCCATTAACTTTTTGGTCAGTCATTTCTTTATATCTTGGGCTGTGGAGCACGTAGAGAGGTGGTTGATGGCTCATTTTAAAGGCAGGCTTTAAATGTTTATTGTTGCGCTCGGTAGCCCTCGAATTAGCGATAACCCTCGAATGTGGTGTTCGGTTTTGTTAACCGTCGAAAATTCAATACGGAAGCAAGAAAATCGTCTGATTGTGGAGAGAGTTAGTATTTAAACAAGTTTTGGTGATATGTACATGTTCCCCAGACCATTTCCCAGTAAGAGCAACTTACAGTAAGTTACCATTGATCATTTTTACAGTATTTAATCCAAACTTTTCAAACTATTTGTCCCCATTGACCTTAATGGGTCCATTTTTGAACTATTGAACTTTCCGAACTTTTACTGAAGTTTGGAATTTCGATAACAAACAGAAATTTAGGAACTTTGGCCATCTCTACTGCCCATGAAAACCCTTTCAGGACCCCCCTCCTTGGAAAAGCTGTGCTTGCCCCTATATACTGTTATCAGACTAATCATTTAATAGTGCCCTAAACCACCCCCCCCTATTAGTACAAATAAGCAGTGTTCCCTTTAAAGGACATCTATACTGCAAAAATGTACTTTTTTAAATGAAAAGAAGCTGGGGCAGGGAGGTAGGATTGATTATTCCTACCTCCCAATATTCTTTCTTTCAATATTCTTGCCAGGTTAGTGTACTGGGCCTTCCTGTAATAAAGTAGACTCAGGAAGCCTGGCAGAAGCAGTTTTCTTTGTGCTGCCACTCCTCACAGAAATATTGGGAGGTAGAATCTACCAATCCTACCTCCCCACCCAATGTACTTTTTAACTGTTTTTGAAAAAACTTTATATGCACTACAGTTCTCTCTAATATTCAGGTGTCTGCACAGATACAGTAGATATTTTGTGAGCTTCACACCGCAGTGATTATATTCCAGCAGATTATTGTGTGGAAACCATTTTAACCTGTGTGTGCAGGGCTGCATAATTGTGTGCCCACACACAAACACACAGCTTAGAGGGAACACTGCCCATAACATGGGAACTATGGGAAGATGTGCTCCTTGTAGAGAGTGGTTAAAGTATTCATCCCGAGTTCTATTATGGGGGTTTAAATAGTCTATAGTTCTGCTATAATGTACAGCCTCCTGCAATATAAAAATATAACATTATTAAAGAAATAGAACACTGTGGTATTAGCCTGTTGTACCTTGATCTCTAGGAATTTTTTTTCTTTCCATCCACAGTAGAACAAGAAAGCTTCTGTTTAGACAGAAATGTCCTTACACTGCCCAGGCCAGTGTATGAAGAATAGAGTAATTATGGCATTTTGCGGGAAGGATTTGGTGGAGTATTAATAGGGTCTTAGTACTCTGTAGTAAAGTTTACCTTTCCTAAATACCGGTTTGCTTGCTGAGAGTTACAGGAATGTGAAAATAAATGAAACATTCATGTGATATTAAAGGGAAATTGGAGTGTTTGCAATGAATGAAAGTGTTTAGCTTCATGTTTTACTTCGGACCCCAGTGACTTACCAATCAAACATACAAGGTTCATTTATCCTTACAGCCTTTTATACGTTAGCTCACAGACGATCCTATTATCTATCATACAGAACAGTATCATCAGTATAATGTAGGTTCCTGGTTTCCAAAGTGGAAGGCGCTATCAGGCAATCATTAAATCTTCTTGGAAATAGCTGGTGTTATTAGGAGATTGCTTAGTGTCTGTCACCAGGTCCACATAAAGTGCTAAGATTTACCAAAATGACCTATGTCCCAGAATATTGGGCTTGGCGATCTATCTGGTTGGGATTTTGACTCATGTATACCTGGCTAAGGGGAAAATCTGCCTGTTGATATGTCACATATCCAGTTGGATCCAATGGGATTTGCCTAATAACAGCAAGGTCTGCCGCACATCTACCTGGCTCCCCATTAAACAACGCATTATCTACAAAGTCTTAACATTTAAAGCCCTTCACTCTGCTGCTCCTTCTTATATTTCCTCTCTAGTGTCCCCATATGTCCCTGTCTGTACCCTCCGCTCATCACAGAACCATTTCTTATATAGACCCCTCACTTATCCTGCCTCCTCTCGCCTTAAACCTTTTCTGTTTTGGCTCCCGTCCTCTGGAATTCTATTCCCCTCTCTCTACGTCAAGAAACCTCAATAAACAAGTTTAAATCTAACCTCTGATCCTATCTCTCTGAGCACAGAATAGCATAGGACTGTTGATACGGCATCAGTTATTATTTTAGCAGTTATTACACCCTTTTCCAATGTATCTGGTTGTAAAATAGATTGTAAGCTCTACTGGGCAGGGGCCTCTTTCCTCATGTTACATGTTTCAAGCACTTGTATATTTTGTGATTCTCATTTTTTTTATATATTTATGTATTTATTTACTTTTTGTATTCTTTATTGTACAGCGCTGCGTCCCCTGGCGGTGCTATATAAATAAATATACATACATACAAGGTGTGAGGCTGAAAATGGCAAAGTACGATGCCAACAAACTACCACAAATGGAACCGCAGTAGGTACCGAGAGAGCTGATACAAGTGGACTGTGTATGGGGGCACAGCCCCCAGGGTATGGGAGGCAGTAACCACTGATAACAGATATATTGAACAAAACACTGTATAAGCTCGTTCCATTTGATTATACAGCTGTACATAGGGCTATTTATTTGCCATGCCTTTAAACATGTAAACATTTCATCGCAGACAGAAAGGGACATTTGTGTGAATAGACATTTCAGTAGCATTTGTCATTTTAACTCAGTACATATCTAGAGAATGAATACTGAACATTGTGAGAGAATTCCAACATAGCAAGGACAGATGTATGTAGCCATCCTTGGAATTTAATGACAAAATATTTACACACCCTTTATAATGTTCTAGTTAAATAAATGGTGATCACTTCGTTTACATCATTCTTATGATGAATCTGTATTATTGGATTATTATTTGCAGTTAGTTCATTTTAACAGGACCTCTTTGGTTTTATGGCCTATGGATAACACTGCAATCCTCTTATTTATATGGCCTATAGGTTCATTGGTCAGTTTAATAAAAAGCTGGATGAGTTTCTACAAACATGGAATGTTACAAGTTACTGGTATTGATACATAAAGTAGAGTTGGGAAAGGGTTTGTCACTGTGAGAACGGTAAAGCTATGGAACTGTCTTCCAGTGGACGTTGTTATGGCAGGTTCATTGGTCAGTTTAATAAAAAGCTGGATGAGTTTCTACAAACATGGAATGTTACAAGTTACTGGTATTGATACATAAAGTAGAGTTGGGAATACAAGGGAAGCAGGGGTATGACTGCAATGGGGCCCAGTGTTTCCAGAGGTGTAGATACAAGGAAAGCAGGGGTATGACTGCAATGCGGCCCAGTGTTTCCAGAGGTGTAGATACAAGGGAAGCAGGGGTATGACTGCAATGGGGCCCAGTGTTTCAGAGGTGTTAGATACAAGGGAAGCAGGGGTATGACTGCAATGGGGCCCAGTGTTTCCAGGGGTGTAGATACAAGGGGAACAGGGGTATTACTGCAATGGGGCCCAGCGTTTCCAGAGGTGTAGATACAAGGGGAACAGGGGTATGACTGCAATGTCCTTACCTCACAATCGCAGCTCCATAGGGTTCTCCTGTAGTCCCACCCCAAAGTCCCAAAAACTGACCACCAACTGCCCTCCTACCTGGCCTCCGGGAGAAGTTTGGCATGCGTACTGCAGCCCTTCTCCCCTCCCTCCCTCTCCGGATTCCCTCCCCCTAGCGTTAATCCCCTTTAATATAGTAATCCCCCTGGTGCCCCAGCCCAACCGCATAATTTTTATTTTTAGAAAGCTCCCCAAACTCTTACTTACCTCTCCTCTTTCCTCCGTGAAGTGAGCTGCGGCAGCCGCGTCCGTGATTGGCTGCCGCTCAGCCAATCACCAGACGTCGACTGCGGTCCCGCCCTCCTGCTTGCATTTCCTCGCCAAGCAGAGGGCCAGGAGCGCGGCGGAGGAAAGAGGGGAGGTAAGTAGAGTTTGGGGGGCTTTCTAAAAATAAATAATGCGGTTGGGTGGGGGACCAGGGGGAAGGCATATTAAAAAATAGGTGTAAGGGTGGACATACCCTTTAAAGGGAACAGTGGTCCAAAAATGACTTTTGTAAATTGACAGGAATTTCTTTACTGAGTATTTTTGCAAATTACTTTCATTATTTTTTTACATAGTTTCGAAGATATTTTTATGTGTGATATGGTAGCAGCATCACCAGATCCCCTGCATTTCCAGCTTCAAACCCATGTGATAATCCCTCTTCTCTGTCTCCTTATCCTCCATTAGAAAAATAAACACACCGTAACCACTCCTCTGCTGTGGGCTGTTCTGCCCCCCCCCTCCTCCCCTTCAGTAACTGTAACTCGATCTCTACCTTGTTTTTTTCTGCTTTTTCCTGCACTGAGCATGTGCCAACCATAGATTACAAGGAACTATTATTTGTGACCACAGATTCAGAACCTCCCACCCCTTAACTTTCTGATCATTGATTTCTTTATATCTGGGCTGTGCAGCACGTAGAGGGGTGGTTGATAAAGGTAGGAACCCACCCTTTCATTTAAAATTTGTTTGAAACTGTTTGGCGACCACATTTCCCCTTAAAACTGGAACCAGATCCCCAGTTTAAACCTCATGGTTATTCTAGACGGAATAGATTTGGAGACTGTCCCACCACTGCAGGGAGAATTGGTTCTTTCACATAGGCTTCCTACTTACCCACTGCCCTTTCTTCACACAGATCAGCCAATGACCTCATGCTTTTCTTGCTCTCTGAATCATCTTCCTCTTTGGACAAGGCCTTAAGGATCTTACTGCAGGCAAGGGCTCCTACCATGCCAGTCTGGGGACTGAAGATAAAGCCAAAGGGATTCAAATAAGGTTTCACTCACACACAACATTTAGTCTGAATATTTAATATTTTAAAAGACAATTGAAGTCACCCACTCCTAAACCGCTATGTTGTAACCTTGGGTACAGCTGATAAACTTACTATAAATGTTCCTCACTAGTCCCGTCTAACTCCTCCCTCATTTTGTCAGTGACAAGACCAATAGGAAGAAGCACTCTGCAAGAAGCGCGTCTTCACATTGGCCATGTCGCTGACTGAGAAGAGAATCCAAAAGAGGAAAACTACAGTAAGTAAAACAGTTGATCAGCAATGTACTCAAAGACAATGTCCTAGTGGTAAAGCTCCTTCGGAGTATTTCATATGGTTAGAAGATGATGAGTGTGGTAGGTTAGTATAATTGTCCTTTAAGGACAAATAATTACAAAAACTTAACTTTAGGCATTCTACCCATCGCGGACACTTAACCTGTTTTTTTAATAAGGTAAAACCGTGTGTCAGAGAAGTACAGGATTGGAAAGCAAGAGCGAGAATAAAATGAGACTATCAAAGACACAAAAGGTTACTCATTATATACTCATATTAGCTCTCATTATTACTCATTACTTTTCGTGTATGTTGGTTTTCCTCTATTGAGCATGTGCAGGAGATACCAAAAATCCACCATGGCTGCCTGCTGACTACCCGCAGGTATCTAGAGCACAGAATGGGGCAAGATTTCTCATACAATTTCAGGAGATATCTGATGCATTCAATAGATCAACTGGACTTGAAGTTTAGTTCTTGAAGACGTTTCGTGATTGTTGATAAATGGAGGTGATGCATTTTGGACTTAAAAATCTTGTGCTGCTTATACTATAAATGGCTCTGTGTTAAGTGAATCCCTGTTGGAAAGGGATCTTGGAGTTTTGGTGGATAACAAACTTAAAGGAAGCAAGCAGTGCCAGGCGGCAACAGCCAGAGCCAGCATGGTATTGTCTTGTATAAAGAGAGGTATGGATTCAAGGGAGGAAAATGTAATTCTCCCTCTTTACACAGCACTGGTAGGCCTCATTTGGAATATGCAGTGCAATTATGGAACCCTATTTACAAAAGGACATCTTTGAAATGGAAAGGGTCCAGAGAAGGGCAACTAAATTAATAAGGGGATTGGGGGACTTGAATATGAAGAGACTGGAAAAGTTACAATTATGTACGCTGGAGAAATGCGCTTGCGTGGGGATATGATTACTGTGTATAAATACATTAACGGGCCATCAATAAACTATTGGGACATTGTTCACCAAAACATGTCAGAGGACACGTGACATCCCTTAAGACTTGAAGAAAAAAAGGTTTAGGCTTCAAGTTCGGAAAGGGTTTCACTGTGAGAACGGTTAAAGCTATGGAGCTGTCTTCCAGTGGACGTTGTTACGGCAGGTTCATTGGTCGTTTAATAAAAAGCTGGATGAGTTTCTTGCAAACAAGGTATGTTACATTACTGGTATTGATACATAAAGTAGAGTTGGGAAAGGGTTTGTCACTGTGGAGAACGGTAAAGCTATGGAACTGTCTTCCAGTGGACGTTGTTTGGCAGGTTCATGGTCAGTTAATAAAAAGCTGGGATGAGTTTCTGCAAACAAGGTATGTTACAAGTTACTGGTATTGATACATAAAGTAGAGTTGGGAAAGGGTTTGCACTGTGAGAACGGTAAAGCTATGGAACTGTCTTCCAGTGGAAGTGTTATGGCAGGTTCATTGGTCAGTTTAATAAAAAGCTGGATGAGTTTCTACAACAAGGAATGTTACAAGTTACTGGTATTGATACATAAGTAGAGTTGGGAAGGGTTGTCACATGTGAGAACGGTAAAGCTATGGAACTGTCTTCCAGTGGACGTTGTTATGGCAGGTTCATTGGTCAGTTAATAAAAAGCTGGATGAGTTTCTACAAACAAGAATGTTACAAGTTACTGGTATTGATACTAAAGTAGAGTTGGGAAAGGGTTTGTCACTGTGAGAACGGTAAAGGCTATGGAACTGTCTTCAGTGGACGTTGTTATGGCAGGTTCATTGGTCAGTTTATAAAAAGCTGGATGAGTTTCTACAAACAAGGAATGTTACAAGTTACTGGTATTGATACATAAAGTAGAGTTGGGAAAGGGTTTGTCTGTGAGAACGGTTAAAGCTATGGAACTGACTTCCAGTGGACGTTGTTATGGCAGGTTCATTGGTCAGTTTATAAAAAGCTGGATGAGTTTCTGCCAACAAGGAATGTTACAAGTTACTGGTATTGATACATAAAGTAGAGTTGGGAAAGGGTTTGTCACTGTGAGAACGGTAATATAGATGGAACTGTCTTCCAGTGGACGTGTTATGGCAGGTTCATTGGTCAGTTTAATAAAAAGCTGGATGAGTTCTGCAAACAAGGAATGTTACAAGTTACTGGTATTGATAAATAAAGTAGAGTGGGAAAGGGTTTGTCACTGTGAGAACGGTAAGATATGGAACTGTCTTCCAGTGGACGTTGTTAGGCAGGTTCATTGGTCAGTTTAATAAAAAGCTGGATGAGTTTCTGCAACAAGGTATGTTACAAGTTACTGGTATTGATACATAAAGTAGAGTTGGGAAAGGGTTTGTCACTGTGAGAACGGTAAAGCTATGGAACTGTTTCCAGTGGACGTTGTTATGGCAGGTTCATTGGTCAGTTTATAAAAAAGCTGGATGAGTTTCTGCAAACAAGGTATGTTACAAGTTACTGGTATTGATACATAAGTAGAGTTGGGAAAGGGTTTGTCACTGTGAGAACGGTAAAGCTATGGAACTGTCTTCCAGTGGAAGTTGTTACGGCAGGTTCATTGGTCAGTTTAATAAAAGCTGGATGAGTTTCTGCAAACAAGGTATGTTACAAGTTACTGGGATTGATACATAAAGTAGAGTTGGGAAAGGGTTTGTCACTGTGAGAACGGTAAAGCTATGGAACTGTCTTCCAGTGGAGGTTGTTATGGCAGGTCATTGGTCAGTTTAATAAAAAGCTGGATGAGTTTCTACAAACATGGAATGTTAACAGTTACTGGTATTGATACATAAAGTAGAGTTGGGAAAGGGTTTGTCACTGTGAGAACGGTAAAGCTATGGAACTGTCTTCCAGTGGACGTTGTTATGGCAGGTTCATGGGCAGTTTAATAAAAAGCTGGATGAGTTTCTACAAACAAGGAATGTTACAAGTTACTGGTATTGTACATAAAGTAGAGTTGGGAAAGGTTTGTCACTTGAGAACAAGTAAAGCTATGGAACTGTCTTCCAGTGGACGTTGTTATGGCAGGTTCATTGGTCAGTTTAATAAAAGCTGGATGAGTTTCTACAAACAAGGAATGTTAACAAGTTACTGGTTATTGATACATAAAGTAGAGTTGGGAAAGGGTTTGTCACTGTGAGAACGGTAAAGCTATGGAACTGTCTTCCAGTGGACGTTGTATGGTAGGTTATTGGTCAGTTTAAAAAAGCTGGATGAGTTTCTACAAACAAGGAATGTTCAAGTATATGGTATTGATACATAAAGTAGAGTTGGAAAGGGTTTGTCACTGTGAGAACGGTAAAGCTATGGAACTGTCTTCCAGTGGACGTTGTTATGGCAGGTTCATTGGTCAGTTTAATAAAAAGCTGGATGAGTTCTACAAAAAAGGAATGTTACAAGTTACTGGTATTGATACATAAAGTAGAGTTGGGAAAGGGTTTGTCACTGTGAGAACGGTAAAGTATGGAACTGTCTTCCAGTGGACGTTGTAGGCAGGTTCATTGGTCAGTTTAATAAAAAGCTGGATGAGTTTCTACAAACAAGGAATGTTACAAGTTACTGGTATTGATACATAAGTAGAGTTGGGAAAGGGTTTGTCATGTGAGAACGGTAAAGCTATGGAACTGACTTCCAGTGGAGTTGGTATGGCAGGTTCATTGGTCAGTTTAATAAAAGCTGGATAGTTTCTGCAAACAAGGAATGTTACAAGTTACTGGTATTGGACATAAAGTAGAGTTGGGAAAGGGTTTGTCACTGTGAGAACGGTAAAGCTAGGAACTGTCTTCAGTGGACGTTGTTATGGCAGGTTCATTGGTCAGTTTAATAAAAAGCTGGATGAGTTTCTGCAAACAAGGAATGTTACAAGTTACTGGTATTGATACATAAAGTAGAGTTGATCCAGGGAAATTTCGACTGTCACTTGGAGTAGGAAGGAATTCTTGCCTTCCTCTGGATCAACAGTAGGCAGGAAATGAGGATATTGCTAGATGGGTTGGACTGGATGGATGTATGTCTTTATTCAACTCTCATACTATACTGTACAAAAGAAACACATGTCGAATGTGACATTTCATTTCATTGGAACCTCCCTGATAACCCAAAGCATGGTGATATAAAAAGGCCTACAAGTGTGCCATATTCTTCAGGAAATGTGTTTTTTTTTAAAACATAGAAGAATCTACTGCAGTTCTCTTATAATAATGAAGAATAAGTAACTTTTGGTTAAAGAGTTGACTTATTTAACCTTAATGTACCTGGCGCCAGTTAACTCTGCCAACTCTGCTCGGTTCTGTACAATACACCAGATCAATAGGTCTCGGAAGGGTGCTTCAAATCCTGCACAGAATATGGTGAGGACTTCACTTTTGGAAAGAGATTGGATGTTACATTGGAGATCAAACAATCACCAGGCAGCTGCTATTAATTCCTCTAATAGTTACCCTAAAGTTGATGTGTGAGAACGATTGAAGCCGATGTGACTTTCCACCAGGATAAAATGCCTGTGAATCCTCCAAGAAGTTCATGCAGGACAGTGGACACATGATGGAGCTTAATCAATGGTCCACCAAGCCTATGAGATGGGTCAAGAAGAGCCTCCCTCTCTAGTTTGCTGTGAATCAGACTTGAAGGGTCAGTGTGGTTATACAATTCAGTTAATCTCTCCCATTGACGAATTCAGAAAGAGACACCCCATGTTCAAGAAAGAGGCGAAAAAAGGACGGTTTGTCATCGATAAGGGCGATCATCAGGGCAGTATAAGGTCCGAGGGCTGCCAAAAAAACCCCAAGAAAACCCCTGTCACATTGAGCAGTAAAATACTGAGTGGATATATATACACATATATAATAATAAGAGGCTCAAATTTAATAGGTGTGTGGCAGTGTAATATTTTCTTATAAAAATCACTTAGCTATGTCACTGCAGCTCCCATACCTTTCTGCCATCCACTCAAACACCCCATAATAGTTATAAATGGTAAAACTGTCATTTTAATAGTAAGAGCAGATAGAGGGCCTATTCTTCCTATGAGTCACAGAAAGCAGACTGCATCATGGGTAACAACTACAAAGGATTAATCCTGTGGACCTGAGGTTGGAAAAAGAAAGTAAATCACGGTCAGTTTCTTCTACGTATTGCTTTAAAATGACAGCATTGTAATGGTACTGATGTCATAACTGTACACAGCTTTAAGAAAACAAATTAATATATAAACCTTATGTATATAAGAAAAATGCGCCCCCTCACATTATAAATAAGGATAATAAGTTCCCTGCAATTTAAATGTGACTGTGCTAGGCACCAGTCTGTAGAAAGGAAAGAGTACAGAGAGGGATGGAGAATGTGTTATTAAGAGAGATGATCTAAGTTGGGTTGTTTCCCATAAGATAGAGGTGTTTGCGATAACCCTATACAGATATGTTGGAGGACATAACAGCCAATTATTGGTAGGTCTCACATAGAACTAAAGACTTTCTAATTGGCTTGAGGAAAACTGATTTCAGCAATGTAAATGCAAGAAGTGCATCTACCGTAAGTCCAGTCCCAGAGTGACGAAAGAGGTGGAAGTTGACCGGACCGAAGAGGAAATTTTAGGTACTGTAAGTAGAACATCTACTGTAACTAGAGGGTAAGGACCTAGCGGGTAGGTTCTTAACCTGGGGACTTTCATTGGAAAGGAAAATGAAGGGTGGGGAAAGTAAGTATTGTTTCCTTTAGAGGCTGGGGAATTGAAATCTTCTAGTCTCAATCTGCAACTCCACACTCCTGACCTGATTTTTTTTTGGGGGGGGGGGTGCAAAAGTCACAATCAGTTGGCTTCTGTGTATACCAACGATCCTTGTCCAATCCAATGGCAAGTTCCCACCAAAAAACACCCCCAAAACACCGACCTCCTAAAAAACACACCGTCCAGCGTCTGGACTGAGATATTCACATCAATGACTGACAGCTGCTAACTGAACTTTGGCAACATTTCAGGTTAGTCTTACATCTCTCAGAATGTTAACTATTACAGTTTTGGGGTTTGGTGCTTTACCAATATACAGGTTTTTTTTATATAAAGGGGTAGACTTGCTCTTTAAAACAAAGAGTACATTTTTAAAAAAAAACAAAATCAGGAATTTTCTGAATTTGATGTACTTTACCCTCTCACCTTCCACATCCAATCCTCAGTATATCTGGCTTTCGGCTATATCTGGCCTGTCCCAGGCTATGCTCTAATTTTAGCTGATGGTCCCAGTTCTCTGTCCACTGTGATCGGTACTCCGGGAAGCTGAAAGACATGAAAACCAAGTTTACATTAGAGGGTTGATTAAACTATAACACTTACCTCTCTAAGTGACAAACATATGAAAACATGGATCAGTTAACATTGCAAGGGGCTGGTAGGACTGCAGGGGATCAGTACAGATGGAAAAAACTTTGTAGGGCAAAGTAAGTTGCTTTTAAAAAATATATAATAATTTGCTGTGACAGATATAGCGTACTCCCAGAAAACCCCTGTGGATTAAGCACGGATTATAGTTTGAGGGGGGCCCAGTGATTACTACTTACGCCTCTGATAGTTCCCTTTTTGGAGACCAGGTGGAATAGGGGGATGGGAGTTAAGGCTGGGTACACACCATACAATATTTTCGGGCAACTGACCGATATTACCGTGTATCTGTGGTCGGCTGAAAAAATTGTATGGTTTGGGTGCCAACGGCTGTGACAGATCTCGGTGACCGTTTGTCTGATCCGGAAATGGTGGTGGTTCACAGCCGATTCCCTATAGGACTGCCGATCGGTAGCGGTGAACGGAGGATGGTTGCGGCTACTTTGCCACGACAGATAGTGATTTGTCCTGTATGTACCCAGGCTAACTGATAAAGATTCATGCATGTTCAGATGATATATCATATATACTGTAGGTGGCTGCTGGCCATAAACTATATCTCAGATCACTAAATCGGTATCTCATATCACTCATGGGGCATAGGAGCTTTATTGATATTACAGGGTAAGTTCACCCCAAAATGATTATTATATTTAGGTAGATCAACCCCCAAAACCTTAGTCGTACAGATCTGTAAAAACAGGTTTTAAAAGAGAGTATGTGATACTTTGTCTATGGACTAACAGTTTATTAGTTGACAAGCATTCGAGGTCTATACCCCTTCATCAGGTCAGAGCATGAGGAAGAGGTTTAGCCCTCAAAAGCTTGTCAACTAAATAAACTGATAGTCCATAGAAAAAGTATCACAGTACTCTCTTTTAAAATATCTATACTGGACTAATACGGCACTACAATAGGTTTCTGTACATACATTGTTTGTCCGGTATGGTCGATGTTAACGATAGATTTCGCCAGGCTATCATAATGTGGGTGGAACACTGGTCTGCAATGCGTTTTTGGAGCGCATGTTAGTGAATGGAATGTGCTCCGATAATGGAAAATTGGCGTAATCTCAGCCCACGTGCGGTAAAGCATGTTATATGCACAACATTCACCCGCATTACCGTGCGCTAGTGCGACTGCAGCCTTAAAATCAGGTATAAATTTCAAACATTCTTGTAGCGAAGTCTGATGTTAAAAAAACAGAAAATAGAGCTGCTTTACTGTATATGTAAATTTGGCCTTCCCTTGAATGGTAAAGTAATTAAGGACAGTAATTCATCAGTCAGGGGGGAGTTTTTAATTCATAGTTCGTATGCAAAAAACCTCAACATTTAAATATGACTAATGCCAGTTCCTGGTCAGAGGTGTAGGTACAAGGGAAGCAGGGGGGTGTGACCGCATGGGGCCCAGTGTTTCCAGAGGTGTAGATACAAGGAAAGCAGGGGTATGACTGCAATGCGGCCCAGTGTTTCCAGAGGTGTAGATACAAGGGAAGCAGGGGTATGACTGCAATGGGGCCCAGTGTTTCAGAGGTTAGATACAAGGAAAGCAGGGGTATGACCGCAATGGGGCCCAGTGTTTCCAGAGGTGTAGATACAAGGGAAGCAGGGGTATGACTGCAATGGGGCCCAGTGTTTCCAGGGGTGTAGATACAAGGGGAACAGGGGTATTACTGCAATGGGGCCCAGCGTTTCCAGAGGTGTAGATACAAGGGGAACAGGGGTATGACTGCAATGGGGCCCAGTGTTTCCAAAGGTGTAGATACAAGGGAAGCAGGGGTATAACTGCAATGGGGCCCAGTGTTTCCAGAGGTGTAGATACAAGGGAAGCAGGGGTATGACTGCAATGGGGCCCAGTGTTTCCAGAGGTGTAGATACAAGGGGAACAGGGGTATACTGCATGGGGCCCAGCGTTTCCAGAGGTGTAGATACAAGGGGAACAAGTGGGTATGACTGCAATGGGGCCCAGTGTTTCCAAGGTGTAGATACAAGGGAAGCAGGGGTATACTGCAATGGGGCCCAGTGTTTCCAGAGGTGTAGATACAAGGGAAGCAGGGGTATAACTGCAATGGGGCCCAGTGTTTCCAGAGGTGTAGATACAAGGGAAGCAGGGGTATGACTGCATTGGGGCCCAGTGTTTCCAGAGGTGTAAATACAAGGGGAACAGAAGTGTGACCTCATCGGGCCCAGTGTTCCCTAGTCTTTACTTTACTGTATATTACTCACCTTTCAGCAAGGCCTGAAGAATAGCCACATCCATTCCCTGTTCCACAGTTCTGTCCTCCCGAAGGATTGTAAGTAGTGAGCCCATACGTACGATGTCCTGAATCTAGGGAAATGCAGCACAGACAATGCTAATGATATTCTTTATATATGTGTGATCTACTTCTAATAAAGTCTCCAGTATTATATATAATGATGGGCGCATCTACTAATGTATTAGTATTACACACGGAAAATAAATTCCCAGTAATCAGTGTAAAGTAAGTTTAGGTGATTCCTTACATAAAACTGAGATCAACTTTAATGTTTCTGACATTACTCAAAAATGCTAAAAACATACAAAACTAATCATGTTTATGGTAGGGGCACATATCTTCTTCTATGGTTGCAACTTTGTAGACTTAAATGATGTCTGACATAACCAGCCACAAAGGACTGTGGGAAACAGGAAGGGAGAAAGCATTGAAGGGGAAGCAAACCAAAAAAATTAAGTTAAAGGGGAACTATGGTAAAAAATAAAGATCTTACCTGTGTATCGATCCATCGTTAAGTGATCTGGCATCAAGGGTTTTGAAGAATAAAGAACCATCCAGTCTTTCCTTCCACTAACCTCGATTCCAGGTCTGCTCTGCCCTATTGATTAAGTGTGGGCATGTGTAGTCACATCTGGAAAGAATGGGGCATATCTGTACCACCCGAAAAAAGGGGGGGCAGTGCAGACCAGACAGTGACATCAGCATAGCTTCAGATGCTTAAAACCCTTGATGTCACTTGCCACAGCCAGACCATTTAACAAGGACCTGAAGTGCTAATTTGTTTCAGATCACCTTTTTATGGGTCTTCAGTGACTTACTTTTTTAGTCCACATAATAATTTGAACTTCTGTGAAGGTCTCATGGAAAATCATCTGCAGTTTCTCCTTGACAAATGCCACTGTTATCATTGATATACTGAGATTGGCCACTTGGGCAATGATGTCAGCCACTCGCCCAGAACCCTCCACGATCACACAGGGGGTGTTATTACACATTGAGCTGTGGATGGTCTGCAGAGAGAAAAGGCAGGTGGATCAGGTAGGACATTAACATTATTACTGTACCTGGAGCTTTCAGTCGTTTCACATAATAACTAAGCAGTAAGGTACTGCGATGGCATTAAAATGGAATTGAAGACTGTAAAGTAAAGAAAATGATTGCAGTGCCGTATTAGTCCAATATATAGATAGTAAAAAATGAGAGTATTACTTTATGTCAAGGAACTTGGGGGCTACTGTGTGGGATTACTCTCCATTTAAAGGGCAATTAATGCCTTAAAACAATACTGAATCAGGAGGATGGTATCTATTGTTAAAGATTGCCTTCTGATTCTGTATTGTTTTGAGGCTTTAGTTGCCCTTTAAATGGACAGCAGAATTCCCATACAGTAATAGCCATACTGGATTTGGCTATTACTGTATGGGACTACTGTATGGGAATTCTGCTGTCCATTTAACTAAAGCCTCAAAACAATACAGAATCAGTAAACAGTAGTGGTCATAATTTCTACCCTCGAGTTAGTCACTTTTACTAATTATTCAGGTAAAAATAGGTATTTTGAACTCACTTTCAGTTGCTGACCTCCAAGATGTGAGCCTTTAACCAAGAGGTATATCAGATCATTCACCTCTATTAGCAACACTAAACACTAACACACTTCGAAGACCCAAATCACTTAACTTTAATGCATTCTGGCTTACACTATTCCCAGAACCTGATGCTATACCAGAACAGATAGAAATGTTCTTAGCTTTAAATCAAGAACATGAATCCTATAAGATCAGATGGTCCTAAGAGGAATACTACACGCCACAGTGTCACACATCAAAAGTTGTCTCGTGAGAATGAACAAAATCTATCCCAATCCTTACAAATAGCCGAAAAAAGATACATTGACAACCCTAATATAGACCTACACCACACATGGATAACTCATCAGAGGCAATATGATATAATGCTAAAAGAGAAGGCTAAACGTAACCTATTTTTTCAACGACAACCAATCAGTAAAATTACTGGCCTAC
The DNA here is from genome assembly GCA_019447015.1 of Hymenochirus boettgeri. Lineage (NCBI taxonomy): Eukaryota > Metazoa > Chordata > Amphibia > Anura > Pipidae > Hymenochirus > Hymenochirus boettgeri. The sequence goes on from CM033477.1 coordinate 124,967,415, forward strand.
CATGCCAAAACAGACACGCAACAAGACCCCATCCTAGCTGTAAAAATTAGCCAAAATAACAGGATTTAAACTTGGACCATATGAGGAAAAAATTGGCCCATACACTGATATAATTCTTTACTTAGAAAACGAGGACCCTACCTTACAAGAAGCATTAGCAATGATCGAAACATTAATTCAGTTCTCAGGCTTATACATGAATTGGCAAAAGTTATTATTATACCCCCTAGACTTACCTAGAGACGCATTGCAATAAACGATATATCCACTAGTTATAGCAGACACATTTAAATACTTGGGGATTGTAATCACTTATGATCTTCAAATTTATTTAATATAAATGTGAATTCCCTCATCCCGCTAATAAAACATATTCCATGTTCCATTTTGTATAAAAATCCTTTATTATAACAACAATTGGGATATCAGCATTTAATAACATTGCCTATCTCCCCTTCATAAGTCTCAAGATATATAGTCACACATGTATATAGTCTGAAAGTAATATTATACTTATACACAAGTCCACCGTCCAGTCATATATCCAGTCCACACAAGGTAGGTATAGGGGTCCAGCAATGAAAGTAGTAGTGGGCTAGGTAAGCCGTATGAAGGAGAGAGGCTAAAAAAGGGGGGGCAGCCAGGTAGGGCGCGTTTCGCTCCTTCCAGCATACACAGAGCTTCCTTAACTACTCAACTTTCTCAACTGAGTAGTTGCAATATGGTTATTCCCTTGAAGTTTGCATTATAAAGTTTTTCATAATCCCCTACTGTAGGGTTAATTATACCAGTGGCCTATTTATTTAATTCTGCTAATAAAACATAAGCTTTCAGTCTGGAAAGACCTCCCAATCAATGTAATTGGAAGAATAAACCTGATCAAAATAATATTAATGCCTAAAATACTTAATGCGTTGCAACATACAATGGTATATGTGGCTAAATCATTCTTTACAATGGCCAATGGAATGTTTGCAACATTTATATGGGGATCCTGGAGGGCACGGATTAGATTAGGGGCTCTCCAATGTCCCAAAGATGCTGGAGGCCTGGCAATTCCTGACCCTAGGTTCTACTATCTCGCAGGACACTAAAGATACTTTCAGAATTGGGTAATAAATCAATCAAACCTGACCAATTCTGAGAATATACTTGATATGTTAAGGACACAATGATGACATACGTGCAAGCTCCAGCAAAGCATATGATTGGTGGCGCACTCCAATTCATACACAAATGTGGAGAGTATGGAGAGAGGTGAAAAAAGAACTGGGTATCTGAGGAGCTATGGTATCAACACCTCTGTGGAACAATTGAGAATAGCCAGAATTAGCAGCATTTCAGGGTGCAAGAGACTGGGAAAAGGCAAATATGACTGAATTCGGTCAGCAAAACTTACCTAAACACTATCAGCAACATGCAATTGAGACATTGTACATAGACACAGTTTGGTACCACCGCAATATCCCTATCATCCCACCCAGCAATAGGAATCTTAAGGACGCAGGGAAAAACGGGGACTGATGTCTTAATTATATACATGTTTAATAGCCAGCAAACTACCACTAGAAATATAATGCATAATGAAAAAATGGTCTCCTTATATCCCTGATCTATCTGACGATGACTGGGAGGAGATGGTGAAATCGCATACAGTGGTATCCCCGGCTGCTAATAATCGTCTAATTCAATTATATATACTCCACCATGCATATATGCATCCTGTGAGACTACATCATATCACCACAAAATGCCATGGAGAGAATGCTGATTTTTGGCACTTGTAGGACTATCCAATGATACAGATATTCTGGCATGATGTAGTGGGGATATTGCACCAGATAACAAGCTGTCCTGTCCCATTGAATAGCAAACTGACACTATTGGGCATATTACATGAAGAAATAATAACTAGACACCTAGCTACATTCCTCGGGGAGACACTGTATTTTGTAATAAAAGCAATTGTTTTAAAGTGAATGTCACTAGAAACACCCACTGTACAACAATGGATTCACTAAAATATGGAATGCATGGATTGCTTCCCATCCGACGGGAAGCTAACGGCTCTGGTATGGCTAGGGCAGACCCGATCTGAAGGTTCCAGGGGCACTGCAGGGTGTACTGGGGCAGCTTTGGTCAGCCCATGAGTAGGCCTGGTCCCAGACACTGTCATGGGTGTTGGGAGGTATATGCTGGCCATACACTAGGCAGACATTAGATAGATTAGACATTCATGCATAAAGAACATCCAATCTATCTAATGTCTAAAGACCGCATTTTAAAGTCAGCGGCACTTACTTTCCAGTGTTCCTACATTTCATTGGCAGTCACAAGTTAAATGGGTCAGGTGGTTCTTCAGATGTCATGTGACCAACCATTAGGCAACAGGAAAGGGGGTAATGTCATTGTTGGTGTCTGCTATAAGCCGCCAAATGCTAGCAGAGAGGAACTGAGTCAACTTCATATGTTGTATGGCAAAGGCTGCAAGTTTGGGGAGTGTGATCATTATGGGCGACTTTATTTACCCTGACATTGATTGGTGTGGTGGAACTGCCATCACATGCGATGAGTTCCTGAATTGGCTGCAGGATAATTTTCTCTCACAGGTGGTTGAGGTTCCTACTATAAAAGGAGCTCTGTTGGATCTGGTAATATTAATAATGAAGTTAGGATAGCTGAACAAAGCATCACTAACCCTAAATTAATTAATAGTAAGAAGATGACTAGTAGGACTAAAAATGTGGCGCCATTAATTAATGGGGATGAGTTACGGAGGGTGCTGATAAAGCAAATGTCTTGAACAATTTTTTTCCTCTGTATACACTGTAGACGATCCATGTACAGATATCATAGAGTATAGTAGCAAAAATGGTATAAAAGATGCAGGTGCACTTTGGTTAACCGAGGATATGGTGCAGAAAGAACTATGGTAAATAAGGTTAATATTAATAAATCTCCTGGACCGGATAAAATACATCCTGGGGTCCGTTGGGAGCTAAGTTCAGTTTTATCTAGGCCATTGTTTCTTATTTTTGCAGATTCCCTCATGTCCGGAGGTGTGCCTCTGGATTGGAAAAAAGCTGATGTTATTCCAATATTCAAAAAGTGTAGTCGTTCACAGCCGGGTAATTATATGCCTGTAAGTATAAGGTCAGTGGTGGGGAAGATACTGGAAAGTTTAATAAGGGAACATGTTCTAGAGTATGTTTCAAGGACTGACATTATAAGTAGTAACCAGCATAGATTTAGGAGGAATACATCTTGTCAAACTAACTTGCTTGGCTTTTATGAGGAAGTAAGTAGAAATTTAGACTCTGGAATAGCAGTAGATGTAGTTTACTTGGATTTTGCTAAGGATTTTGATACAGTCCCCCATAGGCGACTAATGTATAAGCTAAGGTCTGTTGGTCTGGGGAGGCACATTTGTACATGGATAGAAAGCTGTTTGATAAATAGGATGCAGAGGGTAGTTGTTAATGGGGCTTCGTCAATATGGACGTTCTAAGCGTTGTCCTATTGGGTTCTGTGTTAGGGCCACTTCTATTTGTTTACTATCTGTTTACTATTGAATAGAAATGTTCAAAACTGTTGAGTTTCGTTCAGTTTTTAAATTATTGAAAATTTGAAATTGGAAAACGAACCCATAATAGTCTATGAGAGAAAATTTTTTGAAAGTTTCTGTCCATTTTGAGGGACAAATAGTAGTAGTAGGTTACTGTAACCAAAACTTATTTTAAAACTTTCCTCACAATCAGGCTGTTTTCGAGCTTCCGCATTCTATTTTCGAAAGTCACCGAAATCGAGCCCTACTTTGGAGTGTTACCGAAATCGATCATTACATTCGAGGGTTACCGAAATCGATCATTACTTTAATTTCGCGATTTTGATTTTCGATTTCGATAATCATCTTTTTTCGATTTCAATGATTATCGAAATTTTGAACATTCGGAAAATCCGTGTTCCGTGAAATCCGGGAGTTCCAAAAGTTTTGTCGGGAAACCCTCAGATTCGATTCGAACCCACATTACATCTCTATTGCTGAAGCTTCAGAGTATGTGCAATTGTTGCAGGGGGATCTAGATAGATTGTCACATTGGGCTGCTAAGTGGCAGATGAGATTCAATGTTGATAAATGTAAGGTGATGCATTTTGGACTTAAAAATCCTTGTGCTGCTTTTACTATAAATGGCTCTGTGTTAAGTGAATCCCTGTTGGAAAGGGATCTTGGTGTTTTGTTTTTTTTTTAATTGTAGATTTTAATAAACAGTTGACACATAAGTACATGGTAGATAGCTTGTTGTCGAGTTTTGGTAAAGTGCATTGTCTTTAGGGTATTCAAGTTGGTTGGCAGTCCTCTTTCAATCAAGGGTGGCCATTTCCAGATAGAGATGGAAGAGAATGGTGGCCAACATGGCTGCAAGGGTACTGGTAAGTGTACCTTGATGTCTTTGCACTTTATGTGTCAGGGTAAGTATAAACAATCCAGAAAAGAAAGAAAAAATAGAGATAGAGGGAAAGAAAAAGGAACATAAAAAAGGTTTGGGCTTAACATGCCTTAATAACAACATTGCTCTAAAGTACATGGTAGGTATGGTACAGTTAAAATACAACACATTTAAATATTAGCAATATAATGATTTAACAGGGATCTGACTCACGGTTGGAGAAGGTGTTCCACAGTGCCCAGGTTTTGTTATGTTTTTTCAGGGTTCCATGGAGGTTAGCAGTTAGAAGCTCCATGTTTTGGAGATCTTTGATTCTTACTATGAATTCCCATTTCGTGGGAATATATATGGTTTTCCAGTATTTCGGTATCAGGCACCTGGCTGCCGTAAGGATGTGCCTGGCCAGTGTATTTTCTACTCTAGTTAGATTGGGGAATCTCACTCCTAATAGTGCATGTTTGGGTTACTTTAGGTGTTGCATGTGGAACACCTTTTCCAAATGAATGAATATCATGTCCCAATATGGGATCAGTAAGATACATTCCCAGAAGATATGTATCATTGAGCCCCCTCCCGCATCTCCAGCAAATATCTGGTGTACCCTGAAAGGCTGTACTTTATAGGAGTATAATACCAGAACATCATTATTTTATAGATATTCTCCTTGTAGGTGGTGCATATTAAAGCATCTTCCCAAATCTCTTCCCACGTATCTAAATCTAATTCTTCCCCCAAAATTCTTTCCCATTTCTGCATATATGAATGTTTATACATGGGTTCTTTTGGGAGGGAGTTTAGAAAGCTGTAAAGAAGAGATATAAGTCCTTTGTGTTGTGGCCCCTTTGCTACAATCTGTTCAAAGGGGTTAAGGTGGGGGAAGATTCCATCGCTAGTGATAGTTTGGGTATTTTGTTGGAGTCGGTGATAAGTTAGCCATGCCGAGGCAGGGATACCTCTTCAGCAGATCGCTGAGAGTTCGTATCTGTCTATATTAATATATTATATCGTAGTACCTAAACAGGCCTGTTGCTATCCATAGTTTGTAAAGGTTTTGTGTAATGTACGGGGTGCAATTTTGGAATCCTGTGTACAAAAAGGACATCTTGGAAATGGAAAGGGTTCAGAGAAGGGCAACTAAATTAATGAAGGGAACGGGGGAGATTGAATATGAATATGAGTGATTGGATAAGTTACAGTTATGCACGCTAGAGAAAAGGCACTTGCGTGGGGATATGATTACTGTGTATAAAAACATTATACACAGTGGACGTTGTGATGGCAGGTTCATTGGACAGTTTAAAAAGCTGGATGAGTTTCTGCAAACAAGGAATGATGCAAGTTACTGGTATCCTATATACTAAAAGGCAGATGTAAAGGACGTGGATGACCAACGCAGAAGCTCTCCTCCCACTGACCGCACGCCATTGGTGAGTTGATCCAGGGATATTTCTGATTGCCACTTGGAGTCAGTAAAGTTTTTTTTCCTTCCTCTGGATCAACAGTTAGGCAGGAAATTTGGGTATTGCCGAGTGGGTTAAACTGGATGGATTGCCGAATGACCCCCGACTGAACACATACACATCTAACGCTATATAAATAAACATATACATACATACACACACGGGTTATTGACAATTTTGTGGGTTACCATATGCCGCGTATGGATATCGATTTAAATGTCAATAATCTTCAAAAGTTTGAAAAGTTCAGATAGTTTGAAATCCAAACTAGTTTAAAAAGTTCAGAATTGTTCGGGCTGCGTACTGCAGGCGTAGCGAGGCGTTAACTTTTCGCGGCTGCGAAAAGATAACGCTCGTTTATAAATATGCCCCAAAGTAATTACAATGTATAAAGATTTCACATTGGTACTTCTTAGGGAGAAAGCAGGTAAAGCCTAAATTGACATTTAAACCTTTTGGTTTTAATGCTTGTAATGTGAAATCCAATAGGATTCTCTGTGCAGGAGGGCGTTATGTCCCCACCTCGCTGCAGAGGAGGGACATGGTCAGTTACCATCCCACGTAGATCCATAACCTGATGTCTTATGTGCAGCATTATAAATTGCAATTGCAACATTTATAACAACCTTTCCGTGAGGAAAAAGATAAAGATGTTTCCTTATATTTAGTAGTGATTAGAGATGGCCGAACTATATAAAGTTCTGTCCGTTTTCGAACTTTCAAACTTCAGAGAAATTTTGAAAGTTGGTATTCAGACCCATTCAAGTCAAATGGAGAATGATAGTTTGAAAAGTCAGAGTGATTTACAGCTAAACTAACAATGGTAACTTACTGTAAATGGCTGTGGCACCTGGGAAATGGTCTGGGGAACATGTCACTGTCACCAAACCTTTTTTAAACATTTCTTAAACACGAGCGGGCAATTGTCAGGTTTTGCGCAAGCAAATAGAACCTTAAATTCGCAGGGTTATTGAAATCAAACAATACTTTCGAGGATTACCGAAAATGAACGATACTTTTGACGGTTAGCGAACGATACATTCTAGTGTTAGAGAAAATAAATGATACATTCAAGGGTTGCCGAAAACGAATGATACTTTTGAGGGTTACCAAAAATCTAAGGCTTCATTTGAGGGTTAGCGAACGATACATTCTAGTGTAAGCGAAAATGATCTGTACATTTGAGGGTTATCGAAAACGAACAATCCTTTTGAGGGTTAGCAAACGATACATTCTAGGGTTAGCGAACGGCGCGTAAATTCGATCATTAACAATTGTTTCGATCATTATCGAAAAATACAGCTGCGAGTCCTAGTTCGAATAGTTTGAGTTCGTCCGAACTCTTAATGTTCGGCTCGAAATGGGGATCGAGTTCAGTTTTGTGTCCGTCACTAGTACAAACTTGAACTTTAAGAATTATCTAAATTACAACTAGTTCAAGGTTTTTTGAAAAAATGTGATCATTATTGAATTCTGGAATCGGTAAACCTTGAATGTATCTTTTGATTTCGGTAACCCTTGAATGTAGCCTTCGATTGTGCCACAAGGCAGAATCCATTTATTCAGAGATAAGTAAAACTGAGTGGAATAATTTACATCCCTATTCAATACTCACATCCAGCGTCCCCGGTCCCCCTTCCAGAACCACACACACAATGGGAATCTTTATAGTTGTCCCTGGAAAAAAAACATTAAAAACCTTTGGATTGTGTAGACATATAAGGAAATTCCCTGAATGTGATTTATCTTTCTTTCCCCCAATGTTTAAAGCTATATATACAGTATGCTATATAGTATAGGTTTCCTCCCAATGTTCAGTGTGATAGATCTGCAATCAGTGTACCAACACAGTAGTCTATCAATCAGGAATTAAAGGTACAGGAAATTCTGTTAATGTATTATAACATGCATGACTGGCTGGGATTTACCGGCACAACCAATTGCTGATGTTGCTAAAATATACGGTCATTCGGGAGTGGCCGATCTGAGTAAAATATCTGACTGGTTGATCGATCGGGCTGAAATATCAACCTATCAGGGGAGGACGGGCCAATAGACAGAGGGGAAAATTCCCGCCATGACACATGGCCACACTGTGTGAGACTGGCCTGTAAAGAAAGTCAAAGCTTTCTGACTGCTACTTAGCACCTTGGCCTTCAGTGATTTGTATACAGTAAGATTCCTTCATATACCCGCATTATACTTAGGGCTAGGCCACACTAAAGCATTCCTCACGCACCTACTATCGCGTCTTGTGACGTGTGGTGTTGTATGTGGCCTATGATTCAGGGAAGAGTTCTGTGGAAGGTGTGCGTTCCCATGTGGTCTGTTTGCCGTTACCACGCTTATTGAATAAAGATATGCTTTTGGACTAATTCTCACCGTATTGACTGCCATACATTGCAAGGCGCGCACAGTCCCTATTGTACAAAACTGCCACCCAGGCACCCAACAGGGAAGGGTGAGTTGATGCGTCTTTTTAAATATATCACCCTTTATGCCTGCATAATCAGTTTATTGAGGAGATTGACATTAGGGACAGCCATCCACTTACACAAGTGGGCTAGTAAGCTTCCCATGGGTGTGGGAGGTGTTTTGTTTTGACCTATGTCCTCCAACGCTCACCCTGTAGAAGGGTTACTTGTGACAAATTGCTATTCAACCTGCCCTATGTGCACAGGTCTCATGTAGTTGTGGCCACACTGTGTGCGATCTGTTTTCGGATCGCATGAAATGACAATATTCTTGCAGATCAATGCTCTCCGATTGTGCACTATTGCGCAGATCACAATACAAACGCGCATTGCCGTCCGTCGTAGTGTGGCCTCCGCCTTAGTGTTCATAAGATGGGCCTGTCCACTAATACAATTGATATCTTCCAATAACATTGTAACATATGTTATCCATGTGTCCATAAGGTCCCAGCCCTCCCCTGCAGTCTATGTTTATTTAGCCTTAGACAGAACTCTACCTGGCCCTGTATCTTTTGATACTGTATTAACGGAGTTGCCATACACAGGTCAATAGGAACACAGGGTTCATATCTTATTAGAACTGTCAGTCATTGTTCTTCACATATCACTAGGATGTAACATACACAGAGTCTGTATTAGATAATTGCTCTTTGTGTCATTGACAAACATTCAAACCTTCCATTCCACACAGGTAATGTACAGACAATTGGCTTTGTCTCCCTGAACCGAACGACCCTCTGGTTTTATCACTGACAGCGTTTTGTTCTGTTTCCTGTGAGTACTGTCAGTCCAACCTTATAGACATTATTTCTTCTGGATGGACCTCTAGAGTTTTACTAATATGTCTAATATCGAATATATCTAATATATCTACATATCTAGTATATATAATATATATATATATACATATCTAATATATCTACATATCGAATATATCTACATATCTAATATATCTACATATCTAATATATCTACATATCTAATATATCTACATATCTAATATATCTAATATATCTACATAACTAATATATCTACATATCTAATATATCTTGTTTTTTAAGGATATATACCACTGCAGCTCCCAGTATAAATCTCACACTTGTATGTATATAGTTATTTTATAAGCAGTATCATTCTATTATATTCTATATTATAATAATAATATTCTATAATGTAGATATTCTATAATGTTGGTATATTATAATGTAATATTCTAATTATGATATATATTCTATGATGTATGCTGAAGATATATTCTACTCTATATTATGTATTTTATGATGTAGATATATTTTATTCTATATTATATATTCTATAATGTAGATATATTCTATATTCTATTCTATATTATATATTCTATATTGTAGATATTTAAAGTGTAGATATATTCTACATATAATCTATTCTATATGTAATATTCTATAATGCAGATATTTTTATAATGTATATATATTCTAGTAATGTAGATAGATTCTATGATAATGTAATATTTCTATAATGTAGATATATTCTATATCAATGTAGATATGTCTATATGTAGTATAGATATTTATATAATGTAGTTATTCTATAATGTAGATATTCTATATGTGTAATTCTATATGTAGAATCATATTACTATATTGTAGATATTCTATATTGTAATCTTCATAATGTAGATATATTCTATAATGTAGATATATTTATAATGTAGATATTCTATAATGTAGATATATTTATAATTAGATATATTTATAATGTAGATATATTTATAATGTAGATACTATAATTTAGATATATTTATAATGTAATATATTCTATAATGTAGATAATATTTTATAGGTAGATTATTTATATTGTAGATATATTTATGTAGATTTATAATGTAGATTATTTATAATTGTAGATATTTATATGTTAGATATATTCTATAATGTAGATATATCTTATAATGTAGATATATTCTTAATGTAGATATATTCTATAATGTAGATCTTCTATATCCATTATATCATAACACCCAAAACAGGAAGCCCCAAATGACAGATTGAATGTCTGTGAAATCAATATTAGGTCTTTAATAAAGACGGACTTTTTGAATTTTTACCTGGAGACGTTGTGAATTTATTTGAGCAGTGCTGCACGCTCCTTAAACTTTGTATTTTATTGATTGGCTAAAGAGCGGTGGCAATGGGCTGCTCGGGGCTTGTTTGCACCTGGGCCACCCCTACGAGCGGTGAGTGCCTTATTTTAACTCTATTTGGTTCCTGCCACATTTGCATTGGAGAGCCGCAAAGTGGTTATCTCATTAGCGAAGGGGTCTGGGGCGTATACACCTGGACCATCCATTTCTATGTGTGAGTTTCCTACTTACCATTATTATTAATTGATACGCTACGAGTTAGGTGTTCTCCCAGTTCAGTGCTAGGACTGCTTTACACATTGCATTACTTGGTCCATTGCTAAGTTCTACTCTCCCTTAGTGCAGGCACCCAAGTACCTAATTAGAGCTGTACAGGATCCACCCAGTGGTTTGGTTTCCACACTTAGCCTTTAAATCTTGTATTGTTACAATTATACACCGCCATGATCGGCTATGGTTTCCCGGGCACATTCGATTGTCCATTCATCTGATTCGTTTTAATCGGTCGCAGTCTGAAAACCCTGTGATTATTTGGCCGATACACTGAACTAAAGGTCGATTGGCCCGAAATATTGCATGGTGTGTAATGCTGAGGGTGGCTGCCACTATCTAATAAGAACTCCTCACAACTTGTTGGGCTTGCAGTTAAAGATATGAATGATCAGCCAGAGTTCACTTTGAAGATTAAATCTTTATTGATACAGTATTTCTTTCCATAAGTTTCCTCTGGGAATTTTTCTCTGATCAATGACCTCCCAATTGCTTGGTCCAACCAAGATTCACTAGAGAAAAGAATACAAGAATACTGTCTACAACAGACCTCCTAATAACTGAAATCCATTGATAAACCAAAATGTAGCCCAAGGAGAAAGAGGTTTTATTCTGTAACTGTATGGGCGTTGGAAATCCAGAACCCTTCATCTCTATCTGTGAGACTCTAGAAATCAGAAAAGCACAACTAGGCAAAAGGTAAAGGGGAGATTTAGCCTAAAAGGCATTTAACAATTATAACCTAGATTGTTTTATTAAATAATGCATCATTTGCTTTTCTAATTCCTACCAGAAGATACACCTGTGTACATTCCACCCCTTTGATCAACTACCCCTTTTCTTTCCCAAGCCATTGGCACAGACATGCTCATTGCGCTTGAACCAGGGAAGAGAAAATAACTGTTCTAAATCTTTGTTTCAACCAGTGAATAAGGGGAACAGATAGTGAAAATAGGGCAGTTGCAGACAGAAATATCTGCCCTGGGTGGCCAATATTAGAAAATAAGATACAATGTAAATAAGTGATAGTTAGAAGGATTTACCTAGAGGCCATCATTAAAGAGCTGGTGTTAAATACTTTGTAGAATCTGAGCACAGCCTGAATAGGCAATCGCCACAACCTATGGGTTTGTCCATCTAACCTTTGCGAAGTAAGGTGATATTATTTTATGTGTTATCACTGATATGGTAAACATCCACGCAGTCTTGGACTGAAAATCCCTATTCTTTCAATTAACTGTTGTCACCGACACCAGCCTTGCCCCAGGCCTACTATACAACTTCAGACAAGTCTTTCACTTCCCAATTCCAATACCCTAAGGCTGAGAAAGATGTCAGTTATTTTTATAGCGGAACTACTGTAGGTAATATGGGCGTAAAAGTAAAACTGGAATAACGATGTGTTTTATCATTCGGGGCGAGGATACATAAGCTGCTTTAATCCTGATTGGAAAACTCTGTGTCTAATAGGCAAGGCCTTGAGTCATAGGCAACCCTGGTAAACTGCTAGGGCACCATTCAAAGTTTTAAGCATTCTATTACCAATCAAGTTTTATGCAGCCTCTATTGCAAACTGTATAAACAATCTTGGCTGATTTTTTAATCTATGCAAAGACTAAGCAAGAGGATTTGTGGGGGAGACTTGTTTAGGGCAACACAAAAAGTCCAGAACCGTTTCTAACAGGCAAGGGATTGTTGCTACATGAGCGTTTTTAGAGGGGATTAAAGGTGCCCAGAACCCCCCTTTACTGTTGGGAATGCAGACTCATTCTAGTGCTCAGTAAATTTGCACTAAAGTTTTGATTTCTTTTAACCAGGAGGTTATTGGGCTCTATTGGAAGAAGTGAGCTGGTCTCCTTTGGAATCTGCTGGGGCTTGCGTGCAGCCTATCCAGCTGGTCTCTCATGAATCATTAGATGGAGAACATAGTTAAAGTCCTGCACGAAGGAAATGGCCTGGATCTGCCCCTTTCTTTGTTTTGCTGTTGTCTTCCCTTATAATCAAACTATGAGATTCTAACCTGCGTACCGCAATGCTAAGTTTCCAGTTTAATAAACGCATGTTTACAGGCAGATGATGAACCAAAAATTTCAAGTATTTCTTGACGCCGTATCCTGCGAACTCTTTCAGTTTGCGTTTAATGTCCTCAGGTAAGACATAAGTTTTATTGGCTCTGCATTGGCCCTTACGCCCACAGTGATAACGGCGCAAACCTTAACATAGCTTTTATACTAATAGGCTATTTCCCCAAAATTTTGTAAATGGCACGGGCAGCACGAAATTAGTGCAAATCCACACTAACAATGTACAGTCAATCAGTAGCGTGGTATTTGCCAATATCAGCTCAAATTCCGATATACACTGCATTGGCCCATATATGTCTACCACTGACACCCAGTAATGTGTCATGAAGAGTACTGACACATTGTGTCATATATTCCAGCTGCTGTTATTGGTCAGGTCAGTACCAATGGAGTTTCTGTCATCATCTTGGTAAGGACTCTCTTCATAGAGTTAAATAGCATTTATTAACGACATGCATTCTGTCTGCATTATTGCATGTGCTTTTATCACAATCCTATCTTGGTTATGCACTTGCAGTCCCTCGGTGCTTTCACCCTAGGTAAGTACTGAAGTGTATTCCCCTACGCAATAACAATATCTCTTTAAATTAGTCATCAGAGATTTTGCAGTCAGTAAAATGAATAGCTATACCATTCTGTTTATAGCCAAAGGAGAAACAAAAGAGGCTGTTAGGCAGTAAAATAATCGCTTTAGTCTACTGGGGTTGGGCTTTTTGCAAATAGATTATACAGCTGTTTTTCTGAGAAAGGGCGGTGGAAGCACGTGTTAGTTAGAAATTGTGCCCAAGGTGAGTTCCGTGTCCTAACAAAGTTATGTATATTCTGACACATCCGAGATTATCGTCAGAAGGTCCTATAACACTTTGTTTGTAATTTACTTTTTGGGTTGGGCATTGGGTTCTATGTGAAAACAGGCTGGCCCTAAATGAATAGTGATCATAATAAGTGTCATTAATAATAAAGGTTTTTAACTTTAGGAAAGATAAGTTTTGTCTAAGGAATCACTTCATGCTCATTAGACTGGGGCTAATTTGTGTTTCCTAGGTAAGATATTCAGCAGAAGATGGACCACTTTAAAAGGGTATTAAACTTGTCATTTCGAAATTATACCTTTAGGGAAACAATTGTAAAGAAATATAGGTCCTCTCTCCTGCTGGCTTACTGCTCAGTGTAAAAAGGGAAATTGTAAAAAAGGCCTTTTAAAATTTTTAAATCAGAGGCAACAGTACAGGCTTACCAGGGAGTATAAAAGCGTGAGTAGAGCAATGCAAGCAATTAAAACTAGCTTATATAGAATTAAATACGGATAGCAGCACAAAACAGTTTTAACCACCCAAAAAAAAAACAATTCATAACGAACATTGGATCAGCTTTAACATCTTCCTTTCCAAATGTTCTGACCTGTGACGTTCCCTGGCCTGATTACACGGTTCATGGAACGTGGCAGGATACGTTTCTAGTGTATTGGCACCTTTAGACTTTTATTCTGGCTGTCTTTATTCTTTCCATCATGGAATCCATAAATTCTCTCTTCCTATTGCAGGGAGGAGCCCCCGCTGTCTACCCCATGGACGAAAGATCCCAGGGGGGTCTATGTTGTCTGGACAATAACCACACCCATTTCATTCTAGTGGACGATGGGACATATAGAAAATACGGAGTCGAAATCCCTCTGAGAACTAAACTGGAGCAACACATATCGGAGCAAACTGTTAAGAAAGGAGGTGAGTATATTGTGGGAAATGGAAACTAAGGCTGAGTCGACACAGTGCATGAAAACCGGACACACATTGGCTCACGTTTCACGCGCAGTACTATCCATTTGGGCTGCAATCTGGGCAATAAGAATGCATGCGTTCTACAAAAAAATTGGTGAAAAATGATCGCAGCGCATGCAACATGGTCACCCATGTGCACATACACTGTGGTGAATTGAAATCACATTGGTATGTTTTTATATCGACTGGTCCTATAGTGATTATTATTACTGTATTGTATAGATATAGTTCCCCTTTTATTTAGGTGTTGGTGTATATTCTACTTCCCTGTTTATATGGGATAAACGGAGACACTTCAGGTCTGTAGATATATAAGATATATTAGATATGTAAATATATTAGATATGTAGAGATATGTAGATATATTAGATATGTAAATATATTAGATATATAGATATATTAGATATGTAGATATATTCGATATGTAGATATATTCGATATGTAGATATATTCAATGTATTCGATATGTAGATATATTAGATATATTAGATATGTAGATATATTAGATAAGCAGATATATTAGATATGCAGATATATTAGATATATTAGATATGTAGATATATTAAATACATAGATATATTAGATATGTAGATATATTAGATATGCAGATATATTAGATATGTAGATATATTCGATATGTAGATATATTAGATATGTAGATATATTAGATATTATCGATATATAGATATATAACATATGTAGATATATTAGATATGTAGATATATTCGATATGTAGATATATTAGATATATAAGATATGTAGATTTATTTGATATATATTCGATATGTAGATATATTAGATATATTAGATATGTAGATATATTAGATATGTAAATATATGCGATATGTAGATATATAGCTATATTAGATATGTAGATATATTAGATATATTCGATATGTGATATATTAGATATGTAGATATATTCGATATGTACATAAATTAGATATATTTGATATGTAGATATATTAGATATATTCGATATGTAGATATATTAGATATGTACATAAAGTAGATATATTAGATATATAAGATATGTATATATATTAGATATACTAGATATGCATATATATTAGATATGTAGATATATTAGATATGTAGATATATTAGATATATTTGATATGTATATATATTAGATATGTATATATATTAGATATACTAGATATGTAGATATATTAGATATATTTGATATATATTCGATATGTAGATATATTAGATATATTAGATATGTAAATATATTAGATATGTAAATATATTCGATATGTAGATATATTAGCTATATTAGATATGTAGATATATTAGATATATTCGATATGTACATAAATTAGATATATTTGATATGTAGATATATTAGATATATTCGATATGTAGATATATTGGATATATTAGATATGTAGATATATTGGATATATAAGATATGTAAATTTATTAGATATGTAGATATGTTAGATATATTAGATATGTAGACATATTAGATATATTCGATATGTACATAAATTAGATATATTCGATATATGTAGATATATTAGATATATTAGATATGTAGATATATAGATGGTAGTAGATATTATAGTATGTAGATATATTATATATGTAGATATATTAGATATATTATATATGTAGATATATAAGATATGTAGATATATTAGATATGTAGATATATTAGATATGTAGATATATTAGATATGTAGATATATTAGATATGTAGATATATTAGATATGTAGATATGTTAGATATATTAGATATGTAGATATATTAGATATATTAGATATATAGATATATTCGATATGTACATAAATTAGATATATTCGATATATGTAGATATATTAGATATATTCGATATGTAGATATGTAGATAGATATGTAGATATATTAGATATGCAGATATATTAGATATGTAGATATATTAGATATATTCGATATGTAGATATGTAGATATATTAGATATGTATATAATTAGATATGCAGATATATAGATATGTAGATATAATAGATATATTAGATATGTAGATATATTAGATATGTAGATATATTCGATATGTAGATATATAAGATATATTCGGTATGTAGATATAGTTAGATATGTAGATATGATTAGATATGTATATATATATTAGATATACTAGATATGTAGATATATTAGATATATTAGATATGTAGATATATTAGATATGTATATATATTAGATATATTCGATATGTACATAAATTAGATATATTCGATATGTAGATAATTAGATATATTCGATATGTAGTATATTAGATATGTTAGATATATTAGATATGCAGATATATTAGATATGCAGATATATTAGATATGTAGATATAATAGTATATTAGTATGTGATATTAGATATGTAGATATATTGATATGTAGATATATTAGATATGTAGTATATTAGTTATGTAGATAATTAGATATTGAGATTTTTATGTAGATATAATAGATATAGTTAGATATATATATTAGATATGTAGATATAGTAGATATGTAGATATATAGAGTTATGTAGATATATGTAGATATATATGATATGTAGATATATAGATATGTATAGATATATTAGATATGTAGATATATTAGATATATATTAAGATATATGGATATATTAGAGATATGTAGTAGATATATTAGATATGTGTAGATATATTAGTATTTATGTAGATATATATAGATATATTAGATAGTAGTATATGATAGGTAAAAATCACTCAGCTATATGACTCATTTCTTATATTTCTTATATCCCACTACCCCTCCCATTCCATTGTTCATGTCTGGACACTATATGCTGGAGTTGCTTCCTGTCACTTCATAACCAATGTCTCTCTCCTCCTCCACAAAGATTTGTTTAACCGCATAGATACTGGGCTGGGATGTTCCTTTCTACTGGGTTTAAGTTACAGAAGGTAGCTTGGGGGATTTAATGTGGAAATAGGGACAAGGCTAGAATTTAAAATGTGAATGGGGTGAAGGAACCCAATACTTATGTATTATAAGAAATAATCCACCCCTTACCATTATAATATAAGGACATTACGCCACCTTAGAGATCCCCGCCATGTATAAAAGCACTCGGCCTACGGCCTCGGTGGCGTAATACCCTTATATAATTATATAATCCTGTAAGGGGCGCATTATCCCTCATATAAAATATAGAAAATAATATATCTACATTATCGAATATATAAAATAGAGTATATAATATAGAATATATCTTCATTATAGAATATCTATTTTGGGGGTTATTGATATAATGGATATAGTCTATCTACAAAAGAATATTATTTTGAGAGATTGTGTCAGTGAAGAAGATGAAATCCCATTGTCTATCTGAATACCTGTCAGATATAGACAAATAGAAGGCACCCAGTTCATATCATGACCCTGTAAGAACATTTATACTGATAATTTCATTTGGAAACAGATGGTAGTCTGCTATGCTCCTTTATTGCATTTCCTATGTCTTTCCAAGAAGAATGATGCATGGTAATGATTTCTGGCATTCGGGACCAGACCTGAAAGAATTATTTTATCATTGCAAGTTAAATAACATAAGCAATATTCTAATGAGCAACAATCCTAATGACATGAATGGTCTCTTTTCAATGAAATGTGTTAATCCACCATCTAGTCAGATCCACTGTGTGTATTCCTAGATCTATTTCTCCTGCTACAACTTGGAATAAACATCTCAGCCATTATCTATATATTATGATTAACCCTATTGTAAAATACAAGGGTATTAGATGCTGCTGGGGAGTTATTTCACATACAATGACTGGAGGCTGAGTTATTTCATCCAGGTCTTTATAGAATTCCAAGGTGATCTCTAATATTGAATATAAAACAGAGGGGTAGATATAAAAGAATGTTTCCTTCAATGCGATTTAGCTACCAGACATAGGGGTCTATCAGGCCAAATTAATGTAAAATCCAATGCTACGCAATGTATTATGGGTTAGTGAGGAGGGTTTAACACTAATTTTGGTGTATTATGGGTTAGTGAGGGTTTTACACTCATTTTGGGTGTATTATGGGATAGTGAGGTTTTAATACTCATTTTAGTGTATTATAGGTTAGTGAGGGTTTACACTCATTTTGGTGTATTACAGGTTAGTGAGGGTTTTACACTCATTTTGGTGTATTATAGGTTAGTGAGGGTTTAGCACTCATTTTGGTGTATTATAGGTTAGTGAGTGTTTTACCCACTCATTTTGGCTGTATTATAGGTTAGTGAGGTTTTGCATCTTTGGTGTATTAATGGGTTAGTGAGGGTTTACAGGCCATCGTTTGGTGTATTATGAGGTTAGTGTGTGTTCTTTATACAGACCATTTTGGTGTTTTGGGTTAGTGAGGGTTTTAACACTCTTTTTGTGTATTATAGTTAGTGGAGAGTGTTTTACACTTCATTTTTGGTGTATTAATGGGTTAGTGAGTGTTGGTATCAATCATTTTGGTGTATTATGGTTAGTGGAGGGTTACACTCGATTTTGTTGTTATTATAGGTTTGATGTGAGTGTTTACAGCTCATTTTGGTGTATTATGAGTTAGTGAAGGTTTTAACACTTCATTTTGGTGTATTATAGGTAGTGAGGGTTTAACTCTATTTTTGGTGTATTATGGTAGTGAGGGTTTTACAACTCATTTTGGTGTATTATATGTTATTGATGGTTTACACTCTCTTTGGTGTAATTAAGGTTAGTTGAGTGTTTTACATCTCATTTTGGTGTATTATGAGTTTGGAGGGTTTTATTCACTCATTTTGGTGTTTATAGGTTCGTGAGTGTTTAGCAACTCATTTTGGTGTATTTGGTAGTGATGTTTTGACACTCATTTCTGGTGTATTATAGTGTATTGAGAGGTTTATATCACTGTTCACTTTTGTGTATAATAGGTTAGTGAGTGTTTGAGCACTCAATTGGTGTATTATATTTATTGAGGGTTTTACCACTCATTTTGGGTTATTATAGTTTAGTGAGTGTTTACAGCTCATTTTGGTGTTTAATAGGTTAGTGAGGTTTAGGCATTCATTTCTGGTGTATTATACGGTTAGTGAGTTCCACACTCATTTTGGTGTATTGATAGGTAGTGAGTGTTTGTCCGACTCATTTTGTGTTATTATTATGATTTAGTGAGGGTTTTACACCATTTATTGGTGCCTTATAGTTAGTGAGGGTTTACACTCATTTGGTGTATTATAGGTTAGTGAGGGGTTATCACTCTATTTGGTGTATTATAGGTTAGTGAGTGTTTAGCACTTGTGCATTTTGGTGTTATTATAGGTTATGAGGGTTTTACACTCATTTTGGTGATATAGGTTAGTACAGGTTTACCCACTCATTTTGGTGTATTATAGGTTATGTGAGGGTTAAAATACTCTATTTTGGGTTGTATTATTATTCAAGTAGTGAGTTTTATAACTGACCATTTTTAGGTATATGGGTAGTGAGTGTTTAACCTCATTTTGGTGTATTATTAGGTTGTGAGTGTTTCTTCATTGTGGTGTATTATAGGTTATTGAGGTTTACCAACTCCTTTTGGTGTATTAATAGGTTAGTGAGTGTTTATCACTCATTTTGAGTGTTTATAGGTTGCGTGATGGTTTAGGCAGCCGATCTTTTGGTGGTTTATAGGTTATATGAGGGTATTACACCTCATTTTGGCTGTATTATAGAGTTAGTGAGGGTTTTAACACTCATTTGTGTATTATAGGTTCTGAGTGAGGGTTACACCTCTTTGGTGTATAATAGGTTAGTGAGGGTTTTACCCATTTGTGTATAATAGTTAGGAGTGTTTAACTACCGCATTTTGGTGTATTATAGGTATGAGGGTTTTAACCGACTTTCATTTTGGTGTATTATAGGTTAGTGAGGGTATTACACTCATTTGCGTCATGATAGGTTTAGATGAGGGTTTGGTCTAATCATTTTGGTGTATTTAAAAGGTTAGTGAGGGTATCAACTCATTTTGGTGTATTATAGAGGTTATTGAGGGTTTAACTTCTTTTGGTATTATGTGTAGTGAGAGGTTATACACTAATTTTGTGTAATTATGTAGTGTAGTGATGGTTTTCAACTCATTTTGGGTGTATTCTAGGGTGTGAGGTTTTACACTTCATTTTAGTGTATTATAGGTTAGTGTAGTAGGTTTCACACTCATTTTGGTGTATATATCAGGTTGTGATGTAAGGTTTACACTCATTTGGGGGTGTATTATAGGTAGTGAAGGGGTTTACGACTCTTTTTGTGTATTTAGGTTAGTGAGGGGTTTTACACTCATTTTTGGTGTATTATAGGTAGTTGAGGGTTTTACTTGGGCTAATTATTTGTTACATTTGGTTATTAAGGGTTAGTGAGGTTTACACTCGTTTTGGTGTATTATAGGTTTATGATGGTGTTTACACTCATTTGTTGTGTATTATAGTGGTATGTGAGTGTTGTTTTTACACTCATTTTGGTGTAATTATAGTAGTGAGTGTTTCACACGTCATTTTGGGGTGTATTATGGTTATGTGAGTGTTTACATTCAGTTTGTTTGTATTATAGGTTCGTAGAGTGTTTAGACACTCATTTTTGGTGTTTATAGGATAGGAGTGTTTACACTCATTTTGGTGTATTATAGTTAGTGAGGTTTTTACACTCATTTCTGGTGTAAATTATAGTTATAGTGAGTGCGTTTACACACTCATTTGGTGGTCTTATAGGTTTAGGGTTTACACTTCATTTTGGTGTATTATATGGGTTAGTGAGGGTTTTACAGCTCATTTGAGGTGTATATATAGGTTAGTGAGAGGTTTACAACTCATTTTTTGTGTATTAATCGTTCGTGAGTGTTTTCACAGCTCATTTTGTGTATTAATAGGTTAGTGAGAGGGTTTTTACACGTCATTTGTTGTATGTATAGGTTAGTGATGGTTTTACCTCATTTTGGGCATAATATCGTTAGTGAGTTATACACTCATTTGGTGTATTATATGTTAGTGTGTTTACAAAACTCACTTTTGGTGTATTATGGTTATGAGGAGTTTACATTAGCATTTTTGGTGTATTATAGGTAGTGAGTGTTTTACACTCTTTTTGGTTGTATTAATGGTTAGTGAGGGGTTTGCTACTTCATTTTGGTGTATATATAGGTTGTGGAGTGTTTTACCACTCATGTGTGGGACTTATAGGTTAGTGAGGTGTTTTCACCTCATTTATGGTGTTTATTGAGTTAGTGAGGGTTTTCACTTCATTTTGGTCATTATGTAGTGAGGTTTACATCTTATTTTGGGTGTATTATTACGGTTAGTGAAGTGTTTACACCTTCATTTTGTGTATTAGTTATAGGTTCACTCTTTGTTGAGTCAGTAGTTTTACAACCGATTTCTGTGTATTATAGGTTAGTGGAGGTTTATCACTCATTTTGGTGTATTATAGGTAGGTAAAGGTTTACACACCTTTATGGGTGTATTATAGGTTGCAGAGGGTTTTAAGTTACTATTTTGGTGTTTATTAAGTAGTGAAGGTTTTACACTCCATTTTAGGTGTATTAAGGGTTAGTGAGTTATTCACTCATTTTGGGTATTAATAAGTTTAGTGAGTGTTTAGCCATTCATTTTGGTGTATTATGGTTATGGTTACTCTTGTATAAGTAGTGAGGGTTTAGTACACTCATTTTGGTGTATAATAGGTTAGTGAGTGTTTACACTCATTTTGGTGTATTATAGGTTAGTGAGGGTTTTTACCCACTGGCATTTTGTGGTGTATTATAGGTTAGTGAGGGTTTACACTGCATTCTTGGGGGCGTTTAACTAGGTTAGTTGAAGGTTTTGCTAACTCTTTTGTGTGTATTATCAGGTTAGTGAGGGTACAGGCTCATTTTGGTGTAATAGTTAGTGAGGGTTTACCCTCATTTTGGTGTATAATAGTTAGTGATGTTACACTCATTTATGGTTGTAATTATGGTTAGTGAGTCTGGTTTACACATCATTTTGGTGTATTATAAGGTAGTGAGGGTTACCACTCATTTGGTGTATTATAGGTTAGTGAGGGTTTTGCAAACCTACATTGGTCATATTTAGGTTAGTGTAATCTTGGTGATTAATAGGTTAGTGAGTGTTTACACTCATTTTGTGTTTATAGGTTAGTGAGGTTTACATTCATTTTGGGTATATTATAGGTTAGTGAGGGTGTACACTCATATTTGGTGATTATAGGTTACGTGAGGGTTTAAACCTCATTTTGGTGTATTATAGTTTAGTGAGCGTTTTACAACTCATTTTGTGGTGGTATAAACAGTGGTGTAATGCATTTTGGGATATGGTTAATGCGTATCATTTGTGTATACTAGTTAGGTGTCAATTTTGGTCGTATATATATGGTTAGTGAGGGTTACACTCATTTTGGTGTATTATAGGTTAGTGAGTGTTTACACTCATTTTGGTGTATTATGGGTTAGTGAGGGTTTTACTTGGTTTTTCTTACGTGGTTACACAATATTTGTGTGTGTATTATAGGTTAGTGAGGGTTTAGCCCTCATTTTGGTGGTGCATTACAGGTTAGTGAGGTGTTAATACTCTCATTTTGTGGTGTAGTTACGTTCAATCGTGAGTTTTACACTCATTTTGGTGTATTATGGTTAGTGAGTGTTTAGCACTTCATTTTTTGGGTGTCTATATTAGTTAGTGAGTGCTTTACCTTCATTTGGTTATTATAGGTTAGTGAGAGGTTTACCTCATTTTGGGTGTATATTAGGTTAGTGATGTGTTTAGCACTCATTTGGTGTATTATAGGTTATGAGGTTTATCACTCATTTTGGTGTTATTTAAATAGGTGTTAGTGAAGGTGTTTACACTCATTTTGGCGTAATGTAGGTTAGTGAGGTTACATCTCATTTTGGGTACTACTAAGGTTGTGGGTTACACTCATTTTGGTTAATAGGTTAGTGAGGCTACACTCATTTTGGTGTATTCTAGGTTAGTGAGGGTTTTTACACTCCTTTTTGGTAGCTTTATAGGTTAGTGTAGGGTTTTACATCATTTTGGTGTATTATAGTTCGTGGAGTGTTTTACCCTCATTCTGGGGTGTATTATAGTTAGTTGAGTTTTGTCAATCTTTTGGTGTAGTATAGTTATGATTCAGGGTACACTGGCATTTGGATTTTATGGTTGTAGTGAGGGTTTCAGCTCATTTTGGTGTATTACTAGGTTAGTGAGGGTTACAGCTCATTTTGGTGTATTATAGGTTAGTGTGAGGAGGGAGGGTTTACACTTCATTTTGGTGTATTATAGGTTATGAGGGTTTACAACTGCATTTTGGTGTCTTCTTAAGGTAGTGAGGTTTACACTTCATATTGTGGTGTATTATAGGTTTATGAGGGTTTTACACTCATTTTGGTGTATTATAGGTTAGTGTGAGGGTTTACACTCATTTTTTGGTGTATTCTAGGTTAGTGAGTGTTTACACTCATTTTGGTGTATTATAGTTAGTGAGTGTTTACATTCATTTTGGTGTATTATAGGTTAGTGAGGTTAGACCATTTGGTGATTTCACTAGGTTAGTGAGGGTTTTACACATCATTTTGGTGTATTATAGGTTAGTGAGGGTTTAAACTCATTTTGTGTTAAAATTATGAGGTAGTGAGTGTTGACACTCATTTGTTGTATTTAATTATAGTTAGTGAGGTGTTTAACTAGCTTAGTCAGTTGGGGTTTATTGTAGGTTGTGATGTTTTTACATACATTTTTTGGTGTATTATAGGTTAACGAGGGTTTCACTCATTGTGGTAGTGATTATAGTGTTAGTGGGGTTACACCTCATTTGGTGTAATTATAGGTTACGCTGAGGGTTTACACTTCATTTTGGTGTATATAGGTTAGTGAGGTTTTACACTGCATTTTTGGTGTATATAGGTTAGTGAGCGGTTTACAACTATCATCATTTTGTTATTATAGGTTAAGTGAGGTTTACCCTCATATTTGTGTATTAGAGGTTACGTGAGTGTTTTACACTCATGGTTTGGTGTATTAATGGGTTAGTGAGGGTTTAGCACTCATTTTGGTGTATTTATAGTTAGCTTTATTTAGGGTTTTAACCACCATTTTGGTGTATATAGGTTAGTGAGTTTTACATCTTCCATTTTGGTTATTAATAGGTAGTGAGGTTTTTAATCATTTTGGTGTATTATAGGTTAGTGAGGGTTTACACTCATTTTGGTTGGCATTATGTAGGTTGAGAGTGAGGGTTTACACTCATTTTGGTGTATAATATGTTAGTGTAGTGTTTACACCTCATTTTGGTGTAATTAATGAGGTTAGTGAGGGTTTTTACACTCATTTTGGAGTATTATAGGTTGTGGGGTTTACACTCATTTTGGTGGTATTATAGTTTGAGGGTTTACACTCGATCGTTGGTGTATTATATGTTAGTGGAGTGTTTACATGTGACTGGCATTTGGTGTATTTATAGGTTAGTGAGTGTTTAACATTCATTTTGGTGTATTCATATGGTTAGTGAGGGTTTTAGCCTCATTTTGGTGTATATGATGAGGTAGAGGGGGTTTAGTTCACTCATTTTTGTGTATTAATAGGTTAGTTGAGTGTTTACACTCATTTGGTGTATTAATAGGTATAGTGAGGTTTTACACTCATTTTGTGTATTATAGATAGTAGTGAAGGGTTTACACTCATTTTGGTGTATTATAGGTTAGTGAGGGTTTAATACTTATTTTGGGTGTATTATTCAATAGTGAAGTTTTAACACTCATTTTAGTGTATTATGGGTTAGTGAGTGTTTTACCACTTCAGTGTAGTGTATTACGATGTGTTCTGTGAGATGTTTAGGCAACTCATTTGGTGTATTATAGGTGAGGATGTTTACGATTCATTTTGGTGTGATGTATAGGTGAGTGAGGGTTTACACTCATTGGTGGTGTATAATAAGGTTTAGTGAGGTTTACACTCATTTTGGTTGTAGTACAGTTCAATTAGGTTCAGTGAGGGTTTTATCAACTCTTATTAGTCGTGGTAATTCTATGTACGCTAAATTGAGAAGTTTACAACTCATTTTGGCGTATATAGGGTATGACAGTGGGTTTACACAAGGTCACTTTGGGTGTATTAGTAGTATGAGTGGAGCAGGGTTACACCAGAACCTCTTTGGTGTCGTATAATGGTTTAAAGTGAGGGTTTACACTCATTCTGGTGTAGTATAGGGTTATAGAGTGTTTACACTCATTTTGGGTGTTCATCAATAGGTTAGTGAGGGGTTTTACACTCAATTTGGTTGGTATTATAGGTTAGTGAGGGTTTACACTCATTTTGGCGTATTATAGGTTAGTGAGGGTTTTGCATCAATTTTGTGTATTATAGGTTAGTGAGGGTTACACTCATTTTGGTGTATTATAGGTTAGTGAGGGTTTAACACTCATTTTGGTGTATTATAGGTTAGTGAGGTTACACTCATTTTGGTGTTATTAGGTTTTGAGTTGAGGGTTTCACTTCATTTTTGGTGTTTATATAGTGAGTGAGGGTTTACACTCATTTTGGGTGTATTATAGGGTTAGTGGTGGTTACACTCATTTTGGGTGTAGTTAGGTTTAGTGAGTGTTTACATCATTTTGGTGTATTATAGGTTAGTGAGGTTTATAGCACTGCATTTTGGTGTATAATAGGTTAGTGAGTGTTTAGCACTCATTTTGGTGGTATTATAGTTAGTGATGTTTAGCACTCATTTTGGTTACTTAATAGGTGTAGTGATGGTTTTAGCTACTCATTTTGGTGTATTATAAGGTTAGTGAGTGTTTTACGTCACTCATTTTGTTTATTATAGGTTAGTGAGGTTTTCACCACTCATTGCGTATTATAGGTTTGTGCCAGGGTTTGCATCATTTTGGTGTATTTAAATAGGTTAGTGATGGTTTTGCAATCATTTTTGGTGTATTATAGGTAGTGAGGGTTACACTGCACCTTTTGTGATAATAGGTGAAGTGATGTTTTACTAGCTCATTTGGTGGATTATAGGTTAGTGAGGGTTTTACACTCATTTTGGGTGTTTATAGGTTGTGAGGGTTTTACACTCATTTTAGGTGTATTATAGGTTAGTGAGGGTTTACTCACTCCTTTTGGGGTGTTTATAAGGTTTTTAGTGATTGGTTTACAACTCTTTTGGTGTATTAATAGGTTAGTGAGGGTTTTACACTCATTTTGGTGTATTATAGGTTAGCTTGAGGGTTTACACTCATTTTGGTGGATTATAGGTTGAGTGAGGGTTTACACTCATTTTGGTGTATTATAGGTTAGTGAGGGATTTACCCTCTATTTTTGGTGTATTATAGGTTAGTGAGGGTTTAATACTTATTTTGGGTGTATTATTCAATAGTGAAGTTTTAACACTCATTTTAGTGTATTATGGGTTAGTGAGTGTTTACACTCATTTTGGTGTATTATAGGTTAGTGAGTGTTTACACTCATTTTGGTGTATTATAGGTTAGTGAGGGTTTAGACTTCTTTATGGTGATTATACGTAGTGAGTTGTTTACAGCTCATTTTGGTGCATTATAAGTTAGTGATGTTTACACTCATTTTGTGTATTATAAGGTTAGTGAGGGTTTTAATACACTCATTTTGGGTGGTAATTTATAGGTTAGTGAGGGTTTTACACTCCATTTTGGTGTATTATAGGTTAGTGGTGTTTACCACTGCTTTTGGTGTATGATAGGTTAGTGAGAGGCGTTTTAATCAACTCATTTGGTGTAGTTATCTGGTTAGTAGAGGGTTTAAACAACTCGCTTTTGGGTGTATTGATAGGTTAGTGAGTGTTTTACACTCATTCTGGTTTATTATAGTTGAGTGCAGTGTTTACCATCGCATTTTGGTGATTATAGGTGTGTAGGGTCTTTTGAGCACTTCATTTGGTGTATTATAGGTTATTGAGAGTTTACAACACTCATTTTAGTGTATTATCGGTTAAGTGAGCAGTTTACACTCATTTTGTGTATTTATAGGTTATGAGGTTTCCACTGCATTTTGGTGTATATAGGTTAGTGAGGGTTATACACTCATTTTGGTGTATTATAGTTAGTGAGGGTTTACACTCATTTTGGTGTATTATAGGTTAGTGAGGGTTTTAGCCACTCATTTTGGTGTATTAATAGGTTAGTGAGGGTTTACACTGCATTTTTGTGATTAAGGTTAGTTAGAGTTTACACTGCATTTTGTGTATTATCTGGTTAGTGCGGGTTTACAGCTCATTTTGGTGTTTATAGGTTAGTGGATGGGTTTACACTCATTTTGTTGTATATTATAGGTTAAGTGAGAGGATTTAGCACTCATTTTGGTGTATTATAGGTTAGTGAGGGTTTATAAGCTGATAGTTTATAAGTTATGTGGTGTAACTTACCTGACCTCAGTTTGCAGTCAGTTAACAATCAAAGTTTTCACCTCCATTGAAATAGTGTTAAATGGCACGTCCACCCTTCTAAACATTTTTTTTATATGTTGTAGGGCTTCCTCCCCCAGCCCCAACCACTATATTATAATTGCCAGAAAGTCCCCAGATCTTAACTTACCTTCCCTCTATCCTTCACTGCACTGCCCGGCCTTCTGCTTGCATGGAACTGCAAGCAGGGGGCCGGACCAGCAGCCACGTCTGTGATTGGCTGAGGAGAGCCAATCACGGATGCGGCTGCCGGCAGTTCAGAACGGCTAGATAGAGGATAGAGGGAAGGTAAGTAAAGATCGGGGGAGTTTCTGGCCATAATAATAATGCGGTTGGGGCTGGGGGAGGAAGCCCTACAACATATAAAAATGGATTTGTGCTAGGGGGAGGGAGACCAAAACGGGAGGGAGAGGGCGGGAGAGAGAGAGGGGGGGGGAGGGCTTTACTGCGCATTGCAAAATTCTCCCAGAGGAGAGACAGGAGACAGAGTTCTATATGGTGGCCAGTTTTTTGGACTTTGGAGGGACATTGCAGGAGAACCATTTGGAGCTGGGATGTTAGGTAAGGATTTTATTACACTACACAGTGGGGCCAGTAGTGGGGGAAATGATAGTTTTGGGGGTGGACATGCCCTTTAAGTTTCACTGTAAATGTTAGTACAGCTCTGTGCAATGCATTTCTAAATTGTATGCCTGTCTGAAAGGAAACAAAACCTTCACTATCTGAAGGGGAATGAAACCTTGAACATATCAATCTGGCTCCACATTACTGTTAATTACTCAGTTAGACACACTCGGGGAGATTTACCCAGTACTGCAATCAGGGTATCCCCCCTCCCTGAATTCAATATGGGGTTTGCAAGCGTGAGTACATCTCGCCAGTGATTAACTCACTGCTAACAGTAATAGTGAGCACCGGTTTCGTGGTTTTCTTTTGCGTGTTTTTAAACTCCAAATATCTGCCTAGTGCCCTTGTATTAATGAGCACCACTGACTTAGAATGAGATCTCACTGAATTCCAGTGGGAGGAGAATCCTTACTATGTGATGGGGACTGGGAAAAGGGAGAAAATCTATTTACAAATGGCAGGAAAAAATAACGAGCAAGGGGGAAAAAAACCTGGAAATTAGGAGAAAGATATAAGGTAAGTGAGGAAAAGGTGTGAATGTCCTTTAATATTTCAATCAAACACTGACACTGACCCAGCTAGAAGGAGATTTGACTGTAATACAGTGTGGTGAGGGAAAGTAATAAAATCTACTATTTACAAATGGCAGGATGTAGATGTCATTTAAGGGGTATCTCCACTCACAAAACTGACGTGCCATTATTCGTTTTAGACTGTTGAAGACCGGGAGGTAAAGGAGCTACAGTATGTCAGGAGAAGGCAGGGACCACAGCAGCACCTGCTTCCTCTGGCAGGGAGCGTGCATATAGAATGGGGGGTAAGACATAGCTCCCTTACCTCCGGTACAATAAACTGTGTCCTTAAATGCTATTGTGCGCCCAGGCACCTTTTTAGGAGAATAAGGATGTGTCACTAAATCTGAGTTTAGACTAAGAAAACCAGCAGAGGACATAGATCTAGTGGTGACCGATCCACCAGCTATTCACCAGTCTTGAGTACGTTAAGACTTACTTACAATTAACCAGTTGCTGCAACAGGGCTTACAGTATGGCAGCTCTGATCTAGCTCCTTCTTCATCCCTTCATTGGTCAGCTGCTATGAGGTTCTTCCAGGTACTTCCTAGCCCTGTGTGCAACATGGTTTTCTCCTGTAACTCCAAAAAATTGGGTTTAACCACAGCACCACACGGGTAAAGAAATTCCAGGCCAGTTACTTTAACGTAAAAAAAGGAAGGTTATTGCAGGAATCTAGGTTTATTTCAGGAAAGGGGAAACAAAGGTCAGTGAATACTACAAAATCTGTTTCTTTTTCCAGCTGTCATGAAAATCAACCAGAGGAGAGTTTTTTCCAATAATCCAGATACTGAAGGTCCGACCGAGAGGAGGAGATATAAGGGATCTTTAATGTCCTCCAAAAACCTTAAGAGATCAACCACAGAAATGGATGTGTAGAAACGAGCGGAATATGGACACACTGGTTCTCATTTAGGAAAAGGGACAATTGGGAGATGCAACTTTAAAGGACAACTCCTCCCTCATAAGAACATCTCTTAGAAAGAATGTTCTCTTTAAAATATGTTGATATAGCATGCTTTGCCCTATTACTGTATGCCTCCTATGCTCCTGGGTGCCTCATGGAAACTGAGCAATTTATAAACCTGTACTGAGCCTGTACTGAGCCTGGGCGTGCTCAGAAGAGGCAGATAGGGGATTAGCATTCAGTCATTGGCTGTGATGTCAACTGACAAATCCATAACTGACAGTTGCTAACTGGAAGAACCAGGAAGCAGAAACGGGAAACAGGACATTGTGCAGGATTTTAGGTTAGACTT